>CM050520.1:6449830-7057330 GCA_027563665.1 Antrozous pallidus | reverse complement strand
ACACAGACACACACACACACTCACACACCCACACTCACACAGACACACTCACACAGACACACAGACACAGTCACACAGACACACACACACACTCACACACACTCACACAGACACACACACACACTCACACAGACACACTCACACAGACACACACACACTCACACAGACACACACACACACTCACACAGACACACACACACACACACTCACACAGACACACACACACACTCACACACACACACACACTCACACCCACACTCACACAGACACACACACACACACACTCACACAGACACACACACACACACACACACACTCACACACACACACACACTCACACCCACACTCACACAGACACACACACACTCACATATAGACACACACACTCAAACAAACAAACACAAATTTACACACCCACACTCACACAGACACACACACACACTCACACAGACACACACACAGACATACACACATTCACACACACACACACACACTCTCACACTCACACACCCACACTCACATAGACACACACTCACACCCACACTCACACCCACACTCACACAGACACACACACACAGACATACACACATTCACACCCACACTCACACACCCACACACCCACACTCACACAGACACACACACACAGACATACACACATTCACACCCACACTCACACATCCACACACCCACACTCACACAGACACACACACACACAGACATACACACATTCACACACACACACTCACACACCCACACTCACACATACGCACACACAGATACACACACAGACATACACACATTCACACCCACACTCACACATCCACACACCCACACTCACACAGACACACACACACACAGACATACACACATTCACACACACACTCATACACCCACACTCACACATACGCACACACACAGATACACACATTCACACACACACAACCACACTCACACACACTCACATTCACATCCACACTCACATATACACACACACTCACACACTCACACCCACACTCACACACAGACACTCACACTCACGCTCACACACACACAAAACACACCCTGGGCCCCTTCTTCCTCTCCTCACACAACGCCCTTTGCCATCATCCCCTCTCAGAATCCTTTCTCCCCCCGAGGCTGTGGTCCCCGAAAACCCCAACGCTGCCATTTGCTGTCCCTTGTCCCTGCTTGTCTTTCTGTGTCCGGCCCCACGGGGCCAGGGGGAGCCTGACCCCCCGGCCGGAGCCGCGGCCTCTGCAGGCCCAGCGGAGACAGGGCGGGAAGCCGGCGGGGCTGAGGGGCTGCAGGCTCAGAGAATCGCCCAGAGGCACCTTCCCACGAGCCGGCCCCGGCCGGGACTGGACAGCGCGGTTTCCCATCGTGGATCCGGACGGACTGGAAACGCAGGAGCCGCGCCGGGCACCGCACCAGCCGGCACCTGGAGCCGCTTCAAAGAGCCGGAGCCGGGGCGGCCAGTTCCCACGGCCACGGCCACGGCCGAGCCCAGCAGTCGCTCACAACCCCGCCCCCCTCGGCCCCGGCCTCCAGCCCTGACCCTGCAGGCAGACGGGGAGCGGGGTGCTGCAACCACCAGGCCAGGCCTCCTGGTCAGATATTCACCCCGATAGCCATCAGTGGAGGCGGCCTCCAGGGCACCTCCAGCTCCAGGAAAGACGAGGGTGGCAGAAGGGATCCTTGGCAGGGGACAGCACATTGTCCCTGGGCTGTGGGAAAGTGCTCGGTGTGCAAACATTTCCTCAGAGCGGCTCACAAGGAAACGTTGGCGATGCCTTAGTAAGATCATCAGGCCACCGAGCGGAGCCAAAATAGCCGGCCACCCGCTTCCCAGACTCCGGCCCAGAGGTGGCCCGTCAGGCATCGCTGCACCCAAGCGGGTGGAATGGGGGTGGGGGTGGGCGTGGGTTCACCTAGTGGGGGGGACAAGCCCCTACTCTCTCCCTCCCCAGCACCCCAAAAGCTCACGGGTTGTGGGCCTCGGGTAGTGGGGGGCTCCGGGGCCACCACACAGGAATGCCGGGGGCTGGCTCAGGTTCTGAACCTGCCATATGGCCCTGCATCCTGGGACCCAGGCGGGGAGCCAAGCAGAAGCCTGGGCTGGGGCCACAGCCCCCCGGGCCCTGCATGAAGCCATTCGTCAGAGGTGCTTCCACAGGCTTTCTCGGGGGAGCTGCCCGAGGAGCTGGCCTGGGCCAGAGCCAGGCAGAGGCATGGGGGGGGGGGCCAAGGGGGCTCTTGGCACAAGTGCCAGCCATCCTGAGATCAAAAGTGCTCCCTTGGCTGTCCTGCTTCTCTGTGCCCCGTGAGCCAGCCGAGGGGCGCCCAGGCCTGGGTGCAGGTGGGACTGTTCTACGCGGACGACAACATGGGGTGGGGGCCAACCACGGTGTGCCGGCTGAGCCACCGAACAGTCACAAGGCACGTGGCACGGCCCTCAGAAAGGAGCTCTCCCAGGACACGGCTCTGTGTGTCCAGGGTCAGTAGCTGTCAGAGGGCCAGGGCCCGGCCAGCTGGCGTGGCGTCGGCATCTGGAAGGGAAGGCGGGCGATGCGGGCACGAGGGAGTCCCCTGGAACTGCAGCAAGTCACCTCCCTCCCGGAATGAGGGGGGCTGGGTGCACAGGAATGCCTTCTCTCCGCCGTGTGGCACGGCCCCTGGGGACCTGGCTGCCACGACGTTCACTGCAGACAAACCCGGTGGGGACTCCGTGGGCATGGACGCTGCGTGGCCCCGGGTCCAAGGAGCGGGCATCTAAGAGAAAGACTCTGGGATGTTGCTTCTGCTGGAGCCCTGCACTTCCCGACTTCCCCCAGCGGCCCGTCTAGGACCAATTTCATCTCCAGATGTGGCCGGGAACTTAACCGGTCACCCCGGTCCGCCTTGATGGACAATAATGCCCATGACACCTGTGTTGGGACTGAGGGCTCTGGGGGGAGGGGCAGGCTGGCAGGACTCCCCTTGACCGTCTCCAAGGGGCGGGGACCAGAGCTGGGCACACAGCGAGCTGCCTGCACGGGGAACCGGCCCTGTGGCCAGGCACGGGCACGAGTCTCATCGGTCCTCAGTACCAGCTGACCGGGCACTCCTGTGCCTCGTTCTGCGGAGGAGGCGACCGAGGAGCAGCTGGTGCAGCCAGGGGCCGGGGGGCCTGGAGCCCGGGCTGTGCCCGAGGACGGTGCCGGATGAGGTCACCCTGGTTAGGGTGGGCCCCGGGCCCCATGACCGGAGTCTTTGTAAACTATACTGAGGAGGAGACCGTGTGACCACGAAGAGAGGGACGACAGTGAGAGGCCAGTCAGGATGCCTGGCGCCCCTGAAGCGGGAGGCGGTGGGGAGGGGCCTCCCCGAGGGCCCGTCTCGGACTCCGGCCCCAGTCGGAGAGAGAGACGCTGCTGTTGAAAGCCCCCCATTTGTGCGGCTTTGTCACAGCGCCCAGGAGGCTGGTCTGAGCCCTCGACTCCACCCTGGCCAGCCCCCACCCCACCACAGGAACTTCCTGTTCCTGCCACGTTCTGTCAACTGGGAGGTAGATGGATTTTGTTCTTAGGGGGAGGGGGGGAGAAAGAGAAATAGATTCCAGAGCTCTTCGCCCAGGAGCACGGGCCCCAGAGCCTGGGAGGGAGGCCACTCCCACCAGGAGAAGCCCTTCTCTGCCCTTTGCCATTTTCACTCCCCCAACCCATCCCCCCAAAGTGTCCCCGGGTGGTCTTCCCCCCCCCCCCCCCCCGCAGACCATGCGACAGGCCAGAGCAGAGATCCCAACCCTCCTTCCTCCGGGCCCGCGGCCCGGCCACCGCCTCCCGGTTGTGCAGCGAGACTCTGTGCCGAGGGCGATGGCGGGCAGGGCCTCGGTCCCATGTCCCCAGCACGGCCTTTGAATCTCAGACACCCGCTCAAGGCGTCTGATCAGCGTGAGACTGTCTCCCGGGAGGGCTGCCCGCCAGCCCAGCCCCGAGGCTTCACAGGGAGCCAGTGCCCGGCCTGACCCTGCCTGCCGCCCGTCCCGCAGCCCGGCCACACCCCACCTGTGATACCTCCGCTGGAGCTGAGCTAACAGGCTGCCCCTGTCCTCCCGGGGTGACTCTCAGCCCTGACAGCCCCCCAGCTGGTGCAGCTCCTTCGGTCCAGGGCAGTCTCCAATCCTTTGGTTTCTGGAAGCAGCTAGCCAGGGCCTGCACAGCGGGTGGGATGTGAATGCTGCTGGGGAGGGCGTTCCAGAACATTCTGAGCCTCAGCTCCTCCTCCGGGAGACAGGAATGGGAAGTCGGGGGGGGGGGGGGGGAGACCACACTGACACACAGGAGATCGGACTCTGGAGGTCCCTCTGACGCTGGCCCAGCACCCAGAGGTTTATTTGGCCATCTCTCCATGAATGTGGGTTTAGGGGTCCCCCTGGCCAGAGGTGGCCCTGCCACCTCCCTGCTCTCCAGGCGACCTGCTGACTCCGTGGGAAAGGGCAGCTGCCCCAACAGACAGGCCCAACCATCCTCCATCCCACAGCTTGCAATTCGGCGAATGTTTATTATGGGCCCAGGGCAGGTCACAGGCCCCCCGCACCCGTCAGACCAGGTGAAATAGTGAGGCGTGAGCGCCAAGGAGGGTAGCAAAGGCTGCAAGGACCAGAGAGAGTTCCCAGAGCTGGCCTTGGGGTCGAGGAAGGTGGGAGGAGGAGACACCTCTGTAGATGAGGAAGGAAGGAAGTCCAGGCTGGGGTAGCTGCCCCCACCCTCAGGGCTTCGCCTCCTAGGACACCTGCTGCGGAGTTCTGCTGCCCTCCGCTGGCCGGCCCTGGGACTGCGCGTGAGCCAGGCAGCTGCTCTCCAGGTGTGTGTCCTCCCTGGCCCTGCCTCTGGACACTCCCGGCTCTGCTGCAGGGCCCTCACCTGTATGCAAATGAGCTCTGGGGGCTCATCCCACTGACAGCAGGGGCAACATAAAGATCTGCATTTCCTGTCACCTAAGCTGGCTCTGCGGGTGTCTGGTGAGTGGGCAAGGTGCCCGCTCCAGGCCCACAGGACCCCGCCAGCTGGGGCCAGGGCAGGCGTCAAGCCCGCCCTCGGGCGCTGGGTCTGCACAGGTGCTGCGTCCCTGAGGCACGCCTCCCAGGTGGGGGCGAGGGCTCAGAAGGTGCCACCTCACCCCTGAAACAAAGGCCCAGCACCTGTGTGCGACCCGAGAGGGCGGTGCCCGGCAGGGAGAGGCCGGCCCCCACCCTGGCAGTGCCTGCCAGGTGCTGGGTGAGGACAGCAGCACCCCAGGGGCTGTCACCTGGGAGCTTGTCAGGGACAGACCCCTCCCTCTGCCCCATGTCCAGGCTCAGGAACAGGAGTCTCACAGTGCTGTAACCTGCCCCACCCCTTTATGGCCCCAAACCCCGTGAGGTAGATCACTTCCGGTTCTTCTCACCCCCACCCTCCCAGAGGAACTAAGGGCAGCAGAGAAAAGGGCCAGTTTCCCAAGCATAGGCTGCGCCTGCAAGTGGGCCAGCACTGAACCCCGTGTCTGAAGCGGAGCACACACCGGGCCAGCACTGAACCCCGTGTCTGAAGCGGAGCACACACCGGGCCAGCACTGAACCCCGTGTCTGAGCACACACCGGGCCAGCACTGAACCCCGTGTCTGAAGCGGAGCACACACCGGGCCAGCACTGAACCCCGTGTCTGAGCACACACCGGGCCAGCACTGAACCCCGTGTCTGAGCACACACCGGGCCAGCACTGAACCCCGTGTCTGAGCACACACCGGGCCAGCACTGAACCCCGTGTCTGAGCACACACCGGGCCAGCACTGAACCCCGTGTCTGAAGCGGAGCACACACCGGGCCAGCACTGAACCCCGTGTCTGAGCACACACCGGGCCAGCACTGAACCCCGTGTCTGAGCACACACCAGGCCAGCACTGAACCCCGTGTCTGAGCACACACCAGGCCAGCACTGAACCCCGGGTCTGAAGCGGAGCACACACCGGGCCAGCACTGAACACCGGGCCAGCACTGAACCCCGTGTCTGAAGCGGAGCACACACCGGGCCAGCACTGAACCCCGTGTCTGAAGCGGAGCATGCACCCGTTGGCATCTCGGCTTTCTGGGTGACATTGTGGGGCCCAGACCCTGCTGAGGATGCCGGGTGCCCCGGCTAAGACAGGGGACAGTCACGAGGAGCCCCACCTGCCCCCTGAAGCACATCAGACCTGTCACCTACCACCTTCTGCAGGGCCACTGGGACCTCCACGACCTTCTCGTGCGGGACGGGCAGTCCTGCGAGGGACGGCTCACACTGCGCGTTTGCTCGGCAAACATTTATCTCAGGCGCATGGAGCCCGGGCTGACGTCCGGGCAGATGAAACCAGGGGAAAGGCTGGGCCAGGAGGAGCGGCCATGCACGGCAGCTGTGTGGCCGGGAATAAGTTACTCAACCTCTGTGCCTCGGTTTCTCCGTCTGCCAGTGCTGGCCAGTGGCCCCTGTAGAGTTAAACAGCCAATAGCCCGCAGAGCAAGCACGCAAGCACGTGGCTACTGTCACCACGACTCATCATGTGACATCACTCCTGAGGGCGCCCACAAGGGAAAGGAAACGCCGACAACCCCCGCGTTGGCATTCCGCAGACCAGACACCGCTCTGACCCCTTCGCTTCGTAGGCTCCCCACAAGGAGCCTTCCAGACCGGCCGATGACAGAACCGCAGCTGGGGAGACTGCGGGGGACCCCGGCCCACTTCCCACCCCGCCCAGTACGGCCACCAGGGAGTCTGCCCGGCCCCGGGGGCTGGTGTGGGACCCAGCTCCCAACAAGCAGCCCAGGGCCTCCTGCAGGAGGAGCCACCTCCCTTTCCCAAAGGCTGCTGGGAAGCTCCGAGCTGGCCCGCAGCAGCAGTAGGGCCTGGGACATGTGGGCAGCCTCCTGCCCCCCTGCTGGCCCAGCCACTTCTGTCCATCCCACTGCCCTCCCTGCTGGGCAGAGAGGAGCTGGCCCGAGCCTGCAGAGGGAGTGCGGAGCCACGCAGCACTCCTGTTCCAGTCTCTCCCTCAGATCCTCACGGAGCAGCAGCTGCACACCAAGCACCCAGGTTCCCAAAATGTGGGAACCCCTTTTCACGTCCCGCGTGATTCAGGGTCCCCGGTTCAGGGTTCGGGTTTCTGGAGAAGGCCACACACAAATGAATAAAGAGACTTTAGAAAAATATTAATTTGGGAAATGGGGGCCAGGCAGTAGTCCAACTCAAGTGGCAGAACTAGAGGGAACGGAAACACCCCTTGTTGCACAGGGCAGGCCGAGGGGAGCAGCCAAGGAAAAGGCAACTGCGGGGCTTGGGCTGGCAGCCGGGCCCCCCCGAGGCGAGGCCCCATCTCTGCTCTCTCTGAGCCCTTTTTAGGTTCCCTGCCCCCACCCACAATGCAATTGGGCCGCTGGCCCGATGCATGCAGCTAGAGAACGTCCCCTGGCTATGGATTCCAGCATCGGTGGTTCCTACCCACCCAAGTCTGTAAGGGAAACTAAAGGCCAGAGAGGTAGACAAGGCGGGTCTGCCGCACCTGCCGACAGGTGTTGCCAAGGCCCCAGAGCAGAGCAGCCCGCTGACGCGGGCCCCTGGCAGCAGGGGGCACCCAGGCCCGCAGGTGTGGGCCCACCGCCCTGTGTGGCTCCGATTGTGTTACCAGAATAGCTCGGCCCCCGACGCGATCAGAGGGCCGGGGGCGCGCTGCCCGCAGCGTCTGCTGGCCACTTTGATGTGCGGGCGCCTGAGCCCCACGCCCCCTTCTGCAATGTCAAGAGCAGTGCGGTGTGCCTGCTGCCCACTCTTTTTTAAAGCAAGGAATTGTCTAACCTTTTAATATGAACCAGCAATTATCTCCGAGGCAGGAAACCAAACCCGGGCTGTTCTGTGAAAGACAAGATCCCTCCCTGCTGTGCTGAGCAGAGGAGACCACATGAAAGGCCCAGCCCGCTCGTCAGGGCTGCGCTGAGGTTCCAGCGCCAGATTGGGCCCCGGCCTGGCCCCCGCCCACTGCCAGGGCCTGGGCAGCCTGTGGGAGCGGGCCCCGGTGGGGACTCGGGGACACGGGGCCCCCCTCGTGCAGACCCTGACCCGTGGCGGTTCTGGCCCAGTCCTCGCCTCTGCGCCTCCCAGCCACCGTCCACGGCCCTCGTCCACGAAAGCCAAGGCTCCAGCAGCTCCTCAGGCCGGCCCCCCAGAGTGCTCCCTGCACCCCGGCTCCCTCCTCCCCTGGCAGTCCCCACAATTCCCCATGTGCATGTCCCACCGCTCCTGACCCCACGGCCCTGCCAGGGGTCACCCGTCCGTGGCTCTCCTTTGCAGGAAAATTCCTTGGAGGAGCTGCCCAAAAACCTCGTCCTCAGTCCCTCCCTCCTGCCCCCTCCCTCCTTCTACATTTAGTATGTGGCGTGTACAAAAGAAACGTGTAACATAAATGTCTGTCACACGGCTCTTAACACAATGACCGCACACCCACGCAGCCAGAATGAGAGCACCGCCTAGAACATGCACCGTGTGACCATGGTCCTTCCCACGGTCCTGCCGCCCCAAGAGGAGGCCCCTCTGCGGGCCTGCAGGCTCGCGTGCCCTCGAGCTGTCGGTGACTGTGTTGCCACTGGGCACACGCCCCGAAGGCACGCTCACTTTGGTTCTGAGTTGTACACCAACGCCGCTTCTCTGTGCGGAGTCTCCTGCAGCTCGCTCTCTTCTCAGCGTCGTTTCTAAGGCTCCTTCACGCAGCTCTCCGGGGCCGGGGTTCCCCCCCCCCCCCCCCCCGCACACATGGGCAGGGTCTCTCCTCGTGTGTGCCTAGCAGCATGAGGAGCTGTGCCCAACGACTGTAAATGCTGCCAAACTCCTTTCCCAGGAGGTTGTGCCCATTAAGTTTCCTCCAAGCACATGGGAGAGTCCAGCCCCTCCAGCGGCCAGGCCTGCTCAGGCTGGGAAACGGGCCAGAGCGGCCTCGCCTCGGCGTCTCGGTGACCGGTGAGGCTGCGCGTCTTTTCACGCAACCACGGGACTCGGCTTCTCTGAAAAATCCCGTTCACGCCCGTTTCCTATTGGTTTGTGTTTTTCTTGCTAATTTGTAGGGAGCTTTGCACGTGGCCCTGACTCAGGTCCTCCTCAGGTACACCTGCTACAGGCGCATTTCCCCAGGCTGTGGCTTGCCTGTTTGCGGGGCCTTTTAAAGAAAGTCCTTCAGTGTCCTGAGTTTATCAACGTTTCCTTTTCCGTACGTGCGTAGTCTGTGAAGTGTTTCCAAGTTTGCCTTTCACGCTCAAGGCTCCGGGGATCCTCCTGCCTCTGCTCTGTCGGGGCAGCGACCCCAGCCCAGGGGTCCCTGACTTTAGCCGCTGTGCTGGATGACGCCATTGGCCCCGTCCCTGATGCCCGGCCGAGCCACGGCAGCCACGCCGGGCAGCCACGGGAAACCACGGCGGAGACGAGAAGACACGCTCTCCACCAGACTTCCTCCAGTGCAGCGTGGTGGCCTGGGCAGAGACGGGGACACAAAGCCCTGCGGGCAGGGCCACCCAGCGGCCCACACCTGCACCAGCAGCCACGCCCAAGCTCCGTCCAGCCACAGTTCTCATGGAAAAAAGCTCAGAGCCCGGCACCTTTGAAACTGGCAGAGGGAGCCCCTCGGAGTGTCAAGACCCTGCACACAGTCAGAAGGCACCAGAATGACCACGCCCGAGGGCAGAGCCAGCCTCTCCAACCAGCCCTGTCCCCCTGGGCCCAGCACAGACCGTCCAGGGTCATCTGCCCGGACGGTAAACATCAGGCAGACTTCTCCGCGACAAGACGTGGAGCGGGGCGGCGGGGGGTGGCACACCGTGCGGCCCTGGCACCTGCAGAGAACATCCCACCCAGCGGTGCCCGCTGGCCCTGCAGCCGACGCTGAGGCAGGGTCACAGCCAGAGACAAGCAGTCTGCCGCCGGCCTGGGAAAAGCAATGAGCCGTCCTGGGGGTCACCGAGTCCAGCTTGCATTAAAAATAAGGCCCACAGGCCTCGTTATATGGCGCTGAGACCAGCGGTGGAAACGTGGAGGAGGCAGGCAGCAGAGCAGGGGGTGGGTGCGGGGGGCAGGGAGCAGTGTGTGGAAGGCCACAATGCAGCAGTGCGGGGGCCTCACCCCTGACTGAGACAGCTGGCCCTGCAAGGCCAGGTGGATGTGGGCTTCCAGCCGCTGCTCCAGGACGTGCTCCCGCCCCAAACCTGCCTTCCGGAAAGGCAGCTGCAGAGGGCCCCGGGCTGGGAGTGTCCTCACAGCCCCCAAAGGTCCCCCAAATCTGAGGGATTTCAGGAAAATGCCCGGGATTTCAGATCAACTCCAGGACCAGGAAGTACAGCGTGTGTGGATACAAAACCATCCCCAGGGTTTATAAACCCCGAGCACTGGGGTTCGTGATGTTCCAGAAATTACTGTTTTGGTTAAACTCCTCTCATCCCATTGCCCAAACAGGAGACCGATGTCCCTTCCCAGGTGGTCAGCACCTGTGCCCTCATGGCCACTGCAGGGCCCTCAGCAGACATCACTGACCCACTCAGCAATGCCTTCCACAGGGGCCTCACCGAGGCTCCAGGAGCCGTCGCCGAGCGCTGAGCCGGCAGTTCACAAGGGGACCGCTTGCCATCTGGATGTGCGGTGGCTCACGTGGCAACGTGGCCTTCCACACACTGCTCACTCCTCCCGCCCTGGCCCCCTCCTGCCACACCCTGAGGACACACGGTGGGACCACGCCTGGCTTATACATGCCTTCATGCAAATTAGAAAAAGGTGGGCCCTGCCTCGGGTGGACAGCCCCGGCCACAGTGCACCCCTGGGCTGTGCACAGCTTAAAGGGCCGGAGCAGGACAGCTGTAGCGCAGGAAAGACGACACCTCATTCTTTGCAAGACGTACTGATATTGGCATTCTGACCCGTAAGGAAACACCCGATCACAGTCATAAAACTCCAACAGTAAGAAAGCAGCCACGGCTCGCTGCGTGTGAACCAGCAGATCCGCACGTACTGGCTGGGAGGCTGCCGGCCGGCCTGTGCGGGCCCCACGGGGCCTCTGGTCCCTGAAGCCGCCGGCAGCAAAGGCACCACGGAGACCGCAGGGCCACGAGGAGGCCCCGCTTCTCGCTTTCAGAGCCTCTCGCGGGTCCCTGCGGAGTCCCCTTCCCGCACTTGGACAAGTGAAAGCGGCTCGCGTAAGGACGTGGCTGCCTCGCTGTGGACGCTGCTGACGCACCGACCGCTGAGCTGCAGACAGAAGCTGCGTGTTCTGCTCGGCAGCGCAGGGGCCTCAGCTCTGTCGGTTCTGTCGAGCCTCGGGGGCCGAGTGGCTCTGTCCTCCGGGCCGCAGCAGCCTCTCCCCGGGGACCCGAGGCGGCCCCCAGGCCACATCACCATTGCCCAGCCAGGAAGGCACCGGATGTCACCTGCACAGCTGCAGGTGGGGGTGATGCCGCAGCTTGGCCATCAGCTCCTCCTCCGTCGGCTCCTCCAGGACCTCCCTGCGGGATCGGGGAGAAGGTGAGGGTGTCCCTCCAGAGCAGCCAGCGTGCAGTCCAGGGCCAGCCCCCCGGGCTCCCTGCGGAGTCAGCTCGAGCACGTGCACAGGGGACGAGGGAGGAAGGGACCCGGGACTCAGACACGTCTGCGGACGTTTGGGTGGCGCCCTTAAACGCCCCGGTGGGCCGCTGGGCGGGACAGAGCACCGCTGTGGCACGGTCACTAGGAGAGGAACCAAGGGGGTGTCCTTGGGGCCCTGTCCACGTCCGCCCACAGCATCTCCTGGAGGCCAAGGGCACCTGCAGGATGTTTCCACGAATACGCTCAACAGAGAACTGGACAGAACGGCTGGGCGGCAGGAGCAGCGGAAGCAACGGACCCCAACCCGGGACCCTGACCCCAGCCCCAGACCCCGGGAAGCTTCGTGAAGCTCCTGGGCGGCAGCCAGCTCTACACTCACACCCCGACGCCGATCCCAGTGCGAGCTCCGCCAGAGAGAGGCCAGGAGCCCGGCTGGTGGGGAGTGTCGCTGTCACAGGACGCCTGCCCAGCACCCCGCCTCCCTCCTCGCCACCTGCACACCTGAACAGGAGGTCCACTGAAGTGATCTGGTCCCCCGAGAGGGACTGCAGCTCGCCCCGGCGGTCCCACTTGTGAAGGAAGTTCTGGGGAGCGGGAGGGAAGGGGGAGGCCAGTGGGTGCCGGCCCTGTGTGAAACCAGCCTCCCCTCCCCACCCGCCCCACCCGCCCCACCCGCCCCACCCGCTGGTGTCCACGGCAGGGGCACGGGAGGCCCGAGTCCAGGGCCTGCAGGCCACCAGCTCCTGAGAGCCACATGCCCCCCGGACTCTGAGGCCTGAGGGCAGCCTCGGGTCAAATGTCAGGGCTGTTCCCAGACTCTCCCAGCAACAGGGGAGCCGCACTGAGCCCGGGGCCACCCAACCCCCCCAGGGGCTCTCCCTTACCTCCAGAATCAGAGCCAGAAACAGGTTGATCCAGATGACAGACGATACCAGCCACCACAACACAAAGTAGATCTTGGACCACCTGCGGGGGACCAGGGGGCGGCGCCGCAGGCCCCACCGTGAGCACGGCGAGACCACGGAGGAGCACAGACCCCCTCGAGGCCGAGACCCTGGCCCTGCCCGGTAACCCCGGGGCGTCCTCCCGCTTTAGAGATGCCCAGGAGCTGAGACAACGAGCTGCCCAAGGTGGCAGGGCCAGCAGGAAGTGGAGCCGGGGCTGGGACCAGGACCAGGACCAGGACCGGGACCAAGATCAGGGCCATGCCCGGGCTGGGCTGCGCTCAGACTGAGCTCCTCCCCACTGCTCCCCTCATGCTTCCCCTCCTCCTCCCAGGTCCCTCCAGCCCCCCTCCACACACACACACACAGAGATGTCCACCAGGCACCCCAAGCACCCAAGGAGCCCCCCTGGTGTTTCCTGGGCCTGTGCTGCTCCCACACATCCCAGCAACGCCAGGTGCCACCAGAGCCCCAGACAAGGGCGCAGGAGGAAGGGCAGGAGCCAGGCGCGTCACTCACGGGCCCGAGTAGCGCTGATAGGCGTCCAGGAACACCTGCCAGTTGTTGACGACCATCACGTTCCACAGCGTGACCAGGGCAGCCTGTGGACAGCGGACAGCAGGCGCGGTCCAGGAGGGTGCGAGAGGCAGGGGGCCGGGGTCCCGGGGAGCAAGGGGGAGGGACTCACCGCAAAGTCGTCGAAGTTGTTGGCCCAGTACTCCAGCTGCTCGTAGCTGCCGCAGGGCGCCGAGCCATTAGGGGCCAGGCTGGGACACAGGTGGGTCAGGGCAGGGTGTAGGACACGCACACCAGGCATGTCCTACACCGCCTAAGCCCCTGCACAGCGTGGAACCCTCTCTGGGCCCCCAGAAACGGGCAAAAGAAGAAATGCCCCTGATCTCCGGAGGGGCAGCAGGGGCAGCTGGGAGGCAAGAGCTGTGGCCAGCAGGGAGCTTCTGGAAGCTCCCGGGCAGCATGCAGCTCTATACTCACCCCCCTGCCAGCTCTGGCCTGTGGGAGGCCTGGGGGGGGGGGCTGTGGGGGAGGTTGTGTGGGAGCTCAAGGTCCAACAGGGGTTGGGAGGGCTGCTCTGAACAGACAGCTGAACAGTCAGCACAGACTCCAGGCCGGGAGTCCAGGGGGAGGAAGGGAGGGAGAGGGGAGAAAGAGAAAAAGCAGGAGACTCCGCTTGCAGAGCTGACCCCACGCTGCCGAGGCCTCATCCCTGTCCTTACACCTGTCCCCCCCCACCCTCAAACCCCCCCCCCCCCCGTGCTCCTTTGGCACCCGCCTCACCTGCTGTTTCCAGGAGGCACAATGGCATCCCGGAACAGGTTGATGCCAACGATGGCAAAGACGTAGTACACCACCTGCGGAGGCAGGGCTGTCAGCGGGCAGCCCGCCCAGAGGACAGACCAGGCTGGCCTGTGAGGGTGCCCAGCCTGGCCACGGCCCCCAGCCATGGGCACTGCTAGGCCCTCCCCAGTGTGTCCAGCCCCACAGATAAACTGGGGCCCTGGGGGAGGCCAAGGAAGCAAAGGCTGCCTGCCCCGTCCAGTGTGGCAGGGAGAGTGACAAGGAGGACTCCACAACAGGACAAGGAGCTGGGCCCGGGAGGAGTTGGGCCCAGGAAGAGCAGGGCCAAAGAGAAGCTAGGCCTGGGAGAAGCTGGGCCAGGAAGAAGCTGGGCCCAGGAGGAGCTGGGCCCAGGAGAAGCTGGACCCAGGAGAAGCTGGGCCCGGGAGGAGCTGGGCCCAGGAGAAGCTGGACCCGGGAGGAGCTGGGCCCAGAAGGAACTAGGCCCGGGAGGAGCTGGGCCGGGAGAAGCTGGGCCCGGGAGGAGCTGGGCCAGGAGGAGCTGGGCCCAGGAGAAGCTGGGCCCAGAAGGAGCTGGGCCGGGAGAAGCTGGGCCCTGGAGGAGCTGGGCCCAGGAGAAGCTGGACCCGGGAGGAGCTGGGCCCGGGAGGAGCTGGGCCCTGGAGGAGCTGGGCCGGGAGAAGCTGGGCCCTGGAGGAGCTGGGCCCAGGAGAAGCTGGACCCGGGAGGAGCTGGGCCAGGAGGAGCTGGGCCGGGAGAAGCTGGGCCCAGGAGGAGCTGGACCCGGGAGGAGCTGGGCCCGGGAGGAACTGGGCCAGGAGGAGCTGGGCCGGGAGAAGCTGGGCCCAGGAGGAGCTGGGCCAAGAGGAGCTGGGCCCAGGAAAAGCTGGGCCCAGGAGGAGCTGGTCCTCAAGAAAGGAGAAGGCCAGCCTCTCCAGGAGGAGGTCCCACCATGTTTCCCACGTCCACCAGGGGGTGTCCAAGAGCAGCCTCAGAGGGAGGGGCTGCTGCCTGAGCCCTGGCCTATCCCGAAGGTGCCGGGGGATTGGGGAGGGGTGCACACCCTGGGCTAATCCTGCCCCCTTCTGTGCCTCAGTTTCCTCCAATGTGCAAACAGGGGTCTGGGACGGGGCCTAATGCAAGATCCTATTTCTAGCCCTCCTGGAGTGCCCCCCCCCCGCCCCCGGTGTTATTCAAATAAAGGACAAAAAGGCCGCCAGCGGCACCATCTACGCAGCAGGCTCTCTGCCTCGTCACTGTCGCCGAGCGTGCAGCCCACGGGCCTTGTGCCTGGAGCAGCACCAGGGCCCCACCTGCTCACAGGCCTGAGCTGGCTGGGCCAGTGGTGGCGCTGATGGCCCATCAGACAGGAGGGACTGGAAAGTGACTGAAAAGCTGTCTGCATGAAGGGGACTCTGGCTGCCTGCCCTGCTGGTGCTTACCCCCCAGCTCGCCAAACCCCCAGCCCCAGTCCCACTGAGTGACCACCCCACCCAGGCCCACACGGGCGGCCACACTCACCACCAGGATCCCGCCAAAAGCCCGCATGTTTCTGATCAGGCCCAGGAGGGTGCTGGCCACCACGGCCATCAGCTGAGGACAGGGAGAGAGCAGAGCCACTATTCCTCCTGGTCTCACTAGGTGGCGCCAACCCTGCCCATCACCCTCCCTCTGCAAAGGCAGGTGAATTAGCACCAACCCACACACCTGTGCACACACCCCACACACACATACACACACACAGTGCACATACCCCAGTCTCCCCTACATGTACTCACACGCATACACACACCTGTGCACACACCCGTCTCCCCAACATGCACTCACTCATGTATACACACACCTGTGCACACACCCGTCACCCCTACACACACACACACACACACACACCTGTGCACACACCCCACGTCACCGCTACACACACTCACACACACACACACACACACAACCTGTATAGCAGTGCACACACACAGCTCTACACACTAGCCACCCATAGGCACCCATTCGCTCCCACACATCTGGACACCTTGCCCACCCAGCCTTGGGTCTGGGTTCCAAGTGCCCGCAGTGAGGCCCCCATGCAGGACAGGCCAGGCAGCTCCTCTGGTCTGGAGGCCCCAGGTCAGCCCCCAGGGACCAAGTCTACAAAAGGGGCCTCAGACACAGCCAGGAACCCCGCTACAGGCTGTTCCCCAACCACACACCGGAGCCCCATTTCCCAGCTGACACGTTAGAACATCACAGCTGGATGCTGGCAGAGAGAAGCCAGTGTGCATGTGCATGTGTGCATGACTGTGTGTACCTGTGCACACCCATCCATGTGTGCATGTGTGGGGCTTGTGTGTATGCGCATACAGTTGTATTTGCATATAGCATACAAGCGTGTGATTGCATGTGTGTTGTGCGTGATTGCATTAGTTATGTGCACATGCATTGCTGTGTATGTGTACACAATTATGTTTGTGATGACATGTGTAATGTTATTGCGTGTGTTTACGTGTGTGGTTACACTGTGATTTATTGCATGTATGTGGTTACATGTGTAAATGTGTGGGCTGTAGCCGTGTGTGGGCATGACTTGTGTGGGTATTTGTGTGTTCACACGCACATATGTGACCACATGTGCCTGTGTAGCATGCACAGAGCCTCGGGGCAGCAGCCCCACCTGCACCCAGGACCCCAAGCTGCCCTCGGGGAGCCCTGGTGTGCAGTGGCCACACAGAAAGGGGCCGGTGTCCTCAGTGTCTTCCCCTGAAACGACCCTGGGCAAACAGACCCTGGGGAGCAGGAAACTCCTCTTCCGGGCTGGGCTGGGCTGGGCCCGGCCGCTGACCACCACCTCCCCAACCCTCCAGGCTGACGTCCCTGCTGTGGGTACCCTGAGAGCCCCGGATGCTCGGAGATGCTCACTAGCCCCCATCCTTGCACTTGGGGTCCGGGAAGTGAGCGCCCCGGTCAAGCCTACCTTTGCCCTCGTGACCAGGAGCCCCGGCCAGAAAACCTTCAGGAACCTCGGGATCTGGGAACATGTGGCCCCAGGGCTCCCCCTGGCCCCACCTGCAGGGGCCCCAAGAGCTGGGCACTCCCCCTGCAACCGGCCGAGAGCCTCCCCAGGCCCACTGTGCTGGCCTGGCCCCTCACCACCCAGCCAGGCGAGGGCCGGGCCCACCGCAGGGTCAGTCCCCCCGCCCAGGCTCCCCTCGCAGGGAACGGGGGCCAGCGGGGGCGGACGGGACAGCGGGGGCGGGGGCGGCAGCGCCCACGGACCTTCATGCTGGGGATGATGCGCAGGAACCGGAACACGATGAGCATGTTCACCAGGCGGACCATGTCCCACAGCGACAGCAGGCCCCGCAGCTCCGGCTTCCTGCAGACACAACGGGGATGGGTCCGGAGGGGCCAGGACACCAGCAACGAGAGAGATGCAGCCAGTGGTGGGGAGCAAAGAGTGAGGGGAGCAGAGGGTGAGGGGAGCAGAGAGTGAGGGGAGCAGAGAGTGAGGGGAGCAGAGGGCGAGGGGAGCAGAGAGCGAGGGGAGCAGAGGGTGAGGGGAGCACAGGGTGAGGGGAGCATAGAGAGTGAGGGGAGCAGAGGGCGAGGGGAGCAGAGAGTGAGGGGAGCAGAGAGTGAGGGGAGCAGAGAGCGAGGGGAGCAGAGAGCGAGGGGAGCAGAGAGTGAGGGGAGCAGAGGGCAAGGGGAGCAGAGAGCGAGGGGAGCAGAGGGTGAGGGGAGCAGAGGGTGAGGGGAGCATAGAGAGTGAGGGGAGCAGAGGGCGAGGGGAGCAGAGAGTGAGGGGAGCAGAGAGAGTGAGGAGAGCAGAGAGTGAGGGGAGCAGAGGGTGAGGGAAGCAGAGGGTGAGGGGAGCAGAGGGTGAGGGGAGCAGAGGATGAGGGGAGCAGTGAGAACCTGCCCCATCGGGCTGCAGCCAGAAACCCGCACCGAATCGGAGGGCAGAGGGGTCACGGACCTCCCACAGCACTGCCCTGCATGGCGCCCAGCCAGCTGACCCTCCGTCTTACATGGGACACCACTGAGGTTCCAGACTCCCGACTCCCAGCTCAGGTCCCAGCAGAACTGGGAGACTTGGCCCAGACTCCATTCCTTAATCCCTAACCCATATTCACACCCCTACCTCTGCCCCCTTCCCCAACCCCCTCCTAACCATGTATCCAATTCCCTACCCCTTCCTTTGACCCTATATCCTGCCCCTGACCTTGACCTATCACCTGATCCTGTCTCCTGATCTGACCCTGTCCCAACTCTACCCTAACCCCTAACCACACATCCTATTCTGATCCCGTCCTCCATCCCCATCTCCTGACTGCACCTCCACACTGGCCCTGTCTCCCGACCCTCTCCCTTGCCACCAACCCCTGACCTGATCCCCTGAGCCTCAACCACATGCCCTAGCCTGACCCCTTCCTCTAACCCCATCTCCCGGCCCTCGATCCTGTCCCATCCTCGTCCTGACTTTGGTGTCCCTCCTGGCCTCACCAAGCTCTCGTTTCTACTTAAATGTGAACCCACTCTTACCCGGGTGTCAGCCCCGGAACCCTCAGACAAACACTTTAGACACGAAAAGAGCTGGCCCCCACGAAGTACATGTCACCCCAGGCCCAGCCCCTCCGCCTCCAAGGACAGGGCCAGCCCAGCCGGCTTCCCGAGATAAACCTTTCCCAGCAACCCCCACAGCGCTGACCCTAACAGCAAGCCATCAGGCCCACTCTCCGCCGAGAGCGATTCTCAGCCCCACAGAGGCACCCCGAGACCCGGGCGCCCAGGGCGAAGGCCAGCACGTGTTTGCCGGGCGGCTATGCTCTGGGCAGCATGACCCGTGGCTGCCACAGCACGTGGCAAGGTTCCCTGGACCCTGCCCGGACTTCGTCCCTCTGCGTGGCCAGAACCAGGGGCCGGGGGCTCCAACAGCGGCCTGAGATCGGCGGCCCCAGGCCCGTCCCGGTGTGGAGAGGCAGACTCTGCCCAGCCCCAGTCACAGGCCTTCCAGGCCAGAGGAGGGCTGCGGCCCACGCCAGTGCCCACGGCACCCAGCCCTGAGCCCAGCACCCAGGCCCAGCCGGGCTGGGCCCACTGCGAGAGAGGGCCCGGCCTCCTGCACCGCTCTGACGAGAGCCGGGGACATGAGAGGCCCTCGGGGCGGGGCTGGGAGCCCCTTTCCTAACAACCGGGTGTCCTGCCCTCGAGTCCCAGCGGGACAGCGGGCCACCCTGTCCGGGGGCCAGCGGGCGGGTTGCTGTAGCGCCCCCGGTTCTCCAGTCACATACCAGCCTGGGTGTGGGAATCGGTACACAGCCAGAGTTGAGATCTCCAAAACCTTTAATCACAAAAGAAAAGAAGGCATCGCTACAGCAACACTAACCCGGCGGCTCTCGGGAGACCTACAACTCAGCCTAGCAAGGCCTCCCCACAGGGGCCTTTGGGGACAATCGGACCTGGGTCCTGTCCCCAGGGGGTGATTCCACAAGCTGGGACTTCCTGAGGCTGAGAAAGACACTATGGTGTCCGCATCGGGGCCCACCGTGAGGCGGGGCAGGGGAAAGGCTGGGCGGGGAGAAGCCACTTGGCCAGAGACGGGCTGGAGGCCTTTCTCAATGACCCCCCGCCAACCTGAGGGGCCCGCAGCAGTCACTCAGGAGCACGTGTCACACTGACATCGCTGTGACCAGGGGCGACCCCACCCGCTGTGGCTCTGGAGAAGAGCAACAGGAGACCCCCACCCCCTCCACCCACATCATCTCACTGTTCTGAGCGGCATCCCGGGCTGTCCTGGGGCGGGGGTAACCAGGGATCTGGGGTTCCATCTGCCCCCTCCCCCCCCACTCGGACACTGCAGAGCCTCCCATGCCCCCAGCAGCTCGCCGGGGAAAGCCAGACCCTTGGTGCCAGGAGGCAGGAGCCCCAAGACTATGGCCCTCGGGTCCCCGGCGCTGAGCCAGCGCCCGCGCCCATCGCCCCCCAGGGAGGCGGCGCCGGCCGGCTCACCAGCAGGATGGCGGTGAGGAGGCCGTCGAACAGGTTGCTGGGGTAGGACAGGTACCCGGGCAGCCCCAGCGCGAACACCTTGAGCAGCATCTCCGCCAGGTAGTACAGGATGAAGACGAGGTTGAGAATCTGAAAGGGCCGGCGGGTGCCCAGCGCTCAGTCCCAGCGCCGCTGGCTCCCCGTCCCCCTGGCCATCCGTCTCGAGCCCCTGGACCCCCTCTGGTCTTTCTCTCCAACCTCCCTGGCTGTCCGCCCCACTAGGCTGACTACCCTGCACTTGTCGGGGCCTCTGCAGCAGCCTCGGCCAGCCTCCCCCCCACGGCCTGCCACCCCCCAACTCCGGGGACCCCATGACACCGGTCCTCGGAACCAGAACGACCCTCCTCCAGCCGACCCGGGGCCCAGCCGAGGCCGGACAGCCGAGCGGCCTGTGCTCACCCCCAGCACGAAGTCGTCGCGGTTGCGGGGCGGGACCCCTGCGTCGTGCACCAGGAACACCTGCAGAGCCAGGGGAGAGGCCGTGGGGCCGAGCGGGCAGGGCCGGGAGCGGGACACCCCCGGGGGCCACCAGAGGGCACGCCTGTGCTCACGCAAATGGACACGAGGTTCGCGAGGACGATGACGTTGCCCAGGTAGTCAAAGTGGGGGTGGCCGAACAGGAACTGCGCGCTCCGCAGGAACGGGGACTGGTACTCGGGCCGCGGCGGGTGCTGGCGGGAACACGTGCTCAGAAACGGGGCCGGGCCCCTTATCCTGGGACCCGGCGCCCCTCTCCCTGCTCTCTGCCCGTCTCCCCAGCCCCGGCCCAGGGGCATCATCGCAAACACAAACCCCGGCGCGCCCCACCCGAGACCCCGCGGTCCGCAGCACCGCAGAGGAGCCCAGTGCGGAGCATCAC
Organism: Antrozous pallidus; assembly: GCA_027563665.1. Lineage (NCBI taxonomy): Eukaryota > Metazoa > Chordata > Mammalia > Chiroptera > Vespertilionidae > Antrozous > Antrozous pallidus. The sequence continues at coordinate 7,036,574 of CM050520.1, read as the reverse complement.
ACAGCCTAAGTGTCCGCCCGATGGGAAAGCGTGACGTGCGAAAACACGGGTAAGCTCTATGCTGGTCACCACGGAAACGTGGCGCGGAGCCAGAGACGGGTGGGAGGTGATGGAGGGCCACTGGGCAGCAAACACAGACACGAAACATGGGAGGAGGCGCGGTCCCTCCCGCAGCACCGGGCGCGACAGGAACCCGGGGACGCAGCGGTGGGGAGCGGGAGCGGGAGCGCGCCCACACCCGCACCGCCCCCCGGGGCTGCTGGATTCCCAGGCAACAAACAGAACCACCTGACGGCGACTCAGCGGTTGAGGAAGTTACAGGCCATTCCCGTCAGGACACAGGCCAGGTTGCGGGCTCCATCCCCCCGTGTGGGATGTGCAGGAGGCAGCAGAACAGTGACTTTTCTCTATCAATGCTTCCCTTCCTCTCTGGAACCAACAAAAACTTTTTTAAGGAAACACCCAGTGCCCTTCACAACAGTCTCATCCGGGGCCAACAGCGGGAGTGCGGCGTGTGGCCGCTCAGAGGCAGACAGAACGTGTCATCCTCACGAGCGTGACCACCTAGAAGACGCCCCCAAGTGGAAGGCAGGTCCCCCCGTGCACACGTCACAAAGCAGTGTTTCTTCAGGGCACGTGTGGGGCCCCAAAAGCGTTCACACTGAAGAACTGAGAGCTCACTTCTGAGAGTGAGCTGCGTTTTGGTAAACACCACCTTTATAGTCGTTCAATGTGCGTGTACACGCTCTGGGGGGACGCCCTGTATAGGCCTGCAATGCAGGGGACACGGAGACGCACACTGACAGCGTGGCCCTTCTGAGCGGGACCCCAACGGGCTATGCTGCTCCTCAACCTTTTGCCTCTCGGCTCCCAATTCCGCCCGGGATGCCTGCTTTGCCACCACGGGGAGCACAAGGCCAGGTGTCCTCACTAGAGGACAGGGGAGGGCGAGCTGGTCGGCTCTGTCCCAGCCACGCACCCAGCACATGCCTGCCGCTGCGATCAGCATTTGGGGAAAGAGGGTGTCATAAAACTAAGGTCAGCATAGCTCCCCAACCTCTAGGACCCACACGCCTGCCTCAAACTACAGTTCTGGACTTCAGACCCAGGGCACCAGGAGGGGGACACAGAACATGCCAGGGGCCATGGGAGGAAGATGTCTGATGGCCGTAAACACGCCAAGTGTCCGCCCTGGTCCCCACGCCCGCTTTCCACACCCCACGACGATAGGCCAAGTGTGCAGCCCCCCACACAACAGGCCGGGCAGGGCTGGCTCAGGTGACCTGCAGGTGACCTCGAAAGACGGAAACTCGTCCTTAAGGAAACCGCCTCGGACAGGGGCCTGAGGCCCGGGAAGCAGACTGCGTATTCCGAAAAGCTGACCATTCCCATCGGCTGAATTGAGTCCCGCCGAAATCCCATGAGGGAGTCCTAAGCCTAGGACTCAGAATGAGCCATATCCTATCTAATAAAAGAGCAATGCGCAAATTTGACCGTACCTTCAATATACCACCCACAAGCCACACCCACCAACCATGCCCACCAGCCAATCAGGAGCGGGGGGCAGGGCTGAGGTAAGCACAGGGGCGGGGACGGGTGGGCCCTGGGGCCAGGCAGTCGCCGGGCGGTTGCCAGTGGCCGGGGCTAAGGCCTGGGCCAGGGGTCGGGGCTGAGGCGGCCAGGGCAGAGCCAGCCATCAGCCCCATTGAGAGGGCAGGTTGGGCTGAGGGATCACCCACCCCCAGTGCACGAACTTCGTGCACCGGGCCCCTGGTGTAGAATAAAGCTCTCTAAAGCAGCGGTCGCCAAGCGGTGGCCCGCGGACCACTGGTGAGCTGTGAGGTCAGCAAGGTGGGTGGCCGCTGCTCTAAAGAGCATTAAGGTAGAAGGTCAGTGGGCAGCCCTCATCCCACAGGGCTGGGTCCTTATAAGAGGGGTCAGCACACAGGCACACACGGAGGGATCACGTGGGGACACAGAGGAAGACAGCCGTCTGCACACCCAGGCGGGAGGCCTTCGGAGAGGCCAGCCCGGGACACCTGGGTCTGGACTCCCGTCCCCAGGACGGGGCAGCAAACCTGCTGGGTAAGCCGCCGGCTGTGGCACGTGTCACGGCCGCTGAGCTGATGACGGAGCAGCGGCACAGAGCTGTGCAGTTCGGCCAGCAGATGCCGGACTCCCCGCTGTCTGCTGCCCACCCCCCATCTCGAAGGCCGAGCGGCTGCATCAGCAACCCCTCCCCAACTCTGGACGGCCTGTGAACCTCAGCATCTCCAGGAAACCCACAGAAAACACAGCGGGGGGCCGTCTGGATGGGGGACGCCACAGCCCATGTGGGGGCTTCACCAGTCAGGTCAGGACAAAAGACCACGGCTTTGGCCAAACTCGGAGCCTGGCGGAAGGACACGGGAAGAGGCTGTTTGTCGTGGAGACAGAGAAAGCCATTTGGAAGGTTCCTCGCTGGCTTTCATAAGGGCAACCACACTCCCGGTCTCCAACAGCCAACCATCTCCGTCCCATTCACCGTCCTGGGGGCCAGAACCCCGGGGCCGGCCAGTCCTGGCACCAAGTTACCCAGGTGCTCAAGCCCTCTGCCTCTGCGAACGCCCCCTAACCCTGGGGCCCGGCCCACTTACCTCCTTCATCGGACTCTTGTCGAGCTCACTGAACAGTTTCTGGAACTCGTCAGCTGACAGCAGGCCATCACCCTGGGCCCGCACCTTCTGCAAAGCAGGGAGGCACAGGTCAGCGGGCAAGCCAGGCCAAGGCCAGAGCACGAGGGTGAGCCCCCCACCCTCCCAGACTGGTCCGGTCCCCGCTGCTCGGAGATGACAGCTGTCCTCATCAGGGGCTGCTGGCCCACAGACCATGGCGGGAGGGGAGCATGACCGGGGAGGCCGGGGAGGACAGGAGGTCAGGGTGGGGAGGGTGGGGCTGATACCTCCATGATGACCTGCTTGTGGGTGCTGTCCACCTGGACTTTCTGAAGCACGTACAGGAGGTCCTGGGCCTTGACCCCAACTCTGTGGGGGAAAACACCCACCCCCAGTGAGCTCACTAGCTCCGTGCCGGGGCGCCCCATCTCTGGCCTAAACCGCACAGCCCTGGGCGACAGCAAGGCCCCACAGGAGGAGGGACCCTGGGCCACCACACCCCAAACACGGTCAGGTCCTCCCCGAGGAGGTGGGAAGCAGGGCACGAACGAGCAGCCTCCAACCAGGGCCCAGTGGGGACATGGCCCAGGTCCCCGTTCCCAACACCAGCGTGGGGCCCAGGTGTGGGGAGGAAGGGCCGGCGGGTGAGCAGGCAGAGCCACTGGGCCCCGCAGCCCGGGCGGCAGAGTGAGCAGGCGAGCGGGCGGCTGACGCGGGAGCTCTCGGAGTGGTGCTCAGCTCCAGCCCTAACGAGCACTGCGGCCCCAGGGAGCCCACACTCACCCCGTCCAGGAGAGGACCTCGTAGGCAGCCCGGGTCCCCAGCCGCTTCCGGAACAGTGAGGCCTGGACAGATTTCTGCAAGGAGGGTGCCTGTGAATGGCCGGCCCGGCCCACAGGGCCCGCAGGACAGCACAGCCCCGGCCCGCAGGGCCCGCAGGACAGCACAGCCCCGGCCCACAGGGCCCGCAGGACAGCACAGCCCCGGCCCACAGGACCCGCAGGACAGCACAGCCCCGGCCCGCAGGACCAACAGGACAGCACAGCCCCGGCCCGCAGGACCAACAGGACAGCACAGCCCCGGCCCGCAGGGCCCGCAGGACAGCACAGCCCCGGCCCACAGGGCCCGCAGGACAGCACGGCCCCGGCCCGCAGGACCCGCAGGACAGCACAGCCCCGGCCCGCAGGACCAACAGGACAGCACAGCCCCGGCCCACAGGGCCCGCAGGACAGCACAGCCCCGGCCCACAGGACCCGCAGGACAGCACGGCCCCGGCCCGCAGGACCCGCAGGACAGCACAGCCCCGGCCCACAGGACCCACAGGACAGCACAGCCCCGGCCCGCAGGACCCGCAGGACAGCACAGCCCCGGCCCACAGGGCCCGCAGGACAGCACAGCCCCGGCCCACAGGACCCACAGGACAGCACAGCCCCGGCCCGCAGGACCAACAGGACAGCACAGCCCCGGCCCGCAGGACCAACAGGACAGCACAGCCCCGGCCCGCAGGACCAACAGGACAGCACAGCCCCGGCCCGCAGGACCCACAGGACAGCACAGCCCCGGCCCGCAGGACCCACAGGACAGCACAGCCCCGGCCCGCAGGGCCCGCAGGACAGCACAGCCCCGGCCCACAGGACCCGCAGGACAGCACAGCCCCGGCCCGCAGGACCCGCAGGACAGCACAGCCCCGGCCCACAGGGCCCGCAGGACAGCACAGCCCCGGCCCGCAGGACCCACAGGACAGCACAGCCCCGGCCCGCAGGACCCACAGGACAGCACAGCCCCGGCCCGCAGGGCCCGCAGGACAGCACAGCCCCGGCCCGCAGGACCCGCAGGACAGCACAGCCCCGGCCCACAGGACCCGCAGGACAGCACAGCCCCGGCCCGCAGGACCAACAGGACAGCACAGCCCCGGCCCGCAGGACCCGCAGGACAGCACAGCCCCGGCCCGCAGGACCCGCAGGACAGCACAGCCCCGGCCCGCAGGACAGCACGGCCCGCACCCCTGAGGGCCTCTCCGGTCGGGACAGGCACAGACTGAGGACGTCTCTGCAGGAAGGAGCTGCGCCAGTCCCTAAGGAGTGTGTTTCCTCCCGTGTAGTTGGGGTCCTGGCTCCCCACACAGGGCCCAGAGTCTGTTGCCCTGGGCGCTGCAATCTCCTGGCCTTCCTCAGACTCAGAGGAACAGGAGGAGGCACAGCTCCAGCTCACCCACAAGAGGGAGCCAGAGGGCAGTGCAGAGAGCACTGTGGACACTACCCACATGGGAACCTAGCCAGAGCCCCCCGTCCTCCCCCCGCACCACACACACACACACACACACACAAACACACACACACACACACACACACAAACACACACACACACACACACACAAACACACACACACACAAACACACACACACACACACACACACACACACACAAACACACACACACACACACACACACACAGGCGCCTGGCCGCGGCCGGCAGCCTCGCTCACCAGCAGGTAGCCCCGGAACTGGTTGTAGATAATGGCTGTCAGCAGGTTCATCAAAAACAAGCTTCCTTCAAGAAGAAAACGCCTCGGTCAGTGGGGAGCAGCAGCTGTGGGGGCCGAGGGGCAGTGCCCAGGGTGCAGAGGGTCACACGGGCACAGCAACCCTAGGGTGCCAGCAAGAAAGGACCGGACGACCGCAGAGCAGGAAGGGGGTCCGGGTCCGGGCCCTGGGCAGGTCACTCGCTGTCCTCTAGACAGCGCGGTGGCACCCGGCCTGCCCAGCGTGGGCACTGAGGACAGCCGTCTCAGTGGTCAGGCTGCAGGCAGGGCAGGGCCTCCCGAGGTGAAGTCACAGGGCCGGGCAGCACACCTACCCCTGAGCGTCCGTCACAGGGGACAGAATCTCACCCGGTGACCCCTGCAGACCCGCCCAGACTCACCGATCAGCGTGAAAACGATGAAGAAGATGGCAAAGGCCCGGTTCTTGGAATAGGCAGGAACCATGACTGAGGAAGGAAGGAGAGAAGCTGACGCAGGCTCACAGGCCAGCACTGGCCCACTCCTGCACTGAGCCTTCTCGGAGAGGGCTCTGCTCCGGGAGAGCCGAGGCCTTCCATCCGCCTCTGACCGCCGCCTCCGCTCCCACACCCCTGGTCACGGGGCGCTCACTACCCTCAAGGCCGCCCACCCCTTGTGCTGAGCGGGCGCGGCTCCTGCGGCCATGCCCACAGGCCGAAGCCCGCTGCCCCTCGGTGACTGGCTGGGACCCGCGGGACCTGTGGGCACGGCTGAGTCCCGCCGCACAGCCCTGCGGGTGGAAGGCGAGGGCCGGCTCCTGGGAGGGTCCCCGTGGTGGTGACCATCCCGAGTCCAGGACGAAGAGACCGCGCAGGCGGCCGGTCACGGCCAAGCCTCAGGGGGCGGGAGCCACCCTCCTGGCCACCCCTGGCCCGAGCAGACACAGGCCGCATCAGCAGCCCAAAGGGGACGCCGTGGCCAGGGACGACCGGGGGCCTCACACACACTCACTCACACACACACACACACTCACACACACACGACCGCTGAGCCGCACCCCACAGTGGGGAAACGGTGGACCCCCGGAACCTGCCGTTCCTCACCACGTAAAGAGGTTTTTAGCTTCTCAGAGGAGCCGGGAGAGATGGGGAAAGAGGAGACAGGAAACAGTTACGAAAGGAGAGAGCGAGAAAGTACAATGAAAAGGGAAGGAAAAAGTAGAAGAGGAAAAGGGGGGAAGGAAAATGAGAAAGGAAGGAAGGGCGGAAGGGGAGAATCCAGGTCACCCTGCTTACCCGCCGCCTGCTGAGCTGGAGCCCTTGGACACCCCGGGCTCTCGGCTCCGCGGGAACCAAGCCTCCCCGCCCCGCCGCCAGCCAGCCCCGCCCGCCCCGCCCTGCTCACGCACCATCGGGGTTGTTAGCGGTGGTCAGCAGCACCAGGAGCGAGGTCAGGGACTCCGCCAGGTTCCGGAAGTAAATCAGCCTCTCCCTGTCCTGCCCGTCGTCCTGCTGAGAGCAGAGGGGCAGCCCTGAGGGGCCACTCGGGCCTGCTCCCCGCCAGCTCAGGCCATGGGCCGGCAGAGCTCCAGGCCCTGGGCCCAGCCAGGGGGCCCTCCTCCCCACGGCCAAGCATCGGCTCTCCTCAGTCCAGGCCCCTCCGTGAAATCAGCAACCCTCTGGGCCCAACTGCCGGGGGTTCTGCAGGAGAGCAGCAAGGGCGGGCACTGCATGGCCCCTGGGGCCTGAGAGTGTGCCAGCGGTCCCAGACACACACACACACACACACACACACCGGGGGGACGGGAGGCAGTCCTCAGTCTTCCCTGTGGGCAGCTCAGCACCAACCCCCAAACACTGCCACAAGCTAATGACGACCAGCCCTGGCCCAGCGCTGACCACACTCCCCAGACAGAAATGCAGGACAGCCCTGGCCCTGAGGAGGACAGTGGCCTGGCCAGGGAGTGAGGACAGACACACGAGGGCAAGGATGTGCAGGGGTAGGGGCAAGCCGGGTGATAGGAGACAGGCACCCCCACACAGCAACTAGCTGCTGGGGGCCGGAAGCAGCGAGGGCAGGAACGGAGGGGACCAGGCAAAGCCCATGGCTGGAGGACAGGGACATGGTGAGAGGTGCCTGCTGGACAGTCGGACAGGTGCTGACCTCAACTGCCAATCTGAGGGGCCTGTTTGGAGGGTGCAGGAAAGCCCAGTCAGAGCCGGGGGGGGGGAGCGAAGAGGCAGCCAGGCAGAGGCAGAGCCACCCGGGGCCCAGGAGGCCCGGGCAGGGGAGCAGTGGGACTCCTCTGAACGTGGTCACCTGAAGCAGGACAGCGGGACTGTAGGTGGGCACCCTGCCCTGCCCGTGCGGTGGGCAGCAGCCCTCTTCTCCGCTGGCCGGAGAACTACCCAGCGGAGTTCCCACGAGGCAGACCAACAGAGGGCCCAGCCCTCCACCCACGGAGCAGAGCGGCTGCGGCCGGTACCTTCTCGCCGGTGAAGAGCAGCATCCCGAGCATGGTGAAGACGCACAGGTGCAGCGCCAGCAGCAGCACGACGCTGGAGGGACGGGCGCGGGCTCAGCACCCGGCAGGTGCCCGCATGCCCAACGGGGTGGGGGTCCAGGGACCCAGCCACCCAGGGAGCTCCCGCAGCCAGCCTCAGGGCTGGCCCCTCCGCTGCCCCACACCCTGCCACGCACCCAGCCAAGGTCCTGTCCTAACCCAGCCTCTCTCTTTGGCAGGGACAACCCACCACCCAGGGGCACGTCCCAGGTGTCCAAGGACCTCAGGGGCCGGAGGGTGAGGGTCAGCCACGGGAGCCATGAGGGGAGCCCCAGACGCCGACCGCAGGGCAGGGCGCAGGAGGGCCCGCCCTGCCCGCAGGCCCGGCACACCCACCTGGCCATTTCCGGCAGCGACCACCGGATGCACTTGAGCATCTTCTTCATCATGGAGGAGTTCTGCAGCAGGAAGAAGGGCCGCAGGAGCCGGCGCAGCCGCAGGGGCTGGAAGAGACCAGGACACTGAACGCCAGGCCAGGCTTTCAAGGGCCACCCACACCCCACACCTGCCTTGGGAGGAGGACAAACCCCAGAGATCCTCCCGGGCCACACACCCGGCTGCTTCCCTCCCGGCTCCTGGTCACAGCCTGACCTAGGACCAGGCGTCCTCGCTGTGCCAGCTCGCCCAGCCCCGCAGACATGCGGTGCCCCTTCCAGAGGGGGCGGCCCACCCCTCAGAGCAGCCTGCACCTGGCTCTGGCCGGGGCTGCCCCAGCCCACAGGGAGCCCCTCTGCTCTCTGGCCTGGCGCCTTCGTGACCTTCCTCTTACGCTCTGGACTTCCAAGTTCAACCTCTAATCCAGGCTCTCACCCCAAGTCACGTTCTGAGTGACCGGTTTGGAAACATAAGGCTGGCCCTGTCACCTTCCTGCCCACACGTGCAGGCTGCCTGGGCCTCCAGCCCGGCCCGCTGCCCCCCCCCCCCCGCTGGCCCGGCACTCAGCCCCGTCTGCTCAGCCAGTGACTGTGCCTGTCACTGTCTCCCGCCCCCCCACCCCCCATGGAAGAGCCACCTCCTCCAGTGCTGCCCTGGGTCCCTCTCCTTGGCACTGAGATCCCATTACATATGGGTGTTTCCTGGGACTGCCAGTGTCTCCCCACAGAACAAAGCCCCGCAGCCCTGGCACACAGTACGCCCCCCACCTGGCAAGGACCCCCTTCACCTCCCTGCATGGCACTCCTCAAAGAAGGGCCCAGGCTCTGCATAGCACCTCAAAGGCCAAGGAACCCGCAGTACACAGACACACACCCCCCCCAAAAAACCCTGCCCACGGGCCCACTGCACAGGCGCTCGAGTCCCAGGCCCAGACCAGGCCCTCAACCTCCCTCCAGGCGCTGCCGGCACCCCCGGTCTCAGACCCTAGGCTATGGTCAGACACCGACCAGAATGCAGCTTCATCCAGACACAGTAACCCAGTCCGCAGGGCTTCCCAAGCTGAGGCCATGTCAGGGCAGGGGCACGCGCAGCTCACGGAGGTGGGAGCGCCGCCTGCGGTTCTCCTGCCGGAGGAGCCAGCCCAGCGCCTGGGGAGCCCTGGCAAGGCCACCTGAGCACCCAGTCCCGAGGCTTTGGGAGGAGCCACCAACTAAGCTACGACGACCGGTCTCCTGTGAGGAACGGCCACCCTGAGCCGTGACCACGGCCCCTCGCTGACCTGCAGCCCACACGTGACCCGCCCCACTCGGCCGCAGCTGGGGGAGGAACAGGCGGTCAGGCAGACATGGAAGTGAAACCGGGCTCCAGCAGGTCAGAGGCCCCCAAGGCCTCCCCGAGGGCCCCCGATGCTGACCAGCCAGCTGGCCACAGAGACGAGGCCTGGTTTGCAGGCGGATCGGGGTGCTGGGCCAGCCCCAAGCAGAGGTCAGTCCCTAAGAGACGGCGCCGAGGAAAAGCTCTGCCGGGGGCGGGTCGCTGTGCGGAGAAAGGCTACGCTTCCTGGGGGGTGGCCAGGGCCTTGGGGGAACAGCCTGGTTGATCGGGAACAAGGATGTCTGTGCAGGACGTGTGGGCAGGAGGGGACGCACCCCAGGGCACCCCCAGGAAAGGTTCTCTGGATAGGACGACAGTCCGTGGGGTCCCTGAGCCCAACACCCTCCGTGATCTCCAGGGACGGAGGCCACTACCCAGCCTGCCCGAAGCGGAGCCCAGGCCGCCCCATGTGGCCCCGGGGGGCGGTGACTGCCCGGCCCTCCCCCTGCTGGGCGCTGCTCTGCCCACTCTGGACAGACAGGTGTGCGGTTGCGGCTCTGCCCTCCCTGCCTGAGGCCTCTCCCAGAGCCATCCAAGCCTCAGGGCCAGCCGGCCTCTGGCCAGGGCAGAGCTCACAGCACGCGCCGGCCTCGCCGCGGGCCCTCGCCCAAAGCAGCGGCCTGTGAGGGCCCGGAGCCCCGGGCAGGAACACAGGGCGAAAGGGATTGTACCTCGGCTCCCTGCCCCAAACTCCGGGCCTGCCGGCTGGGCATGCCTGCTTCTAAAGGGGGTGCTCCCACCAGCACACACCATGACTCCGGGCGAAAAGGGGCTGGGTACCAGCCGGGTGAGTGGCCCATCTCTAAGGACAGACTGGGGGGCTACTGTCCAGTAGCCAGAGGCAGGACCCCCGAGCACTGAGGCCCCTCAGGAACGAATGTGGCCCGTCCAGATAACGAACCCCACCGGCCGGGAGCACGTGGGGGGGCGCAGGAGGAAGTTAGATTTCTGTTAGGACGACCAGCAGCATCTGTGTATCTTAGCCAACCTCCCTCCCGACGCCATACGAGGACTGGTGGTGGGAGGGTCACCGTTTGGGCTAAAGTGCCAGAATGTTCGAGTGGCCGATAAGACGGACCAATGACTGCACTCGAAAACGGAGCCAGTGGAGGGTGGGGGAGGGGGGCCTCTTCCTGTGTGGAAGGAGGGCAGCACCCTATAAGGGAAAATGGTGAGCTGTGGGTGCTCCCACAGGGAAGTGGGAGGTGACGTGTGGGTGCTGGGACCCACCGCTGACATTTCCCCTCCATCAACTGCTCCCCACTCTGTTCCGCCAGTGGGGGGCGCTGGAGGGAGCCAGGAGGCAGGAGGGACACGGGACCTTTCTGTCCACCTGTTGTTCCTACAGCGCCCGAGGCTGCCAGCCCCGCCCCTGCTTTCCGTGCTCCCAGAACCAGCCTCATCGAGCCTCTGGGCGGCACCAGCACCTGCTGCGCAGGGTGCCCTCCCCAGAGGTCAGAGGGCAGGTCCCAGCTCTGGAAGCCCAGGGTGGGGGACGAGGGGTGCTTCCTGCAGTTCTGAGTTCCACTGGGCCCCCTTTTCGCTCTTTCGGTTACTCAACCCCTGCTTAAGTCCCCGTTACACTCCCTCCACTCAAGCACCTGGTGGGCCTCTGGCATTGTGCCCCCCACCAGCCCCGATGGGCACAATGTCCCAACCAACTTTTCCCAGTTCTGTCCCCCCAAACCACAGGCAGTGCTCCTGGGTGCTCTGAGGGGAAGCGAAGAGGTTGCAGTCAGAAGGGCAGGGCCGCCTACTCCCATGGGATTTCTACTGTCGGGGTCACAGAGCTCTGGGCGTGTGGCTAGGGTGAGGCCCCGGGTGGTGCTTAATGGGGGACCCATCCAGTCAAGGACTCAGGGTAAAGGAGTGGGCAGGAATCGGGACCCTGGAACATGCTCGAGGTCCTCACGCCTTCTCTAGGCCTCAAGGTCATCCCAAGGTGGGAACAGGCTCCCTGGGCAATGGGTGACTCACAGCCATGCAGGGAGGGCTATGCAGGGCAGACGGAGCTGGGACCCAGGAGCCGGGACCCGGGAGCTGGGAGCTGGGACCCAGGAGCTGAGAGCTGGCAGCTGGGAGTTGAGAGCTGGGAACTGGGAGCTGGGAACTGGGAGCTGAGAGCTGGGAGCTGGGAGTTGAGAGCTGGGAGCGGGGAGCGGGGAGCGGGGAGCGGGGAGCGGGGAGCTGGGAGCGGGGAGCGGGGAGCGGAGAGCGGAGAGCGGGGAGCGGGGAGCGGGGAGCGGGGAGCTGGGAGCGGGGAGCGGGGAGCGGGGAGGGGGGAGCGGGGAGCGGGGAGCGGGGAGCTGGGTCGGTGAGTGGGATGACTGCAGGACCTCAGGATGCCAGCTGTTCACCTGAGCAGCTACACTGTGCAGCCTGCCCAGAGCACCCCACTCCCGCCCCAGAGCCACCACCACACCTACCTCCTGGCAGACGAGACTCAGCGACACCATCCAGTCCACGAAAGACACGGCCAGCACCACAAGGTAGGCCTGCAGCCACAGGCTCTTCCGGAACTGGGGCCACCCAACCAGGTAGCTCTGCAAGGGAGACCGTGGGTGAGTGGGCGGGCGGGTGGGCACCCGTGCAGACAGCCCAGACTGCCGGTGCACACGGCAAGGCTGGGTGGCCGGGGCACAGAGCCCCTCAGCAAGCAGCATGGTGTCTACGTGACGTGGGGAGCAGGCCCCCAGTGACCTCGGGCAGCTGAGGACCTTGAGCTTGGCACTCAGCAGCTCGGGCACAGTTTCCTCATCGATAATCCGGTCCCTGCCGGCTCTGCCCATCTGTCAGGGGCTAAAACAGAAGGTTGGGGACAGAGCTGTAAGAAATATTCATCATGCTCTGCTAACCTTGATCGCCTTGTTCTAATTAAAAATGGACATTCTAACCTGGCTTGGAGTTGTACGCCCCTGGGACCTGACAGTCAACCTTGGACCTGGCAGCAGACCTTGGAATGAGATCCATTCTCACTCAAGAGCTGCCTGTTATCGTGGAGATTAACCACCCAGATGCCCAAACAACGGAGTCCCACCCAACCTGCACTGCTCACCCCCCAGGCCTGTGATACCCATTTTGCCTACCTATCCATATGCCTTTTGCCTACTTCCCCATGTAACCTTTATCCTACCCAGCATAAGCAGCTGGCTCATTGGGGGTTGGGGGGAGGGGGCAGGCAGAGCAGCTTCTCGTGGCTGACCTGCTGTCTCCCACACTGCCGGCGTTACCGGAATGAACGCTCATGTATGATTCAGCCCTGACTCTGCTGAACTGGCTCAAGTAGTGGCAGGCAGCCCCGACCCATCGGCTGTCCAGTGTCACATCCAACCACGTTTAGTTTGTGGACAAAAGGCCCAGGCACAGGACTCCTTGTAGAAAAGATGAGCCAACGGCACCCAACCGCTACTCCCCACCACCCCCAGGTCTTCGGCGCTCAGGGCTTACAGATACCCCATGAACCGTCACCTTTTGAGATCGCCCCAACATCCAGATCATTCAAGAAATGCTAATGAGTATTCTCACCAGTTTCAGTTCCAGTTTAAAAACCCCCAGGACCTCCTAACCACAAAATGAGCTCAAAAGCAGAAATAAGAAACTGCTCGGGGCCCTCAGTCACACATCTGCGCCCATGCCTCTCTTGGTCAGCACGCCAGGCCCACCCCTCCTTCCCTCTGCCCGTCAGGCCGAAGGCACCAGGCACCGTGTGACCGGAGCCCCCAGGCAGGGAGCAGCCCACACTGTGGGCCAGGCAGAAGCCCTGGAATCTTCGTTTGAGGGCCCAGGCCCTCCTCGCTTTAAGGCTCCAAGGCTCTAACCCAATCAGAAGCTCATGTGAGCAAGGCAGGGCCAGCCCCGGCTCTGCCTGGCCTCAGGCCACAGACAGAATCGAGAGTCAGATGCTAGGCGGCAACTGCTACATGATAGATCCTTTTCCACCCTCCCACCTCCTCCCCTGAGCTTCTCTCCTCTCTGGGAGGGAGGGAGGGAGAGAGGGAGGGAGGGAGGGAGGGAGGGAGGGAGGGAGGGAGGGAGGGCTGGGATCTACCCTCCCGCCAGACCCTGGCCAGGCCCACAGGTCCTGCTGCAGCCCTTGATGGCTCCACTGGACAGTTTCCACTCTGAGAGCCACACAGCCTCTGCTTCAAGGCCCAGAGTTATCCAAGAAACTGAGGCCTCTGTTCAGCGGGTCGAAGTGCACAGGCAGCAGATCTGACGGAGGCGGACAGCTCTGGGGGAGTTAAAAATAAACAGAGCCCTGGCCCGGGTGGGGGCTGGGTTGGCTGCCGCGCCCTGCGCCCCGAAAGGCCGCGCGTTCGATCCCTGGTTGGGGGGTGGGCACGGGAGGCAACCGATGGATGGACACACCAATGACTCGCTCTCTCTCAAATCAATCTTAAAAAAAGACCGTTGGGGGAGAACTGAAAGTAAAAACAATGGATAAACCAGGAAAGCGGCCGGCAGGCGGGGACAGGGCCGGGTCCAGGGCCCGCACCCGCCCGCTCACCTTCACAGAGAGGTCGGCCGCGAAGCCCAGCAGGCAGGCGACCTCGATGCTCTCGGTCAGGCCGCAGGGCGGGTTCCAGGGCTTGGAGCGGTAGCGGACGTCCGAGGTGCTGGTGAACGAGGACGGGGTCTCCAGGAAAGCCAAAACCAGGATCAAGAAAATGACGAAGCCCAGAATCCTGGGAAGGGAACAACAACAACAACAACAACAGATTAAAACGTGAGAACCGGCCACACTGTGGGTGAAGAACCAGACGGGCGGGCGGAACACCCCGAGAGCAGCAGACAGACCCGCGGGTCCGAGGGCAGAACCACAGCCCTGCTCTGGCCACACGGGTGTTCACACGACTCAGATGGAGCTAAAACACGTAGCACGGCTGAGCGGAAGGTCCGCCCTCCTGCCTGCCATCCGCTCCTCCCCGGTCAGGGGACAGGGGCCCCCGCCTGGGCCCTGAGGCAGCCTCCCCCGCCCAGCCAGGCTTCGAGAACCCCAAACCCCACACGTGTGCGTTCTCACCACTGGCAGGCGTCCGAGTAATACCACCGGTAGAGCCACATCGACCGGGTGTCCATGCGGTGGTTGATGGAGCGATACTGGAAGTGAAGGGTCACAGAGGGGAGCGTCAGTGAGGGCCCCCCCACCCCCCCTAGTCTCAGTGCCACACAGCACAGCCAGCCACATGCGGGCCCAGGGTGGGGGGACAGGGTGGGAATCGCAGGATGAGCTTGGACTCCGCAGGTTAGCAAGATGCCCCGCCGTGACCCAGCAAAGCCACAATGCCAAGCTGGAAGACGGCGGCACACGGGGCGCTGTCCCCAGGCAGGTCCACTGAAGGGACACTCGTTTCCTGAAGGCACGGCTGGGCCCCTGCGCCAGGGAGCTCTCTCCCCTGTGCGAGGCCCACCCCCCACCCCACTTCAGCTGTCACCCCCAGGGAGCCTGCAGCCCAATTCCACAGACTGGGCACTGCCCACTTCCACAGTCTATCCCCCTGCGCCAGCCTGTGTGTCATTTGCAGGCAGGGGATGGCCCTTTCACAGGATGAGGCAGGTGAACACAGGTCTGCGGTAGGTGGTAACATACAGGAAGGACTGGAGACTCAGCATAAGAAATCCCAGTGCCCACTTTTAGGGTTATGTGGACCACGCAGTCCACCAACCCCCGCTTTGACCCCAGGACAGCGAGGAATAAAAGGCCATCAGGGCATCTGTCGCCCAATCCCCAGAGCCCCCGACAAGCCCAGGCCCAGCCGCCAGGAGCGGGCGCTGCCCACCTGGATGGCGTCTTCAATGAAGATCACGGCCTGTTCAAAGCACAGGTCCCGCCTGGCCTCGGCACCTGGAGCAGAGAAGGACACGCCAATGCCTCTCTCGCGCTGGGCGAAGAGGGGTCACAGGATGCTCACCCCCGCAGCAGGACGGGCGCCAAGGGAAGAGCCTGGCTCCGCTCTTTCCCAAGGCTCCGGATCAAGCTGCCTTTCACCTGCTGTGTCCACACCCACCCAGAGGACCCCGCTCGGCGCTCTGCCCGGCGTGTGGCAGAGCCCAACCGGCACCGCGGCTTTTCACTGTGCCGAGCACTCCGGTTCCCGCCCGTGACCAAATCCCGGGGGGAGAAATGGAATCTGGGCCTGGAGAGATGGAAGGATTCAGCTTCTGAGATAAAAGACAAGCAGCCGGGGGCCCGGCTCGCTCCAGGCCCATGACTAGGGTACAGCTGACGGGCTCAGGCCCGGGTAAGCCATTACAGGCCTGGGCAAGCCATTATGGGGCACCCCGGAACCATCCAGCGCTCGTCCAACAGGATCACCTGGCTTTGGTTGCTGCTTTGTAAAATTCTGGGTGTGGCCACCTTAGCTCACCAGGCCTTCCGCCCTCCCTCGGGGTATCAAACCTCAGGAAGGCCCCTCCCACCCAGCTTTGCAGCCCCAACACCGGCCTCCCTTCCCCATCCTGCAGCAGCCAGAGGGAGCTTGTCACAAACCCTCAGGAGCACACCACAGCCTCCCTTGGGTCCCCACTGGTCCAGGAGACAGGCTCCACCCCAGCCTGGCACTTCGGCCTCCTCTCCTGCTGCTTCCTCCACCCTGTGCCCTCCATGACACTCACCCTGAACTTGGACCCACCAAGGCCAAGCCCGCCAAGCCCTTGCACAGGCTGTGTGCCCTGCCAAGAGCCCTGTCTTCCATCTTGGTGGTCCAGGGACCCATCACCCTGGGTGGCAATCACCTGGCAGCACCTAGACCCCAGCACCATGTGGGGACATCAGGGTGGAACAGAGCACAGAGGACACAACAGGAGCCCCAACTGCATCCCACCTCAGATTGGGGCCAGCCTCCCTGCCAGAAGCCTCCCCTGCCCCCCTCACTTCAGGCTCCGCGCTGCACGACCTGGCAAGCCCCTTAAAGCCTGTGCCTCAGCTCCTCCAAGACCCTGTGCCACAGGATGGCCGTACGGACGGAACAGGTCACCGTACGTAGTTCCAGTGCCGTGCGCGGTAACATCCTAACAGCTGCCAGCCTAATTATTAAAGAGCCCCTTTTATAGCTTAACAAGTCCTTGTCCCCCGACGTTTTCATACACAGGAAGAGCAAGGAGAAAGGAAAGCCACTCTCCTCACCCTGTGGCCCTGGCCCATTAGGTGGGGCTCAGTCAGAAGGACCGACCGTGGGGCTCACTGGGGTTAGTGGGACACCCAACAGCAAAGGGCCCCACCCCTGCTGGCAGGAGAATCCGGCTTTGGGACACACACCCCCGATGGAGCACAAGGCCCCATGAGGAAGCTGGGCAGAGACTGCCTGAACCGTTCTCAGTGCCCCCTGCCCCCGGGTCTCCAGAGCCTGCCCCCGGGTCTCCAGAGCCGGCCCCCGGGTCTCCAGAGCCGGCCCCCGGGTCTCCAGAGCCGCGGCCCCCGGGTCTCCAGAGCCGGCCCCCGGGTCTCCAAGGCCAGCCGGCAGCCTGGCAGGGAGATCCCGTTCCCATTCTCAGCGGCCCTCGCTGAGGCCACAGCGTCTGGACAAAGAGCATTTCTCCCCACCCCCCAATATCATCTGGGCTCTGCGCTGTCAGGGTACTCCTGCATGGGGAATGGCCATCGACACCAGCTCCCAGACTGCCCTGGCCCTGTGTTGTGGGCACCGGTGGGTCTCCCCAGACCTCCCGACACCAAGTCCATGCCCCCTGAATGCCTCCATGCATCCCTGTCCACGGCCCTTCGAGGCCTGGCGTGGGCTGGATGGAGAGCTTCACGGGGCAGTCTCTGAGATGGGCAGGCAGGCGGCCACCTGGGCTTCCAGTTTTCTCATCTCTCCCGTCAAGATCAGCCATGGGTGGGTACACCCCACAGACCCCTCCCAGACAGAGGAGAGTGCACCAAGAGAGGGACAGTGGCCCAGGAAGGAGCACCCAGCCTGGTGCTAGCAGCAGCGCGAGATCCCAGGGCTGAGAGCCAGGACAGGTCCTAGGACAGGTCCCAGGGCCACTCTGGGCCTCAATTTCCTCCTCAGTGAAAAGAGGCTGAAGCCCTGGGGAGAGATGGACTCCGCCCTCCTCCCTTCTGGGGATTCAGCAACCTCTCTGCGGGGTAAACAGGAAGGCCGGGAGGGAGAGCCAAGGGCACGGGGAGGAAGCTGCCCCGGTTGGGAGACGCTTGCCCCAACCCCAAACTGAAGGGGAGCAGCCCCTGGGCAGCCTCCTAGGGCCATGAATGAGAAGGTCGAGCAAGAGGAATCCCACCTGGGCCACTTCTTGGCTGTGTGGCCTCGGGTAGGGAAATGCACCCCCTCTATGCCTCAGTTTCCCGCCCCCCTGTAAGAACCGGGCGGAAATGGAACTGCTGCCTCCTAGGAGTCACTGCGGCGACCCAGGAGAAGGACGTGGTCTGGGTGCACCCCGGCACCCCGCGGGGGCTACAGGGGGCTGGGCAGATTGCACGGGGCTGCGCGAGGCTGGCGAGGCGCTCTCCGCCCGGCTGGTCCGGGGCAGGCACGACCCCGCAGCGCCTGACCGTCGCCGGCGTCCCCAACTCCGCGCCCGGGCCAGGGTCACCCCGCCTTCCGGAAGGCGGCCGGCCTCGTGCCCCCGCGCTGCTCGGGCCCGCTCGGACCTCTGCGGCCTAGGGGGCGCGCCCGCAGTGACAGCAGCGCGACCCGGCGCGAGCCGAGGGACCCCCACGCATCCCCCCCGCAGGACCCGGTCCCGGCCCCCCGGCCGTCGCTCACCGGGACCGACTTGGACGCAAGCGTGTGAGCCCGCCGGGCAGTCGCGCCCGCTGCTACCGCGGGTCCGGCTCAGAAGGGGCTCCGACTCCGCCATGGAGTCTCCGCGCGCCGCCGGGACCCCCGCAGAAGCTCCGAAGGAGAGCGCCGAGCTCCACTGCGCAGGCGCCGTGTCCCCGCCCCTGGAGTTCGAGAAAAGTGAACAGCACTGTGACGTAGGGGGGGTCCCTTCGCTAGCAGCCAATGAGAACGGAGTTCTTGAGTGAGAAGGCGGGGCTTCCAGGGAGGGCGGGGCTCAGCGTCCCTTCCCCTGGGAGGGGCCCTAAGGACCCTCCTAGGCCCCGGGGGGAATGCGTTCTTGCCTAGGGCGGTTCCACCCGCTCCCCCAGCCCTGCAACCAGCCCCGCAGCGTCAGAAATGCAAAGCCCCGGGCCCTCCCAGACCCCCTGAGTCAGCAACTCTGGGGGCAGGGCCTGGAATGGGTTTTGCAGGCGAGTTGGGTCTGTGGGGGTGACTGCAAAGGACATCTTCGCACATGGAACTCTGCTGATGAAATTGGGAAAACTGAATGTATTTTTTTTAATATATTTTATTGATTTTTCACATAGAGGGAGGGAGAGGGATATAAAGTCAGAAACATCGATGAGAGAGAAACATCGATGAGCTGCCTCTTGCACACCTCCAACTGGGGATGTGCGCGCAACCAAGGTACACGCCCTTGACCGGAATCGAACCTGGGACCTTTCAGTCCGCAGGCCGAGGCTCTATCCACTGAGCCAAACCGGTTCGGCAAGACTGAATGTATTTGAGGGTGAAATTTACAAGACAAATGACACACTTGAGAAGGTATTTACATCGTGTACGAAAGAGCAAGAGCTTGGATGTAGAAAGAGCGTGTTTTCTGTTCCTGCTGGGACCCGTTACCGCACACTTGGCTGAAGCAGCTCCCGTGGTATTCTCCCTCCACCCAGGAGGTCAGAGGCCCAGCAGCACCTCAAAAGGCCTGACTCAAGGTGTCAGCGCCTGGGGCAGAATTTACTGCCATTGGGGTTAGGACTGAGGTCCCCACTGCTGAAGGTCGGCCAGGGGACATTCCCAGCTCCTAGAAGCCACTGCATCTCTTCACTTATGGCCCCTCCATCATCAAAACCATCATGAATGCATTGCATCCTTTTCTTGCTCCGAATGAGAGGCTTCGAAATTCCAAGTCCGAGATCTTTCCGGCTTTGCCTGCAGCCACACCTCTACTTTCAAGGTCTCGCTCATGCAATGTCACTCGGCAGCCAGGTAATCCAGGGTCATCTTCTTCTAGTATTTAAGATCAGCTGATTAGGAACTTTAATCACATCTGCAAAATCCCTTTTGCCATGTAACCTACCGTAACGACAGGCCTGATGCCAGTGGATGAAGGTCATGGGGGCCCAAATTCTGCCTCCCAAGCTCAGAAAAGTCAGTTAAAAAGTAAAAAAAAAAAGATTACATTCTCCACAGATAGGAACGAGGCAAAGAACAAGAGCCAGAAGTTCACGAAAGCCCACCAGAGGGGTTTGGCTAATCGAGCTTCACCTTGTGCCCCAGAGGGCTGCTGGCTCTCCTCCAGGTCAGGGCGCGTGCCCGGGCTGCAATTTCGGTCCCTGTCAGGCCTGTGCAAAAAGGCGGCCGATGTTTCTCTCTCTTTCTAAACATGTCCTCTGGTGAGGATTGAAAAAGTGGGGGAAAATAATGTTTTAATTAAAAAAATATTTTTTAAGTTCACAGAAGAAAATATATCAATGTGTGAAACTCAGTCAGAGAGATGCTGATTAAAATAATAATGAGGCCTAGCCGGTTTGGCTTAGTGGCTAGAATGTTGGCCTGCACACTGAAGGGTCCCGGGTTCCATTCCAGTCAGGAGCACACAGCACAGTTGCAGGCTCCTCCCCAGCCTGGGCCCTGGTTTGGGAGGAGACAACTATGTGTTTCTCTCATATCGATATTTCTCTTTGTCTCTCTGTCTTTCCCTCTCTTTCCCACTTTCCCTAAAAATCAATGGAAAGATATCCTCAGGGCCCTAGCAGGTTTGGCTCAGTTGATAGAGTGGACCAAAAGGTCCCGGGTTCGAGTCCAGTCAAGGGCATGTACTTAAGTTGCAGGCTCCTCCCCGACTGGGGTCCTCATCGGGGCACATGCAGGAGGCAGCCCGTCGATGTGTTTCTCTCACATTGATGTTCCTCTATTTTCTCCTCTCTCTTTCACTCTCTATAAATATTTTTTAAAATGGGGAAAATATCCTTAGGTAAGGATTAAAAAAAATTTTTTTAAGAAAAATATCCTCAGGATTAAAAATAAATCTGTATATATAAATGCTTACTATGCACGTCCACCAGGGGGCAGCGCAGAACTAAGGAAGGCCCTGGCCTGCACACAGAAGACCCCAATAGGCCCTGATTACTGGCCAGGTCCAGGGACCCTACCGTGCACAAATTTCATACAGTGAGCCTCCAGTAGTAATAATAATAATAACAATAATAATAATAATATTGATGAAATCACCGAGCACATCAATTGGCCAAAGTTTGAAAGATGATAATGCTCAGAGGACTCAGAGGGCCAGACTGTGGCTAGCCACGGATGTGTTCATGGCTTAATTTTATTTGTAACATTTTTAAAACTTGACAAAAGTAAAATATTTTTATTCTGAAAAAGGGATTAATAGATGCGTGCAGCTCTTTGCAACAATGGCCCATCCCCTAAGGACTGGTCTTATTGCAATTAAAGAATTCCCTCGATGTTTGTGTACAAATTCAGAGGCCGAATGGGCTACAGCACAGTGTGCGCATTTGCCTCGACTTGCGGTGTTTGTGTTGAAGCTGCTGTAAATATATGGGGCTAACAGGATCTCTCACCAAAGGAGGGGGTGAAAATTAACCGGGGGGGGGGGGGGGCTGGCTTGGTCCCGTAAGAAGGCAGCATGTTGTCCCTGGTACAGCCAGACTGTCCCTGGAGTGCAGACAGGTCTCCTCTGGGCTGTGTCCATCTCTACCTTTCAGCAAGTCAGCCTGGTACTGAGGGGTATCTACAAGGAGAGAAAGGGCTCCTGGGCCCTCTGGGTAGCTGGGTCCTCCCAGCAGTCCTGTGTGTGGGTCTCCTAGGCCCTGGGGCACTGGCTGAGCCAGCAGAGTCGAGGGTCCGATGCCGGTCTGGAGGTGAAACCAGAGAGACAACTAACTGGCCTCTGTGTGACCGTAACAAACAACCCCCAAGTTCCATGGTTTAAAGCAGCAGTTTGCTGAGACTGGAATGGGAATGTGGCTCAGCCAGTCCCCCGCCCCCCCCCCCGCCCCCCCGTCCCCCAGCACTGGGTGTCTCACAGGCTGGGTCACCGCATGGGCCTGGGATTCCCACGCCTGTGGGCCCAGGCGTGTTCCGCGACTGCTGGCTGGCTTCAGCTCCCCCCACAGGCGGCCTCAGTTCTCAGACACAGGGGTCTCGGGGCAGCTCAGCACATGGTAGCCGGCTCCGTCAGAAGGAACAAGGGAGAAAAGCCAGAGGGAGGGGACTTACAAGATGGGACTCACCATCCTTCATAACCTAATCTCCGGAGAGACATCCCATCACGCTTGCCAGGTTCTAGGTGTTTGAGGCAGGTCAGCAGGCAGAACCCCTTCGAGGAGAGGGAACCACATTCCACAAGAACACCAGGAAGTGGGGACTCTTAGGGCTCCTCCTAGAAGGCTACCTACCAACACCGGTTTGGCTCAGTGGATAGAGCGTTGGCCTGCGGACTGAAAGGTCCCAGGTTCGATTCTGGTCAAGGGCATGTACCTTGGTTGCAGGCACATCCCCAGTGGGGGGTGTGCAGGAGGCAGCTGATGGATGTTTCTAACTCTCTATCCCTCTCCCTTCCTCTCTGTAAAAAAAATCAATGAAATATATTTTTTAAAAAGAAAGAAAGAAAGAAAGAAAGAAAGAAAGAAAGAAAGGCTTTGCTTTCATGTTAATGTCTGTGCCCTTAACATCATCTGGCACACCACGATTCTCATGATTCTCATCCGGGTCTCACATCGGCCCTGGAAGCTAAGACAGAGGTCCCTCTCCCCATGACAGATGAGGAAACTGAGCCTGGAGGGGCTCCGTCATGCTTCTCCCGAGGTTGCCTCACCCGATGGGCTGGAAGCAGCATGTCTAAGAACAGCCCTGACCCCCCATCAATGGAGGCCAGGAGCACAGGACCCTGTGCTCAGGGAGGATCCCCGCTCAGGGAGGATGCAGTACAGCGGGCAGCAGGCAGTGGGCAGCACAGCAGGCCTGGGAAGCGCCAAGCTGGGTCCCGGCACGGGCTGGCCCTGCAGCCATAGAGCGGCAGCTTCCTCCTGCAGGGGAGTGGTCAGCCCAGAGGGAGGACCCAGCAGTCAGAGCCAGTTTTGCAAAGCAAAAGTCCAGTCCTTGCCCTGCCCTTAGGCAAGAAAACAAATGTGAGATTCATCAGGGCACAGGGTCCTCCTCTCCCCTCCCCCCTCCCGCTGCGCAGTCTCACCCCCCGCCCCCCCCTCACAGCAACATGAATAAAGATCCCGCCCAGCACCCCGCAGCTGCAGCTGTGTCTCCAGTGTTGCTTCGCTGCTGCCTGAGGCGTCCCTCTTGTGGGGACATCGCCTGGCTCGACCTCAGAATCGCTCCCGGAGACAGCAGGGCCACTGGGGAGCCCCTCAGCAGAGAGCTCTTCCTCCCAAGATGCCCAGCCAGAGGTTGCCCCACACGTGGTTGCAATGCCAGAAATGCTCCCTCAGCTCCCAAACATGTGCCTCGAGCTGTGGGCAAAGTGCCAACCACCGCCCTGCTCGGTTCCCACTTTGTTTTCTGGGGGAAATAAGGGAAACTTCCTGGTGAGGCTGTGGGGGTGCCTAGGAGAGTCCAAGCGGGGCCAATGTCCTCCCCACCGGGAGGCACCGGCCCTCCGGGCGGGCCCCGGGCCTGCTCCACACTCTCGTCATGTTCAGCTCCCTCCTGGTGCAGCGGCCACGGGGCCGGGTTTCCGCGATGTGAGGGGCGCGCGTGCCCATGCGGGTCTTTGTAAAGGCGCATCGGGGTTTTTACTCACTCAGTCATCACACACCTACTGAGCGCCCCCTCCACGCCGGGACCTGAGCTAGGCCCTGTTAACCGATCCAAAAGGTCCTCAGATTGATTCTAAAAGCACACGGAAACAGTAAAACTCATCCAGCCGTGCAGTGACCGGGGCAAAGCATGGACCCCAAATCCCTCAGATCTGAATTCACACCCCTCCCCACCCCCATCCCCAGGCCTCTGTTTCCACCCCCATGACGCGGGGTTTGCAGCAAGATTGGCACACAGTAGGGCCTTGTCCCTCTCTGCTCCTCACCCACTGCCCTCCTCACCATCTCTGGGGAAGAACGAGCTAGTGTTTAAGGTCACAGAGGATTCTCAGATCCCTCACACTTCAGCCCCGGAGCTGCCGCCTAGGGCAGTGGTCGGCAAACGCATTCGTCCACAGAGCCAAGTATCAACAGGACAACGATTGAAATTCCTTTTGAGAACCGAATTTTTTAAACTTAAACTTCTTCTAATGCCATTTCTTCAAAACAGACTAGCCCAGGCCATGGTATTTTGTGGAAGAGCCACACTCAAGGGGCTAAAGAGCTACATGTGGCTCTCGAGCCGCGGTTTGCCCACCACTGGCCCAGGGCATCTCAGCTATCCAGCTGCTGCTCTTGGGAACACGGAGACTCAGAGAGGCCATTTGCTTTGTCCAAGGTCATGCCGTAAGCAAGGGGCACAGGGGGCACGCAGCCTGGCCCGGACTGGAGGGACACCATGTCTCAGAGCACAGGCCCGGAGCCGAGACCTTGGCCAGCAAACCCCTCGCCCGTGCCCTGGGGACAAGTGTGCAGAACACCGAATGCTTCCCAGGCTGCCCTTGCTATTTCCAGTTCTGTCACGTGACACCAGCAACAGGAATCCGGGGAGGCCTGGATCATTGCTGCGTTGGGAACTGAGCTTGTGGTGGGAACTAAGCGGGGGTAGGGGGTGAGGGTGATGAGGGTCAGCAGAGGGGAGGCGGGAGAGCAGAGGGCTTAAGGCCGAGCCCAGAGGCCTGTGGGGCTGGGGTGCAGCTCAGGGCAGAAAGTCCACGGGGAGCCTGGGTGAGGGCCCAGGACGAGCCGGCCAGGATGGCGTCCGGGGCCTTGCCAGGCCAGACGGAGGCACAGACCTCCTCCTGAGCCGGCAGCTGCTGAGACAGGCCCCGAGGAGTCAGTGTGGATGTGGGCACCGAAAAGTAGGTCAGGGCCAGCAAGAAACTGAGGAAGGTGCATTATCCGCTGGTAGCAGCCAGCTCAGTCCCGTGGGGCCCTTGGGGCACGGAATCTGGGAGCTCTCCCACCGCCTGCAACGCTGGCCATTAGCTGGGGGGGCCACTCCTAGAGCATGGAGCTCCCTGCACGGAGATGGGGATGAGCGAGAGACAGCAGGACGGGGACGGAAGCTGCCCCGTGACTGCCTGGAAAAGCAGCCCAGATTTTGAGCTTGCTGCCAGGCCAGCTGTCCAGAGCTCCTGGGCAGGGCACAGGTCCAAGGGCAGACACGACCAGAACCAAAGAGCCTGCAAGGGGAGGCCCCTGGGCTCGAGGCTGAAGGGGGACTGGTGTCATCCAGGCTGGGGAGAGCCGGCCCCCGGCCTGCAGGGGTAAGCCAGGCTAGGCGACCGGGTAGCTCATGGTCAAGGTCTGCTCTACAAGACGGAGGAGAAGTCCCCAGTGGATGGTCTGAGCCCCTCAGAGCCAGCAGCGCCCCGGCAGCTGAAATCAGGGAGCCGTTCAGGGAACGATGATGCCCAGGGACCTTCGGCTCCCCTCGGAGCAGGCTGAGTGCCACCCTGGGACGCCGGCGCCCTGTCAAGTGTGTCCTGTGAGCCGGGTCCTCACGCTGGGCGGGCGGAGGCCAGGCAGGGGACCGCGGAGAGTTCGTGTTTAACGGAGACAAAATAACGGGTTCCGGAGACGATGGTGGGGAGGGCGGCACAACACCGCGGGTGTGCCTAGTCCCCCTGCGCTGGGCACTTCAGAATGGCTAACGTGGCCCAGTTTACCGTGATGTTTTTAAAGATCCTGGTAGGGGTTTTGTTTTGTTTTACTGACTTTAGAAGGAGGAAGGGAGAGAGAGAGAGAAACATCAATGGTAAGAGAATCATCGATGGCTGCCTCCCGTACGCCCCTCATGGGGGAACGGAGCCCGCAACCCAGTCATGTGCCCTGGCCCAGAATGAACCATGACCTCCTGGTTCATAGGCTGACGCTCACCCACCGAACCAGCCAAGAGGCCCCGGTGTTTTTTTGATGAGTTCTCTCTCACACACACACACACACGCACACACACACACACACACACACACGCACACACACTCACGCACTCAGCACAGCCTGTTCCCCGGGCAGATGGAACAAAACCTCGGGGAAGTTCCAGATCAAACCGCTGTGCCGGGAGCTGACAACGTGACTTTCGTCTGGGAAACAGCGGCTTCGGCCGGAACGTTTAGGAAGCCGGGCCTCCCACCAACAGGAAGACACCGGGTCCCTGGGACTCGAGAACAGCTCTGCCATTCTGCGCTCGGCCCACGGGAAGCTGAAACTCATTAGGACCGGGGTCGAGGCAGGTTTTCAGCGTATTTGCACACGCGTGCGCCAGTGGCCGGCCTGGACGGAACTGCACGACATGATCTCAGGATTTAGGGCAGGATCGTCCCTGGCCTCCCTCCTGCCCATTTTCCCCAAGTCAGGAGTTGTTGGCACCAGTCCCTGTGAGGGTCTGACAGCCATCTCTTCCCCCTCGTCAGGGACACCTGTGTAGGTGTCACAAAAACCTACTGGAGGGGGCTGAGCTAACGAGGAGACCCATCAAAACAAGGCAGGCGTGCTGAAACCGGTTTGGCTCAGTGGATAGAGGATTGGCTTGCAGACTGAAAGGTCCCAGGTTCGATTCCTGTCAAGGGCATGTACCTTGATTTCGGGCACATCCCCAGTAGGGAATGTGCAAGAGGCAACTAATGGATGTTTCTGACTTTCTCTCCCTCTCCCTTCCTTTCTGTAAAAAATCAATAAAATACATATTAAAAAAAAAAAAAAAAAGCAAGGCAGGAGTGAATTCTCGTCATCTTCCGCACCTGCCTCACTTCCCCATGTTTGTGTGGCTCACCACCCGAGTAAATGATGAGGCCCCCCCAAGTTAAGTATGGTTGAAGGGGTGGTGGTGTGTGCATGGCACAGCCACAAAGGGGTGGACTGTGCTGGGCTGTCTGCCTCCATCGTGTCTTCCTGAGGCTGAAAACGGTTTTCCTGAGTTCCCTGCCAGAGCGACACTGGGTTAGAGCTTGCCTACGAGGAGGGTTCCTGGGAGGCCTGGGAGGTGGAGCAAAGTGGAGGGCATGGCTCTGCAGACCTCTCCAGGAGCTCCTGCTTTGGGTTCCAGATGGCCAGATGGGGCAACCTCCCCAGCCTCTGCAGCTCCTGTGCCGATACCTGGCTCCAGGCTGGTTAGTGACCGGCTCTCCTATCCTCCCGATTTCTGTGCCCCAGCCCACACACGCTCCTCTGTGAAACTCCTTATTTCCCTGAGAGTGTGATGTGTGTTTCCTGATCCAACTGGGGGAGAGGGAGGAAGGGGAACAGGAAATAAGAAGCAGGGAGAGAGAGATGCTGCAGGGAAACCCTACATTAAAATAAGGGGGAAGAAGCATATCCAGCAGTGAACCTTGTCTAGACCCTAATTGACGCACACAATTCTCTAGTGAATAGAGATAGATTTTTCCCACCTTAGGGCCTTTGTGCCTGCTGCTGTCAACCCCTTTCAGGGCTCAGCTCAAGCAGAAACAGCCTCTAGCCCACCCTCAATCAATAGGCCTATCTTCCATTCTCTCTGACTTTCTTATTGCTGCTGTAACAAGCTAGAGGCCCAGTGCACGAATTTGTGCACTTGGGAAGGGGGAGTCCCTTAACCTGGATTTCAAGAAGGCACAGGCCAGGCCAAGGGACCCCACTGGTGCACAATTGGGGCCGAGGAGGGACGCATCAGGTTGGCCAGCCAGAGAGGGACTGCAGGAGGGCTCCAGGGTGTGTCCGGCCCGTCTTGCTCAGTCCCAATCAACTGGACCCCAGCAGCAAGCTAACCTATTGGTCAAAAGCATCTGCCCCTTGGTGGTCAGTGCACATCATAGTGAGCAGTTGAGTAGTCTTAGCATATCATTAGCATATTATGCTTTGATTGGTTGAATGGCCCACCAGATGACCAGACACTTCGCATATTAGACTTTTATTATATAGGATGAGCACAAACTTAGTGGCTTAAAACAACACACATGTATTCTCCTGCAGTTCTAGAGATAAAGGAGCCTGAAATCAAGGTGTGTGCAGGGCTGGTTCTTCCTGGGGCCCTGAGGGGAGAGTCCTTTTCCTTGTCTTTTCAGCCTCTAAGGCCACTTGCATCCTTGGCTCATGGCCCTTCTCTCACACTCCCCTGGCCTCTCCTTTAGGGCATCACATCCCTGCCTGGCCTCCTGATTGTCTTCCATCATCACATCTCACTCTGACCCTCTTGCTTCTCTCTTATAAGGACCCTTGTGATTATAGGGGACCCACCTGGATTACCCAGAACAATCTCCCCATCTCAACATCCTTAACGTCATCAAATCTGCAAAGTCCCTTTTGCCATGTAAGGTCACATATTCTCAGGATCTTGGAATTCAGACATCAACATCTTTAAGATCATTCAGCCTATGACACACCCTCCTCTCTCCCACCGTATGATTTCCTATCACCACACCTCACTGCAATGATCCCAGTTAGAATTGTTTTGTTCATTTGTTTCTGTTTATCACCTGCTCTTCTTTCCCTGGATGTCTGGTTCCTCTTTGATTCTTTCCCCAGGATCAGCATTGTTGGTGTTCGGTAACTATATGTTAAGTAAAGATAAGAATAAATGAATAAATGATGGTTGGATGTGTGAATGGATGATGGACGAATGGTTAATAGGTGATGGATGGATGAGTGGATGAAAAATGAATGAATGATGAATAGATGAAAAAATGGATGGATGAATTGATGATGGATGATGGATGGATGGATGGATGGATGGATGGATAGATTGATGGATGGATGGTGGATGATGGATGGGTGAATGGATGATAGATGGATGGTGGGTGGATGGATGGATGATGGATAGATGGATGGATGGATGGATGGGTGAATGGATGATAGATGGATGGTGGATGGATGGATGGATGGATGGATGATGGATGATGAATGAGTGAATGGATGATAGGTGGATGGTGGATGGATGGATGGATGGATGGATGGCTGATGGATGATGGATGGGTGAAAGGATGATAGATAGATGGTGGGTAGATGTTGGATGGATAATGGATGAATGTTGAATGGATGAACAAATGAACAGTCTTCCACATCAGGGACAGAGGAAAACGTAGGCTTCTGCAAAGATTCCCACGATGCAGCCTCTATCACAGACGCTCCCGCCTGGCTAGAGAGGGAAAGAATAGAAGAGGGTCCCTCTTGCCTTCCCATCAGGAAAGTTAGCTAGACTTTGGAGAGACCTTTGTATCTCCAGGGTTAAAGCCAAAGGGCCTCAGGCATGGACTAGGAGACCCATCCCCCACACACATCGCCTGTCTCCGCCTGAGAAAAAAAGAAGAACCAGCCTGTGGACGGGGCAGGGAGCACAAGTATCATCAGATCCCACCACCCTCTCCACGGTTAAGGGGAACCAAGGCTCAGTTCCCCTCCGTTTACCAGAGGCAGAGCCAGGGCTAGATCCCGGGTCCAGGGCTCTCCCCACGTCTTGGCGTCTCGGTGCCCAGCACTGGAGATGTGAACACGGAGAGCCCAGCCCCTGAGCACAGGTCCTACAGACACACACAGTGGCTCCCTGGGCCTCAGCTTCCTCATTTCCAGAATGTGGGCCTCATCTTCATCTGTTTCACTCACCACTGGATTCCCGGGGCCTAAAACAGTGCCTGGCACATACTCGATGCTCAGTAAATACAGGCTAGATGAATCTGTAAACTGGGCGGGGCGGGGAGGGAGAAGGGGAAAGAGGAGGGACTGTTGTAAGAATTAAGAAATTCCACTTGTGGAGGCTCTGGTTCACAGGACACAGGGCGTGGCCTATAGCTGTCATCTCCGCACCTGTCCTCTGACAGATGAGACAAATGGCAGCAGAGAGGTGAGAACGCCATAAGGAGGGTGAGACCTTGGACCCAGGGAGCTGATTAGAGCGGCCCAGCTTGGGCACCTCATCCACCGGGGCCCTCTCTGCGTCCCCTCAGCCTCACGCAGCCCCCGTTCATGTGTGCACATGCCTTCCTGTCCTAGGGCCGTTGCTCATACCACTTCCTCTGCAGGATGCCTTCCTTCCCCTTCTCACCTGAGTCCCTCCTGCCCTGCTTTCCTCATGGGCTCCATGACCACCTCTTCAGAGGCCCGTCCTTCTCCCCCTGGCCCACCTGGCCGAGGTGCTGGCTGTTGGGTGTGGTTTGACAGTGCCTGGCGCCCCACAGGTGTTCTGAGTTCCACAGCGTGGGAGGAGCTGGCAGAGGCTCCGCTCCACGGCCACCATCCTGCAGGGGGGTGATCTGGCAGCACCCTGTCCAGAGCTGGCCCCCAGGAACCCCCAGCAGAGGAGGGTCCTGGCCTGAGGGGGCGTGGCGTGTGCTGTGGGACCACAGAGCCCATCTGTGAGGCCCATGTGGGGGCGATTAAAAACAAAGTTCTGCTGAAACTGGTTTGGCTCAGTGGATAGAGCGTCCGCCTGCAGACTGAAAGGTCCCAGGTTCGATTCTGGTCAAAGGCATGTACCTTGGTTGCGGGCACATCCCCAGTGGGAGGTGTGCAGGAGAGAGCTGATCGATGTTTCTCTCTCATTGATGTTTCCAACTTTCTACCCCTCTCCCTTCCTCTCTGTAAAAAATCAATAAAATATTTTTTTTTTTTTGGAAAAAGTTCCTGAGCAGAGCCTTTCTGAGGTGCACACAGCGCTTTGCTGCCTGGATCTCAGCCCTTCCTCGTTGCAACTCTGTGAGTCACTTGTCCTCCACCCGACAGGAGGGGACACCGAGGCCCAGGACCGCCCAGGACCGAAGCAGGCACAGGAGCCCCTCGTGCCAGCCTGCCGCCTCGCTCCACTGCCCCTGCAGGAGCCCAGCCTCCTGTGGCAATAGCCGCAAACCCGGGCAGAGGACGGCTTCCCCACTCACAAGCACCTCTCGTTAGCTTCAGAGGAAACCAATTTCCACGCCAAATAAGGCGGCGGATGGCCGAGCCACTGCCACTTCACACAACTCCTTTTAAGTGTCCAAAGGCAATTACACTTGGAACTTGCCTGGGCGCCGCCTCCTCCAGCCTCCCCCACCTCCCCTTGGCCTCCCCACATAAACAAGTGGCCCAGCTGGGCCCCAGCTGGCCTGCCCTGGGGACAGGGAGGGAGGGGGGGTCCCTGCTGCCTGCTGCCTGCCCAGCCTCTCAGCCCGGGCGTGGCCTGAGCTTCAGCATCCTGGAGCCTCCTCTGCTCCGCCCCAGGCCAGCTGGGCTCCAGGGAGCAGGCCACCCTCCCCTGTCCCATGGAGGTTCCTCCGGGGCAGAAGCCTGCCGCCCCAGGGCAGGTGCAGGGGGAGCTCTTTCCAGATGCCACAGGGGCACCCACACACGGTCTGGGCACTGGGCACCGCGTGCTCCTGTCGGAACACGCTGGCTGGAATTCCCGCAGGCTCCCGGGCCATGAGAAAGCTGGACCAGGGCAGGAGGGTCCTTCCCGAGGGGCTCGCTGGGAAGCCACTCCTCCCGCCCTCGTCCTCATGCCACCGCTGGGGCGCCTGCACGCCCCAGGCTCTGGCTCGGGGCCCCAGGACCCCTGGTGCTCGTGGGGGGGGCGTAGAGGTTGACTCATCCTCCCCGTGGACAGCACACACACCAGGCGCCAGAGCCGCCAGTTCCCGGCCCGGGAGAGCACAGTGATTTTCCACTTGGGCCATCTGATTGCTATTAGGGCTGGGAGCCGGGAATTCCTGGTTCCAAGGGCCCGAGGGGGGCCCAAGCAGATTCCGGGGTAGGCGGGGAAGAGGCGTGCCACCTGGGTGGCCTCCCTGTCCCCCGCCAGGCCCATCTCTCACACGCCCGCATCTCCCCCTCCTCGGAGCCCTCGCCTGCTGTCTCCTGGCTTCTCCTGTCAGCCCCTCTGTACATTGGAACAACCCGTGGGGGCCCCCCTCCTGGACCTGCGCCCCCAAAAAGCCCAGTGGGAGCTGCTGAGAGAAGGCACCCGCAAGTGGACAGCAGACGCCCCTCTCTCCAGGATGCGCGGGAGATTAACAGCTGGACTCTGGCCACAGTGCTCGGGCCAACTTGACGTCACCAGGCGGAGAGATGAGCTCCCAGTGGGGGGGGCGGGGGCGGCCTCCTGAGCAGGGCATTCCTTCCCCAAGCCTCATCCCGCTCCGCCCCTCCTCCTCCTCCCGCCCTCCCCTCCTGCCGGGCCTGGAATTGGGTTTGGGGAGGGTTCTGTTTCCAAAGCCATCTCCCCAGCAGCAGGCGCGGCTCTCCACACTCGGCTCTCTGCTGGCTCTGGTTCGCTGAGGCTCCAGCCCTGCTCCAAGCTGGCCTGCGGCCTCTGGGATCGCAGCCGGGGGCGGGCATCACCGAAGCGCCCTCCAAAAGGGGGGCCTGGAGGATCCCGACTGCTGCAGGTAGCTGCATGGGGCCCAGGGCCCAGGGGGAGGACGGGCCAGGAGCCAGGCTCCAGAGAAGGGGGATGAGGTGAGCACCAAGCTGTCCTCCATCCCCAGGCCCCGCTCTGTCCGCCCGTGGGTGTGGGCTCCCCCTCTGCCTGGAAGGGTGCTCCGGCCCTCCACCACCCTCGGCAGCAGCTGGCCAAGCCTGGAAGGGTGGGGAGGGAACACCCAGCGGGCAGCATCCCAAGCTCGGGGAGAGGGCTCCCTGCTTGCACGCACTCCACACTTCGCACACCCCACTGCTGTGTGCCTCCTTCCCTGGGCACCCCACCCTGGCAGCTCAGTGTGGGGCCAGCGCTGGGGTGGACAGAGGGACCAGCCTGGCAGCCACAGGAGGGTGGACAGCTGGGTCCCCCCTTCCCAGGCCTGAGACACCTGATGTGGCGTTGGCATCGGATGGAGGCTGTTGCTGAACTTTTCTGGAAGGTACCACTCCCCCAGACAAGCCTTTCAACGTGCTGTGAGCAGAGGATTGGCGGGGGGGTGAGGGGGGGGAGAGGAAAAAAGGCAGGCTCTCTGCACCTGGGGGAGTGGCTGCGTGCTCTCGTCCTGCCCAGGTGGCCATCAGGGACAAGGAGGGGGTGGCAGGCAGACCTCCTGGAGGACGCCTGCCCCGGGCCCACTCGGGTTTGGGGCTGGGGGTGCTGAGTGGGGACGGGAGGAGAGGGAGTTTCCTGAGGCTGGGAGACAGGCAGGTGGTCGGGGGCCTCTCCCTGGGTGCTGGGTTCGGGAGGGAGGGCCAGGAGTGAGCTGAGCCGGCAGCTTTTTTTTTTTTCTGTCTGCTTTAGCTCTCATAAGCCCGATCCAACCTGAGGAGCGCACACGTTCACACGCACTCACACGTGTCCCGTGCACATGCCACACACATGTCTTTCTAGGGCCCATCTGGGGTCCACTTGGCTTCTGGTCCCTCCGTGTGAGTGCAATAGCTCTTCTCTGAGGGCTCAGGGACACACACGGGCACCCGCCCCTCCATCGGTCAGCAGAGGGGGGGTTTGGGGGCACACTCCAGGCCCCGTCCAAGCCAGGCAACGTGCGCAGGTCCCAGGCAGCTGCCCTTGGGGGGCCCTGCGTAGTTGGGGGTCTCACCTGTCTAGGTGAAAGGGCAGGGCTCTCTAGCCTCAGGACACCCCTGGGTCCAGGCACTGAGAAGGGAGGGCGCAGTGCAGGGGGTGTACCTGGGGTCCGGTGGGATGGGGGCGGGTAGGTTGGGGTTGCATAGGTGGTGAGACATGAGACCTACCCCTGGTGATGGGTACAGTGGCCCAACTAGAGCCAAGACTGGAGAGTGGGGGGAGGGGTAAGATGCACACCTCCTTGCTCTGCCATCTGCAAACCCACACCACACGCACATCAGGGACTCGCCCACAGGACTCCCACACACCCCACAAATAACCTCTGGGACACTACCACGCTGTACCAGCCGCTGTCCAGGGCTGCTTGGCCAACCACACGCAGTCTCATGTTCCGAGGGCTGCATTGGTGCCGCGGGCCGGGGGTGGTGGGGGCTAGCGAAGGTTAAGGAAGGGTGGCAACCCACACAGACAGCCACCCTCTCCACCCAATAATGGGTTCAGCTGCTGCGGGGCCTCCGCCCCGGGCTGGCGGGGGCGTGGAGGGAGGAATTCCGAGGGAGTAGAGCTGTGTGTGCTGCCCGGGGCTCCCTCCAGCTGAGGAGAGACCCAGCCCTTGGCCGCGCCTGTGCCCCTGTAAGACCCTTCCTCCGCACACAGCCTCTTGGCCGCCTGCACAGCAGGCCCAGGTGCTGGCCTGTGGAGGCGGAGCTCAGGTGGGGGATCCGGTGCAGGGGGACCAGTGAGCTCTGCCCTGCCTGGGTGAACCTGTCTCCGGACCAATGAGCTCTGCCCTGCCTGGGTGAACCTGTCTCCGGACCAATGAGCTCTGCCCTGCCTGGGGGAACCTGTCTCCGGCAGGGAAGCCCCCTCCTTAGACTGTCGCCCATCCCAGGCCCCCCAGACCTGCCAGCCTGGAGCCTGGGCCATGACAGAACCCTGCTGCCTCGCTCCCCCCAATGGCTCCTGGCTTCACGGCCGCTGGAGTCCTGACCACAAGCCTGCAAAGCCCCAGCGCACGCAACGGAGTGGCCTGTGCCCCTGGGCAGGCAACCTCACCCCCCTGAGCCCTGAGCCCTGAGCCCCATCAAAGGGCAATGACAATACCTGCCTTATAGCTGATCACAAGGACAAACGGGCCCCAGACGGTTTGGCCCGGTGGATAAAGCATCGACCTGTGGACTGAAGGGTCCCAGGTTCGATTCGGGTCGAGGACACGTGCCTGAGTTGCAAGCGAGGTCCCTGGTGGGAGGTGTGCAGGAGGCAGCCGGTCAATAACTCTCATCATTGACGTTCGTATTTCTCTCTCCCTCTCCCTTCCTCTCTGAAAGCAAAAAATATATATTTTTTTTTTTTTAAAAAAGGACAAACAGGATGATGGGTGTGGGGCAATGGGTATAGGTGAGCGGGCACAGTACTCAGCTCCCAGCTGGCAGCCACTGACAGAGGGGTTGATGGTGGTGACAATGATGCTGATGAGCCCTTAGCCTGTTACAAATACAGGCCCAGCCAAAGGCCCTCTCCTCCAGGAAGCCTCCCTGCTTTCTGGCCTGACTTTGGGGAACCTGTGTCCCCCCAGGGGCTGAGCACAGAGGTGGTCCCCAGGAAATAGGTGTGGGTCTCGCTAGCCTGTCAGCATGGTGTGAACGAGGGGCCCAGGCAAAGGAGGTGACCTGCTCTGTGCCGTCCACATGGTCCTTCCTCTCCGGGAGCCGGGTGACTGCTCTGGGGACAGGGCCTGGGCAGGGACAGAGACCACCGCCGCCCTGATGGAGCCCTTCCTGCCTTCGCAGGTGGGGTGTGCCGGCCCGTGAGCTGTGAGCAGAGCCGCGAGGAATCCTGACTCCCCAGGCCCGGACATGGCTGCAAACTGCTCCTGGGAGGCCCATCCCACCAACAGGAACAAGGCAAGTGCCGAAAGCCCACCGCGGCCCCCGCTCTATGGGCAGAGGTGCGGTGGGAGGGGCAGGCCCGCCCGGCATCCCCCACCTCCACCCCCTCTGCTCCACAGGGCCACACGGCCTGGCACTGGTGGCTGGGTCCCTTGGATCCCCGGGGTGCTCCTCGGTGAGGCCAGTGCAGGGGACTGACACCCTTGAATCCCTGGGGGGCTTCTGTGACCAACCCAGAGACCGCCTTTCAGCTCTTCCCTGTAGAGACCGGCGGCTGGCGACTTCCCATGGCCACCCCCAGATCATTACAGTCCAATGATCTCTGACACGTGGCTCCCAGTCCCCAAAGCGTCGCCTGCTCCGAATCACCCCGCTCCCGTCGCCCATGGCCGGGGTCTCAGTCACATCTGCTTCCTGTCCTCAGACGCCAGCGGTGGCTGAACCCCACAACCCACACCCCACCCAGCACCCCTTCTTCCCAGAGGCCCCTGAACCCTGGAATTCCCTCTGGTCCAGGCGACACGCACTCACGGTGGAAGAAACTTGGAGTCAAAAGAGGAGACAGGCTCCCGTTAGTGCAGTGGCTTGGCGGGGCGAGCCAGGAGGAGGGGGCAGAGCCGGGACGCCTGCCCAGGGCCCTGACCTCCAGAGGGGCAGCCACGGGGGAGCAGAGATGGGACTGGCTGGGCGGAGCCTCCAGAAACCCCTGACAGAAGGCGGGGTGGAGAGGGGGCCAGGCTCCAGGGCGGGCATTTTTCAGGCGGCATGTGTCTGGGGATGGCAGCTCCCCGCCCAGTGACTCACCCGGGCCTCCCGCTCTGATTCCAGGACCAGATTGCAGGCTTTTTCCAGCCTGTGACCCGCTCCGTCCAATCCAGCCTCTGCAGCCCGTCCCCTCCCGGTGACCAGCCGGTCCTCACCGGCTCGTGCAGGCTCCGGTCTCAGGAATTGCTAGGTCCATCCCTGGCTCAGAGGAGGCTGGCCTGAGGCTACTCTGGGACCTGGCATGCTGAAGGCCACCAGCAGGAAAGGCTGTATAAAGAGCAAGCTTGGGCCCCAGCTGGTTTTGCTCAATGGATAGTGTCAGCCTGCAGACTGAAGGGTCCCAGGTTTGATTCCAGCCAAGGGCACATGCCTGGGTTGTGGGCTTGATCCCCAGTAGGGGGCGTGCAGGAAGCAGCCAATCAATGATTCTCTCTCATCACTGATGTTTCTATCTCTCGCTCCCTCTTCCTTCCTCTCTAAAATCAATTATATCCTCCTACATAATAAAAGAGAAACATGCAAATTTGACCGTACCTTTGCTCCTGATTGGCTATGCTACCAGCCAATCAGGAGCAGGGGCGGGGCCAAGTGGCATGAGCACCAGGCCCCGGGGGTGGAGATGAAATGGCAGTGGCAGTGAGTGCCCAGCCCCCAGGGCCAGGTGGTCGTAGGCAGCTGGGGCTGAGCTGAGAAGCCTTGGGCAGGCTGGGGGTGAGCCATCAGTTGGACATCCCCTGAGGGCTCCCCGTATGTGAGAGGGGGCAGGTTGGGTTGAGGGACCACCCACACTCGTGCAGGAATTTCATGCACCAGGCCCTTAGTATATACATAAAAGAGCAAGTGTGGGGTTTGGAGGCTGACAGACAGATGTTGAGCCACAAATGTACTTATAGGAAGATAGGTGGAGAACAGGACCCGCTTACAGTGACCTCTCAAAGGCTCCCCAAAGTTTGGCCAACACCCTCCAGCTCCTGTTTGTAGATTCCCCTCGACCTGAATGAGAAGGCCCCTCCCTTTGTTACAGGGTGTCAGGTCCAGAGAGCGATCCTTCAGGCCCAGTGTCCGGCCCAGGCTGGGCCATCGGGAAGGTGGTGGGACTGGCCTGCCTCAAGGCCCTTCCGTTTGTGGTTGGTTTTTGTCTTGTTTCTGAGTCATGGCCAATGGGAACTGATACCCGGCCTTAGAGGGGGAAGAGAGGGCAGTGGGCTGGGGCCACGGCCAGGTCCCAGCCAGTGGTGAAGAGTCTGAGATGGATTAGCGTGACATAGTGCAGGCGTGCAGAAAACCTGGGAAAACAGGACAGCGCCCGGCACACACCCTCAGTGCGTCACTGTTGGCCTTTCTCCAATGAGCCCGCTCTCTCCATCCCTGCCCCTATCTCTTGCTACCCTTTTCCTCCCAGAACTCTTTGCAAGTGAATCGCAGACACCCAGACCCTTTGCCCCCAGATAGCCTCATCTTCGAAGGACGAGGGCACTCCCATACGCAGCGCCACCCACTCTCCCAGCAACACAGGGCCGTCGTGGGTGCAGGTGCCCCCACCTCTCCGCAGCCATCCCAGGAACAGCCTTGGTGGCGGGTCAGCCCCCTCACAAGCTCGGACCCGGCACTGCATTTCCTGGCCCTGTCTCTGTCATCTCCTTCCGTCCCCAAAGGCTCTCGGCTTCTCTCTGCCTTGCCCGCGTGGACACGTTTTGACTGGCGTCTGCGACCCGGTGCCCGTGTGAGGGATGGGTGTTTCTCACGTCCCCTGTAGGCGGCCAGCTCCAGACTCCAGGTCACAGAGTGGAGGCGCGCTGGGCGGAATCGGGGGTGTCTGAAACGAGGACCAGCACACCTGGACCAAGTGTGGGGCGGGGTGGGCCCCCGGCAGGCCTCACGGAGCCTCCCCTCTGTGCCCCCGCAGATGTGCCCGGGCGTGAGCGAGGCCCCGGAGTTCCACAGCCGCGGCTTCCTGACCATCGAGCAGCTGGCCTCGCTGCCGCCGCCGCCCGTGGTGAACTACATCTTCCTGCTGCTCTGCCTGTGCGGCCTGGTGGGCAACGGGCTGGTGCTGTGGTTCTTCGGCTTCTCCATCAAGCGGAGCCCCTTCTCCGTCTACTTCCTGCACCTGGCGGGCGCCGACGTGGGCTACCTGGTTAGCAAGGCCGTGCTGTCCATCCTCAACACGGGCGGCTTCCTGGGCCCCTTCGCCCAGTACGTGCGGGCCGCGTCCGGGGTCCTGGGCCTCTGCTCCTTCCTCGCCGGCGTGAGCCTCCTGCCGGCCATCAGCTCCGAGCGCTGCCTGTCGGTCATCTTTCCCGCCTGGTACTGGCGGCAGCGGCCCAAGCGCCTGTCGGCGGTGGTGTGCGCCCTGCTCTGGACCCTGTCGCTCCTGGTCACCGGCATCCACAACTACTTCTGCGTGTTCCTGGGCCGCCAGGCCTCCCGGGCGGCCTGCACGCACATGGACATCTTCCTGGGCATCCTGCTCTTCCTCGTCTTCTGCCCGCTCATGGTGCTGCCCTGCCTGGCGCTCGTCCTGCACGTGGAGTGCCGGGGCCGGCGGCGCCAGCGCTCCTCCAAGCTCAACCACGTCATCCTGGCCGTGGTCTCCGTCTTCCTCGTGTCCTCCATCTACCTGGGCATCGACTGGTTCCTCTTCTGGGCCTTCCGGATCCCTGCCCCCTTCCCCGAGTACGTCACCGACCTGTGCATCTGCGTCAACTGCGG
Organism: Antrozous pallidus; assembly: GCA_027563665.1. Classification (NCBI taxonomy): domain Eukaryota; kingdom Metazoa; phylum Chordata; class Mammalia; order Chiroptera; family Vespertilionidae; genus Antrozous; species Antrozous pallidus. The sequence continues at coordinate 6,998,153 of CM050520.1, read as the reverse complement.
TGCCAAGCCGGTCGTCTACTTCCTGGCCGGGAGGGACAAGTCCCAGCGGCTGTGGGAGCCCCTCAGGGTGGTCTTCCAGCGCGCCCTGCGCGACGGCGCCGAGCTGGCCGAGGCCGGCACCCCCAATACGGTCACCATGGAGATGCAGGCCCCCTCGGGAAACGCCTCCTGAGAGATGGGCACCCGGAGGGGAGGCAGGGACCACAGAGACCTCCAGAGACCCTTTGCCGGGGACGGGGGCCCCGGGCAGCTGCCCTGGTGCCTGAGTACAAGGAGGAAAGGCTGCTTCCGGCCCCTCAGGCCTCCTTCTCCCGGGGCCAGAGGCTCTGTGAGCGACCGAGAGACGGAGCAGCCGCCTGCCTGCAGACCCTGGGGTCCTGCCAGGCTCCCCCCGGCGTTCTCCTGCATCAGCAGCGCCCACTGTACAGAGGTGTCCCCCCCGCGCAGGGGGACTCTCCTCATCCCGGGCTGGTCTGGAAAGGAGAGGAGAAGGCCACCAAGCCATGTCCACCTGCTGCCCCTCTGAACGAGCCCCCCTTGAAAGTGACGCAGCCATCACAGCACCGGGGGCCACCAGCACCTCCCGCCGCGGGGCACCTGTTCTCCCACGCCGCCTTCTCGAGGCAGTGTGGGTGGCAGACCTGACTAGGGGAGCTCTCTGAGAGGGGGTCCCCGGGCATCTGCCTGTGGCTCAGTCTTCCTGCAGGTGATGTCCCTGCCCCCTGGACGAGTCCTTGGTGACTTTCATGGGTGTGTTTCTGGTCCCAACAGGCAGGCGGGGACAGGAGGACTTCAGCCAGCTCAGAAAGGTCGGCGTCCATTCCGGCCTCCATGCCAGCCTCGGCAGCCTTCCGGAGCACACGGCGTGTGCCGGCTGCCGCCCTCCTGGGGGCACTGGTTCTACCTGGCCACCCAGCCCACCTCCAAGCACAGTGGCCCAGCGTAGCCAAAGGAAGTTTTATGAAATAAATGTACATCAATAAACATTTTATACCTTACTTCCTCTGTCCTATCCACGGTCGTGTTCATTTCTTTAAAAATGTGTTTTTTTATTGATTTCAGAGAGAAGAGAGAGGGAGAGATAGATAGATAGAAACATCAATGATGAGAGAATCACTGATTGGCTGCCTCCTACATGCCCCCTACTGGGGGTCAAGCCCACAGCCAGGCCTGGGCCCTGACCGGGAATTGAACCGTGACCTCTGTTCATAGGTCAGTGCTCAACCACTGAGCCACACCGGCCGACCTGGCAGTCTTGCTCCTTCCCATGCACCCTCCCTCCTCACCCTCCCCACAATGCAACCTGCTCTGTCCCAGCCCCTGTGTGTCCTCTCCCGGCTGGTCCGTCCTCTCCCTGAGGTGCTCCCTCTCCTGGTAGGGAACCCACCCTGCTCCTCGGCCACACCCTCCTCCCGTGCCCTCTTTCACCCACCCAGGTGCCCCGCTCCCCTGGGAGCCTCGGTTTTCATCACGCCCACCTGGTGCCAGGCCCTGTGCCGGCTACTATGGCCCTGCCTGTGGGGAACCCCTGGGTGGGGGCCACATCCTCTCCTACTGCTCCCCATCCCAAACTCCATGAGACAGAGCCTCCCCTCTGCCCGGCACCCCCCTACTTCATAGCATAGGCCGGGGTCCAGCCCAGGAGGTGGCTTCCAGGCCCAAAAGCATCCTGACTGCCCCTGGCCTCCGGTCTGCCCCACCTTGGGCTCCGGTGTCCAGCACGGGCCCCGGCCCCTCCGTGGAAGGTCCGGGGGAGCCCACTCACTGCACAGGCCCAAGGAGACCAGGGCAGGGCAGGCCCCTCCTCTGTGGAGAGCCAGGAGAGGGCGGGAGGCTGTGCCCGCACTCTGGGCAGGAGGAAAGTCTCGGACCCGGCACTGCATTTCCTGGCCGTGTCTCCTTCCGTCCAGAAAGGCTCTCGGCTTCTCTCTACCTTGCACGCATGGACACGTGTTGACTGGTGTCTGCTCTGGCCGGTGGGCGACCCGGTGCTCTTGTGAGGGATGGGCCTTTCCCAGGTCACCTGTAGGCGGCTAACAGAGTAGACTGGCCAGCAAGGCAGCAGCCCCGCCTGAGGCTGGCATTCCGCCCACATGCGCTTCCCTGAGGCCAGCCCCGAGGCGGCCAACGCGTGCCTCCTGGCCACTGCAGGCCATCGCCCCCAGGCTCCCAGCCACGCCCGTCCACCAGGCCCTGCTCCGCAGAGAGGGGGACCCTGTGCGGTGCCAGAGCTTCAGGTGACAGCGGTCGGGGCCGGCCCACCTTTCTCCCAGCAGCTGGGGTGTGCCCTCCCCATGCCACTCAGAGGACCCAGGAGAGCAGAGTCCAGCCACCACGTCTGTCACGTCTGGGGACTCAGAGAAGCCAGGAGGGTCCTGGGACGCACGTGAGGCAGCAGACCAGGACCCTCCACCCAAAAGCTCTCCTGGCACCTCCTGGTGATGGAACCCCTCCCAGGCCTGACAGGGCCGAGGGGGCGTTTGGGGGCCGCTGGGGGCTGGGTTTTCAGTGCCTGGAGTCCACCGCTTACTCAGGGAGCCCCCACCCGGCCTCCAGCCCTGAACCCTTGTGGGGAGCTTCCCCAGAAGCTTGGAGGGGCCTCCCTGCCGAGGTCCAGAGCCCAGACCCTTGGGTGGGTGGGCATCCCTTACCCACGACCAGGGCCTGGGTGTGAACAGAAATCTGCCCTTGGCAGGCACCAGGCCTGGGAGGTGGGGGTGAACCCCAGGCCCGGGGTCTCTCCCAGCCGGCAGACACGTCTCCTGTGCCCATGGCCACAGTCAGTGGGGACCAAGCCTTCCTCCGCCCGACCACCCACATCCCTGAGCATCTCTGCCCTCCGGCCCCCGCCCTGGACCACCTCACCTCAGGCTAATGGAGGGCGGCACGCAGAGGCCGACCAGGCAGCAACCGCAGGCCTCCGCCCCTCCCTGCTCCGCGGTTAATTATTCAAGCGGGCCGGGAGCCAGGCAGGGATGGGGCGATGGGCTGTGCTCCCACCCACCCCGGTCCCTAAGGCAGCACAGCCGGGCCCCAGTGTCCATCGCCCCCACCCCAGCTGCCTTCTTTCTGGGTGCTGAGTGAAAGCAGGCGGCAAGGGCTCCAAGCATCACTGACGTTCACCCTGAAATTGTCTGGAACCAGGCATCTAGCCACTCTCCCCCTGACACCCGCTTGTCCGCGGAGTAACAGAACTGAGTTTCAGGGAGTGGGTACCACCGCTCCTGCAAGAACAGAGAAAGAGCAGTGGTCCCCTCCCCGGCTCCTCCGGTTACGACTGAGCCCAGCTTTCTATCCCACGGGACACGCAGGGTCGGGAGAGGAAGGGACGGGGTGGGCGGGGTCAGGGCAGAGCTCTGCGCTGTCTCCGCAGAAACGAACACGAAGGGCAGCCACAGCCAATGCCAGGGGTGAGCGGGTACGTCCAGGGCAAGCTTAGGGAGGTGGGCCACCCCTAACCCCCCGGGCGCTGGTCCTGCTGTGCCTCAGTTTCCTCGATTCTGCGGCCAGGCATGGGGACACGAGGAGGGAAGGGAGAAGGTGGCCCCAGAAGGGGGCGCCTGCACCTAATGGCCCATCACAGGCACAGGTGATGAAGGCACTGACTGTGTTTAGCGAGGGCCTACTATGTGCAGAGGGCCCTGTGCTGAGGGCCCCGCCTGCAAATCTCATTCGATCTTCACAACAGGCTACGGGACAGAACTCCTCGACCAAGGTCAGCCCAGCAGGTGGGCGGCCCTGGCTGAGCCCGGTCACCGTCCACGGCTCCGCAGTGACCCGCTCGCTGCCCTGGGAGCGCGGGCCTCTGCCCTTGGCATCTCCACCTAGCAAAGCGCTGGGAGCTGGGCCCTGGGCGATGCTGTCCCCGCCCCAGGGCCCAGACCATCCTGGTTTGGTTCCACAGGCGACGAAGACCGAAGGGACGGCATCGAGGGCATCGGCAACAGGGGGTGAGGGGCTGGGAGGCAGGCACGCGTTCACCAGGCAGCACAGCGGCGCACGGCCTGCCAGCCAAGGCCTCTTCCTGTCTTCGTCTTCCAAGAGGCCGTGCGCGCCGTCTGGCTCAGCCCCGCTTTCCCGAACGCCCCGCCCGCCGCGGGTTTGCAATGACCTGGCTTTTCTGTTGTACGCCAGAATTTTATTTGTTTTTAAATATATTTTATTGATTTTTACAGAGAGGAAGGGAGAGGGAGAGAGAGTCAGAAACATCGATGGGAGAGAAACATGCATCAGCTGCCTCCTGCACACCCCCGCCTGGGGATATGCCTGCAACCAAGGTCCATGCCCTTGGCCGGAATTGAACCCGGGACCCTTCAGTCCACAGGCCGACGCTCTATCCACTGAGCCACACCAGCCAGGGCATGTGTGCCAGAATTTTAAAACCCAGGATCTTCGGCAGGAGCACAGCTTCCCCGGCCCAGAGGACTCCTTCCCGGGAACCACGGACTTCATGCAAAGGCAGGCTGGGCAGATGGTGCCGTTCTGCCCCCCTCTTCCTCCCTCCCTCCCCCCCGCCGCCCCGTGCATGGGGAGAAGCCAGGTCCCAGCAATGCACCCCCAACGCGGGCTGACCAGGTCAGAGCTATGCCAGCGCACGGCAGGCCCTCTGCACCAGGACAGCCGAGCGCGGGAGCAAAAGAGCACACTCGCAGCCGGGGGGGCTCGGCGGGAACAACAGGGCACAGTTCACAGAGCGAGGACTCATGGAAAACTCGGCTCAGGGGGTCGGAATGCCAGCGCGAAGTTTCCTGGCAGCCCCGCAGGCTTCCCCGCTCAGACATGTTTTCAAATGTTTTCTAACTGTTTTCATCGCGCTCTGACTTACACACACGCTCCCGTCTCATCCACGGTCCGGTGATCTCTGACACGTGTGTACACCGTGGCTTCAACAAGTCAATACAGGAATGTTTTCATCCCCTCCCCGGACCCCTCCGACACCCCTCCCCCAGAAAGAGCATTTCCGTCATCCAGCAAAAATCTCGAGAACCCGCGCAGCCAGAGGCAGCCTCTCTGCTTCATACCACGGGATAGTATCGATTACCCATCACAGATCAGTTTCCGAGACTGTTTATACCACAGCAGTCAGAATGCTTGGTGACAAGCACAGAAACCTGACTCTGATCTAGCCTGGGGTGGTGGAAGTCGGAGGTGAGGGGGCAATTCTAGAGGTGATCTGCCCCTGAATCTTGGTTGGCCAAGCCCGGTCACACTTGGGCCCTGGAGCGGGAGGCGGAGCCAGGGATGAGGGAAGGATGCCCCGCCCATCTCACCTAAACCCACCCCCTGAGAGCGGCAGGCAGCCTCTGGCCGGAAGCCCAAGTGGAACTGAGCATCTCAGTCCAATAGCCTGCAAGGAACGTGATAATGTTTGGCTTCCTTGCTTGCCGTCCGCGCCACGAACCGGTAACCAGAACCAGGCCCCTTGTAGAGTCACAGGCCTTGATTGTGAACCCGGGCCCGTTCATGCTCACTCGGCACAAGCCTCGGGACTCAGCCCCCGCTGGGGCCTCGGCTGAGTGGCCCCCGCTGAGACCTTGGAGCAATGTGAACAACCGCCTGGCGAGGGGAGCAGAGCTGAGCTGCCGCCTGTCGCGGGGAGCGTGTCACCGTGTGCGTCATCCCACCAGGCCCGGCAGAGCGCACGCAAGAGGGATTTGCAACCTGCCTCTTTGGCTCCTCCAGGTAGCTCCGAGCTCCCCTGCTGGTCAAGAATCTTGGTTGCAGGTGACAGAATCCCCACTGAAACGCACATGCGTGTGGGCCCATGCAGAAGGGATTGGCCCGAGTTACAGAAAAGTCCAGGTGTAGATGGGCTCCAGAAACAGCTGGATCCAGGTCTATGCATCCATAATTAGTAAAGAAACACAAGCCGCTGCCCGGCCGGCGTGGCTCGGTGGCTGAGCATTAACCTACGAACCGGGAGGTCTCGGTTCGATTCCCGGTCGGGGCACAGGCCCCGGTTACGGCCTCCATCCCCAGTGTGGGGCGTGCAGGAGGCAGCCGATCCATGATTCTCTCTCCCTCTTCCTTCCTCTCTGAAATCAATAAAAAATATATTTTTAAAATGAAACGTGAGCCTCTGCACACGCCAGGCACAAGGAGGTGGGAGAGCGTGAGAATTCCTGCCTCGGGAAGCTCACACCCGCGGGGCAGTGTGTCTGTCTGGGGTCGGAGGTCCGTGTTCCGCTGCTGGCCCGTTCTCACGCTCAGCTGAGCGGCCTCCACCGGAGCAAATGAAAACCACCGCCGGGGAGAGGCCCTGAGGCAAGAAGTCCCCCCCACACACGCACCCCCGGCCCTGCAAGCCCAGAAGAAGAGCCCCTGGCAGTCGGAGTGTCTCCTGCAAGAGCCGGATAGCCCACGGCCCCGGGATGCCCTGAGCCCAGGGCAGCCCCTGCCCCGAGTCACTGCTGTTATCAACGTCGATCTGAGTGGGTCACAAGTTCAAGGTCTGAGGTCTCACCTTCCCCCTCCTCACTCACATTTGTTGCCAAGGCGTAGATGGCTCCGGGCACAGCTGGATCCAGGTCCACGCATCCATCGTTAGTGAAGGCACGGGAGCCTCTGCTGGGCCGGCGTGGCTCAGTGGCTGAGCACCCACCTAAGCTACCTATGAACCAGGAGGTCACGCTCCCCCCGCCATCCAGCGCAGGGCAGGGAGGGTGAACACGCAGTTCCGGAGCCTCAAACTTCCGTCGCCCAACACGCAGCACGTGCCCGGCCCAGCAGGTAGCCCGGCATGCCAGGCGATACAGCTACAGTGTCAGCCTCCACCTGCCCTGCGGGGACCCAGCTCCGTCCGGATTCCTCACTTACCAGGCAGGAGAGTGGGCTCAGCAGATGTGGGGGAGGGTCCCCACTAGGGCTGAGATCATCGAGTTCCTCCCAGTCCCCTGGGACCCCATTTGGTTGAAATCCCCCAATTGTTGGGCGGAGTTGAGGGCGGCCCGAAAGGGCCTCTGAGCAACTCGGTGAGGACGTGGGCGCTCAGGTCACCTGAACTCCATGGTCCCCAACGAGCAAGTTGCAGAACTCGGACGTGAACTGAGGTCCTGGACTCGGGGTCCAGTGCTCCTTCGGCCCCACCCCGGGGCCGCAGAGCCCTGGACGAGCCCATTAGCCAGCGCCTCCTCATGCGGGCAGCCGGGCAGGCATAATGGCCTCTCCCAGCCCACAAGAGCCCCGGCTGCCCACAAGGGAGCCTGCTAATGCTCTGAGGTCTCGGAGGCATCCCGGACGGACGGCCTCCAGGAAGGACGGCGGGGAGATGGTGAGCCTCCCACTGCTCCCCCAGGGCCCCGTGTCCCATCCATTTCCCTGCATCCCAGCTCTCCCCGAGCAGGCCCATTAGCCCCGTCCGCTGTCCCACAGCCCGGGGGGGTGGGGGCCCTTCCTGCATCTATATCTCGCCTCCCTTTCGGCTCCTCAGAAGGAACAAGAGAAGGTTTTTCGAAGGATCTGGGGGACAGGGCTCCTCTGAGGCCCTGGTGGGAGACCGAGGGAAATCAGCTCCGAGGCCCGGGCCCAGGGGGCCTGCGGAGGGGTCCGGCCAGCAGCACACAGAGGGGGCGGCCACCCCCCCGCCCCCGCCCCGGAAGGACAGGGCGCCGCATCGGGAGCAGGTGAGAGGCCCCCCGTTTGCCCTGGGCGGAGGCGGGACAGCATGATGGGGACCCAGGTGAGCTGGGTGATCTGGGGGTGTCTCCACCTCTCTGGTCCTGATCGCTGCACGGGGCCGAAGACGCCTGCCTCACGCCCCTCCCGCGGTCACACGGCCCACGGCGCTGCCGCCCGAGCACCGCCAGCAACGAGATGGCAGAGCCAGGCCCGAGGGGCGACAGGCAGGAGCCGGGGACACAGTGGAGGGAAAAGACATACAATTAGGGTTTGGAAAAGCAGCTTATGAAGCAGCCGGGAAACACCTCTTCATTTATGTAAAAACAAAGCTACATGTAGATGCACAGCCCAGAACCTTTAAGGACAGGATCACGCCATTGACAGTGACGTGAGGATGAACTCAGGGCAAGAGCTTCCTGTTTGCTAAGCGTTCAGACCTTTCCAAACGAGACTGGTGTTTCGTGTGTGCACATTTGTAAGATCTTTAAAGCACAAGGAGAAGCGGACACTGTGATAACAGTCGGGGGAAAGAGCACGTGTCCACCTGTCTCCCGTGGAATCCACAGCCATCCAGACTCGGCTCTGGAGGACAGGCATTTGGAGCAAAGCTAACGGTGGAGTCTGTGTTTTAAGCCCTCGTGATCAGCAGGTCATTACTGAGCGTTTGCTACCTCGGCTTCGTGCTAGGGACCCGGGACACGGAGATGGGTCACGACCTATGCAGGCCCGGGTGAGCCTCAGAGTCCAAGGGGCACCCCGCCTGAGCAGGCGTGGTCGGACCGTGCAGAGGGCAGGAGGGCCTGGGAGTCCGGGGGCACAGAACATAGCGCTGAGCTTCGTGGCCACTCCGTGTGTATTGGCGCCGGCTGTGTGCCAGCACCTGATTCGGGCCTGGCCGGGACACGCACCCCACCCCCAACCACCATCGTGCAGGTCCCATCACTGTGGAGAAGCCGGAGTTAATCGTGTGGTTCACCTCTGCTGGGCCCGGCACTCCAACTCTGGCTCCGTGAGAGGGCCCCACTCTGGACGGGCCCTGAGCCTCTGGGGGCTCTCAGGCAGCACTCTGTGAGACAGAGCCCAGAGCAAGCAAGCTGGGGCCCTGGCGGAGATTAGGGGCTGGGGCGGGGGAGGGGTCAGCTCCTTCCCCTCCTTTTCCCTCCTCCCCCTCCTCCCTCTCCTTCCCTTCCTTCTCCTCCTTCCCCAAGTGCCTTCAAGTTTAGGGAAGCCCATTCTTCTGGTGCCCCAGGGAGCTGGTGCCTGAAGGGTGACTCCCCCAAATGTGTATGTTCTGTCTCCAAGTCCGGGGCCCGTCCCAGACCATGGGGTTCACAGGCAGGAACCCAGCTTCTCCATCCCTTTCCAAAGGCTGCTTGGGGTACCTCTGCACCCACTGACCCCCTCTGGGTCCAGCTTCGCCCACCTTTCAACACTGCAAGGTGAAAATGGGAGGTTGCAGGGTTCCCCTGTAGCCCCCTCCCCTGTACCAGCCTCTGCAGAAAACCCAGAGATCTGCCAAACTCATGCCCCTCCAGTCTACACAAATATTTATGGAACACCTGCTGTGTACAGACCCAGCGGAAGGTGCCAGGGGGTACAGACACATCCTTGCTGGAGGAGCTTTCATTTCCATGGTGAACATACAATAAACAAGTAAAATATATTTTTAAAAGAAAGAGAGTCGTGTGGCCCGTTTCCATGCAGTGCATGTGTTGTTTGTTTCCTGCCAGTGAGTGCATTAGTCGCTCGGGTGCCATAACAAAACAGCAAAGCACAGCAGGCAGTCGCTGAAAAGCAGACGTTTGTTTCTCACACTTCTGGAGGCTGGAAGTCCAAGGTCGAGGTGCTGGCCATGAAGCGCTCGCTTCTTGGCGTCAGATGGCCACCTTCTCTCTGTCCTCACACTGGGGAGTGGGAAGGTTGAGAGGGTTGGGGAGGTTGGAGAGAGCTGCACACCAGAGAAGGAGGGAGGGAGCGCCCTCTGGTGTCTCTTCACAAGAGGACACTTATCACATTAGATCAGGGCCCCACCCTTATGACCTCATTTAACCTTAATCACCTCCTTATCTCCAAATGCAGTTGCATTGAGGGTTAGAGCTTCAACAAGGGGAATTTGAAGGAGACACAATTTAGTTCACAGCAGTCAGGGTAAGGGCTTCTCTCTCTTCCAACCTCCCAAATCCCTCTTCTCTTTCTGCAATCCCAGTATTTGACCTCCCTTCTACTTTTGCTAAAAAAGGGGATGCCTAAGCCACCACGGCTGGATCCTCCGCTTCTCTCGGGCGATGCTGCAGCGCCCGGCTGGGCCCGCCCACTGCAACGCCAGGTCCCCTCGCCTCCCGCCCTCCTGGAGCCCCTCCTGCAGCTATGGCCTCTTCCTGTACCATCCATTTCTCCCCTCTCCGGAACCCCTCCCGTCCGTGTACCAGCATTCAGTAATGCCCTTCTTAATAAATAAAGCAAAAACAAATAAAATCCCTGCCTCCTTATCTCATTTCTCTGCCCCCATTTCCACAATCACCTTCATGATGTCACCAAGTCCCTGACTCCACAGCTGGCTCCTCGGTGCATTTGGAGTGTCTCTGCTGCTGAGTGTCACCCCTTGGGCCCGTCTTCTGGAGCCACCCCACTTTAAATACCACCCCCCCTCGGTGCTCCATCCCCTCCAGCGTTACCTGTGAGAGTTTCCCCAGCAGCACCTCTGTGACAGCACCCCCACACCATGGGGACATTATCTCCTCGGAAGCTGTGCTCTTCCTGCTCACCGACAACCTCCCGTCGGACATCCCCTCCGGGGAGGCACAGTGTCCGTCTGCTCGTCCCTCTGCCCTGGGACCTGGAACGGCACTGGCCCAGTCTGTCCTCAGGCAGCACTTGCGGGTGGACAGCTAGTGACCACTAGGAAGAGGTGCTCCAGGGCCCCACTCCAGGCTGAGGAGCCCCTGACCCACGGCAGGCAGGGCCCCATGGGAGTGGGGAGGTGGAGGAGGTGTTGGCCTGGGGGTCCAGTGTCTTAAGGACTGGGGGTGGCAGTGTGCATCCCCGCCCTGTCCACTCAGCCCACATCCTCCATCCTGGGAGAGCTGTCCAAACACACCTGAGTGTGGCCTTTGAGTGGCACTGAAGGAGGGGTCCCGTCGGCTAAGGGGGGCCGAGAGGGTGCTTGCTCGCTCCTTTATCCCTTTGCCTGGTTTCTCCCAGCTGCCCTCACCCCTCAGGACCTCCAAGTCCCCACCTTGTTAGTGCTCTGCCGTGGTCGTAGGCGGTAGTTGCGTCTAAACGTGTGTTTCCTCCCTGGATTGTGCTCTCTGACAGTAGGCTTTGTCCATTGTGGTCACTGCTGTATATGTGCTGAGTGTGTGTGTGTGTGTGTGTGTGTATACATATATGCAAGTGTTGTATGTTGTGTATATGTGTGCACGTATATATGTGTTATGTTTACCTATGTGCTATTATCCATGTATATTGCTGTGTGTATATATTCACATTATTGTATATGTATACACACTTGAGAGGCCAGATTATTATGATCTCTGAATGAATAATAATCTGGCCACTTAGTGTATATCCTATATAATAAAAGGTTAATATACAAATTGTCCCCTCAACCAGGAATTTGACCAACAGGCAGGCTGGCCAACTGCCCATGTCCCCTCCCCCTGGCCAGGCTGGCCAAACCCCACCCAGGCACGAATTCATGCACAGGGCCTCATATATATGTATTATATATGTACTATAGACCCAGTGCATGAAATTCATGCATGGGAGGGGGAGTCCCTCAGCCTGGCCTGCACCCTCTCACAATCCGGGATCCCTCAGGGGATGTCCTGTTGTGGGATCAGGCCTAAACTGGCAGTTGGACATCCCTCTCACAATCCAGGACCACTGGCTCTTAATCACTCGCCTGCCTTCCTGCCTGTGTGATCACCCTTAACTGCACGCCTGCCTGCCTCATCACCCCTAACCACTCTGCTTGCCTGCCTGATTACCCCTAACCACCTCTGCCTGCCTGCCTTATCACCACTAACTGCTCACCTGCCTACCTCATCACCCCTAACCATTCTGCCTGCCTGACTGATCACCCCTAACCGCCTCTGCCTTGGCCCATGCCACGGCATGATGTCCAGAAGGTCGTTCGGCTATCTGGTCTAATTAGCATATTACACTTTTATTATTATAGATATACACATATATATGCATGTATATGTATACACACACACACACACACACACACTCTGAGTGGCCAGATTCTCATGTATTCAGAGATCATAATAATCTGGCCACTCAGTGTATGTTCTCTCTAGATAGCACTATGTATCTGGCACATAGTATAAGTTTGGTAAATATTACTTCACTTTGTCTTGAACCTAAGGGAGAGGCTTCTGACTGTAGCCACAGGGTACCTACGGAGCTTGGAAGCAAAGAAATAATAGAGATAATTTTTTGAAATAAAACAATTCTCAAAATATAAACCTTTAGCAAACAGATAAAGGACAAAAGAAGCAAAGGCACAAATTAAAAATGGCAGATAGAATTGAACTTTTATTTTTTTTATATATTTTATTGATTTTTTTACAGAGAGGAAGGGAGAGGGAATAGAAAGTCAGAAACATTGATGAGAGAGAAACATCAATCAGCTGCCTCTTGCACACCTCCTACTGGGGATGTGCCTGCAACCAAGGTACATGCCCTTGACTAGAATCGAACCTGGGATCTTTCAGTCCACAGGCCGACTCTCTATCCACTGAACCAAACTGGTCTCGACTAGAATTGAGCTTTTAAAAATTACAAAAGCATTATACCAATAAACATGAAATGGAGAACAAGAACAATCTTCTAAAAACAAACAAACAAAAAAAAAAAAAACAATGTTACCTGCTATAAGTCAAGTGCAATTGGAAATCTGAACACTCCGGACACGGAAAGTGAACTGGAGTTTAGGGTTTTATCACAGCTCTGCCCGTCCGCAGCCACATAGCATCGCCAGGCCAGATGGCCCCACCTGCTGCCAAACCTTCAGAGAAAAATAATCCTCACACGATAGAAATTGTTCTGGAGCGGAGAGAAAGAGGGCAAGCTCTCTGAGCCCTTTCATGAAGCCAGGGAAACCTTGCAGCTCTGAATACAAAACATACAAAGACAGCACCAGAAGGCAAAGTCACGGGTCAATTCACTAGATGAAAATTCGCTAAAAAAAAAAAAAAAGAAAAAGAAAAAAATCCGAGCACCCAGGCAGGGGGCAAACAGCAGATTGGAAATGATTTATCCTACACATAGAAGGATGAATACGCATCAGGAAGCCCATCCCTGTGTATTCACCACAGAAACAGATTCAGGGAGGGGAAATGATTCAGTAGATGCAGAAAAAAAACTGATACATTTTATCATTCATTTATGATAACGGGCAGAAAACCAGAAAGGAGACTTCTTGACCTTGATAAAGATAATACGTTAGCCCTAGCCAGTTTGGCTCAGTGGATAGAGCATCGGCCTTCAGACTGAAGGGTCCTAGACTCAATTCCAGTCAAGGGCACATGCCCGGGTTGTGGGCTCAATCCCCAGTGGGGGCATGTGGGAGGCAGATGATCAATGGTTCTCTCTCATCACTGATATTTCTCTCTCTTTCTTTCCCTCTCCCTTCCTCTCTTAAATCAATAAAGAAATATATACTTTTAAAAAAGATAATACCACAGCCCTGGTCAGTGGCTCAGTTGGTTGGAGCAATAAAATTTCAAACCACAAAAAAACTGCTTTTCTATGCCATCACCTGTAACTATCCTAAAAACATAGCATTGACAAAAAAAAAAAAAATCATGTAAATTAAAAACACTTTCAGGCAAATGATGAGGGTGGGGGACCTGGGATGGAGATGAAGCGGGAAACTAGATGACTTTATTTTTTTAAATATATTTTTATTGATTTCAGACAGGAAGGAGCAGGAAAGAGAAATAGAAACATCAATGATGAGAGAGAACTATTGATCAGCTGCCTCCGCACACCCCACACTGGGGATTGAGCCCACAGCCCGGGCATGTACCCTGACTGGAAATCGAACCGTGACCTCCTGGTTCCTAAGTGGACGCTCAGCCACTGCGCCAGGCCAGCCGGGCTGCCTTCGCTCTAAACAGCCTGCTGATCCCTGTGCCAGAAAGTGAAGGGGAAACTCACCCTGCTCTTCCACCTGATGTTCACTTTAAAAAATTCACAGGGTTTGAAGATTATGGGAGGACAATGATGTTATCCATAGATGTAGGTAAAGCCTTTGAGAAAAGTCAATCAATGCCTTTTCTTTTTTGAAAAAAAATATATATTTTATTAATTTTTTACAGAGAGGAAGGGAGAGGGATAGAAAGTCAGAAACATGGATGAGAGAGAAACATCGATCAGCTGCCTCCTGCACACCTCCTACTGGGGATGTGCCCGCAACCAAGGTACACGCCCTTGACCGGAATCGAACCTGGGACCTTTCAGTCTGCTCTATCCAGAGCCAAACCGGTTTCGGCTGGATGCCTCTTCGTGATTGAAAAAAATAAACTCTAAACGAGAAGAGCCTCTTAACGTGGCTAACGGGCCTCTGGAGCGCCGGGCGCCCCGCGTGGCCCTGGTGGCAGGCTCAGGAGGGCTGGGAGCCGCAGGGAGGGCAAAGGGTCGCCTCCTGGGCAGGACCCGTTGCCAAAAGCCTGAGGGCCCCGAAGCATGAACCTCGGGGTGGGGCTCCCCGAAGTCCCTGGGGAGGGGGGAGGGGGGAGGGGGGGTCCCGGCAGCACAGAGCCTCACGCGGGTCCATCTTCTTCCCCAGGATGAACCAGACCCAGAATGACAGCCAGACGCCCGCGCCCGCCCCCAGCGGCCCCGAGACGGGCGCGCTGGGCGTGGCCTCCTGGGTGCTGCGCGCCCTGACCCTGCTCACCTGCGTGGGCGGCGTGGCGGGCAACGGCGTGGTGGTGCGGCTGCTGAGCCGCCGCGTGCGGAGGACGGCCTGCACCGTGTACGTGCTGCACCTGGCGCTGGCCGACCTCGTCTTCCTGCTCTGCATGGCCTCCCTGCTCATCCTGGAGGCCAGCGCCCACGTGCCCGAGGCCTCCGAGGTGCTGCGCAGGATCAAGTACTTCGCCTACACGGCCGGCCTGAGCCTGCTGACGGCCATCAGCACGCTGCGCTGCGTGTCCGTGCTCCGCCCGGTGTGGTACCGGCGGCACCAGTCCCCGCGCCTGTCCGCCTGGGTGTGCGCGGCGCTCTGGGCGCTGTCCCTGGGGATGAACACGCTGGCCGCGTTCTTCTGCAGCCGCTACTGGCACCCCGACGAGCGGCAGTGCTTCTTGGTGGACGCGGTGTTCGGCGTGCTCATCCTGGGCATCTTCGCCCCCGTGATGACCGCGTCCAGCGCCACGCTGTGCGTGCAGGTGCGGAGGACCTCGGGGCGCTGGCGGCGGCGGCGGCCCACGCGGCTGTACGTGGTCATCCTGGCCTCGGTGCTGGTGTTCCTGGTGTGCGCCCTGCCCCTGGGCCTCTACTGGTTCCTGCTCTACTGGCTGTACCTGCGGCCCCAGGTGGTGCTCCTGTACAGCGCCCTGGCGCGCCTGTCCTCCGCCGTGAGCAGCAGCGCCAACCCCGTCATCTACTTCCTGGTGGGCAGCCGCCAGGCGGGCCCCCGGGGGCCCCTGGAGGCTGTGCTGCGCAGGGCGCTGGAGGAGGCCCCGGAGCAGGAGGGGAGGGAGACCACCTCTGTCTACACCAACGAGGAGGGGTCTGAGCCGGCCCTCCCCAGCCCCCATGCCCCTAAGGCCTGACCCAGCCGTGTCCTGGCTGGCCTGCTGCTGGGAGACCAGGGACTCCGCACTTCCCCTGCCGGGGTCCCTTTCCTAGGAGCCAAAGCTCCCCCCTTTCTCCCCACACCCCACCCTGCATCCCCAGCACAGTCCGGACCTCACGTGCCACTCAGCTGGAAGATGAAAGGTAATCTCTTTCTTTAAAAATATCTTTTATTGATTTTTTTTTACAGAGAGGAAAGGAAAGGGATAGAAAGTTAAAAATATTGATGAGAGAGAAACATCGATCAGCTGCCTCCTGCACACTCCCTACTAGGGTTGCACCCGAAACCAAGGCACATGCCCTTGATTGGAATTGAACCTGGGACCTTTCAGTCCATAGGCTGACGCTCTATCCACTGAGCCAAACCGGTTTCAGTGAAAGGTAATCTCTTGGTGTGTGAGGGCCTTCCGCCTAGAGGACGAAGGTTAGCCGTCAGCCCTGGCCCAGCCCATTCTCCCAGCCTCTCTCCACCTCAGATGCACCCCCTGGGATCTCCTGGCCCTGCCGGTCCTCGGGCATGTGCTGGCGGCACCCACTGCCCCTAGGCGTTGTCCCTGGTCCCCCTCCACCAGTGACTGCTGACACCCTCCAAGCCTGCAGCCCGTCAACCGCGTCCCCTTTGCTGACCCAGCCGTGGCTGGCTGCAGGCCACCAGACTGCCTCATGCTCCTTGTCCTCGACCCCTGACCCTTGCCCTCGGGTCGCCGTGCACCACCCCTGCACCCGTGGCGGGCCAGCTCGCTTTTCCCTGGAGGTCACGCTGGAAATGCTCAGCTGAGCTTGGAGGAACTGGGCCCGGACGGTGCCTGGAGGCAGCTTCCTCCCTGAGGCCCACGAGATGCCAAGCGGGGTCGGCGGCTGTCCCCCTCAGCTTGCCCACAGCCTCCGCCTCTCTGGGGACAGAGCCCAGAGGGAGATGTCGGCACGCACTCTGCCGTCCTCCCTGGGTCAGAACAAGGACTGGACTTCTGCTGCCGCCTTGTGTCCAGCCTCGGGGCTGGGGGTTCGGGGGGGAGGGCACCCGGCAGGGTGTCCCCTCAGAGCTGCCCTGCATGGAGAGGAGGGAGGAGGAAAGGAAGAAGTGGAAAGATCATCTCTCCAGACCATGGCCCAGCCCACAGGAATGGCATCTTGCTGCGTGATCCCGTTAGGAGTGTCAGAAGCTAAAGCGTACCTGTTCTTCCAGCTGGCACCTCCTGAAGCCATTCCCAGTCTTCTCCCAACAGAGGGAGGCTTCGAGCCAGCTGCACAAAGGTCAGACCCTCAGAGAAGCTAGAGAAACCCGCTGGTGGCCCTAGAGGTTAGCCCCTGGCACACGTGTGTGCGTGGCCGTGTCTGCACATGTGGGGACCTCATCATTGATGTTTCTGTCTCTCTCTCCCTTCTCACTTCCTCTCTGAAACCAAGAAAAACATATTTAAAAGCAAATAAATAAGACAGTCATGGCATTGTAAAGTGCAGCACAGAGAATATAGTCAATAATATTCTAATAACTATGTAGTGTCAGGTGGGCACTAGACCTATCGGGGGACCACTTTGTAAGTTATAGAGATGTCTAATCGTTATGTCGTACACTTGGAACTAATATAAACTGATTTTAAATGTCAACTGTAATTTAAAAAAATGTAAAAAGCTCATTAAGAGGAAGAGGCCATTTGGGAATAGAAGGCATCAGTAGGCTCTTGGGGTTTTCGTAATAAAGTTAACAACAGGAGTGCATCTTATGAGCAGGGAAGGGTGGGGGGAAGAATGTCAATCGTGTGCTGATTCAGCAACACCCATACACACAGCTTCCCACTGGCAACAACAGAGTTAAGGGTGTGGTCAACTCAAGTCCACTTCCGTTCAAACATGCCCAGGACACCCTGAGATGCCCTGCGGTCTCCCCGTTCACTGTGAGGAACCTTGAGAGCGGTCTCCCCAGGTTTGTAACAGTCCTGAGAACGTGTAAGACGTTACCGAGCCCGAGGGGCGAGGGTGAGAACACCGGGAAACTAGTGGTAATGCGAAACACGTTTCCGTCAGCCAGGCCGGAAGAGGCCGCCCGCCTTCCAGCTCGCTCTCTGGAAACATCCCAACCTGTTGACATGTGAAGAGGCAGTCGAAGCGCAGGCGGCCAAGAAAGGGAGGAAAAACGTGACAATGTTCTGTGTTTCGTGTGCGTTGTGGAATCAGTCCGCTTTTTTAAAATCCGTGATCTGCTGTGGTGACTTTTCCCATTCTGAATAGTCATTGTTATATCTAACTTGGTCTTCTTTGTCTTTAAAAAAAAAGTTTTTGTTTGAGAGAGAGAAGAAAGGGGAGAGAGAATAACATCAATGTGAGAAACTTGGATCTGGTACCCTGATCTGAACCTAAAACCTGGGCATGTGCCCTGACCGGGAATCGAACCCTCGAACTTCCTGTGCACGGGGCAGCGCTCCAAGCCAGCCCCGGCAGCCAGGCCGTGTCCTTTTCCTTAAGGAGCACCCTCCCTCTTGCTGATGAGCCTTGGGCTCCACAAAGGTTAGCATGGATGGAAGGCAGAGGGATCCCCATTCGGACCCCAGATGGTCAGCAGGACCCTGCGACAGCTGAGGGGCCTGGTCAGGGGCTGCTTCCCACAACACTGAGTTCTCCAGGTCAACAGAATGGCAACCCAGACCCCCAATTTCTTGTTTTGCGATCTGGACGGAAACTCGAGGGCTTCGTGCCGACGACGCTGAAAGCAGCGCCGTGGTTGTATTGACTGGAGGTTTGATTGACTTGGGAGAGCCACGCCCTCTGCCATTTGCCGAATCCGCGCAATCCACAGCCTCACAGTTTTGTTATTCGCTCAGCAAACGTTTACGAGCGAGCGCTTACTGTGCGCCAGGCTCGGCTCTCAGAACTTGCACGTCTGTCCGGGAAAAGAGACCTCGAGAAGGTTCCAGGAGCCACAGGGCAGAGCCTGTCCCCGAGGAGCCCCCATCTGGGGCACCACCAGCAGCTTCTCCTCCTGCCCTTGCTCCAGAGGGAGCTCCCTTCAGCAAAGGAATGTCCCAAGCCTCCCGTGCCCCACCCCCCGCCCCGCTTTCTGTGGCTGGATCCCCACGTGTGCAGGCTGGGGTGGAGAGAAAAGCAGGCGTTCAGACGACACCAGTGAGCACCCGGGTGACTTTTGAGGGAACGGGCTTAGGGGGAGCATAACGGGGGAGGTGCTTGCTTACTCAGACCAAGAGGCATGCCTTGATGCGCGAGTGTTTGTGGAAACCGTGCCCTCGCCCACGCGGCTGGACGTGGTCCCAGGCATTTGCACGTCAGCGGACACGAATCGGAAACTCCCCCAGGCCGGGGGTTCGGGTGGCAGAGAACAGAGTTCGCAGCTTTGGGTAGATGGGAGGACCCCAAGTCCTCGGGAAGGAAAGGAGGGCATGTGGCCTGGGGTCCCCCTGCACCCACCATGACCCCAGGGAGGACCCAGAGCAGGCAGAGCCAGGACACTCCACGACTCTGGGTGGTGAGGGACGGGTGTTTTGGAAGTGAGTGGATTAGGAAAAGGGCGTGCGGATGGGCTCGTGGCCAGGTGGTCCAACAGCCAATCCCCCCTGAGAGAAACCACAGCCTGCTCTGCAGGAACGGCTTCCCAGACTTCTGTGTGTATGTGTGTGTGTGTTAGGTTGTCTGATGTAGTTTTTTAAAGGTGCACAACATAGTGATTTAATACACACTTACACTGGGACATGATTACCCCGGTCAAGTCAACACCCATCCCCCGTCCACCACCACTGCCGTGTGTGTGTGTGTGTGTGTGTGTGTGTGTGTGTGTGTGGTGAGAACACATCTGAAAGAGCAACGTGCAAGCGGACGAGAAGGCATCGTAAGCTCAAGCCCCCGTGTGTGCATCCCGCCCAGCGCTCCCTCACCTCAGACCTGGAAGCTGGTACCCTCTGACCAGCATATCTCCAGGTCCCCACCCTCAGCCCCTGGCAACCCCCACCCTGTTCTCTGTGGTTGGACCTTGTCCTGTGAGTTGGACTTTTTAAAAAATATATTTTTATTGATTTTTCACAGAGAGAAAGGGAGAGGGATAGAAAGTCAGAGACATCGATGAGAGAGAAACATTGATCAGCTGCCTCTTGCAAACTCCCTACAGGGGATGTGAGCACTGGCCTCAGGTGGCGAGGTGCCAGCCATGTGGGTCCCTGAGGGTCACCGTTGATGTCCCTGCTCAGCACCTGTAGCGCCGCTCAGTTCGCAGTGCCTCCCGCTCGCCCCCTCGTAGAATAGAGATCAAGTCCACGACCTGGGCATGTGCCCTGACAGAGGCGTCAGACCAGCGGCCCCTCGATGCATGGCACAACGCTCAACCCGCTGCGCCACACCGGCCGGCAAAGTGGGACTTTAAAATAGGGTCTGGCCCTGGCTGGTGTGGCTCAGTGGATAGAGCGTCAGCCTGCGGACTGAAGGGTCCCGGGTTCGATTCCGATCAAGGGCATGTACCTTGGTTGCGGGCACATCCCCGGTGGGGGGGTGTAGGAGGCAGCTGATGGATGTTTCTCATCGATGTTTCTAACTCTCTATCCCTCTCCTTTCCTCTCTATAAAAAAATCAATAAAATATATATTTTTTAAAAATAAAATAAAATAGGGCCTGTAACAAGTCAGGATGAGGTCACACTGGTTGGCTTGGGCCCGATGTCCTTAAGAGAAAGGTCATGTGAAGAGACGAAGCGGCACAGAGAGGAGGCAGAGCAGGGGGTGAGCGGCCACAGCCAGGACCTGGGGGGAGGGCACCCCACAGCCTCCGGAGGGAAACAACCCCCGGCACCGTGGGCCCAGACTTCCGGCCTCCAGGACCGGGAGAGAATGAACCCCCCGTTTTAGGCCACTGGGTCTGTGGTCGCTTGCTGTGGTGGCCCCAGGACATGCCTATGTGGACCCCGGTAGACCTCTCACTCCCGGGGAGCTGAGGCTGGAGGCAGGTAGCCGAGCAGGAAGGGCCCCGGCCGCTCCGACCCCAAGGGGTTCCTGTACTTTCTCCAGACTGTTCTCGGCGCCGCTCAGTTCGCAGTGCCCACAGGCTTTAGTTGGGTGCTTCTTTCCCTGCAGAGGTCAGACAGACGGTGCTGAGCAGGGACATCAACGGTGACCCTCAGGGACCCACATGGCTGGCACCTCGCCACCTGAGGCCAGTGCTCACAGCCCAGATTTACCGCCACCTGGCATACACCCAGGAGCCCCAGAGACCCCTGAGCTGGCCCTGCTGGGGGAGCAGCCATGGGCACTGGCAGGGGCCCGGGACTGGCCGAGACCCTCCCCCAGGACAGGATGCAGGTGAAAGGACTCAGTGCGCAACTCCGTGGTGGAGTGGAGGACAGGGGGGCCCAGAGGTTAAGAACATCCACTCACTTGTCCCCTGGCTGACCCTGGGCCGCCTCTCTGACCTTTGTCAGTGTCCCCTCCTCTTCTGCCCACAGGACACCACACTCAGGGCACTTTGAGGGCCGGCCGGCGGGTCCACGCTGCCCCATGGGAAAGAGGAAGCAAAGCGCTGGCGAATGCGCTGTGCCCGGTGGTTTCCAGCACACGACAAGCTTCTATGCGTTCAGAAAAAAGACAGCAGACTCGAAAGAGTGGACTGATTTTCTTCATCTACTTTATTTTTTAAAATATATATTTTATTGATTTTTTTACAGAGAGGAAGGGAGAGGGCTAGAAAGTCAGAAACATCGATGAGAGAGAAACATCAATCAGCTCCCC
This sequence comes from Antrozous pallidus, assembly GCA_027563665.1. Classification (NCBI taxonomy): domain Eukaryota; kingdom Metazoa; phylum Chordata; class Mammalia; order Chiroptera; family Vespertilionidae; genus Antrozous; species Antrozous pallidus. The sequence goes on along the minus strand of CM050520.1, from coordinate 6,977,004 downwards.
CACTGGGGATGTGCCCACAACCAAGGTACATGACCTTGACCAGAATCGAACCTGGGACCCTTCAGTCCGCAGGCTGACGCCCTATCCACTGAGCCAAACAGGTTTTGGCTCTTCATCTACTTTAATGGAGGGAGGGGTTGATTTGTGAATAATTGGGGGGGAAACAATTTGGGGCAAATTTTGTTCTCCTTGTAGACGGTGCTATTTCACCAGCACAAACAGGCACGCAGAACCCCGTCCACGCCATGGCTTGCCGCGTGGTTGTTTATGCTGGAAGCAAGGGAGAGGCCTGAAGCCAGCTCCCCTTGGCGTGGAGGCCGAGAACATTCCTCCGCAGGCAGCTGTGAGGCTGGGGCGGGAGGGGCTCTCCTGGCCCGTGGCCCACAATCTGTGCTCCTCTCCTTCCCTCACTGAGCGCCCACCGGGAGCCTGTGTGTACGAGGCTCCGTGCCAGGCTGACAACACTCCCGCAGGGACAGCGGCTGCCACACAACAAATCACACGGTTCTTTATTGGACCGGCATTGTGCCAAGTGCCTCCAACAGGAAATGCAGGGCGAGGTCAGCAGAGCCTGGGATGGAGAGATGGGGAGGTGGAGGTGGAGGTGGAGATTCGGGGAGATGGGGATGGAGATGGAGATGGGGATGGCGATGGGATGAGAATGGGGATGGGGATGGAGTTGAAGAGCTAGAGAGATGGGGATAGAAATGGAGATGGAGAAGGAGAAGGAGATAGAGATGGATGGGGATGAGGATGGGGATGGGGATGGGGTTGAGTATGGGGAGATGGAGATGAAGAGATGGAGATGGGGATGGCAATGGGGATGGGGATGGGGATGGGAATGAAGATGGGGATGGGGCTGCAGATGGGGATAGGGATAGGGATGCAGATGAGGTTGAGGCTAGAGATGGAGATGGAGATGAAGAGATGGAGATGGGGATGGAGATGGAGATGGAGATGGGGATGGAGATGGGGATGGGGATGGGGATGGGGATGGAGATGAGGATGGGGATGGGGATGGGGATGGAGATGGGGATGGACATGGAGATGGGGATGGAGATGGGGATGGAGATGGGGATGGACATGGAGATGGAGATGGGGATGGGGATGGAGATGGAGATGGGGATGGAGATGGGGATGGGGATGGGGATGGGGATGGGGCTGTGGATAGGGATAGGGATAGGGATGGGGATGGGGTTGAGGCTAGAGATGGAGATGAAGATGAAGAGATGGAGATGGGGATGGACATGGGGATGGAGATGAGGATGGAGATAGAGAGGGAGATGGAGATGGAGATGGGGATGGGGTGGGTTGGGGATGGAGATGGGGATGAGGATGGGGATGGGGGTGGGAGTGGGGATGGGGATGGGAGTGGGAGTGGGGATGGGGATGGGGATGGGGATGGGGATAGGGATAGGGATGGGGATGGGGTTGAGGCTAGAGATGGAGATGGAGATGGGGATAGACATGGAGATGGGGATGGAGATGGAGATAGAGATGGGGATGGGGATGGGGATGGGGATGGGGATGGGATGGGGCTGGGGATGGGAGTGGGGATAAGGATAGGGATGGGGATGGGGTTGAGGCTAGAGATGGAGATGGCGATGGAAACGGGGATGAGGAGATGGGGAGATTGAGATACATTCCTAGGTGATAACTGGGTTGTCAGGGGTGGGATAGAGGTTGGAAACAGCCCACTGGGCAGCACATGGGAGAAAACTGACCAAATGTGTGCCTGCCGGGGGTGGGGGCATAGAACTGAACTGGTGTTGGCCAGCTCCTGGGTGATGCCCCGCAGACACTCAGGGCCCACACTTGGGAGGGCACAGGCGTGGCTAGTCCCAGGCACTCAGACCCGGACACACCGGGTTGGAGGTGCCTCTGAGTGAGGCATGAGTGGCTTCTGTTCGGAGTTGGGGGAGATGTCAGAGCCACGAGGCTGGGGAAGCAGCTTTGGCCCAGTTCCCCGAAGCGAGCCCGGCGGGGCCTCAGGTGCATGTGGTTTTGGGGGTCAGGCTGCTCAGAGGAAGAGTGGGGAGCAGAGCGAGCCTGACCAAGCAGCCTGGGGATACCACGCCGTTTTGAACCTCTGAGTCCCGCTGTGCTGTCCCAATTCCTGAGCCCAGAACCAGGAGCAAACCACAAGGTTTTGGGTAAGTCTGTTATGCAGCCATAGCAACGGGCACAGCCATCTTTCCCGCTGACGTGTCAGAAAGCCCTGCCCTCGGGAGCCTGGCTCCAGTCCCTCCTCTGACGGCTGCAGTCTTCCTCCCTGGCTTCAACCCCCTGGCCCTCCGTCCCCTTCGCCCACAGGAAAACAGCCCTCACGCGGCCAGAGCAGGGCTCGGCCCACATTCCCACCCTCCGCCTGCCCGGCCCAGTCTGTTTCCTGGGATACGGGGTCTGTATCTCCCTTTAAGAAAGGCTCCATGTTTTGAAAACATTTTTGGTTTTGGGTATCACAGCCTAGGATCACATGTGGATGGGGGGGTGTTCTGTGTCTCTAAGCAAGATCTGCACTGTCATCCTGACCAGAAGTCTCCATTCTGTGCCTCTTGCACACCGGTTGCCCTCCCCGGTGAGGGCCGGGGTGCCCCCAGTCGGGCCTGGGCCTCCCCGTGGCCCTGAGCATGCTGTACAGTGTGTCCGTGCATGGGGACACAGCACAGGTTCACGCCAGCTCAGAGCCCCGCGGGCTCCCGCTTGAAGACGCCCCAGTTCATTTGGAGAGAGAGCCGGCATTCTGGGGGACTTTCTGGGCCCTGGCCCCACGAACTGGGGGGAGGAGACGGCACCAGCAATTCGCACACCAGCAAGCTGCACACTCTGTCCTCTTGACCTGAGGACAGGGTGCAAACGGAACCGGGTCACCAAGACACTCCTTCACTTGCTAACAATGCTACACCAGAAGTTCCCAGCACACTGGGCCGTGGGATCTGCCCTAGGCGGCCCCAGCCCCGCCCACAACTTCCTTCCATCCATCCAGGGCTCCAGCTGCCTGGGCAGCGTCTCCGCACAAATCAGGGGCTAGGAGCCCTCCCTCCGAATGGGCAGGGCACAGGAGTCTTGCAGCCCAGCTCACCCCAAAAAGCCCAATCGCATAGCCTCACGCAGGGCCTGCTCTGTGCACCCCGAGAGGCAAGCAGGCCCGCTTGAGCTAGGACCACCGGACGGCTAAAGCCTTCCTCCCCGGCTGACCACTAAGTTGAGTGACAGGACAATCTAATGGTGGGAGCACTGCGACTAACAGGAAGTGAAGGGGCGTGAGAAGCCCTTTGGTGGGTTTCTGCTTCTCTGGGCCCTGGGAGCGCTACTCATTTCAGGAAAAGAATCTAAGGATGGCCACCCCATAAAGAGATTCACCTCGAGCCCTAACCGGTTTGGCTCAGTGGATACAGCGTCAGCCTGCGGACTGAAGGGTCCCAGGCTCAATTTTGGTCAAGAATTTGTACCTTGGTTGCAGGCACATCCCCAGTAGGAGGTGTGCAGGAGGCAGCTGATTGATGTTTCTCTCTCATCGATGTTTCTAGCTCTCTCTCTCCCTCTTCTTTCCACTCTGTAAAAAGTCAACAAAATGTTTAAAAAGAGAGAGAGAAATTCACCTCGGATTGGGAGCACACCCCAAAACAGTGGTTTCCAGGTATTGCTGAACACCCACATCAACAACGTAAATAAAAATGGCACACCGAGACCAAGTGGGATGTATCCCAGGAATTCAAGGTTGGTTTAACATTCAACCATCAACTAATGATATTCCATCTTAATAAAGGACAAACCCCACATGGCCATCCCAACAGGCTCAAGAAAAGCACAAGACAGAGTCCAAGACCCATTCACCATTTGAAAACAGCAGCTCTAGTAAAAAGTGTACAAGTAGCCCTCCCCTACAAGCGTCGGCCTGTAGACTGAAAGGTCCCAGGTTCGATTCCAGCCAAGGGCATGTACCTTGGCTATGGGCACATCTAACTCTCTGTCCCTCTCCCTTCCTCTCTGTAAAAAATCAATAAAACATAAATTTTTTTTAAAGTGTACGAATAAACAGCAACCCTCAGCCAAGGAAAGATGGAGGGAACGCCGCCGTCCGCTCCCCACAGTCAGCACCCCACACGGGCCGCGGTGCGGTTCGCGGCATGGTCACTGCACCTGCGCAGGCAGCACACACGGGCGGGAGAGAGCTGAGCCGGCCGCGGAGGGTGAGGGGGGAACCGCTGCTAAGAAGACCGGCAGCCAAACACCGGAGAATCGACAGAGTAGTTCACAAACGGGGTCACCCTTCCTGGCAGCGTTCTCACTCCGGCCGCCCAGAGGAGAAGCCTGCTCACTCCCTCCGCTTCTCCAAGCAAAGAAGTTTCCAGACCAAATAAGGCCGCAGCTTTTGCAATGCTCCTGGCACAGAACGCAGTTCTCTCTAAGTGCCACGCTGTAGCTCTGCCCAAAAGCATCCCAAAGCAGCACGGTGCCCATCGGCCCACAGGTCCCCCTGGGTAACGCTCCAAACAAGCCCAGGTAAACACCGAGCAGCCGGCCGGCGGCTGACCTCCCCCCACGGGCAGGTGGTGAGGACAAACCCTGCTCTGGGGGGAAGCCCGTGCCCACACCACCGGCAGGACTCCCACTGGTGTGGGCAGCTGCCTGCTCCGGGGGCCCTCACGCCGGCCTTGAGCAGCAGAGGCTGTTCGCTAGACCTGTGTGAGGAGCCACGCGTGCATGTTTCTCGTCACCGCAGCCTTGCAGGCGTGTTTTGAGCACAGAGGCGCTCTTTCAGGCTCTGTGACGTCTCAGGCATCTCATCTTCACAGCCGTCCCCTGAGACAGGCCCTGTGAGCTCCCTGTGTTACAGACGGGGAGACTGAGTATGCGGCCACACAGGCTGAAAGTGGACTGAAAGATCCCAGGATGAACCCCAGACAGGCTCCCACATCGGGCTCCATCCTGTGCCCGTGGCCCCGGCCCCAAGAAGGAAGCAGCAGGGCCACTTCTGGGCGCCTCCCCGGGGGACAGGAGGCCAGGCCGCTGGCGGAAGCCTCCGCCGCTCCGCTGCCCCTGCAGCTCGCCGGCGGTCACACCCGCTCACACTCGCTGGCTGGGAAGATGTTTGGCTTGGGATGTTTTTCCTTTTTTTTTTTAAGGCTCCCCTGTCCAGGCCAACTGGAGCCGTTTTTCAAGCAACCAGCTACAAACATTTTCCTAACAAGGTCTCTCTGAATGAGAAATGGAAACATTTTGCATTGCAATCGTCAACTCTGGCATTTTAACGGTGCGTCAGTACTGGCTGGAGTGGTCAGTGGTGGAGGGGTGAATGCTCCGGGCGGGGGCAGGTGAGTGATCCCTGCACCAGGTACCCCGAGGAGCCCGCCAACGCGGGCCCAGGCCAACACACAACACTGCCGGCTGCTCACCGCAGGGACTTGGCACAGCTGGCGAGGCGGAGGCTGTCCCCGTCCCCGTGCAGAGGAGCGGGCAGGTCGGAGGGGACGGGACCTGCTGAAGCCGCCTTCCTTCGAGGACGCCAGCATTCAGACTTGGGGTTCTCCATTTCGGGACCTTTCGGCAGCCCCGCCCATGCTCTTCGGGCGGAATGGCCCGTGGGAGGAACATGTGGATGAAGGCCCGGGTCCTGCTCTTTCGCGAACACCGGTTCGACCCTGCCCGCCATGCTGGGACGGGATACGCCGCTGACATACACAGATGTGAGCACAACTGGACCAGCAAGGCCCTTTTCAGCCGCAGAGACAGAAACCCACGGCGGGCTTTCTCCAGCTGAAAGAGGGGATTTACTCAGGACGCTGGAAGGATGGGGTAGGGGTCAGGTGTGGCTGGATCCAGGTGCTCAGCAATGTGATCAGGTGACCCCACCCCATTGTTGGCTGTTTCTGCCTCCTCTCTCTGCAGCAGGCGTCCGCAGTGGAGGAAGAGCGTCTGCGTGGGTGGCAGGTGGAACCCCGGTGGGCCCTTTTGGATGCTGCCCCCCCCCAACCTGGTCTTACTGTGGCCAGGCGGGTGCGGGTCTCTGACCTGGCCAAGGATACACGCTCCTGTGGCCAGGGCATCAGGCTTCTCGTCACACAGACGGGAAGCTAAAGCAAGCACCCGCAGCAGGCACAACGGCTGCCCGCGCACCCAGCAACCATGGCGTCTCAAAGGCATGTGCACAGGTTCTCTGCTCACACGTGTCACCGGATGAATGGCGTGGCACTTAAATACCGGGTCCCTGCCCCGTCCCGTCCCGTCCCTTCCCAAACAGTCTCGTCCCAAAGACACTTGATGGGAGCGAGAGGGAGGCATGTATGCAGGGGAGGAGAGGGGGCCATGGGGTGCACAGAGGGCACCGGGTCTGGGCAGGAGGACGGGGTGCCCGCGAGAGGGCGGCCCAGCACTGGTGAAAGCCAAGTGGTCCGATGGTCGGGCCGGAGTGGAGGACACATGACTGTGCAGGACAGACCGGCTCCTGAGGGACACGCCTGAAGCACAGAGGCCCTGACGCCTGCTCAGGAGACAGCCTCACAGAGGCCAAGGGACCTGCGTGCACTTAGGGAGGGTCTGGGAGGGGAGGGCGCCCCGAAAGTGAGACCTGGGCCATGCAGGTGAGGGGGAGGCAGAGCTGTGACACGGGGCAATCCCCCAGGCCCCAGACAGGCTGCCTCTCTGACCCCATGCAGCCCCCAGGAAAAGGCCTGCCCTGGGCCCCTCCCCAGGTTATAGACCTTCCCGGTGCGGGGGGGGGGGGGGTGTTAAACAGAACAGGAAGTGGTTTCTCCCTGTCACCTGTTAACAGGACAAGGAACAAGGATTGCCCCCGCAGCAACCCCACACCTTCAACCTCAGGAAAGGGAGCAAGACGGGAAAGAATGCCATGACCTGCTGTGGGCAGTGTGCGCTTATCTTTAATTCTTAAATAACTTATATTCCTCTGAAGCAAATAAAACTCTGCAGCTGAAACACACATCCACCTGAGGTTCTCTTAAAGCAGCTGGCGAGGGACCTCGGAGAGCCCCACGGGACCCGGTGCCCGCAAAGCTGAGACGTGGAGCGGCTTTCTCCCAGGAAGGTCCAGGGAACAGCCACTGCAGCCCGGCCCCCACCCCAGCAGGAGGGCGGGCGCACTGGGCCCGAGGACCACCTCCCAGAGGCCCCGAGCTCGCCCACGCAGCCCGGTCACACGTCCCGGAGCAGCTACAGGCACAGAGCGCACCAGGACGGCGCCTGCCTCCACCCGCGTTTGCGAACACCAGGCCGGAGGGTGCGAGGCCGGCTCACGCCTCCTTCTCCCTCCTTTTGCTCCTCCTCTGGCTGCTCAGCTCGCCCAGCTTCTTGTCCAGGCTCCTCTGCAGCTGGGCCCTCCTGGCGGGGTCCAGGGACCGGTCCTTGGTCCCACTGCCGGCGTACAGCACTCCTTCCCGGCTGATTCTCTGTCGGGCGTGGGCCCGGGCCCTCTCCCCACAGCCATGGATCTGGGGGGACACGAGAGACAGTGCGAGGGGAGTGGGGACAAGGCCGTGAGACCTTGGAGGGGCTCCGTCCCCTCCCACACACGCATCCTTCACCCCCAGGCTCCCTTCCTTCGCCCGTGGCCTGGCCCCACCCCGGACCACCCTCAAGCAGAGGTGAGCGCAGGCCAGTCCGCAGTCTCCCTGATGGGGCGACTCGGTTGTGCACAGGTGACACAGCTCAGGCAGCAAAATGTACCCAGAGCAGAGCTATGACCTCCTCTGGGGAAGAGGCGGTTTTCCACCATAAGACCCCGTGTCGGACCCGAGGGGTGCTGGCTGGGGTGTCTGTGGAGGACGCTGCCCACACTGGCAGGCTGGCAGAGGGGTGGGACGGAGGAACGGGACCCAGGGGCCCGCGCACCTCGGGCAGGCAGTGGCTGAGGCAGTAGCGGTGGCCGCAGTGTGGGCAGAGCTGGCCCAGAGTCGCCACGCTGGCCCGGCACTTGGCGAGGCCGCAGGTGTTATCGGCCTTCATGGCGGCCGAGACCAGGGCGTCGAAGTCCTCCGTGGAGGGCAGACCCAGGGCGCCAGGTCCTGGGGAGAACGGCGCCGCTCAAACAGGGAAGAGAGAGGTCGGACAAGTCTCCCGGGGCGGGGGGAGGGGACGTGGCTGCCCCAGGAGCAGCTGCGCGGGCTCCCTGCTCTCGGGGTCAAGGCAGCGAGCAGATGCAGGCCCTCGCCTGCTCGGGCTCCGTCCTCAGTGCCAGACACCAGCGGCCGCCAGGAGGGGTGAGCAGGCCCTTCGGGGTCTGAGTCAGGAGCACTGTCGCCGCGGAGGAGTCTGGGACTCCTCTCCCGTCCCCGTCTGCTGCTCCAGCCCACCCCTGCAGGGAGCGCACCCCCTCTGCCCGGCCCTGTGCAAGCCTCCGGGGACGCCAGGGTCGCTGTGACCAGTCGCCACCCTCGGGCGCCCCCCAACCCGTTAAACATAAAGCGCAACGTGCAGAACCAGGCCCACCAGGAGCAAGTCCTGGTTCTGTCCGGGCGGCGGGTGCACTACAAGCGGGCGGGGCTCACGGCCCAGTTAGGGGGACACCAAGGCTGCGTTCTCAGTAGCTGACCCGACTCACCTTTTGCATCTTTCTTCTTTTTCTTTTCTGGTAGCTTCCGAGGGCCCTCCTTGGCTCGCTGCTCCTGCCTGCCCCTCTCCCTCTGCCGTCTCTCCAGGTGCACGGCCCTCAGGTCCACGCTGCTGGGCTCTCGCCCGGGGGGCTCCGTCTGCGGAGGGCTGAGAGGCTCGGGACGGAGAGGGGCTTTGCTGTCAGTCCCTGGCGGGACGGGTGGGGCCGGCGGGGCCGGTGTGGCCGGTGTGGCCGGCGTGGCCGGTGGAGCCGGTGTGGCCGGTGGAGCCGCTGGGGCCGGCGGGGCCGGTGTGGCCGGTGTGGCCGGTGGAGCCGGTGGGACCGGCGGGGCCGGTGTGGCTGGTGTGGCCGGCGGGGCCAGTGTGGCCGGAGGGGCCGGTGTGGCCGGCGGGGCCGGCGGGGCCCTCTTGCTCACGGTTATGAACCGGTGCTTCCCTTCCCCGGAGCTGCCGTGCCGCAGCCCGAGCTCCTCCGCGATCTGGTGGACGCGCATCCTGTCGTGGGAGCTCAGGGAGGCAGGAAACTCCAACTGCTCCTGCTCGCCGGCCACAAACTCGGCGATCAGGGCCCTGAAGTGGTCCGCGCCGTCCCTGCTCCCCGCGCCCCCAGGGCTGCCTCCGCTGAGGCTGGGCTGAGCCGGGGCCTCAGAGCCCACGAGCTTCCCGTCCGGCGCCTTCGGGCCCAGCCCGGCGGCCGCTCTGGCCTCCCCGGCTCCCTCCGGCCGCCGGCTTCCGGCCTTCCTGGCGGCCCAGGCTGAGCCTTGGGGCTTCGCACCAGCCTGGCCGGGACCCTGGCTGCTCTCGTGGGAATAGTTTTCGGGGACGATGTCATCAAGATACTCAAAGGCCGTGCGCACCTCCCCGTGCTCCGTGAAGTGAGCCACCAGGGTCTTCAGGAAGGCGTGGCTGCCGACCGTGCGGGAGTCGCAGACGAGGGCCACGTGGCGCCGGGCGCGGGTGACGGCCACGTTGATCCGCCGGTCCTCGGCCAGGAAGCCAACTTCCCCTGGGAAGGGGGCCGGGCGAGCGGGCGAGCGCTGAGCCTGCGGACAGGAAGCAGCTCTGCGGCCCCCTCGCGGGCCCCCCTACGGAGGAGCGGCTCCAGGCTCAGCGCACACGGCCTCCTGGCTCCGCCTCCCACGGCCTCGAGGCCCGAAGGCCCCACTGTGACGCCACGGCAGCTGACGCTGTCCCCCGCAGCGCATCAGGATGGTGCACGGTACCGGCTGATACTGCGGGGCTCCCCCACTGTCACTCATTTCTCAGCAAGTACCACCCCTCCTCCGGAGCCAGAGCTGGGTGACAGCCGGGGGCGTGGACGGGGCTGCAGCTGACACCAGAGAGAAGTGCAAGGCCATTCCAGTGCCTTCTCCCCCCCAGCTCGGCTGTCCCACCTCCCACCTGTTTTCAACCTTCCACTGAAAACGCTGTCCAGGCCCATTAACCAAAACACTGTTCCCGGGCACAACTTCCCCACCTAACGGCTCTCCACCAGCTCTGCGGGCACCCAGGCCGCCCGGAGGCTGAAGCAGCCTTGAGGCCAGAAGACGAGCTCTGAGCCTGAGGGGGCTCCACCTCCCGGGTGGTGCCAGTCCCCCAGCCTGCCTGGCTCCCAGCGCCCCACCCCAACTGCATGCTGGGGACCTAAGCCCCACGCTGCTCCCTGTGCCGGAACACCTTCGCACCCGGCGCCGTTCTCCCTGCTGTGCGCGGGGCCCGGGCGGGGCCCTGTTCCTCGAGGCCTCGTCACGACTCGCTCCCCCGGCTCAGTCTCTCCTCACGCTGAGCTCACAGGACAGCCGGCCCTCCGAGCTCTCTCTCCGGGCGGCACGGCGGGAAGCCAGCCGCCGCGGAGCGCGTGGCTCACGTCTGGGACTCGGGCGAGCGCGCGTACCTTTCCGGTTGGACCTGACAAAGGACAGCACCACCGCCTCCTTCTCTCGGCCTTGGAAGCCGTCGACCGACTTGATTTCAAGCTCCGGGTGCCTGTGAGCAAGGCTCTGTCTGAGCAGGTCCACCTGAAGCAACAAGCAGGCCGGGCCTCAGACGTGGCCTCAGACGTGGCCTCAGACGTGGCCTCAGACGTGGCCCCAGCACAGCCTGGGCCCTGGTGGCTCAGACACGCTTCCTTCCACTCAGCAGAGGCCTCGCCTGCAGAAGCGCCCCGACCTGGTTTCCACCCGGCCCTCCTCCCAGGCATGCAAGAGCCACCAAAATCACACACACACACACACACACACACACCCCGCCAGATAGGACCCACCCCCACCACACTGACACCCGAAGGGAGGAACAGCATTGCTTCTGCTGACTCACCACCTGCCCTCTGCAGGGGAGCCAGCACCTGCCTTCCTGCCCCCCTCCCACCTCTGTCCCAGGTTCCGGAAAGCCCGGCCGGCTGGTCCCAGGGACAGGCTTGGACCCAGCCCCAGGTCCCAGCGACTGGCTCAGGCATGGGAAACTGAGACTCTCGTGGCAAAGGCCACAAAAGGACTTCTATTCCGGGGGGGGGGGGGGGAGCTGCCTGTGTAAGGACCACGTCTGCTGAGGTTGCGGGGACACTGGGAAAGCTGGCGGGAAACAAAAGCCAACACAGGGAGCCTGGCCAGGAGGACGGGATGAGGTGGGAGACGCAGAGACTGAGATGGACCGAGGGACAGAAAGAGGCTCTTGCTAATGTCATCCGAGCCTCAATCCAGACGTGACGTGGCCGACTCCAGCCCGGAGTTTTTGGTCCTAAGAACCAATGAACTGGCCGTTTCCTCTCGGCACGGCGGGAGGGCTGGGCCCATGGACAGACTGGGAGAAGGGGTGCTGGCACCTGGAGGTTGTACGGCGTGATGACGGCGATGTCGCTCGCCGCGACGCCTGCGTCCACCAGGGCCTGGACGTGCAGGCTGACAAGGCGCACCTCCCCTGCAGGGAAGAGCAGGCTTCCAGGACAGGGCACGCGACCCCGGGGCCGCGCTGCTTCTCCCAGCAGCCCCCGTTATGTCGAACTGACCTGAGACACTCAGGGACCCCACACCTGAGGCGGAGTGTCCCCAGACTCAGAAACAAAAGGGCAGGACCCCTGCCCCCACTGGGTCCCAGTGGGCTGAGCGTCCTCTGTGCACGGAAAGGTCACCAGTTCTATTTCCGGTCAGGGCACATGCCCGGGTTGTGGGTTCAGCCCCAGCCGGGATGTGTACAGGAGGCAACCCACTGATGCTTCTCTCTCACATCAGTGCTTCTGTTTCCCTCCCTCCCTTTCTCTGTGTGTGTGTGTGTCCTCTCCTCTCTAAAATAAATTTTTAAATGAAACACCTACCGGACCCCCAGCCAACCTGAGTTCCAGAAACACAAGCTCCTCTCAGTGTGAGCAGGGCCACGTGTCCTGTGTGGCAGCCCCGGGGGGGAGCCGAGTGGACGGCCTGCCTCATCCGAGACCAGCCGGGCAGCGCCGGCCATGCTGCCTGGACAAGAAGACAGAGCCCTGCCCAGGCCATGGCCGCCTCGGATGGCCCGGAACCCCCCCAACCGCGGCCGCCGCGAGCACCTCTTTCCTGCTCACGGAGAAGAGCATTAAACACGCTCAGGCTCAGCCTGCGGCTCCTGACCGCCCCCCTCCGCTCCCAAGTTGGCAACTAGCGGGACGTGTGTGTGGAGGAGCCCGGGGTCTGCTCACACAGAAGAGCTGACCCTCGCGCGCACCTGGGTTCCCTTTGGACTGGTCGTCCTCGCCCTCCAGCTCGGACAGCCCACAGCCGGCCGTGTCCACCAGCAGCAGGGGCAGGCCCGTCTCCTCCGTGGCCGCCACGCCCGGGAGGTCCCTGCACGGGGGGGCTGAACATGAGGCCCTGGCGCGGAGGTCCCAAAGGCAGAAGCCGCATCTCCCTTCCTGCCCTCCGCGCTGCCCGCCCACTGGCCCTTCCCCTACACCCTGCAGACCCCTGGGCCGCACTGGCCCCGCCAGGACACGGGCGCGGCACCTCACTCACCGCAGGAGGTGCTCTGCCACGGAGGGGTGTGCCGTGAGCTGCCCGCCGTACAGAGCCTCCGAGGCCCACCGCATGATGGCCCGGTGCATGCGGTACTGCACCGTCAGCGTGCGCACGGCCCCCGCGCAGCTCCCCCGGGCCAGGCGCTCCATCAGGCTCAGCGACAGCCCCGCCAGCGCAGCTCTGCACCGAGAGAGGACTCGGGAGGAGGGAGGCCGCGCCCGGAGTCCAGCCTGAGACCGGGGCCCGGGGAGGAAGCTGTCCTCCGACCTCGAACCCGCCTCGCTCCCCAGTTCTGACCCAGAACGAAGGTGCGGTCGGCTGAACAACAGCCTCCTAACCCGGGCCTGCGGGAACGAGGCAGGGGGGGCGTGCAGATGTGGTGAGGCTGGGGTCCGAGGCGGGAGTGACCGGGGACCAGCCTGCGGCCCCATGTCCTCTGTCAGTCAGACCAGAGGCCGCTCCGCTGTGGCGTGCAGACGGGAGGGCCACGGGAGCCCGTGTTCGGGGGGATACTGTGCCCACAGCGGGCAGGCCCGGAAGGAGGTGCCCACAGCCCAGGCCTCGGGATCCAGGCTGGGCCGTGTGCTGACCCAGCCGAGGGCAGGCAGCACGGCCCGCAGAAGCGGGCGAGCACGGACGTCCACCCGGGGCCGTCGGGCTGCTCCACCCGAGCACGGGCCAGGTCCTGAGGCCACGGGGACCGTGACACAAACACTGCCACCAGGAGCACAGGCTGAGGAGCGACGTCTGAATGAGGTGTGGGGGCGGCACACCGGGGCCTCCTGGGAGCCGGGACTCCTGGGCCGGCCCTCGGGGGACAGAGCAAAGGGTGATGGGGAGGGGCCCAGGCGCTCGGCAGAGGGCTTACTTGGGAGAGACGATGGTGGGGGGCAGCTGCTTGTGGTCCCCGGCCAGGACGCACTTCCTGGCCTTCAGCAGGGGGACCCAGCAGCTGGCTTCCAGGGCCTGGGCGCACTCGTCGATGACCACCACGTCAAAGTAGCCGTCGGGCAGCAGCTTCAGGGGCCCGTCGGGAGAGGCGCCTGGTGGAGACGGGGCCACGGCTTCACAGGGGCCCAGGCTGTGAGAGCAGCTGCCGGGCGCCGACAGACCCCGCCGGGCCGGCGGCTCCACCACCCGCCTCGCATTCGACGAGCCAACGTGCAGCCCAGAATAGGAACTCGGCGAGGACGGCAAAGGCCGGAGCACCGGCCTACGGGAGGCGGTGTGTCCCCAGCCACGGGCCACTCGACGCCTCGATCACCAAAACCCGTCACTCCTTCGGGCTGCGACCCAAGTTCTCGGAAGACCGTCTTATTTACAAACGTTCCTGCATCGTTTTCTGAATTTAAGATGTAACTAATTCTCCTCTAAAGTGTTTTCAGGACAATTAACTGCTGAGCCGACACCCAGAGACAAAACCCCCACGAGTCAGAACCAGCACATCAGCTCCCCCTGACCCCCCTGCGGCTCCGTGAGGGTGCAGTGCGCAGACCTGGCCCGAGAGACGCTCCCCACCCCCAGGGCCTGGGCAAGCCGCACCCCCCGAGCCCGCTCCTCATCTTCAAGATAATAAGACGACGTTATAAACAACGTCGCGCCAACGAAATCAACAACTTAAGACTAAATGATCAATTCCTTCAAAGATACCAGTTCACGTAAGACAGCGGTCGGCAAACCGCGGCTCGCGAGCCACATGCGGCTCTTTGGCCCCTTGAGTGTGGCTCTTCCACAAAACACCACGGCCTGGGCGAGTCTGTTTTGAAGAAGTGGCGTTGAAAGAAGTTTAAGTTTAAAAAATTTCTCTCAAAAGAAATTTCAGTCGTTGCACTGTTGACGTCTGGCTCTGTGGACAAGCGAGTTTGCCGACCACCGACGTGAGAAGCGCTAAGCTGAGCCCAGTCCCGTGTCGACCCGTTAAAGAAATCCGCGTGCCGTTAAAAACCTCCCGCAGAAACTCCACGCCCAGGAGGCTTCCTGGCGAATTCCCCCCGGCAGGGAGGACCGTCCCACACCACCGGCCCCACACAACCGGAGGCGGACAGCCGAGGCGGGGACCCCCCCCCCCCCCCCCCGCACCTGTGTTTGTGGCCAGGACCACGTCGGCCGCCCGGAGGCTTTCCAGCATCGCGGCTTCTTCCCTCGCCTTCAGCTCCTTCCTGAGCAGCCTGATTTCATTTTGAAAAGTACTTTTCTCTCTCTTATCCTGGGTCTTTCTGATTTCCCCCTGCAAAGGAAAGCAAAGAAGACATAATCCCCTTTTTTTAAACTGATTTCAGAGAGAGGAGGGAACAGGGGGAGACAGAGACATCAGCGATGAAAGAGAATCATGGTGGGCCGCCTCCTGCACGCCCCCTACTGGGGACCGAGCCCACAACCCGGGCATGTGCCCCGATGGGCCATCGAACTGGGAACTCTCCGTTCATGTGCAGACCACTACAGCAGCCAGGCAGAAAACACAGCCACTTTGACACAACTCTGCACTCACTCGGCTCTATTCAGTTCACAAAGTGCTTTTATTTATAATCACCGGGGCCACTTCGCTAAGTTTCTTAAAAAGCAATAAAGTCAAACTCTTTCTTGAAGGAGCAGCAGACACACAAGTGCTCAGCACCTGCCACCTGCCTGGCTTCGAGCCAGTGTCGCTGCACAGGGATGTAGAGGCCCCCAGGGAGGCACCTGAGCATTCTTTACATCAGTGTCAGCTGAATCCCAGGCGCCAGGCAGAGCGTCTTGGAAACACATCCCCCAAGAAGGCTGGGTGCGTTTCAGTACTGACTCTTAACTTTACCCCAGGTGTCGGGGAGAGGGCCTTGAAATGCTGATTCAGCAGAGCCCCGGGAATGAATAGGACCTGGGCCCACTTAAGCTCCTTTGATCCTAAGTTTTTTCCAGTGAAACCCCTTTGCATTTTGATCTAAATAAACACGCTGCTGTTGAGTTTGATTCCTGTCTCTCCATCAGAGAGAACAGAGATTCCGCCCAGCCCCAGCTTTTTATTTCTGTTTCTGTGTCCTCTACTCTTCCTTTTATTTCTCAACCCCCAGCTCCTCTGCTCAGAAACTGGACCCCCTCTTTCCACGCTGGACGTGGGAGAGAGAGAAACCCCCACAGGGCGAGGCAGGCAGGGCCGGTCCTGGCAGCAGGCGGCGCTGTAACTGAGCCCCGCCCCGCCCCGGGCAGGCTCCCGGCCCTCAGCACCTGGGTCAGTAGCGTGTCCACAGAGAGGCTGAGCTTCCCTTTTTATCCCACATTTGTCAAGAGATTTTAAAATGTTCTGTTTAGGCCGTAAAATGGCTACGTAAACCCCAACTTACTCTAATACTAAAAGAGAGCTGTAACCCCTGCCCTGGCTGGTTGCTCAGTGGTTAGGACATCAGCCTGCAGACCAAAGGGTCAAGGGTTCGATTCCCGGCCAGTGGCACGTACCTCGGCTGCGAGCTCAACCCCACGCTCCGGACGGGGTGCGTTTGGGAGGCAACCAATCCATGCGTCTCTCCCGCGGATGTTTCTCTCCCCCCGCTTCCCAGTGGAAAAGCATCCTCAGGTGAGGACTAAAGAGCCGTTGCCCTTCCTTCCCTGTGCCGCCCGCCCTGGAGGACAGGGTCCGGCGGCGGCAGGGACAGGAGGCCACTGTGCCCAGCCCCGAGCAGATGGCACGATTTAGACAGGGGCAGGGCCAGGCCTCCTGCGCATTTGTGACAAGCGCCAGCACGCCGCGGACGCCTGCCCGCCTCCGGTGCTGAGGGCCGGAATCCTGTCCCCGCCCTGCCGTCCCCGCGCCGGCCGCCCTGAGCCACCGCTGCCCTGCGGGAAAGGCTCACTCCAAGCACCGGCCCTGGGAGGCGGGGCCCCCGGGAGCGCCGGGCCGCAGAGAGACGGAGCTGGGAGAGCACACACAGGGCGGGCATTCAGGAACCTGGGCAAGGCGGGAGCTGAGAGCCAGAAAGCTCGCAGCCCCGGCACAAGAGAAAACGCCACCTCGAACTGAACCGCCCGGGGGCGCATCCGCTGACAGCCGTACCGAGACCCGGTCGATGTCCCTCCTGATGTCGGCCACGACCTGGGCACCGTCGCTGCGCGCCAGCACCGCGTCCAGCGAGTGCTGCTGGACGGACTCCAGGAGCCGGGCCGGGTGCCCGAGGCGCAGCGCCCGCCGCCCGCTGCGCGCCAGGCGCTCCACCAGGTTGTCCACGGCGATGTTGGAGGGCGCGCAGCACAGGACCTGGGGGCGCAGAGCTCTCGGTCGTTTGGGGATTCGTGTTTAGGGAAACCGCCTCGGTTTACGCTGAAGCGAACAGAAAGCCTTTCGGAGAGGAGGGAGGGCGCAGTGTGGGTGCCGTGAGGCCGAGGTGTGAGCCTCAGCAGGGGGACGGGGACGTGTCACTCCAAACTGTCACAGTGTCTGCACAAGAATCCGCGCTGGAGAACCTCCCGGACCCCGCACCAGGCGTGCGGAGACCCGTAACCGGAAAGCACGGACTCATAGGCCCGGACATAACCTGATGGGGCCCCGTCTCATCGCCAGTCACACTGTGCTACCACCTGACAAGCGACAGGGGCACTCTGAACGGCTCAGCCTTGTTTCCAGAGCAGCAGTCCCACCGTTACAGCAGACGGCAGAGTCCCTCCTCAGTCAGCACCAAGGACAGGGCCCAGCCTCCCCCATGTCCCCATCGAGGTGGCCCAGGGCGCATCCCGGGTGCCACCCGGCTGTCAGGAAGCAGAAAGGGCCACCAGTGCTCAGCTGACGTCAGGGACGTCCCGGCCCGCGCCTCCCTCCTGGGGCGGGGCAGTGCGGGAGAGCCGGCCCACCTTGCAGCCCTGCCCCACGGCCTGGAGGATGAACTCCACCACGGTGGTGGTCTTGCCGGTGCCGGGAGGCCCGTGGATGACGGCCAGCTCTTTCTGGGCCAGCGCAAACGCGACCGCTTCCTGCTGGGAGGCGTCCAGGGCGGCGTTGTAGAAGGTGGGCGCCCCTGCGGGAGAGGCGACAGGGTTAGGCCGGCTCTCCGGGCACTGAGGAGCGCAGCAGGGAGCCGGA
Organism: Antrozous pallidus; assembly: GCA_027563665.1. Classification (NCBI taxonomy): domain Eukaryota; kingdom Metazoa; phylum Chordata; class Mammalia; order Chiroptera; family Vespertilionidae; genus Antrozous; species Antrozous pallidus. The sequence continues at coordinate 6,959,406 of CM050520.1, read as the reverse complement.
CTTCCCGGGAAGCACCCGGTCAACACAACGTCAACCTGCTTTGTTTTCAAAAGATTCCCCTAGAACAGGAGGCAGCAGGCGGCAGACCAGGCCAGACCAGCCTGCCGCCCGCCTCCCTGAGCCGGGCTCTCCTGGGACCCGGCCACACCTCCACGCCCCTGCCTGCTCCTGCACCAGCCCGCACAGCCTAACACTGACCTTCCGCCTTTACTGAAAACCCTCACCACTCATGCTCCAGGATAACAGACTCCGCCAGGTCAACGTTTCTTGGAACATACTGTCCCTTTACACGTGCCCATAAAGTGACAAAAATAAAGGATAAAAGAGCCCTAGCCCATTAGGCTCAGTGGATAGAGTGTCGCCTGCAGACGGAAGGTCCCAGGTCCGATTCCAGCCAAGGGCACATGCCCGGGTTGCAGGCTCCATCCCCAGTGGGGGGCGTGCAGAAGGCAGCCAATCAATGATTCTCTGTCATCATGTTTCTCTCTCTCCCTTCCTCTCTGAAATCAATAAAGATGTGTGTGTTTGTTTGTTTGTTTGTTTGTTTAAAAAGGGGGGGGGGGTAAAAGGGTACTAGAAAAAAACAAAGCGGAAAAGAAAAAAGAGGACTAGCAAATTCCAGCAACGAGTTCCAGTTCCGACTCTCGTGGCCACACTGATGACTTGCTCTGTGTGCCCTGTGCTCCGGGAGCAGACACCCGCCCCACCGTGCAGACGCCAACACTGGTGACGTCACAGGCCCAGGTGCAGACCTGAACGGGCAGTGATGCCAGGGGAGCCTCAGTGCCCAAGCACGTCCCACCGCTCCACATCGGGCCCGTCTCCTTAGGTGTCAGCCACGACCAAGACATGTTATGCTCCTTCAAGAGGGTAAACAAATAATGTGCTTGCGTGTGCGTGCATGTGTGTGCATATGTCTGTGTGCATGTATGTAAAACACGCTGTTGGGTGTGGATGTGGAAAAGAGTTGAAGATGAGACACAGGCACTCGTGAGGCGAACAGAGTGGCAGGTTTCTGAGTGACTGACTGCCTGCTTTTCTGCTTCCGAATATCCTGGTTTTCCATGACACACGTGTCACTCTTACGGTGTCTCAGCGTGCCGGGCAAACACCCCGGGAGACTTCCACCCGAAAACCATGCTGTCAGGCACAGGTGAGGTGACCCTCCTGTGTGAGTGGCTGCCCCACTCTCAGGCTGGAGGAAACACCGCCTTCTCAAAAGGCAGCTGGAGCCAGAGAGAACCTGGAAAAGCCAATGGAGGACAGAGAGCCCGGCTCGTGCAGTCACTCCCAGGAATGCATCGAAAGAAATTAAGGTGATTTCTTCTACCTGCACCTCCTCAAACTCATGACCACACGGCCCCCGGCCACGTTTCTCCCCACGGCTTCCACAGTGGTTTCACCCGGAAGAGAAAGAGCACAAGCTCTGACCTGTGTCGCCAGCAGGGCTGGGGGCCGCGTCGCCGAAGAGGACCTCGATGAGCGAGAGCGCGGGGCCGGCGTGGTACTTCTTCAGGGCGATGAGGGCTCTGCCGGGGAGAAAACCCGAGTGCGGGCTCAGCGAGCAGCAGCCACAAGGTCAGGGTGGAGCCCTAGCCCCACCCCGCCACCCCCACCCCGCCTGCAGCCTCAGCTCCAGAGAGGGCGGACGGAGGAGCCCAGCCCGAACCCACTGCTCTCTGTCCCACCCAAGCATGGGGGGCTGAGCGAGCCGTGTTTAAGGAAAACGTTACATGTGAGGTCCAGTCACACGCTTACTTCTTCAGGCGCTTGTAAGTGACGTCATTGGCAAGTTTTAACAGTCGGTATAAATTCTGCTGGTCCAAGCTCAACTGGAAATCACAGGACTGGTCAAAGGCCACTGTGACCGATTTCTGGGTGATCCGGGTCAGGACCCCAGTGGCCAGCTGACCTCCTTCATCATTCAGGCCCACAATATCACCTGCAAACCAAACACTCAGTCATGAAACACTGAACAAAGTTAGATGTGAATTATTTTATACAAGACCCAGGCCATTTCAATATCCTGTTACTTTCTTTAGAAAATAACCGGTTAACATCTAAGTCACACATGTGAGCCCTAACCAGTTTGGCTCAGTGGATAAAGCATTGGCCTGCGGACTGAAAGGTCCCAGGTTCGATTCCAGTCAAGGGCATGTACCTTGGTTGTGGGCAAATCCCCAGTAGGAGATGTGCAGGAGGCAGCTGATGGATGTTTCTCTCTCATTGATGTTTCTAACTCTATCCCTCTCCCTTCCTCTTTATAAAAAATCAATAAAGCCCTAGTGGCTCAATGGATAGAGCATCAGCCTGCAGATTGAAGTGTCTCAAGTTTGATTCCAGCCAAGGGCACATGCCTGGGTTGCAGGCTCGATCCCCAGTAGGGGGCGTGCAGGAGGCACTCAATCAATGATTCTCTCTCATCATTGATGTTTCTATCTCTCTCCCTCTCCCTCCTTCTCTAAAATCAATTATATATATATATATATATTTCTTTTCTTTTTTTTTTTAATTATACAAGTGAGGTCAATGAACTGTTTAAAACAAACCGGACCAACCACGGATAAAATACCATATGTCAAGGGCCTGCTCTGTGCCAGACACTGTTCTGGGCGCTGCTCTGGTGAGCAGTCAAGCTGGTCCCTGCGCTCCCTCAGGGGGAGAGACCAACACAGCGCCTGTCAGGCCAGTGCCAGGGGGCTAAGGAATATGAAGCTCAGGGAGGGGACAGGGAGGGACGGGGGCACCATCCTAGAAAAACTGTGAGGTCAGGGCCTCCCTGAGTGCTGAGTGCTGACAGGTGGGGGCCCTGGATGAAGTGGGGGCCGCGAGCACCTCTGGGGGAGAAGACCAATGAAAGAGGGACAGTGTGTATCTGCCGCCCGCTCCGCAGGGATCGCCCCACATCCTGTGAAAGCTGTTCGGTGATTCGCCACCATAGGGATGCGGAGTGTGACCCGTGCCTGAGCCCATCGGCGCTCCACACGCCCCTGGCCCTGTGACTGCTCAGAGCCGGGCACAGCGAGCCTCTGCCTGGGCACCGACACCGAGGCCCTCACTCTCCGCCCCTGGACCAGACCTCAGAGGACGGAGGGCCAGAACGGCTCCCGCGTGGCGCCTGAGAAGGAAGCCAACCCAGCAGAGGGCAAAGCCAAGACACGGAGGGAGGCTCCGCCCGGCGCCCCCCTCGGAGCCCCGACACCCACTGCAGCGGCCCCTCACTGCAGCCTCTGGCCCACGCCCGTTCGGCTTGGGTGCTGTCACCTGACCACAGTTCCGACCGGATCAGAACCCACTCTGAGATAAGGCCAGGGCCACCCACACATTTACACCCCACTCATTCCGTCTGTGAGAGTGCCAGGCCTGAGCCAGCCATGCTCTCAGCCCTAGGGGTGGGTTTGTCCTGTCAGCAGAGTTCCGTCTGCATCCTGAATCTTTTCTCTGCCTCCTTCCCCAACTTCTAAAGAGAGACATCAGGTGGCAACAGTACTCCTGGGGCAGAGGTCAAGGTCTGTGCCTGGGGCCCGCCATGGGGACCTTCCCCTGTGACGGCCCCACAAGTGCCCCGAATAGGAGTCCGTTTCCGAATGCATCTTGAAGCTTCTGAGCCTCAAAACGCTCCTCAGAAACAGCTCCATTGCTCTGTCCATAGCTGCAGCAACACACCGAATTCCCAGCAGGTGCTTTTCAGCACAAAGGCCACTCCCTCTGACTTCCTGTCTGTCCAGGAGCCGGTCTCCCCGGCCATTCACTCCGTAGCTCGTTAACTGAACACACTTTCATGTTTGCGTTTCCAGAGCTCCCAAGCCACCTGCACAGACAGGCCCGCTCAATCCCTCCTGAAAGACACTCAGCAACCCCCTTCGCCTGCTCTCGGCAGCCCGTGGCAACCGGCCACGTGAACACAACTCTGGCATCAGGCCCCGACTCTCTGTGTCACGCTGGGCAGGTCCCCGAACTCTGCTCTCAGCCTCCTTAGACTAAACGCCCAGCTCCAGGCTGTTCACAGCCAGTCCCTGCCCCCGTCAGAAGCGCACAGACCGGAGGAAAAGCTGTTGCTGGGAAGCACCCCTGCAGACGCGCATCGCCGGGGCTCGAAGGTGACCAGCAGCTGTCCGTACAGCCCGGTCCGCTGGCCGGACACCTGCAGCTTCAGCAAGCAGACGCCACGGCGCTGGAGCTCCTTCAGAGAGACGCTCTCCTGCAGGGACCTGGAAGACACCGGAGTAAACATCAGTCCTCACGTGTCCATTCCCCATGTCCTCACGTGTCCATTCCCCGTGTCCTCACATGTCCATTCCCCCGTGTCCTCACTGTGTCCATTCCCCCGTGTCCTCACGTGTCCATTCCCCGTGTCCTCACGTGACCATTCCCCCGTGTCCTCACGTGTCCATTACCCATGTCCTCACGTGTCCATTCCCCGTGTCCTCACATGTCCATTCCCCCGTGTCCTCACTGTGTCCATTCCCCCGTGTCCTCACCGTGTCCATTCCCCCCTGTGTCCTTACGTGTCCATTCCCCCGTGTCCTCACGTGTCCATTCCCCCGTGTCCTCACCGTGTCCATTCCCCCATGTCCTCACCGTGTCCATTCCCCCCTGTGTCCTTACGTGTCCATTCCCCCGTGTCCTCATGTGTCCATTCCCCCGTGTCCTCATGTGTCCATTCCCCCGTGTCCTCACTGTGTCCATTCCCCCGTGTCCTCACCGTGTCCATTCCCCCGTGTCCTTACGTGTCCATTCCCCCCGTGTCCTCACCGTGTCCATTCCCCCGTGTCCTCACGTGTCCATTCCCCCGTGTCCTCATGTGTCCATTCCCACGTGTCCTCACGTGTCCATTCCCCCCATGTCCTCACCATGTCCATTCCCACCCTGCGTCCTCACCGTGTCCATTCCCACCCTGTGTCCTCCCCGTGTCCATTCCCACCCGTGCAGGAGAAACAGAAAGGGGAGAAAATGAAGACCTGGCACAGGGACCGAACACGAGCCAGCGCATTTCCGGCTCTGCCCCCTCAGACCTGCCCCTCCCGCCTCCCCTTCTCTACTCTCTCCCCCATCCTGGTCCAAGTCACTGAGTCCTATCGGGCCCTTCCTGTTTCCAGCCTGGATCCACCTCCCCCTCGCCCTCTCCCCTCAAGAGCCCTGACTCAGAGTCCAGCCCGCATCACTGGCAGCCTGGATCAAACAGAGCTTCCCGGCCCTGGCTGGTCTGGCTCAGTGGAGAGAGTCAGCCCTTGGACTGAAGGGTTCTGGGTTCGATTTGGTCAAGGGCAGGTACCTGTGTTGCTGGCTCCATCCCAGACCCAGTCAGGTGCGAGCAGGAGACAACCAACCAATGTGTCTCTCACATCGATATTTCTCTCTCTCCCTCCTTCCACTCTCTCTAGAAAGAGAACAACAAAAGGCTCTCAGCGCCCAAGTGATCCTCCTAAAATGCAAATCTATTCACCCCCCTCCCCCAACCTGCTTAACTTCAATGAAAGCCACCCTCTGCACCGGAATATCCTACCAGCTCCTCGGCAAGGCCCTTCTCAACCTGATGCCCATTCACTTCCCGCAGGGGCTTACTCTGCTCTTGGTACGAAGCTGAGCACTTGACTTTTAATAAAATCATTTCATTCTCTCAGCAAACCTGTGAGGTGGGAACGATCCCATTTTACAGATAAGGTAACAAAGGCTCAGAGATATAACCTGCGAATCGGCACAGCCATAAATGAAGGAGCTGGGATTCGCCACAAGCTCTCAACTGCTATGGTCTAAGCCTCTCAAACAAACCCCACCCATGTGTGTAAGCTCCGGAATCAGGTCCCGACTCCGCCTGCACTGCGCGCTGGCCGGGTTCCTGCCCCCTCCCCTCAGCTCCTCCGACAAGAAAATAACAATAACGTGTTTTGTAGACCAGCCTGAGGGTCAGAGGAACTGGCGATGGGTGGGAAGGGTTTACAGCCTCCATCGCTCTGCGCTTAGTGCTTAGGTAAAACGCCTATTCCTGTTCCGACGCAGGGCGGCTCTCCCGGCGCCCCCTCCGGGACACCTGCGCCCCGATTTTCCTGAAGCTGTGCCCTCCTCTCTGAACACCCCTCGTACACTGCTCCCGGCTCAGGGTTTCTTCCCCAGCTCCCCACACGGGCTCAGCATCGGCCACCTGTCACGCTGGAAGGGAGCTGCTTAGGCATCTATCCACCCCTTGCACTCAGACCCCGGCTCCCAGTGCCAGTCACTCTCTTAATGGGGCCTGGCACACACAGGTGCCCACATCTACAGCGCGGACGGATGAGGAAGAGGGCTGCGCAGGCGCTGGGAGTCCAACTGGGCAGAGGCAGGATCTCGGAATGAAAGTTCGGGGAGGGGGACTTCGGACCGAAAAACGAAAGGGTCCAAAAGCAGAACGGGCCGCCCAGGGAGGTGACGAGGTTTCCACCTCTGGGGGAGACCAGGCTCTGGAGGGTCCGCCTGGGTCTGAGCAGATCAGGGCTGGGGACCTGCCGGACCGACCCCGAGAGGAGGGCCGGCGGCCGTACCTGCGCTCCTCGACCTCCGCGTCTCTCTCCAGCTCCAGCAGGTCCAACTGCTTGGTCACGAAGGTTTCCACAGCCGCCGAGGCCATCGCCGCCTCCGCGCGACCAGTGCCGGAGCCGCCGAGGTCTGGTCGCCGCGCGGGGAGATGTTCCCGGCCGGGCCCGGTGCGTCGACGCACCGCGTTCGTGGCGCTTCCACTTCCGCTTCCGGTAGAAAATGGCGGCGGCTGTAGCGGCCCAGGCCCTGTCAGTCGCCTTCGGGCGGTTGGTGTCCGCGTGCGGCCGTAGCATCCTCAGACCGTCGGGGCCCGGAGCGGGTGAGGCCAGGGCCGAGGGTGGAGGGAGGAAGTGGGGCAAGCGGTGCTGATCGCCTTTTTTGACAACACCGGCTTTGAAGTTGGGGAAACCGAGGTTCAGGTCCTGGTTCCTTAGTAGCTTAACCACTGAGGATAGCTCTTCCACTTGTGTATAGGCCCTATGTTAGTCGGAGCACAGTGAGGGCCAGAGAGGTCGGTAATGCCCAAGGTCACTGGGGCGGGGGAGGAGTGCTTTTGCCATTACCTAGGCTTTAAGCCACTCTGAGCATCGTCGACCTCATCTGGAAAAATAATGAAGAATGCCCTTGCCTAATCTTAACCCATTCAGCAAACACGTAGCTGTATTTTAGTCACTGGGATATAAAGCTCCAAAAAGGTTATATTCGGCCTGAAAATGGTTGGAGTGTGCTTGCATGCAGGAGTGCTTATGTATGTTTTTAAATTGACCTAAATGTATATATGACAATTTTTAAGAATTTCATCTTTTTTAGATGCCATAATAGTGTCGTGGTTATGTTGTTTTGTGTCTTAATTAATCATCTTTTGAAGGCGACCTGTCTCTTGTATGTCCACATAAATGTCCAAACCTGTAGAGAATTTTCATTGTAAGTTTACTAGAGGCCCAGTGCACTTGGGGGCAGTGGGTCCCTCAGCCCAGTGGTGCCCTCTTGCAGTCCGGTACCCCTCGCTCCTTACCACCTGCCTGCAGGCCAGCTCTGAGCTTGGCTTCTGGCTGAGCTACGCTCCCACTATGGGAGGACACTGACCACCAGGGGGAAGCTCTGGCACTGAGCACCTGCCCCCTTGTGGTCAGTGCACGTCATAGGGACTGTTTGTTCTGCTGTTCAATTTGTCAGTTTTGCACATTGGGGTTTTATTATATAGGATTATATATGATTTGAGCCAAAACGACAGTTCCTGGGCAGCAAGATCTCAACTACTCTGGAGAAAAACAGTTTTGCAATTTCTTTTATCCATTTGGACTTAAGTAGGAAAGTAAGGAAGATTACATAAATGTGGGAGAAGGCGAGGCAGGAATTGGGTCATGAGATTGTGCTTTCTTGAGGGTGCTTATCCCTTAGATGAGCATTACTTCTGCCTTTCAAAGTGTGTAACCTAGAAGAACAGAAACGATGGGCAGGTCTTGCTTAAAACCTTTCACTAAGGAAGTGACAGGCCTGGGCTGTCTGGCCATTAGGAATTTATGATTTATTATAGCACCCCTTTTTCATCCATACATAGAAATATGACCTCTTTACAGATAAAACGATGTCTGGTTTGCTTTAAACTAATTGCAGAATTGTGCAAGAGGCCACGTACATCAGACAAGATTAGTCATGAGTTGATGTCTGTTGAATCGGGGAGGGGTAGCTGAGGGCTCAGCGTTGTGCACGACATTTTCCATAATACAACATGGCTTGAAGTAGGCAGGGGAGTTTTACAACGGCAGTGGGACTTGCTCTGATCTGCAGACGCAAAACCACCTCTGGAATGCTGTGTTCGATTCCAGACACAACTTTTTAGGGGAGAATCACAAAGTGTAGTGAGTCCAGAGAAGGTGACCAAAATGGTGAGCAGGTGGGACCTTGAGGAGTGAGTGGAGGAAACAGGAAGGAAGGACCAGTCTCTGTCCTCAGAGCTATAAAGGCAGTTCTGTGAAAGACAAGGGGCCACTTTTTTCCCTGGGGCGGGGGGAGGTGTTCTAAGGCTGAGTTAAGACCTTAGGCAGAGGTACAGAAACTTCTAACTGGGCTTATAACAATGGGATGGCTCCCAAGAGAGGTGCTGAATTTCCAGTCACAGAGAATTACAACAGGGGCTTCATTTTTTTTTAAATATATTTTATTGATTTTTTACAGAGCGGAAGGGAGAGGGATAGAAAGTCAGAAACATCAATGAGAGAGAAACATCGATCAGCTGCCTCTTGCACGCCCCCTACTGGGGATGTGCCCGCAGCCAAGGTACATGCCCTTAACCAGAATCGAACCCGGGACCCTTCCGTCCGCAGTCTGACGCTCTATCCACTGAGCCAAACAGGTCTCGGCAGGGGCTTCATTTAAAAATATATATATATTTCAGAGAGGAAGAGGAAGGGATAGAAACATCAATGATGAGAGAGAATCATCAATCAGTCGCCTCCTGCACGCCACACTGGGGATCGAGCTCACAACCCCGGGCGTACGCCCTGCCTGGGAATGGAACCATGACCTCCTGGTATATAGGTCGACGCTCAAACCACTGAGCCACACCAGCCGGGCCAGGACCTTCATTTGATGACTGAGCAGAGCAGATTTCATTCGTCATTCATTGAGTACCTGTTACGTGTCCAACACTGGCCCAGGGTGGGGATACACCCATAACAAACAGACGATAGCCCCTGCCTTTTGGGGGGCTAGCTAGCATTCTGGTGGAGAGGGGGTGTGCAGGCAGGCTTTTTAAATAAGCAAATGACGTAATGTGTTATGAGCTGATGAGTCTTGTGGAGAAAAATAAGTCTTGAGAGGGAGGGGTTCCATTTTGAATAGGATGGCTGGGAAAGTCCTCTCCACTGGGGTGGTGTTTCAGTGAAGACCCCGAAGAAATGAGGGAATTAGCCTGGTAGGTCCCTGAGGTGGGAAGGGGTTTCAGGGAAAGCACAGTCAACACACAGGCTTCTAGGTGGTGCATGGCTGGCGTGGTCCGGCAAGAGCGAGGAAGCCAGGGAGGCAGGTGCCCAGGGGACAAGGGAAGCGTGTTGGAGAGATGGGATGACCCTGCCACCGCCCTGTGGGCCCTGTAAGGGCTTTTGCCTTTTCTCTGAATGAGGTGGAAGCTCAATACTGGTACGGCCCTGGCGGGGGGGGGGGGGGGCTCAGCTGTTACCTCACCTCAGTCACATGCCATTGGTCACGGAAACCAGCTCCATATGGGGGGACAATGGGTTGAGAATACCCGGAGGCCGGCTCCCAAACTTGGCACAGAGCAGGGTTTGAACCTGCCGGGCACCTGGGGGTCGAGGAGTGGGTCAGGGGGCGGCGGTGCGGTTGCAGGCCCTTTAAGTGGTGGGATGAATGAACGCGATGCTTACGGGAACGGCTGTGACAGCACGGGATGCTCTTTGAGCTTCGCCGGCCTCGGTTTTCTGTGGACAAGTCCTGATGCCATTTAAAGCGACGCCAGCGACAGCTGTGCGTTGAGTGTCTTCAGGGGAGGTCTGCATTCCACGGGAGTCACTTCCCCTGTTTCTCTGTTCCCCAGCCTCCCTGTGGCCCGCTTCTCGAAGGTTCCAGTCGCAGAGCACCTCGCGTCCAGAAGGGTAATGTCCACGTGGGTTTGGGCGACTCTTTCACCATCTTTCTGACACAAAACTCCAGACAATTGGGTTTTTAGGAATATTTCTATTTTCTGGCTGTTCTGATAGTATTTTTCTCAGACCCCTGACATAAATAAATTTAGACAGAACGTCAAGAGTGCAGAGAGCAAGGTGTCCTGGCCACCCGGCCCTCTAGTCACCAAGGGGACGGGGTCGCTCCCGATGGGAGCTTCCAACCGGGGAGGCTGCCCTCGGGCGTGTGGGGCCAACCTGCTCGGAGGAGCCGGTGGGGTTGGAAACGGCAGGTTCCGTGTTAAATGTCACACCGAGGGAAGACACCGCTCTGTCCGCTACAGGAGGTGGGTTTGGCCAAGTCCCCCGGCTGTGGGTGGACACAGACAGGAGCAGGACTGGGTGGCGGGCACACGTGTGAAGCCCCGGGCCTGCCCGGCCCTGCGCCCGGGACTCCGCAGCCAGGGCCGGGGCGAAGCCGCCCATCGGGGCTGTGCCCCCTGGCCCGCAGAGTGGAGTGTGCGTGTGTAGCTCAGTGGGGTTTTGTGAGGGTTTTACAGTCTACATTTAAAGAGAGTGGACAGGAGTTAGGCTAGGCCTGCAGTCTGTGGCCAGCCGCGGCCGTGGGTCCCTCTCCCGCAGGATGGGGTTTGTGGAAGTTGTCAAGAACAAGGCCTACTTCAAGCGACACCAAGTGAAATTCAGAAGGCGGCGAGAGGGCAAAACTGATCACTGTGCCCAGAAACGCTTGGTAATCCAGGATAAAAATAAGTACAACACACCTAAATACAGGATGACAGTTCGAGTGACCAACAGAGATATCATCTGTCAGATTGCTTATGCCTGTATAGAAGGAGATATGATGGTTTGTGCAGCTCATGCTCATGAACTCCCAAGGTCTGGTGTGAAGGTTGGCCTGACAAATTGTGCTGCAGCATATTGTTCTGGCCTGCTGCTGGCCCGCCGGCTTCTCAGTCGGTTTGGCATGGACAAGACCTATGAAGGCCAGGCGGAGGTGACTGGAGATGAATACACGTGGAAAGCATTGATGGTCAGCCTGGTGCCTTCACTGCTATTTGGATGCAGGGCTTGCCAGAACCACTACCGGAAATCAAAAGTTTTTGGGGCCCTGGAGGGAGCTGTGGATGGAGGCCTATCTACCCTCACAGCACCGAACGATTCCCTGGTTACGATTCAGAGAGCGAGGAGTTCAGTGCAGAAGCACATCGGAAGCACACCATGGGCCAGAGCGTTGCGGGTTACATGCGTTACCCAATGGAAGAAGATGAAGATGCTTACAAGAAACAGTTCTCTCAATATATAAAGAACAGCGTCACTCCAGACATGATGGAGGAGATGTACAAGAAAGCTCATACTGCTATACGAGGGAATCCAGTCTATGAGAAGAAGCCTAAGAAAGAAGTTAAAAAGAAGAGGTGGAACCGCCCCAAAATGCCTCTTGCCCAGAAGAAAGATCGGGTAGCTCAGAAGAAAGCAAGCTTCCTCAGAGCTCAGGAACGGGCTGTTGAGAGTTAATAAACCAAATCAGTTTTCTATGATTTTTCAAAAACAATAAACTTATTAGGTAAACAGCTAAAAATAAATAAATAAATAAAAATAAAGAGAGTGGATAGCCGAAACCGGTTTGGCTCAGTGGATAGAGCGTCGGCCTACGGACTGAAGGGTCCCAGGTTCAATTCCGGTCAGGGGCATGTACCTTGGTTGCGGGCACATCCCCAGTAGGGGGTGTGCAGGGGGCAGCTGATAGATGTTTATCTCTCATTGATGTTTCTGACTTTCTATCCCTCTCCCTTCCGCTCTGTGAAAAATAATAAAATATATTTAAAATAAAGTAATTTAAAATAAATCGAGTGGACAGGGGAGCAGTCACACGTCGCCGCCGCCGCCAGCCAGTCTCCGCAGTGGGAGGTCAGCGAGGCCGTCTTGGAGCTCCTGCACTTGGCACAGAGCAGGATCTGAGCCCACAGGCACTTGGTGCTGTGGTTTGAGGCCGAGCCAGGGCCTTCCTTTGAGTGCGCAGAACAGGTCTCATTCATCATTCATCATTCAAGGAGTACGTGTCAGACACTGGTCCGGGGGGAGGATAGACCCATGATGAACGTACAGCAACATACACCGGCTTATAAGGCCCGAGCTAGCATCCCGGGGAGCGGGGGCGTGCGCCCGTGACTGGGCGAGGTGCTAGACCCTGTCCTTCCAGCAGCTGCACTCAGCCATGTCTTGTGATTGTGAACTGCCTTTTCACACGTGTGACGTGTGTCTAAAATGTTCTTACAGATACGTTCCTAAGACATCCCTGAGTTCACCCCCGTGGCCTGAAGTCGTTCTGCCAGACCCCGCCGAGGAGACCAGACACCACGCAGGTAAGGCAGGGGCAGGGGCAGGCAGCACCCCTACACAGGCGGCCACCTGGCCGCGGAGCCAGGGTGTCGGCTCTCCGTGCTCCAGACCCGCAGAGGGAGCCTCTGCTTCAAGGACCACTGAGCAGCGGACTCGAGAGCCGCTCTTCAGCAGGGGCCCCTGTGCACCTGCCGTGTTCGAGTGAAGGCGCTTGTCCATCTGTCTCCCCGCTGTTGGGAGAAACATGGGTTTGGGACAGGTTTCTCCGCACACGGAAGAGAAGCTGCATGACAGCCAGTGGCTGGGGCTGTTGGAGAAGCCGCCAGGGTGTCGGGCATGTCAACCAGAAGCGCCTGTCACTGCAGCCACCGCTGCCGGTGGGGGGTGTGAGATCCTCAGTTTCCCCAGAAAGCTGGACGTCCACTTTCATGCATGGAATCATGTAGTTGCTGGAGAGAGAGAGAGAAACATCAGCGATGAGAGAGAACCATTAATCGGCTGCTTTCTGCATGCCCCCCACGGGGAATGGAGCCCACAACCCCGGGCATGTGCCCTTGACCGGAATCAAACCCGGGACCCTTCAGTCCGCAGACTGATGCCCGATCCACTGAGCCAAGCCATCCAGGGCTGGAATCATCTAGTTCTCAACACTTTGTGGAGACAGAGAAAAACAGGGTGCAGTCTGGGTCCTGGTCCCTGGCCTCGTTCAGCCCCCGGTGGGACTGTCTCCAGGGGAGGGACTGTGCGGGTTCCGCTCCTGCCCCAGCCCCAGGCGAGGCTGGCAGGCCGGGTCTCAGCAGGTGCTGCTCAGACAGTAAAGGTCAGAGGACAGAGGGTCATGGCCTGAGCAGATGCAGTGACCACAGAAGCAGGAAGCAGACAGCCATGCAGGAGGCGTGCAGGGCGTCGCTCCGGGTTTCTCTTGTTTACAGAAAGGCCTGCTCTACCTCTCAGGGTTTGCACTCATCCTGGCCCCCAGCTCTTTAAGAACAACTGGGGCCGAAACCGGTTTGGCTTGGTGGATAGAGCGTCGGACTACGGACTGAAGGGTCCCAGGTTTGATTCCGGTCAAGGGCATGTACCTTGGCTACAGGCACATCCCCAGTGGGGGCTGTGCAAGAGGCAGCTGATCGATGTTTCTCTCTCATCGATGTTTCTGGCTTTCTATTCCTCTCCCTTCCTCTCTATGGAAAATCAATAAAATATATTTTTTTTAAAAAAAAGAACTGGGAACCAAACAAGGTGGGAAGTTTCCACCCAGAGAATCGAGGCAGGCACGCTGTGCGCTTAGGCCAGAGAATGGCGGGAGGCAGGGCGTCCTGGGAAGCATGGGGAGCTTCAGCTATCAGGGCCCGTGTCCCCTGCGTGCCATGCTGCCAGTGCTCCTGGGATAGAGGGGACCCCGTGCCCAGGTGCCTGTGCCTGCGGTGGGGAGCCTGAGGCCCAGCCACCAGCTGTCACCCGCCCTGCCATCACACCACCGGCACCTCCTCCCTCCCACCGCACCGCTGCAGGATGGGGGGTGATAAAGTCCCCGGGGCCCGTGTGGAGGGTCGATGGTGCCTTTCCGCTGTGGTGACCCCCTGGCCTTCTCCCCGCAGAGGTCGTGCGGAAGGTGAACGAGCTGATCGCCAGGGGCCAGTACGGCCGGCTCTTCGCCGTGGTGCACTTTGCCAGCCACCAGTGGAAGGTGACCGCCGAGGACCTGATTCTCATCGAAAATGAGCTAGACCTGGCGTGCGGAGAGAGGATTCGGTTGGAGAAGGTAAGATTTCGGTTTCTTTGTGCATTCGGGGACTCGGTCCTGGAATGCTCGCTCCCCACTCCCAGCATCGTCCCTGGAGAGGGTTCCTCAGATCAGGTGACCGCGAGAAAACCAGGGGACGGGGAGTGAGTGAGTGAGGCAGCGGCTGGCCGGGCAGTGCAGGCAGCCCCGGGAGACGGCCGAGCTGTGGCGGCAGGCTCGGGGTTCACTCCTCAGCGCAGACGCTCAGCAGTGCCCACTGATTGTCTCACTTGCTGGCTAACATGTCCCACAGAAAAACACCCCATCGCAGACACAGTGCAAGTCCCAGCTGCGTATGTAGAGCTTTCAAGCCCATGTTTCTGATAAGTGTCGGCCAGAACACTACTCTGCCGTTCGATTTGCCGGCCTCTCTGTTTTGAAACAGCGAGGCTGCCCTGACCGGTGTGGCTCAGTGGACGGAGCGTCGGCCTGCGGACTCAAGGGTCCCAGGTTCGGTTCCGGTCAAGGGCATGTGCCTGGGCTGCGGGCACATCCCCGGTGGGGGGTGTGCAAGAGGAAGCTGATCGATGTTTCTCTCTCATCGATGTTTCTAACTCTCTCTCCTTCTCCCTTCCTCTCTGTAAAAAAACAATAAAATGTATTTTTAAAAAGACACACAGCGAGGCCTGTTCCGAGGCCTGCCCTGGGCACTGGCTCTCCCTGACCCCCGAACTGCCTGCTCCATCTGCGTATTTAGCTAAGCCTTCCTGCCCTCCCATTACGATTCTCCTTGCTGTGGTCAAAATGTGCTTGGTGTTTGCCTGCTCTGCTCCTACTTGTAGAACTAGGTGTAAAACATAAGCGCTCTAGACTAGCTCAGCTTCCCGGGATGTATACGTTACGTCACATGATGGGATATGACACGCAGGATTTCCTTCATCGAGAAAACGCCTCCGGCCTTTGTGGCTGTCAGGTTTTTGGTACTGGCTCTAGCTGAGGGCGTCCCGCAGCCGAGGGTCCGAGCGGGACGGCGGCCACCCGCACACTCCGCACGGCCGAGGCGGCCCCGCCCGGACCGGGAGCGCGCCCACTGGGTGCGGGAGCAGGGCCACGTGGATGTTTATAACATCATCCGAGGGCCATACAGCATCATCGGCTTAAAAAACTAGCCGCTCGGTGTGGCCCGACATTTAATTTCCTCGCCCTGTGCCTTGGCCTGGCCGGCGGAGTGATCTCGGGTCGGACGCCCCGCCCCCCGCCCCCCCCCCCCGGGTCCGGGGGAACTGGCGGGGGAGTGGCTGTGGAGGTTTCTAAGGAGGTGTCCTTTGGGAGCATTTCCCATTAACAAATCGCGATGGGAAGCCCGTTAATGCAGGTGCTTTCTGTAGCGTTGGCAATCCAGGAGTCGCGAGCATGTGCCGAAAGTGACTCCAGAACGGTTGGTCATTCGTCACTAATGCAGTAGGCCACCGGTGTCACAGACGTGCTTGGTCTTTAAACGTTTAATTTCCGTACAACGGGACTGTTTTCTTACCAGGGAAACGTAAGCCGTCTCCCAGCGTCTGACAACGTCGGCAGCAGGTGCCCCTGAGCCTGCACCTGCGCGTGTTCGCCGGCCTGTGGCCAGCCTCAGAGACACACTGTGTGTTCGACTTCCCTAAGGTGTTGTTGTTATTGTTTGGGTTTTTTTTTTTTAATATATTTCATTGATTTTTTACAGAGAGGAAGGGAGAGGGATAGAAGTTAGAAACATCGATGAGAGAGAAACATCCATCAGCCGCTTCCCGCATAACCCCCACCGGGGTTGTGCCCGAAACCAAGCACATGCCCTTGACCGGAATCGAACCTGGGACCCTTCAGTCCGCAAGCCGACACTCTAGCCGCTGAGCCAAACCGGTTTCGGCATTGTTGTTGTTGTTTAAATTAAAACACCATCATTTTCACGCTCTTGGGGTAACGTGCTGTCAGCTGTGGGCTCTGCCCAGGGCCGGGCGGGGAGACTGGGCGGGGGCGTCCGTCACGCGAACCATCGCCAAACGCAGGAGGCTTATGCTTCACGGTGGCGGATGCGGGGCGTCCCCGGGGGCAGGACACCCAGTCCCGGTCACCGGGCGGTTACTGACGCGTCCCCACATGGCCCGCGAGGCCTGCGGGCAGACGGCACTGTCTTCATTACGCGTCTCTGTAGCTTCCAAAATGTCTACGGGGTCACGTGTCCCTTTTATCAGCAGCAAAAATAAAGTAAATCTCATTTTCGAAAACCTTATGTAAAGCGTCAGCAACGCTGCCCGCTCACCGGGAAGGTCTGTCGTTTGTTCCCAGGAAGGATCTCGTTCGCGTGGAAGCCACCGTCATTGAAAAGACGGAATCGTGGCCGAAGGTCAACATGAAGTTTAAGAAAAGGAAAAACTACCGGAAGAAGAGAAGTAAGTCAGAACGTGGAGCTGACGCCCTGCGGTCCCGCCTCTCCGGGCGTCACCCCTGTGGGTCTGACCAGGAGGGGGGCTCAGACACAGGCAGGGACCTCCCATGAAGCAGGGCTGCCCCAGCGGGGAGCCCACAGGCTATCTCAGGACTTGGGTGTCGTGTACAGCCCTGGTCACAGCGGGATCCCTGCCTCGTGGAAAGGGGGGTGTCTCTGGTGGCAGCGGGAATCCCTGCCTCATATAAAGAGGGGGTGTCTCTGGTGGCAGCGGAATCCCTGCCTCATATAAAGAGGGGGTGTCTCTGGTGGCAGCGGAATCCCTGCCTCATATAAAGAGGGGGTGTCTCTGGTGGCAGCAGAATCCCTGCCTCATATAAAGAGGGGGTGTCTCTGGTGGCAGCGGGATCCCTGCCTCGTGGAAAGGGGGGTGTCTCTGGTGGCAGCGGGAATCCCTGCCTCATATAAAGAGGGGGTGTCTGGTGGCAGCGGGATCCCTGCCTCATATAAAGAGGGGGTGTCTCGAATCCCTGCCTCATATAAAGAGGGGTGTGTCTGGTGGCAGCGGGAATCCCTGCCTCATATAAAGGGGGTGTCTCTGGTGGCAGCGGAATCCCTGCGTCTGGTGGCAGCGGGATCCCTGCCTCATATAAAGAGGGGGTGTCTCTGGTGGCAGCGGGATCCCTGCCTCGTGAAAGGGGGGTGTCAGGCAGCAGGTCTCTGGTGGCTGGTGGACGAGGTCAGAGTGTGGCCAGGCTGTGACCGAGTTCTCTCTCCCCCAGTTATTGTGAACGCGCAGACTGTCCTCCGGATAAACTCCATTGAGATTGCTCCGTGTCTGTGCTGATCGTCGAGCCGGCATTTGCAGAAACGTAAAAATAAACCCGTTTTCCACGAGTCTGTTTCTGTGTCCCGTGCCGAAGTATGGTGCCTGTTCCGGCCTGGCCTGTGCGCCAGGTCTGAGCACAGCCTCCCTGAGTCACAGGCCGGGCGGGAATTGGGGCAGAATCGCTGGCAGGGCCCCTCCCCACCCCCCGCAGCCTGGTGCTGGTTAAGAGATGGGCTGGCGTGTTTGCCCACGCCCCACACACACACTGAGGTGCAGCCCGGGGACCCTTAGGGAGGCATCGCTGGGACTCCGGAGCCGACACCGAGAGACAACCTCCATCCCACTTCTGCGGAGACGTGAACAGATTCCGTCTCAGAACCACGGGGGGAGCGAGGGGGGCAGCCACATGGGGCCGGGGCTTGAGGGCCAGTGCTGAGGAGCAGCAGAGACAGCAGGGCCAGAGGAGACAGCAGGGCCAGAGGAGACAGCAGGGCCAGAGGAGACAGCAGGGCCAGAGGAGGCTTGAACTTGATCCTGAAAGCAGCCGCCTGTCCCAGAAGGGTTGGGTAGTGAGGCAGGCAGCCAACGGAAAAGAAGGGACGGGTCTTGAACCCTGAACCGGAGTGGCCCAGGGAATGGAGCGGCGGACTTTGGGGAGTGAGTGTGGGAGGAGGGGGTTCCCAGGCCCTGGCTCTGCTTCCTCCAAGACAATAGTTGGGGCTTTCCAGTGGCACAAACCAGAGTAAATCCTTTCTTGGCAAGATTCCTTCAGGAGTCCCTGAAGATGTGGAACTTCCTGTGACGTGGGAGTCAGACATGAAGACAGCACTTACCCAGGAGGACTCTCCCCTCTCCCTCTCCCCCTCCCCCTCCCCCTCCCCCTCCCCCTCCCTCTCCCTCTTCAGGAACCAGTCACCCTGGGAGATGCTGGCCCAGGCCTTGGGGACACTCCCTCCCCAGCAGTACCCTCTGTGAGCAGCAGGGGGCGGCGGCCATGCTGTTTCCTGGCTGTGGATGCTGGGCTGGGAGGGAGGTGGGCCGACCTCAGAAGGTGGAGCACCGGCTAGTGCTGCCAGGGGGGAGGCTGAGCCCCAGCTCCGAATGAATGCCTCCCTCCGAACCCCTCATTCCACACTGCCAGTGACAACCAAGTCCCAGGAAGGCTGCAGTGGCTCTTCCTGGTCAGTGCAGACTCTGTGGGGTCCCCGGAGGAGGGGTCAGGGAGCCCACCCAGTGGTGTCACAGAGGCTGAGGGCCCAGAGGTTTGTGGGAGAGAGGCGTCACTGGTGTCTCCCGGAGCCACAGGGAAATGTGGCTCTGAAAGTGTTAACAGTACTGCCTGGCCAAAGCCGGTGTGGCTCAGTGGATAGAGCGTCGGGCCTGGGGACTGAAGGGTCCCAGGTTCGATTCCGGTCAAGGGCATGTACCTTGGTTGTGGGCACATCCTCAATGGCGGGTGTGCAGGAGGCAACTGATTGATGTTTCTCTCCCATCGATGTTTCTGACTTTCTATCCCCCTCCCTCTCGGTGAAAAAAATCAATAAAATGTATTTTTTTTAAAAAACATACCGCCTGTCCCAGTGCAGATCCCCAAGGGAGGGTCTTCCCCGCTGCACCTTCACCCCGGGCTGCAGACTCCGGGGCCCCTCACCCGGGGTGGCTGAACCCCCACCTCCCTCTTTACTCCCTCTGTGACCCTGAGGAAGTTCACGCCACGTGCCTCAGTTTCCTTATCTGCCAAGTGGGGACTAATGTGTCCACTTTTTCTTGCCCTGGTGGCGGGGACATGTTGCCATCATTGTCATCATCATGGCGGCTGCTAACCATTAACAGGGACTGACATCTCTTTTTTTTTCTGTTTTAGATTTTTTTTTTTTTTCAGAGAGGAAGGGAGAGGGAGAGAGAGAGAAACATCAGTGATGAGAGAAAATCATTGATTGGCTGCCTCCTGCACACCCCCTTCTGGGGATAGAGCCTGCCACTCAGGCATGTGCACTTGACCTCAAACCGGGACCCTTGAGTCCACAGGTCAACACTCTGTCCACTGAGCCAAACCGGCTAGGGCAGTCAGTAGTCGGCAAACTCATTAGTCAACAGAGCCAAATATCGACAGTACAGCGATTGAAATTTCTTTTGAGAGCCAAATGTTTTAAACTTAAACTTCTTCTAACGCCACTTCTTCAAAATAGACTCACCCAGGACATGGTATTTTGTGGAAGAGCCACACTCAAGGGGCCAAAGAGCCGCATGTGTCTCGAGAGCTGCAGTTTGCTGACCACTGGGAGAGGGGCTTAATCACAAAGAACAACAACAGCCTGTAATTATTGGAGTGGAGAGTCTAGGTCAGTGGTCGGCAAACTCATTAGTCAACAGAGCGGCCACTAGGCTCGGGCAATGCTCACTGACATCTCTTGCCATCCAGAAAATTCTCCTTGCCCTCGCTGGCTTTGCAGTGGTTAGTGTCCGTCCAGGGCCTGAAGGGTCGTGGGTTTGATTCCGGTCAAGGGCACAGATCTCGGTTGAAGGCACATGAGGAAGCAACACATCAATGTTTCTCTCTGTGTCTCTCCCTCCCTTCCATTCTCTCTAAAATAAAAATAAATAAAAAAACAATGGAAAAAAATACCCTCAGGTGAGGATTGGCAAGAATTTCATCCCTCCCACGATGCTCTGATGCACAGAAACAAACTCATGACTTAACTGTCAGCCTAAACCTTGGCATGAAAAAGGACGTTTCATCTGAGGACTGTCATCCTTGAGAAAACTTGCCAGACCTCCGAAAAGAGATCTCCTGAAGGCCAGCCTGCGGCTGAATCTGGAGGCCTGGCTGCCTCTGCCCTCCCTCCTGCCCACACCTGCCCGGCCTGTGCACACAGCCTGCTGCCAGGCCTCTGAGCTCACCGCAGGACGGAGCCGTTGAGGCCTGACCCCCCTGCAGGTCCTCCCCTCCGCCCCCAGTGTCTGAATTGCACCCAAAAGTCCCAGGAGGCTCAGAGGACATCCTGGGCAGTGGGCTATTCAGTGACCCCAGAAAACGGACGCTCTGCACCGCGCCTCTCACAGCCCGAGGTCCCCTCCCCAGCTATAATGTTCCTGTGGTGGCACAGCGTTAGCCGAGTTCACCGTGCTCGCTCTGCCGGGCGTGCGGAGTCCTCTCCTAGGGCCCCTCCACCCTCCCAGGACAGGTGACCTAGTCCGGAGCCCCGGCTCTGATAGGCAAGGCCGCCTCTCTGAGCTCTGGCTTCCTCCTTAGCCAAACGGGGCAAAAGCACCATTGCTTCCTGGGGCACAGCCTCGGGCATGCGCCTACGCCCGAGGGCTCTGTGCCACCTCCTCAGGCCTCTCGCCTGCACACAGGGGCCGACATGTTTTAAAGTGTAGGTTTTCTTACCACTCAGGTGCTCTGAGGCCTGCAGGTCAGCACACAGCTGCCACTGGAATGCTGGTTTGTCACTCGGTTCCCCACTGGGGGCAGGGGCACCCCGGCAGAGGGAGGCCGGGACCTGTGGGCAGCGGCCTGGGCCGTGTTTTCCAGAAGAAGCGGTGAGACAGGGTGAGCAGGTTTAGGCGTGGCTCGCTGGGATGGTTTCAGGGGCCCCTGGGGCATCAGGGGTGTCCCTGGTTGTCGGAGACCCTGCCTGGGTGCTTAGGGCAGGGGACAGTGTACTGACGGGGTGGCATGGGAGGCGGTCGGGCTTAGCGCTGGAGGGCTGGTCTGCCCGTGAACGGGGGCCCTCAGCAGGCTGTTTACCGTCTGTAGAAATTAGCTCGTGTGGGCAGGGCCGTCCCTTCCCATCAGCAAGGCCCAGGATGCTGGAGAATCAGCAGACAAAGTACAAAGAGGGAGGTGACCTCGGGCAGCCGGGGAGCGGGGAGAGACATGGCGTTTGTGTCCAAACCCAGGTCCCCTCCCGGCCTGACCAGCGCTGGCTGCACAAAGCGGGACCTTCGGCGCCTCCATCTCCCCACACGCCCAGGGCAGTAAATTACTCCCACGCGAAGCAGGTTCACAGGAAGGTGCCCAACGTGGGGAAGCCCTGTCCCAGCCTTTCTCCTGAGGGCAGCCCCCCAACCCCCCCCGCCCCCCGCACACACACACACACACAGCACCCTGTGAGGCTCGCACTCTCGCGGGGACCCCTCGTGGTGCACCAGGCCTGTGCTGCGGATTCTGCAGTGAATGGACGGGCAGCGGGCAGGTTGCTAAGCATCATCTCTGCTGTGGCAGAGAACGACCAGGAGGGGACCCCAGAGGGAGGGTCAGGTGACGGTGAGGTCACTCGGATGTAAAAGGCGTAAAGTTCCCAGCCCTGCAGAGGCAGGAAAGAGCCGGAATGTTCTAGGAGCGGTCCCTCGGGCGGTCCCTGCAGAGATGACCAAAGACACAAACTTCATAAGATCAAATCGCTCTTGGTGGCAACAGTAAGTTTGGGCTGGGCTGCGCGTGTACTTCAGGGGGACTCCTGCTTGGGGAAGCGCCTGATGAAATTCGGAGCCCCATGTAGGCCCACTCCCCACCAGAACCCAGTCCTGTGGGTAACCTCCACGCTACCTGCTGGATACCCCATCCCGGGTGCCGTCTCAGAGGCTGGGGAGGGCTGCCTCTCACTGCCTTTAAGAAGGGGGGCTGTGGGCAGGTGTGCTGACCTCTCCTCTGATGGCAGCCCTGTGGGCATGTTCTGTGCCCAGTGAGGGGGTCGGAGCCCAGACAGCAAGCCTAAGGCCTCTGGCTGCTCCCGGGGACACCTATCCCAACCTCAGGCGGAGTGGGGCACAGGGCACAGCACAGCCCACCCCCCAGAACACTCGTCTGCTTGTCACCAGGACTGACAGGGAGAAGGGAGGGACTCCACAGGACAGCTGGGCTGGAAGAACAGCTGCTCTGGTCGTTAGGGGTTGAACTGCGTCCCCGGAAATGCCTGTGTGGAAGTCCTGGCCCCGCACCTCAGAACGTGGCCGTAGTGGGAGAGAGGGGCGTTGCAGATGTTGTTGATTAAGATGAGGTCACACTGGAGAAAGATGGCGCCTAACGCAACAGGCTGGTGTCCTTTCGAACAGGAAATCTGGACACAGACAGGCACACAGGGAGAATGCACGTGGAGATCAGAGCGATGCAGCCACAGCCAAGGACTCTCGAGTCAGCAGAGGGGCAACAACCCCTCCCCGGTGGCTTCGGGGAGCATGGTCCTGCTGACAGCTCGCTCTCAGACCTGCAGCCTCCAAAATGGGGGAGAGTGCTTTTCCGCAGTGTGTGCCCCGGGAGGAGGCGATGCTGAAGGTGGGGCGCCCTTCAGCATCCTCCGTGTCCAGCCGTGCCTCAGTTCCTTCCAGCGCCAAGCAGACTCCCGGACGGACAGCCGTTCCAGGGGGACAGCCGTTCCCCTGCCCTGGAGATTGCACCCCACCAGGGACTATGCAGCGCAAGTTGGCTGGGGACACGGGCAAGCCAACCCCACAGCCCGGCCTGGGTGCTGGCCGCCAGACCGAGACTCTGCAGCTCTAGCAGCGCCTGAGGACAGCAGCAGAAGGAAGTCTCTGCTCAGGCAGAGAGAAAACTTGCCCAGGTGTCAGGAGAAAACACTTGTTCTCTACCCTTCTAGGTCCTTCCAGGTGGTCTAATAATTAAATTGCCATGAGACCCGTTAACAGGAAAAACGCACACTGAAGGCCATATATGAACGTGAGGTTCAGCCTGGCTGAGGCGGCTCAGTGGTTGAGTGTTGACCTATGGACCGAGAGGCCTCGGTTCAATTCCCGGTCAGGGCACATGCCAGGGTTTCTATCTCTCCCTCTCACTTCCTCTCTGAGATCAAAAAAATATTTAAAAAAAAAAAGAAGAAGACACACTCGGACAAAATTTCTGTTCATCCACAGGAGTCTGTTTTGAAGAAGTGGCATTAGAACAAGTTTAAGTTTAAAAAGTTTGGCTCTCAAAAGAAATGTCATTAGTAGCCGAGACTGGTTTGGCTCAGTGGATAGAGCGTCGGACTGCGGACTGAAGGGTCCAGGGTTCGATTCCAGCAAGGGCATGTACCTTGGCTGCGGGCACATCCCCGGTAGGGGGCGTGCAAGAGGCAGCTGATCGATTCCCTCTCATCGATGTTTCTGACTTTCTATCCCTTCCCTTCCGCTCTGTAAAAAATCAATAAAATATATTTAAAAAAAAAAAAAAAAAAAAAAAAAGAAATGTCATTAGTTGTACACTGTTGATATTTGGCCCTGTTGACCTGTGAGTTTGCTGACCACTGGATTAGAGTATCGCCCTGTGCACCGAAAGGTTCCAGGTTCGACTCCCGCTCAGGGCCGTACCTCGGTTGTGGGCTTGATCCCCGGTCTGCAGGAGGCAGCCCACCCGTGTTTCTACCTCACATAAATCTCTCCCCCTCCCTCTCTCTCTCCCTCTCTCTCTCTCTCTCCCTCCCTCTCTCTCTCTCTCCCTCTCTCTCTCTCTCTCCCCCTCCCTCTCTCTCTCTCCCTCTCTCTCTCTCTCTCCCCCTCCCTCTCTCTCTCTCTCTCCCCCTCCCTCTCTCTCTCTCTCTCCCCCCTCTCTCTCTCCCTCTCCCTCTCTCTCCCCCTCTCTCTCCCTCTCTCTCTCTCCCTCCCTCTCTCCCTCTCTCCCCCCCTCTCTCTCAAAAATAAAATCAATAAAACCACAAATTTGGGGCCTTAAAATAGCACCAAGACATACAAGCAAATTTGTAAAAGGCAGCAGGGCAGGGGCTATAGCAAGCTTCCTTCTGTGGTAGGCACTGGACATGAGCAGAGTAAGGACCATGGGGCAGGTACAGGTCCCCAGTCCCAGGTGCCTAGCAATTGACCATCAATTGCAGGGAGGGAGGGGCCTGACCCCCGGGTTGACTTTTCCTGGGAACACACTGCTGGTCATGACCTTTCCTCCCTAGAGATAACATCTAGGCCTCAGTTGTTTGTGTGCCTTGTTTTTTGTTTTGTTTTGTTTCTTAATCCTCACCTGAAGATACTTTTCCGTTGATCGTTAGAGAGCCGGAAAGACGGAGAGAAAGGTCGATGTGAGAGAAACACAGCGATTGGTTGCCTCCTGCGAAAGGCCGGGCCAGGGCCTGGGTCAGCGCCTGGGCCTGGGCCCAGGAGGAGCCTGCTACCAGATACATGCCCGTAACTGGAATCGAACCCGGGACCCTTCAGTCCACAGGCCGGCGCTCTATCCACTGAGCCAAACCAACTAGAGCAACGATCGACAACTTTTTGGACCTCACGGTCCATCAGTTGCCGGAGCAGAGCAGAACAGAGCGGAGTGCTGAACTAGAGCAAGAATCTCCAGCCTTAAAACCCTCAGGGCAGAGGACCCAGAAGCACCCCTGCCCGCCCACTTGCCCTCCCCCAACCCCTTCACCCTCCCTGATCCCCTGCCCCGGGCACCATACCATTAGCTTCCTCGCTCCCAAGCCCAAGGACCCTTCCTTCACGTCTAGAACTTGTTTCCTAAGCCCATTTCTTTCAGGAATTACTCCTTTCACCTCCATGATACACCAAATAAATGTTCTCTTACAGTTTGAGGCTTGGCTCTGAATTCTTTTCCAGCCAGAACCCCAAGAACCGAGGTTGCTGAACCCAGGCTCCATCGACACCCTCCCTCCCCACCCCACCCCCACCCCCACCCCGTCAGATACCTCCTGCCCGTCCTGCCATCTACACTTTCACATGAATAAGAAGGAAATACACATACATACATTCTCATTTTTGCTTGTATGTTCAGAAGGAAATTCTGGAAGGACAACCCAAGAAACTCGTAAGAGTGGTTACCTGTGTGTTAGCTGGGACAGGGGTGAGAGTAAAACTTCTCTAGATATTTTTTTAACCTGCCCCAGGCATGAGACAGCTCCGGCCACCAACCCGGGCGCCAAGCTAGGATGAACTACAAAAGCAAGACTTCGTCTGCCTTGCCAAAACCGGTTTGGCTCCGTGGTTCGAGCGTCAGCCCGAGGACTGAGGGGTTCCCGGGTTCAATTCCAGTGGAGGGCATGTACCTTGGTTTTGGGCACAACCTCAATAGGGGGTGTGCAGGAAGCAGCTGATTGATGTTTCTGGCTTTCTATCCCTCTCCCTTCCCCTCTGTAAAAAATCAATAAAATGTATTTTTAAAAGAAAACTTTCTGCTGGAGGGGCCGTGTTTCCTCTTTTCCACGTGCCCGCGCCTTCATTGCGTCATTTCAGAACTTCCAAAAGAGGTCCCGGCCGCCAGCGCGGAGGCCAGACCCTGGGGGCGCTGGGGGCGCAGGCGGGGCGCCGGCTTGGCAGCGGGGCGGGCGGAGGGCACCGGCCCAGGAAGGAGTCCCGGCTCCGCGCGTGAAGGGCGCAGGGCGGGCGCGCTCTCCCCCCACCCGCCCTCCCCACGAGCGGCCGGGCGCCCGCCAGGGTCCGAGTCACACTGGCACGCGCCCGTCCTTCCCGCAGTCTAACTCGGCCCTGCGAACGCCCCCCGGTCGACCTTGACCCGAGGCGACCTCCCCGGGCACCCCCTCCCGCCCGCCGGCGACTCGGGCTGCCCGCCGGGACGGGGCTAGCGCGCCGCGGAGGCCGATTCCCCCTCCACCCCAGCTCCGCCTCGTGCGCAAAGGGGGCGCTCTGGGGGAGCTGGGGGCGCTCACGGGGCTGCGGGTGGGCGCCCAGGGGAGCCAGGACCAGCGGGAGGGCGAGCGGAGGAAGCTGGCGGGGAGGGGAGGGAGGGGCGCCTCCAACTACCCCCACGACATCACCTGCGCCTGCGCTCGGGGCCCGGGACGGGGTCGCGCCCTGGGCATCACACACACACACACACACACACACACACACACACACACACACACACACACACACACACACACACACACACACACACACCCGGCCTCAGCCGGGCACCCAGCGGGCAGGGGCGGGGCTGAGCGACCGGATGGTAGGCAGAGCTTCCTGCAGAAGCACAAATGCAGGGCAATTGGGCTTCCTTCCTTCCTTCCTTCCTTCCTTCCTTCCTTCCTTCCTTCCTTCCTTCCTTCCTTCCTTCCTTCCTTCCTTCCTTCCTCCCTCCCTCCCTCCCTCCCTCTCCCCTCTCCCTCCTCTCCCCTCTCCCTCCCTCTCCCCTCTCCTCCCTCCCTCTCCCTCCCTCCCACTCTCTTGCTTTCTTTCTTCTGCAGCCGCCCCTGGCAGCTGCCCAAACGCTCCGGTCTGCCCATCCCGCCCCGCCCCGCCCCCGCCTCCGCCGCGGGGCCGGTCCCTTCCTCTCCCCGCACCCGGTCCCCGAAGTCCCCGGCTCCTCTCTCCTCGCGTCAAGAGCGAGTGACCGCAAGGAAACAACCAGTTCATCTGGCGGCCAGTCCACGCCCAGCCAGCTCCTCTCTTCAACTTCCCCCAAAGGGCTGGGCGAGCAGGCAGAGTCTGGGTCACCCGACCGGGACTCCACCTCAGTTCCGGATCCGGAGCTCGGAGCGGGGCGGGGAGGCCCGCGGGGCTCAGCCAAGGCGGTGCCCCGGGGAGGGCTCCTGGGAAGGGGGGAGCAGACCACTTCGGGCCTCTGGGGGGCTCCTCGGAGCTGCGGCGGCTGAGCTGGAGCTTGAAGGCTAAGTAAGCGTTCCCAGGGGGTCGTGGGGAGGGACAGCCCCCTCGCCACCCCCACAGGTGGATTGGGGCTGGCGAGTGAGGTGGATAAACAAACGTGTCCACCCGCACAATGGGGTGCTATTCAGCCACCAGAAGGAAGCTCTGACACCGGCAGCAACTTGGATGGGCCTTGGCCCTCAGTGAAACATCCAGACTCGGGGCACACATGGTGTTCTTCCATCTGTGGGAACTGTCAGGACAGGGAAACCCATAGAGACAGACAGCATAGGTGGTCGCCAGGGGCTGGGGGTGTGCAGTGTGGGGAGTGCCTGCTAATGGGACAGGACTGGTTTCTGTTAGGGGAACATGTTTAGGGAAATTAACTGTCCTGGGATTCGATTGTGATGATGGTTACACAATCTTGTGTATACAATAAAAACCACAGAAGGGTATACTTTTAAGGGAGGAGGGCTGTGGGCAGAGCCCCAGACGGGTCTGACACCATCTGCCTGTCACCCCGTTTTGCAATAGGGGAAAGTTTATCTGCCCGGGGCCTCACAGCCAGGCAGGGCTGCAGCTGAGCCAGAAGTCAGGTGCCCTCCAAGCATGTGGAAAGAAAGGGTCCTGGTGTACCCTGTCTCCTTTCCTGCCCACAGCTAGGCACACAGACAAGAGGTGAGCGGGAGGGCAGGGCTCTCGACGGGGACAGCGTGGACAGGTGCCAGAAGCAGGAAGTGGGGGAGAGCTTGAGTGGAAGAAGCGCAGAGGTCATCCAGGCTGATAAGCACAGCTGGGTAGTCCTTGGGGCGCAGCTCCTGGGTCTTGTGAGCCCGCCTTAGAGACAGGGCCAGCTTCCTGGGTGTGCAAGTTGTACAGGGGTTCTCCTCCTCCACCGAGGGGACCGGTCACTTCCTCACAGTAGGGGTGCGGGGGGGGGGCAGTGTTGTGGGACTCAGCCTTTGACTTCTGGCAACTGACACTGTCTTGGGGAAGATGGTGTCAGAATCGAGCTGAATAGCTTGCAGAAATGAAGGGTTTTGTGTTAGTCATAAAAGCTGAATTGCTTGCAGAAATGAAGGGTTTTGTGTTAGTCATAAAAGAGACTCTTGGAAGAGAAACACACAGTAGGTAGACAAAAATCTGAGTTTTTCATAGACAGGGCAATAAACCGTAACTCCAGGAAATACTTTCTTTTTCTTTTTCTTTTAAATATTTTTATTTATTTTTTACAGAGAGGAAGGGAGAGTGATAGAGAGTAAGAAACACCAATGAGAGAGAAACATTAGTCAGCTGCCTCCTGCACACCCCCTACTGGGGATGTGCCTGCAACCAAGGTACATGCCCTTGACCAGAATCGAACCTGGGACCCTTGAGTCTGCAAGTCAATGCTCTATCCACTGAGCCAACCCAATCAGGGCTCTTTTTCTTTTTAAATTTATTTTTATTGGTTTCAGAGAGGAAGGGAGAGAGACAGAAACATCAATGATGACAATCCTTGATTTGCTGCCTCCTGCTAACACCCCTTCCTGGGGATTGAACTCCCAACCTAGGCATGTGCCCTGGCCGGGAATCACACTGTAACCTCCTGGCTCAGGCTGAGGCTCACGTACCCAGCCGTACCCGGAGGGCTGGGGAACACATCGCTGAACAATAGAAATCCTCTGTGTTGCTCTTGCACAAAGTCTGCCAGTTACCATGCAACTTCGCCCAGCGTGGGGCCCCGCTCACACGTTTCCTGGAGCGGCTCCTCCGGCAGGCCTGCTGGACCAGGGCCAGTGGAAAGACGTTCAGACATCCTTTTGCCTTATTTCCAAATTTCGAAGAATTTTCCTTAAGCCTGCCCGGGTCAGGAGTCCAGGAATGGGCTTTGGAAGGTCGGAGACTGAAGTTATCTCCCACTGTTGGTGTGTGTGTGCATTTTTTCTGGGGAAAGCGTTGGTAGCCGTCTCCAGGATTTCAAAGGGTCAGTGACTGCACGCCCACCCCACCTCCACCTCCAAACTTAAAAACTGTTGACTCAGTATCTGCTACCTGGCTCCTTCGCCCTCCAAAGCAGAGGAATGTACGTCTTGACACAGAAGCCTTCTGTCAGTATTCTCACGCGGATGGATATTCAGGCATGTGCTACAGTGAGCTACAAGAATGTCTCCCTTCTCCACCCCTGAGACCCTGGGTCCAGGTTAGCCAGGCCCTGGCTACAGGTCAGTCAAGACGCCGACTTCAAGGCAACTAAGATGTTGCCAGTTCTGGGCCCAGCATGTTGCTGTGGTCACACCCAGAAGCTCAGGTGGGCTGCACTGGGGCGGGGGGGGGCGGGGGGGTCTCAGAGGATCTGAAGAGGTCACAACAGGGACATTTGAACGACTCTGGCCTTTTCAAAAAGCCTTAAGGGGCCCAACCTGTGTAAGCAGTAGGTCACGGTTTGATTCCTGGTCGGGGCGCATGCCCAGTTGCTGGGTCGATCCCCAGTGTGGGGCGTACATGAGGCAGCCGATCAATGAGTCTCATCATTGGTGTTTCTATCTTTCTCTTCCCTCTCCCTTGCTCTCTGAAAGGGGTTCCACATTTATCTGACACGGCGGACTGTGTGCTCTTGGCTGGCTTCTGTGGGTCTCTGCCATCCCGGTCCCCAGGGAGGAATCTGTTCCAGGAATGCGCTCTGGCTGGCAGGTGTACCCCATTTCTGGTTAATAAACAAGGAAATAAGTTTTTATTTCATTGAATTTTACTGTTCACAGGCAAACACTTTTAAAAATGGGTTTCATAGAGAAAAAAATAATCCCAGCTAACACTTATGTGCACTGGGGATGTTCTGAGTACTTCCCCTCGGCTACTCATATAATCTTCCTTAAGACTCCCCAAGGCAGCTTCTATCACTCTCCCATTTTACAGGTGAGGAAACTGAGGCACAGATAGGTTAAGATTGCTTAGCCGGTAAGTAGCAAGGCCAGGATTTGAACCCAGGCCATCTGGCTCTGGAGTTCACATCAGCAAGCAACTAAGATTACTGCTTCTCTAAATAAATAAAAAACGGTGATGACCATTTGCTCATTAGTCTCTTAGGTCAACAGCCTCATTTTTTTATTCAAATAACATTCTGATCACTCATGGCCCAAGGACATTCAAACGATAAAGCAAATAGAATCAGATGTGAAAGACTGCTCTTCACCAAAACCAGTTTGGCTCAGTGGATAAAGCATTGGCCTGCGGACTGAAGGGTCCCAGGTTTGATTCTGGTCAAGGGCATGTAGCTTGGTTGCAGGCACATCCTCACCTTCCTTGTCTCTAAGACGGTCCATCAGGGTGGTGGGTACTTCTGAGTGCAGAGGAAACCAGAGGGAACCTTTGCCCTGGAGTGGAGGAGGGAGAGGAGATGGGGTACACAGGCCTCTTCTCCCACTCTTGCCCAAGGCATTGCAACCTTCCAGGCTCTCCCCTCCTCCCAACTCAACCGTCTCCCCACGTGATCCCAGTGTCTCAGCTTCATCACCTCCTCTTCTTGTCATGGCCTCACCCTTCCCACTCACAGTCAATGCCCCACTCAACTCCCAATCATTTTTTAAATATGTTTTTGTTGATTTTAGAGAGAGAGAAACATTGATAGGTTAGCTACTGCATGCCCTCTACTAGGGATCACGCCCATCGCCTGAGCATACGCCCTGACTGGGAATCAAACCGGCAACCCTTTGGTGCGTGAGACAATGCTCAACCCAGCCACGCTGGCCAGGGCTCAGTCATTTTTAATTTTTATTTATTTATTATTTTTTAATTTTAAGTATATTTTATTGGTTTTTTTACAGAGAGGAAGGAGAGGGAGAGTTAGAAACATCAGTGAGAAACATCAATTAGCTGCCTCCTGCACACCCCCTACTGGGGAATGTGCCCGCACCAAGGTACATGCCCTTGACTGGAATCAAACTTGGGACCCTTCAGTCCGAAGGCCAACGCTCTATCCATTGAGGCAAACTAGTCAGGGCAATCATTTTTAATTTAAAAAATGGAGGCCTAACACAGTAGTAAAGAGCACCATGTGCCTAATCTTAAGCAAACAGCTTCAGGCATGGTCACCCCGGGCACCCTTCATGGGGTGCTCAGTCAGGGCCCCTCACTGCAGTTAAGGCGCATCACTTACCTTGCCGAACACACAGTGTGTGTATTTTCTGTGTGCTTGCTAGCTGTCTTTTTCTTCCATCTGCAAGCTCCCTCCGTGTTGTGTGTGTCTTGCTGCTTACGATTACTGCACTGTACGGAGAAGCCACCATTTATCCACCCATTCTCCTGCGGGTAGAAGTTGGGTTGTTTTCTAGATTTTTGTCAATTTGAATGAATCTTTTGCAAACATCCCTGACCCAGTCTTTTCGTGAACACAGCTCTCGGGTGTGTACCCAGGGCTAGGGTTACTGGGTCAGAGGGCAAGCCTATTCAATGAAGAATACATTGTCCTTGGGGCTGTGAGCTCCTTTCACTGCCACTTCCGCTGGCTGCCTTTGGGCGGCCTTTGGGCCGCCTGCATCTGTATTACCTCATTTTGTCCTCACCAAACCCCGGGGATGCTGGCTGAGCAAATATTCTTAACAAATATTATCACCACCCTGACGTGGAACAGCCACCTGCACGGGGTTCAAGGTTCAAGTTCAGAGGGGCTCAAGGTGCCAGAGAGGAGAGGGGAGTGCAGAACGCTGAGATTACAAAATTGTTTCCTATGGGAAATGGCAGCGGAGTTCCAAAAAGCCTCACACATTTTTGGATCAGAACCTGCTGGCAGCTGCCAGCAAGGAAGAGGCTGGCAAGAGGCAGAGGACTCAGCTGGGCTCTTGGCAGGCCAAGAGGGCTTTACACGCTTCGTGTTACATTGTCCCCCCTCTTCAGGCTGCACAATGGGACTGCGGTCATGTCTTTAAAAAAGAACCCTTATCTTTTAGAGATTTGTGCTCAAGAGCTTGTGGACAAAAATGGCAGGATTTCTGGGTTTGCTTTAAAGTCGTGGGGGGGGGGGGGCAGGGGCACAGACAAACACCTGGGCCGTCGCTTCATAGCTGTTGCACTTGAGTTTTAGTTATATAGGATTTCATTATATACGAATATACTATTCTCATTAATATTTAATGTTTAAAATTTTCCATAGAAAGATATTTTTAGAGTCAAGGGGGGAATCTCTTAGTGATAATAAAAATGTTAATATATGCATTTAAAAACTTTTAAGATTTCCTTATAGCCACAATAAGCAGCTGCTCAAGTATGTTTGTTTCACACTGGGGAAGAATTTGAGAGAGAAAAATAATTTAAGAAAGACTTCCTTAGTTTCTGAAGCTGCCTGGGACATTTTGGTGTGAGGACAGGGAACTCAGGATGGGACCTGGCTCACAGCTCCCCAGGGGCCCAGTTCCTCTGCTCAGCCAATCTCCCGGGGCCTGCAAAGGTGCCTCAAAGCGCGGCTGGAATTGCCCGCTCTCCCCCCGCCCCCAGCTGGGCCACTGGGGCACAGGTGAGTCCGGTGCCCTGTGGGTGCAGCTGAGCTCTGACCCACCTCTAGGCCTGCAGGTGGCAACAGAGGCAGCGCTCAGGGAGGGTGCAGCCCAGGCGGAAGAGCAGTGGGAACAGACCGGGCACCAGGCCAATCCCAGCGGGGGCGCATGACCAGCATGGAGGGAGGGAGAAAATGACCTTGGGACCAGGCCCGCAGGCAGCCCGGTTTCCAGGGAGAGGGAGGAAGGGCATTTGAAATGAGGGTGACAGTTCAGCTTCTAGGGCACAAACCTGGAGGGCCTACGTGCAGAGGAGGCAGGCAGGGGACCATGGAGAGGCAGCTGCGGTGCCCCCGCGGGTGGCAGGTGTGCTCTGGCCCAGACCACCTGCTTTCACTTGGGCGGGAAACCTGGGGCGGGGGCGGGGGGGGGGGGGGAGTGGAGGGGAGTGTGGGAATATCGAGGATCGGGACCAACTTTTCACTGCACAGAAATGCAGTTTAAAATAAGGAGGGATCTCTACCGCCACCTTTGGTTTTGGCAAATATTTTTAAAAGGGATAAGACAGCCTGTGCTGCCACTCCTGGAGACACGGGCGAGCTCCCGTCCCGGCACGGATGATGGATAGCTTTCCTAGAGGGCTGCCGGGCACCAAACGTCACCAGAATGTCTCACATGCCTGCCCTTTGCCCTGGCTGCTTCACTTCTAGGGAGAGAGAGAGAGAGAGAGAGAGAGAGAGAGAGAGAGAGAGAAAGAGAGGGAGAGAGAGAGAGAGAGACAGACAGACAGACACGGGCAGCTCATACCACATCCGGGGCCAATGCGGCTTTATTTATACCCGCCATGGTGAAGAGGGGAGGGAGGGGCTACGTATCCGCGCTGCGGGATAAACACTGAAAAACGCGGTCACCTCCGAGCCTCGACAGGAACTCTGTCCAGGACAGAAGCCAGGTGGAAACCAAAGTTTTACCAACAGCCCGGGTCCCATGGCGTGGCCGAGAACGGCCTGGACAGCGTGCACCAGGCGTTAGCTGTGGCAGTGGCCGTGGTGGCGGCGGGAACTGACGGGGACTTTCATTTCCTCCTGCAATTCCTTGTGCGGTCACCATCAAATAATCCAGACAGAAAGATAGAGGCAGGCGTGGACCGTCCATAACCACAGGGAGAGACTGACCTTTGGGAGAGCAGAGGCTTTGTTCGTAAACAGGTGCACTTATGGAGCACCTGCTGGGTGCAGACCACCAGCTGGGGCCTGGGAACTCTGCTGGCCAAAGCGGGGTGGGGCGCAGGTCTCCCCGGCGGGAAGCGCAGAGCCCTGGCTGCGCACGCTCTTCCGGAGCCCTGAGATGCGCGGTGCGCAGCTCCCACTCGCAGCCCCTCTCGGCAGCGGGCACAGGAGCCTCAGCCTGTCACCACCTCCAGCCACCCCTTTCCTGGCGTCGACCAGGCTTCAGGCGCCTGTTTAATTGCTTTAGGAAACCTCACCAAAACCCCTCAAGAAAAGTGTTTTTATCCCAGTTAGCTGAGGGCCCCCAGAAAGCTCACCGGAATTCCCATTAGCGTGTGAGCCCTTCGAGCCCCATTGTATCAGCGTTCCTGGGTGGAAGGGGGCAGCGGGGAGATAAGGTCCCATTTCGGGCGTGGGCCCTGGAGTCAGCCCTGCAGCCAATGTCGGTCGAACCCATCTTCTTAGTTGCGTGATCGTGGGCACCTTAGTGATTCTCCCCTGCCCCCAATCCCCGGGCTGGGATCGGCTATTTATAGGGGTGCCATGAGGATTACACAGGGCAATGCCTCCAAAGGGCGAGCAGGAGCTGGGCACCGAGCTAAGCGCTTTAATGAGTGGGTACGGCCCTAAGGAGTTGGCCCACTTTTCAGAGGAGGCTACTGAGGCTCGTAGAGAGAGGAATCTTGTCCTAGGCTGGTGAAACCTAGTGGTGAGCGCCGGCGAGAGCCTCAGTCTGCTCACTTGCGCTCCCGGGGGCGCCCCGCCGAGGCCCCGCCCCGAAGAGGTCCCGCCCCGTCCAGGTCCCGCCCCCGGTTCGCCGGGCATCCGGAGTCCCCGCCCTCGCTCGCCAACAGCCAATCGGCGGCGACCGGCGGCTGCACTCAGCCTTGCCCGCGGTCCTCCAGCTCTCCGCGCCGGATCGTTGCTCTCTCACTTCGCTGCCGCTGCCGCTGCCGCCGCAGTCGCCCCTCCGTCCCCGGACTCGGTAAGGCCCCACCGAAGCCGCGCGCCGTGGGGAGGGCTGGCGAGCGCTGCGGGCGGGCGGCGGCGGCGGGCTCCAGGGCCGGGTGCGCGCGGGGACTGCCGTGGCCCGGACGCAGGGGGAGGAGGGGGGTCGCCCTCTGATCCTGGACGCGGAGGGGAACCCCAAGGATCCCTCTTTGGACAGCGGGGTCAGCAGAGAACCCGAAACCAGAGCGGGGCAGGACTGACTCCCCAGCCGCCGCAGTGGTTGGTCCGGGGGTCCTCCCAGGGGTCTGTCTGTCTGCACGCGGGCAGGTTCCATGCTGCGGCGGGAGGGATGATGCTCAAGGCTCCAGACTTGGCAAGACGCCACCGGCTTGGAGCCAGTGGGCCACCGGCGTCCTTCGCCGCCCCAGCTCCACCCACTCCCTAGGAGAGGAATGGGTCTGGGGGTCCGCCCGGGGGTCGTCGACCCGCAGGCAGGTACCGTTCAGGAAACAGAGATGGGGGGATGCTTGGTTTCCCCGACGTGGGCAGGACGACTCCGGCCTGGACACACTCGGGCCGCGCGGCTTTCTTTACCTTGCAGTGTGGATTAGGTCTGGGGTACCACAGTCCCGTGCAGGAGTCGGGACGCTAGTCCTCGGAACGCCGAGGGGCACCCCAGCCCCCTCCCCGCTCCCCGAGCCCCCGTCCCCCGCAGTGCAGCCTTCAGGACACGCCCTTGGCGCGGGCACTCCACGCACGGGTACTGCAGGCGCGGTCTGAGCGTCCGCAATGGCCAGGATCAAGGCGCTGGGCCGGCGTCTCCGCTGGCGAATGCCCCCTCTCTCCCGTGCCACGCGGGTTTCAGGGCAGGTGGAGGGCGAAGAACCTGCCCAAGGTCGCGCAGGACCCGGGAGCTGCGGTGCCGCGGGTGGGCGGGGGGCGTCACGTGACCAGGACCCACCGGGCCTGCGAGTTTGTCGCGGGCGAGTCCCTAACCCCAACTCCTTCCGCGAGGCCACGGCTAGTTTGTTTCGTTTTGTCCGCCGGATGCGTGTGCGTCCGCGTCTTTTATCATGTAAATGGTGGCTGGCTTTCCTTACAGACCTAGAGAACAAAGATGACCGATTTTACTTTCATTTTTTAACACCATCGGTTAAAAAAAAAAAAAGTCCAAGTAATTCACCAGGTTGAATGCAGGACAGATTTCATATTCCCCACTTGGGGCTGGCTTTCAGTCCCTCTGGGCTCCGTGGATTATTAAAATACCCAAGGGCAGATTTTAGTAGAAAACCGGTAACTTTGTAAGTTACCGAAAGGAAATGGAAATCATTTGAACCTTTTTGAAACTTGTCTTTTGTTACACCATTTTCTTGCACAGGAGTCAGATTTCTGGTCATTCCAGATATTCAAGCATGTTTATTTCCTTATAAACCACACACCGAATGAATAAAATATGGCCAAGCTCACTCACTGGTCTTTTATTTATGCCCACAAGCGTCGGCCTCCCCTCACCACGTTACTTAAGGTGACTTGCAGAGTGAGTGCGGATAGACAGGAGGCCAGGACGGCTCAGAGCGCTAGTGGCGGAGGCGAGGGAGTTTCTGGGGCCGTCGCGTCTGATTGGGACGGAATGCCACATTTGGACTGGGGTCTGTGTGCCCCGCGGCTCTATTTGCAGGCAAACGTCCGGTTTCCTCCCGGTGCAGCGAGGTCCCACTGAACCTTGCACATTGATCGCCGTCTGAGCGGCTGTTTGCATCAGAAACAGGGCCGTGGTCAGGAGCGCGCTACTATGTATCGGAGTGGCGGAAAGTGGCATCTTGCACGGGTCAAAATAACCTTTCGAGTGTGTACCGAAAACAAACGGCCTCGCCCGGAGGTGATGAGGAGGAACCTGGAGCCGCTGCGCCCTTGGCCTTGGCTCGGCCCAGTGCTCACCCAGCGGTCAAGCCTAGGCCTGCCAGGAATCCCGAGGCGAAGGCCCGCGCTTACGCAACCCCGGGCCGGTGTGCTCATTCATAGAAACGCCGTTAATTAAGTTTTCCCCCGGCGTCCCGGCGAGCCCCTTCCGGACGCGCTCCCGGCTCGATGTCGCCGGGCACACTGAGTTCTTAGCTGCCCCCGAGGCGCTGAGCACGCAGGCCTCGGCCTTCCGAAGAGGCGCTGCGTTCCGCTCGCTGTCGCCCCGGTGGCAGCGCTGGCGACGCGCGCCCGAAAGCTGCGGAAGAGCTCGGGAGGCGCGGCGGGTGGAACAGGATCTGAGCGCCTGGGGCACGCCAGGCCGGGGGCGGGGCTCCCGCTAACCTTTCCCCTACTTTTTCTCCGCCGTCACGTGACCCCGCGGCGGGCGGGGGAGGGGCGGGTGTTTGGGCGCTGTTGCTGGCAAAGCCTTGGAGGACGCGTTCCAATCGAGCAATTAGGCGCGGCCCGAGCCCCAAAGGCGGTGGGAAGAAGGTGGGAGGCGGAAACGCGCGCCCGCTCCGGCCTGGAGCTGGTTCTGCACTTTGATCGGGAACATTTTTTTTTTCTTTACCCTTTGTTGGAAAAAATGTTTAGTCACTCTGCATGGTTATTATTGGCAGGCCAGCATTTTGTTGCCGGTGGGAGCCTGGACTCGAATTCCCCGAAGAAGTGTGCTTTTAAGAATAACATTGTTATTCAAACGAGTCTGTTTAAAGTGCGTTTCAGAAATAACCTTCACCCTTGACTGAGGCTTCTATCCTCTTTGAGCGGCTTGAGCCGGGTCTTTTTCTCGTTTAAAGATACGTCCAAGCACACGGTGCATGGGGGTTGGGGTGCAGAGTCGGCCTCCTCACTCGGGGTTCTCCCTGCAGAACACACCACTGTACAGTTTCTCTGATGATTCCAGAAATAATCGAGGCCGTACATTGAGTGCTTAAAAAAACAACTGTTACTTAACACCAGTAAGGAACGTTTTCTGCTGTTGATTTGTAATATTTTGTTACCCCAAGCAAATACCAGGTGGATGCTGGGTTCCCAGCAGGCCCTGGACACCGGCCAACCGTGACCTGTTTGGGTGACTGGGAGCCTCAGGGCCCCCACCTTTGCTCCTGTGTGTGTGTTATTTTTATGTCCTGCCCTGTTGCTCCCTGGAAGTTGATCATTGAAAGAAGTGGTGTTGCTGAGTAAGGCCTGCCCCTCCCAGTGGTATGGCAGGGTCACCACTGGAGGACTGGGAAATTGGCTGGCTACTGCCTACCTTCCTAAGGATTATCGACTCACTGTTAGACACCGAGTTCTTTGGGTAATAAGGAAAATAATCTCCCATACTCCTCATGTGGTCATTCACCCTCCCACCCATCCCGGGATGCCCTCCAACTGTCTCCCAAGCCCACCTGCTACTGCTGCCTCCTAAATGGCCCCTACACTGGCCTTCCTCCCCATTTCCCCGAGCCACAGCAGCATTTGGATATTTGTCGAACAAACTACAGAATGTTTGAGCAAACTTTCTGTCCCGGATTGCTGTGACCCCCTAAGGTGGTGGGGGGTCTTTGGGGTGCAGGAAGTTGGTGCCAGTTCAGCCAGAAGCAGCAGAAGCTGTCTGTCTGCTCCTTCCTGACCATGCATCTTGCTTTACCCAATCGCTTCGATCAAGGACGTCTGGTCTGGGTACCAGCAGCTCTTCATTCCCCACATCAAAGGGAGCGCCCTCTCCTCTCCCCAGTCCTGGCTTCCTGAGGGGTCCACGTGGCTCTTGGCCCCCAGCACACGCACAGCATTCCGCAGGCTGTGTTGTCCTTTCGGTTTCTGAGGTTGATTGGCTCTCTTCAGAATCCTTCGCCCCTTGTTAAAACATTAATGCGTGTTGCCCTAGCTGGTTTGGCTCAGTGGACAGAGTGTCAGCCTGCAGACTGAAGGATTCCGGGTTCCATTCTGGTCGGGCAGGGGAGGGGGTGCACATGCCCAGGTTTCGAGCTCAATCCCCAGTGTGGGGTGTGGAGGAGGCAGCTGATCAATAATTCTCTCTCAGCGTTGATGTTTCTATCTCTCCCTCTCCCTTCCGCTCTGAAATCAATACGTGTGTGTGTGTGTGTGTGTGTGTGTATAAAGGTAATGTATGTTTGTGTTAAAAGCAAACACAAAATAACCTTGCTTTTAAGGAATTGTCATGTGCTCTAACTCGGACTTTGCTTTTTATGGGAGAATTCCTCATTTCTAAAATTAGGCATTTGCCACTGATTGCCCAGGTGTTAGCTTCTCCACTACTCTTAAAAAGATTTAATGTGCATAGTTTGGGTTTCTTTCTACCTTCTCAAGCACACTTTGAGTAATTGGAGGTACAGTAAGGTATGCATAAAGTAAGTTAGCAACACTGCAGAGTTAAATGTCCGAGACATTGGCCGTGGTCTCAGACCCTGGCGTGTGGGCATTGAGAGAGGAAGAAGGCAAATCCACACGGACGCCCACATTCTTTTTAAAAATATATACTTTATTGATTTTTTACAGAGAGGAAGGGAGAGGGATAGAGAGTTAGAAATATCGATGAGAGAGAAGCGTCAACCAGCTGCTTCCTGTACACCCCCCACTGGGGATGTGCCTGCAACCAAGGTCCATGCCCTTGACCGGAATCGAACCCGGGACCTCTCAGTCCACTGAGCCAAGCCCGTCAGGGTGACACCCACATTCTTGGAGGATTCCTTCTCAGCGCCCGCTATGGTGGGGAGGAAGACGGTTCCTATGGGAACACCTAATGTGGACTCGGTCCGGGCGCTCGCTGTCCTGTCGGTGTGACGTTGTGGGTGTCACGCAGGCAGACGGTCCTGACTTACGAAGATGGTTTGCCTTATGATTGGATGCTGTGTCCTGAGCGTGCTGAAAGGCTGGGCTGAGCTCCGATGTTACTAAATGCATTTTCAACTTACAGTGGGTTTATCGGGATATTAAATCAAGGAGCATCTGTACTTTACATGCCAATCAACAGATCTTAGGAAAGGCGGAGTGACATTTTCTCAAAGGGGACACACACATGCGTACGTGCGCATGTGCGACATAAGGGGCTGAGTTGGAACCTGACCCCGGATCTGTGTTCTCCGAAGCCTGTCTTCCTCCCTTTTCTGCTGCTTTCCAGACCGCGGTGCAGGCATCCCCCACCCCCGTGCCCACTGGACGTGATGCTGAGTCAGCCGCGGCGGCTTCTGGGTTTCCATTTCCTCGTTTGGAAAGTGGTGCCCTGACCCTGCCATCCTGTCACATGGTGGGTTTTATGAGGGCCCAGTAAGGCCGGCGTGGGAGTAGTTTTCGGGGTAGAGAATGAGTGCAGGTCCGCGCACGCAGTGCAGGGCTGCAGGTGGTTGGGTGAGTAGACTGTCCTGCCGGGCCTCCACTGGAATGAGCAGTGTAACAAGTTCGGTTGTACTTCCGGGTGCAAAGGTGAAGAATGTGTGGGAAATTGCCCCCCTCCCCCATGGTTTTAGAAACATGTGTGACAATGGCATCCTGGTAGGGGAAGAGGTTGGGGACTCTCTGGGCAGGTGCGCGCCTCTCCCTGCCATCATGCTGACGGGGTTCTTTGTAAAAAATGTGACCCTCAATGACCGTTCCCCATTGTTGATGTGGGACGATATAGGCTTAACTTTGAATTTGCTTTCTTTTTATAGACTCTTGGTAGACAGTAGCCTCATTGCATTCCAAAAGCCGTAGAAAAGTATGGTTCAGAATTCCCTTTATGACCTTGCTTGACTCTGCACATGTACCCGGCAGATGTAACTGGTTTACTTATAAGATACTTCATTGCAAGAAAGTAGCCCTTTTAAAAATGCAACTATTGAAGGCCCAGTCGTGAATTGAAGATAAAATGTTTCATAAATGAAAGTTCCCGCCCTC
Source organism: Antrozous pallidus (assembly GCA_027563665.1). Classification (NCBI taxonomy): domain Eukaryota; kingdom Metazoa; phylum Chordata; class Mammalia; order Chiroptera; family Vespertilionidae; genus Antrozous; species Antrozous pallidus. Next base: position 6,918,891 of record CM050520.1, on the reverse strand, counting down.
CCAGACACAGAAAGTAAGTCACAATCACAGTCGGTCACTCCTGCATGCGGGGGATGACGTGGCCCACAAAGGGGTGGAGAGGGGATGTTTTTTCCTTCCTCCTGTGACTGCTAATTTTGGCTGCACCTGACTTCTCGCCCTAGCCAGCCGCATAGCCGCAGGAATGCCAAACGCTCAGGAGGAAGAAGGGGCAGAAGAGTCCTGCCAGGCGGGGGTGGGGGTGGGGGTCAGGGAAACCCCCGGGCTGGTGATGATGCCCTTCCAGATCCTTCCTGGTACTTTCCTTGAAGTGCTTTGGGGAGCAGTGCCCAGGCCAGCCGGGGTGCCACCTTGGTACGCATGCATGGCGGGGGTGTGCCTTTCCCACGTGGGAGCTTGTACTTCGGGGTGCAAACAGAACCCTCTTGGCGTTGCTCAGGAGACCGAGCATGCTGGCCGTGCGTGCTGTCGGTAAACTGCGCTGCCTTTCACCAAAGCGGACGCTTCTCTCAGGAGTGTTTCCAGCGATCTCGGCCCGCGTGTCACTCAGACGCGGGCTTTCTCCCCGGGGAGGGCTGAGGCTGTGCGAGCTGCTGCTCCCCGTGGGTAACCTTTTCTTAGCGAATTTCCAGCCTCGGCGTGAGATGGGCCCGCTGACAGCTGGATTGCTTTCTTTTAATCCTCACCAGAGGACATCTTTTTACCGATTCTGGAGAGAGCGGAACATGGATCAATTGCCTCTCCGCACGTGCCCCACCAGGGATGGAACCTGCGACCTTTTGGTTTATGGGACAATGCTCCCACCAGCCGAGCCACGCGGCGAGAGGCAGGGCCAGCTCCGTGGCGGGGGAATTGCGCAACTCTAGCCGCAAGGCCAGCGTGCGAATGCTTCTAGAGTTGGCACTGTCGGGTTTGCAGTTACTGTAGTTTTGTTGCTGGCTGCCGTCATGTCCTTTTGGTTCCAACAGGGTGACCTAATTTTATCTGTCGTAACTGTAGGAACCTTAAGTGGATTTTTTTTTTTTAAGAGAGAGGGGAGAGATAGAGAAACATCCATGTGAGAGAGAATCGTTGATCGGTGGCCTCCTATACATACCCCAACCGGGGACTGAACCCGAGAAACCTCGGTATGTGCCTTACCAGGCATCGAACCAGCGGCCTCTCAGTCATTGGATGACGCTCAACCAATGGAACCACAGGAGCCAGGGCTGGAGCTTCTTACATAGTGTACTGACCACTTCACTTGATGGGTCAGGGTTGCCTTTTGAGCTGCACGTGAGTCTAATACCCAGCTCTGCCATTTGCCAGCTCTGATGTAGGGCAAGTTTCTTGACCCCCAAGCCTTGGTGAGTAACAATAGTATCTCCTTCCTTGGGGTCTGCGGGAATTAAGTGGGCCAGGGCAGGTGAAATGTGATCCCATTGTCCGCCATATGCCAGAGCTTGATGGAAAGAAAGAATAGTTTGTGTCTTCGTTAATAGCACAAAATCTGATTGCCTCATCTATCTACCCACCTACCTGTGCATACCTTCCACCTGCCCCGGGCCTCTCTCCCTCTCTGTTCACTTGCAAGGCGATGTTGAAAGTCTTCTGACCACACCGATTCAGTTGCATATTTCCGTTACTGTAATCACTATATTCTTGGAATGCTGCTGTTGTCACAGGGCAAGTTTCATTGTGTGTTTTATGTTACAGAGGCGGTTTCCACATCGCCCCCTGGGCAAGCTTTGCAGTCTGGCACCAGACTTTGCACTATGATAACCTTTTACTTCTTTCCCATGACGGGCTCCCTGTTCGGGCTTCCTGTTCAGGACCTGGGGGGGGGGGGGGGGTGGCAGGTGTTTGGGAAGGCGGAGGCCCCTGTCTGCCCAAGGGCTCAGCTTCTCTGGGGAGACAGACCTGGCTTCTAGATTTTGAGATGCTGATTTGTAGTATCAGGATTTGTAGGTGCTGATCTCTGAGGTGGAAGGTTTTAGGTGAGGAGGAATTGCTTGTGGACAGCAGGACAAAGTGAATGCCTTTGAAACACAGTGATTGGCCCAGGGTTTTGGGGGGAGGCATTGGGCAAAATGTTTAAACTGAAGGTCATCTTCCCAAAACTGAATGAGCTCCCCTTCCCCCCAGATCCTTTGTTTGACATCCAGTGCCGCCCATGATCTGATTCAGAGAATTCAACAAGGATGTGTGTATCCTGAAGCAGCTTTAAAATATATTTTTTCATTGATTTCAGAAAGGAAGGGAGAGGGGGAGAGAATAGAAACATCAGTGATGAGAGAATCATTGGTAGGAGCTGCCTCTTGCACGTCCCCTACTGGGGATTGAGCCTGCAACCCCAGCATGGGCCCTTGACCAGAATCAAACCCGGGACCCTTCAGTCTGTAAGCAGACTCTATCCACTGAGCCAAACCGGCCAGGCCTGCCTGGTGCTCCTTCTAACTGATGTTGGGAGATTAAACAAATAATTTACAAGCAGACAGAAGCCTGCAGGGAATGTGGGTTCCAGAAGCAGCTAAACCCGTAGAGAATTGTTCTGAGAGCTTATTTGAGCTGATCTGACAAGGTATGACATGTCTGAGAGCAAGATCTCAAGTTCTCAGGCTTCTCTTATGCCTGGAGATTAAGGAGGGAACAGCCTTGAGATTAAGGAGGGGACAAGGAAGAGCACCGTGGAGGTGGGGACGGGATGACAGGATTGGACTGCCACTTCCCGGAAGCCCAGAGACCCTCCAGGCTGTTTAGATGGAAAGGCTGTGAACCAGATGCACAGAAAGAGTGGACAGGGCGAGCTCAGGGCTAAGATAACCTGAAAGGTGACAGGCCTAGGGCCTGGCTCCCCAGCACGACCTGCCCAGTTAGGGATGGATGGGTGATCAGCTCACCTGTGAGGTTACACAGTTCAGAGGCTCAGGTGTGAGGCAGGTGTGAGGCAGGTGTGAGGCAGGTGTGAAGCCAGAAGGCAGAAACGGATGGAGAACGCAGGCCTCTCCACGCTGTGAGTTCCCAGGCCTGGCCCAGTGACGGGAAACTGAGCTTGGGGAGCTGTTGGGGACAGCTAAGAGCAGCATGATATGAGGATATATATATATATATTTAAATTTATTTATTTATTTATTTATTTATTTATTTATTTATTTATTTCAGAGAGCAAGAGAGAGAGGGAGCAAGAGTTAGAAACATGAGAGAGAATCATCGGCTGCCTCCTGCACGCCCCCCTACTGAGGATCGAGCCCACAACCTGGGCATGTGCCCTTGACTGGGAATCGAACCCGGGACCTTTCTATCTGTAGACTGATGTTCTATCCACAGCCAAACCAGCTAGAGCTGGGCAGGATATTTTTAAAACTTGATTTTAAAGAGAGAGAGAGAGAAATGAGAAACATCGATTTTGTTCCACTTACACATGCATTGGTTGGTTCTTGCATGTGCCCTGCAGGGGCTCAGCCCTGCATCCCTGGCGAATGGGAACGGTGCTCTAACCACGGAGACACCCAACAGGACAGAGAGGGGGATTTTTAAAAACGGTGATAAGCCTCGCTGGTTTGGCTCGGTGGATAGAGCGTCGGCCTGTAGACTGAAGGGTCCCAGGTTCGATTCCGGTCAAGGGCACATGCCCGGGTTTGGTCTCCATCCCCAATGGGGGGTGTGCAGGAGGCAGGCAGTCAATGATGATTCTCTCTCACCATTGATGTTTCTATCTCGCCCTCTCCCTTCCTCTCTGAAGTCAATAAGAACATTTAATAAATAAATAAATAAAAATGGTCATAAGTAGGTCCTTGTTCTCACTCGGAGCCTCTTGCTCTGGGTCTGGGTGTTTCCCTGAGAGCCGATTAATGAAGGTGCTGAGTGCAGTGTGTGGAGCTCGGAGAGTCTCTCCCTTAGTGGCCCCCGGAATGGTCCCCCGGTGCCCACGCTCTGCTGGGGGCTATGGCCCCAGGTGTGTTCCAGGAAGGAGGTCCGTGGCAGCTCCCCGTGGGGTGCGGCTCCAGGTGGGCGTGCTCCACTGCCGCCCCAGAAGTGGTTTCTGGAAAGTGAAGGTGGCCAGCCCCCAGGGCCTCCTGCTGTCACCAGCCAGCCCGGGGAGGAGCGGCCACCTGCGTCCCGGGAGGCGCTGCTTCCATCACCCTGTCCTGTCCCTGCGGGAGCTTCTGGTGCCCATGTGAGGGGCAGTGACCGACTGACAGGGAGAGGCTAAGCTCTCCTCATTTCTCTGTGACCTTTCCGGCCCCTTCTCCTTGCCCTTTGTGCCAGTCCATGCGTTCTCTCTGGAGCCACCTGAGAACTGGGGCACAGATGCACGTTGTGTGCAGGCGTGTCCCTGCGCTCATGCCAAGCGGCTTTGCCCCCAGGGAAGCCAGCTGCCTCCACCCAGGTAGATAGGTGCCCGGGTGGGGGGGGTGGAGGGTGCATTCCTCTCAAAACCGGCAGGTGTCGGGTGAGGCCCGGGCTCAGTGGGCGCTGGTGTGGCGGTGAGCAGTGGTGGGGATGGTGGGGAGAGATGGCAAGATTCGCCCTCAGCGGACGTGCTCTGGCGTCCGTGGAGACGGGCTGAGACGTCCAGCCTTGTGTGCAGGTAGAAGTGAAAGCCCCCGGCAGGGCCTGGGGCACAGAGGCGCCCCAGCTCAGGAGACAGGGCGGTGGTGGCACAGCAGCGGGGAAGGAGTAAGACCGTCGAGCACCCGAAGACCTGATCCAGGAGGATGGCTGGTGCCCCGGACTGCTGGTTTAGTTGTGCCCTGCCTACGAGGCCCCAGCCCCAGCCCCAGCCCCAGAGGCGGTGGGGCGGCTGCTCACCTGACTTTGATGCCCTTGGCCGCTCCCCTGGAGGCTGGAGGGAGCCCTAGGAGAGGCTGTCCAGGGCAGGTAGCCCGGATCCAGACCCAGGCCTGGCCTGCCAGCTGGCTCTAGGGCCTTCCTCTCACAGTGGGTGGGGGTTCCCAGCTGGGCTCAGCCCCGGCCGGGCTGGGTGTGCCCGGACGCCAGGGAGAGCTGGAGACGGCGGTCTCAGGGCAGCACACCAAATGCTAACAGCTGCTCAGCCCGGGAGGGGAGGCCGGGTTAGGTGTTCCTCCTGCCGTGTGTCGAGACTTAAAGACACAGGACAGTCCCATGACTGTCCCAATTGCCCATGAATTTAACTGCTTGCCTCCTTCCACCGGGAGCTTCCCCAGGCAGGTGGCTTTGCTGGGGAGGGCACAGGTGGCCTCTGTCCTGGTTCAGCTGCTGGTACTCACGCCCCTTCCGGGAGGCTGCTGATCTGGTTGGCTTCAGCAGCTGTCCATCTAGAGGGGCCGATGGCTTTCAGCAGGCCTGGGATTCTCCATCAGAGCAGGAACATTCTAATTCTGACCAGGGGCTTCCAGAACACAGCGGGCTGTTTTCCAAAGAGGCTGCATGTTTTATACCCACCGGGCACTGGTGGGATTCTGCTTGCCCTGCCCCCTCCTAGCCCCTCCCCGTCTTTCTGGCTGTGACCACGCTGGAGGGGGTGACATGGCCTTTTATTTTTCTTACGTAGATTTAATTTATTTTATTTTTTTAATGTATTTTATTGATTTTTTACAGAGCAGAAGGGAGAGGGATAGAAAGTCAGAAACATCGATGAGAGAGAAACATCGATCAGCTGCCTCCTGCACACCCCCTACTGGGGATGTGCCCGCAGCCAAGGTACATGCCCTTGACCCGAATCGAACCTGGGACCCTTCAGTCTGCAGGTCGACGCTCTGTCCACTGAGCCAAACTGGCGATTTAATTTATTTTTTACGTCATTCTCACCTGAGGATGTTTTCTGTGGGTTTTATTTATTTATTTTTTTATTTTATTTTTTTAAAATATATTTTATTGATTTTTCACAGAGAGGAAGGGAGAGGGACAGAAAGTCAGAAACATCGATGGGAGAGAAACATCGATCAGCTGCCTCTTGCACACCTCCAACTGGGGATGTGCCCGCAGCCAAGGTACATGCCCTTGACCGGAATCGAACCTGGGACCTTTCAGTCCGCAGTCTGACGCTCTATCCACTGAGCCAAACCGGTTCGGCTGTGGGTTTTATTTTTTAAATTTTTGAATGATTTTGTGAGAGAGAGAGAGAGAGAGAGAGAGAGAGAGAGAGAGGTTGTCACTCCAGCCAACGAAGCCCCTGGCGAGGGCTGGCTGTGGTTTTGACCTGCCCGTCCCTGATGGTGACGGGGGGCCGCATTCCAGACACAAATGCTAAGCACCCACAGACTGAGGCGGCATTTTAGCTCCTTAGAGGCGCACAGGGAGCTTTGCAAGCCGCTTGGACGGCCGCTCACTAATCCCGCTTTGGGCTGGCGGAGGGAGAGGCCGGCTCAGGACAGCCACCCTGGCTCCTGCAAAACCAGAAGCAAGTTGTCGGTTTCAGGGGCAGTTAGGACGCTCCCATTTGTCGTTAGGCTGAGCCAATCCAAACAAGCCAGTCCTCAGTTAGCGCAGTTCTGACAAGGCCACGGGAACTGCGGGCGCTCCGCCTGCCTCCCCGCAGCGGCCGGACTCCTGAGCAAAAGCCACTCTCGCCTTTGCCCGGAGTCGCCTACGAACGCTGGGTTTATATTGACCCGCCTGCCATTGGGATCCCTTCGTGTCCTGAGCAAAGCCCCTGAGAGGTTGTGCACGTCATTGTGAGGGTGCCTGCTGCTGCGCAGAACCCCGCCTTGGGTGGGGCCGGGGGCTGATTCCCGGGAGGCCCCGTGGGTATTTTTTGAGAAATGGACCCAGAGCTGTTGGTTTGGGTGCCATCTTCAATGTTCACCATTACCCGTGCCCAGCCTTTGCCTAGAGAGCTTGCTGCTTGCAGGAGCCGGATCTGGCCCTGGCCGGGTGGCTCGGTTGGTTGGACCGTCATCCCATACACCAAAAGGTTGTGGGTTCGATTCTCAGTCAGGGCCTAGGTTTCGGGTTGGATCCATATGGGAGGCAACCAATCGATGCCCCTCTCTCTGAAACGGCAGCTCGCCCTGCGTCTGCTAAACAGGATGTGAATTCGCTGGAGTGCTTGCAGATTACACTAAGCTCAAGTTACAGCGTGGTTAGATGTTTTTGTTTATTTGTTTGTAGTTTGTTTGTTTTCCCAAAATCATTATAGCAGACATATTCAGGTGTGTCCATCCCGGCCTGTCCCTCTGCCCCTGGCGACATCAGATGTGAAGAAGCAGCTGCCGGGCTTGCCTTTCCTCCCCAAAGGCAGACCCGTGCAAGGAAGTGGTGGCCACGCCAGTCCTGCCCTCCCCCCCGCCCCCATCCTCCCACCCTCGGCCTCCCTGTTGGAAAGAGCTCCGCTGGGCCATGGCTCAACCTGAGGCCTGTTGGGAGCAGGCAGCCTCCTGCCACCTCTGTTTCCACTCGGGGACACTGGCCTGGAACACCCCCTGCCTCTTCCTGCTCTTGCTTCCCTGCACCCCCCCGCCCAGGCCCTCGCCCTGTAGAAGGAACAAATGAACGAAAGTCCGGTGCCTTTCCCTCACCGGCTCGTGGCATCGTTTGGGCTGGTCCTCTGACGAAGAGGCCAATTTGACTTTTGTAACTGGGGTTCTCTGTAACGGCCCCACCTCCGCACGTAATGGGCTTGAATGGGTAAAGAACGGAGGAAATGGCACATAACCAGAAAAGACATCATGCTATTTTGTGGGGTGGTTTTTTCCTCTTACCTGCCTTTCAATATATATATATTGGAGCCTGTCCAGTTTCAGAGAGAGGGGGGCATTATATATGTATATATATAATGTGTGTATATATGTATGTATATATTTCAGAGAGGTAAGGGGAGGGAGTGAGAGAGAGAAACATCAGTGATAAAAGAGTCATTGATCAGCTGCCTCCTGTATGCCCCCCCCCCCAACTGGGGATCGAGCCCACAGCCCAGGCCGAACTCAAACCCAGGACCCTTCAGCCCACAGGCCACCGCTCTGTCCACTGAGCCAAACCAGCCAGGGCTCTTAGCTGCCTCTTTATCCGCTTTGTCCACCTGCTGCTCTGTGCAGACCGTTCAGGCTCGCCCACCCTTAGGAGGCGGGCTGGGGGCGGGGGGGGAGGGGAGGCTGTGAGGGCAGTAGCAGCTTCTAGGGGCCGCATGTCCCTGGAAGGAAGCAGAGGAAGCAGAAGGGAGCCGGGGTGATAGGAGACAAAGCACATGCTGTAGACTCTGAAACAGCTCAAATGAAACGTGCTTTCGTTTGCGGGGCAGGCTGGGTGGGGGCGCGGACTGGGGAGCCTGCCCCAGGTCTGTGCCCGGGTAGGGCCGGTGCTCCTGAAATGTTGGACCCCTTGGGGCTTGACTTCAGTCCCAGCCTCGGGGAGGAAGGCCTGAGATTTCCGGGTCTGGCTCCCAGGCGCCAAGCGCTGCCACACCGGAGGCCAAGGTGTCAGCCCGCCGCCGCCCCACGAAGATAAGGGTTCAGGGTCACCGTGACTCACTTCGAGTGGCTGGAGGGCAGGGATGGGACCAGCTGCTACACAGCCACCCCCTTCCTGTGTCAACTGGGTGGGGCCTGGGCCGCTGGCCCGGAGGGGGAGTTGGTGGGAGGCTCAGGGCCAAGGGTCAGGACAAATTACACCCTCTATGGTCTTCCCTATCTCTTCCCAGGAGCTCCTCACCATGGCAGAGGCTCACCAGGCTGTGGCCTTCCAGTTCACAGTCACTCCCGACGGCATCGACCTGCGGCTGAGTCATGAGGCCCTTAAGCAGATCTATCTGTCTGGACTTCACTCCTGGAAGAAGAAGTTCATCAGATTCAAGGTTTGCAGACACTTGTTTAAATCTGGGCCGTCACCCCTGGAACCCAGAGCCGTTCTTGGGGTGCTGGTGAGGCATCCATATTTCTGAGTGGGGATTGGCGAGTCATCCGTGTCTTCGGGGCACCTAAGGCTCACGAAGCCGGTTGACGTATGTGGACTGGCTGAATTCTTGACGAAATCCTGGAGGCAGGTGGGGCCCCTGTGGGGCAGGTGAGGCGTCCGGGGGCTCAGAGAGGGTGAGTGGCCCGCTTGGAGGGAGCAGAGTAAGGAAGAAAACCCGGGCCTCCTGCTCACCTTCTGGAAACGGGGTGTTTCCGGTAAAACTGCAGAGAGTCTGTCGAACAGGTGTCTCATGGATAAAACAAACATTGACAGACACGCACGTAAATTCAAGTGCAGCTGTCTTCACATGTTCTCAGTTCTGTTTCCTCAAAAGAAGACAAGTTAATCACTCTCTTAAGCACATGTCTTGCTTTTATTTTATTTTTTTTAATATATTTTATTGATTTTTACAGAGAGGGAGGGAGAGGAATAGAAAGTCAGAAACATCGATGAGAGGAACATCCATCAGCTGCCTCCTGCACACCCCCTACTGGGGATGTGCCCGCAATCAAGATACATGCCCTTGACCGGAATCGAACCAGGGACCCTTCAGTCTGCAGGCCGATGTTTTATCCACTGAGCCAAACCTGTGGTGGCTAATTTAGTTTATTTTAAAAATCACTGAAGGAAGGGCAGAGGTAGAGGAGGACATGGAGCAGGTGGAGGAGGGTAAATGATGATGGAGAAAAAATAAGAGAGGAAAACATAAAATCAAAAATCATAGAAGGAATAAATCAATGCCATGTTTAAAAAATTCAAGCAAATGAAAGGCCTTCAAGTGAAAAGTAAAAGTTCCCCTTCCCCTCAGGGCAGATTCCACAGTTGATGTTTTTCATTTGTTGTTATTCCTCACCCAAGGATATTTTTCCATTGATTTATTATTATTATTTTTTTAGAGAGAGTGTAAGGGACAGGGAGAGACAGAGAAAGAAACATCAATGTGAGAGAGACATAGATTGGTTCCCTCTCACATGTGCCCCTGACCAGGACGGGCCGGGGATTGACCCTGCAACCCAGCCATGCCCCTGACCGGACTGGAACCCGGGACCCTTCAGTCCGTGGGCTGACACCCCAACCACTGAGCCAAACCGGCGAGGGCCAGTCGATGTCTTCGCTCTCATTTTCCGTTGGAGAGGGAGGCAAAAGGCCCAGGAGCTGGAGTAGCTGAGAGCAGTGACAAGGGAGGTGGGCCTGGCTGGACAGATACACCTGGGCTTAGCTGGTGGGTTCTGGGGCCTGGGTACCGCAGGGATCACACCCCGTATGGGCACCGGAAGTGGAGGAGGGTGCCACCTACCAGGAAGCTGGAGTTTGTCCACCTGGCCTTGCTGAGAGCTCCTCATTACTTCCAAATAGAAAATAGAAAGTGGGGGAGAGGGGTGGCCTTCAATTCAACCCTGTGGAAATACTGTTCCTGATTTTTTTTAAAAAAATTTTTATTCTTTAAAGTATTACAAATAGTAGTACATATGTTTTCCTTTTCCCCCCTCTATTGTCCTCCCCCCACACTGTTCCTGATTTTAAAGGCCTTATCCTGCAGCTGAGAAAGCGAGAACAATAGATATGAAAACAAATGACCTAAACAGTGCGTGGCCTTCTGTAGCCAAAGGGTTTTGTAGGAGCATCAGTCTCCCAGGAGGCGGGGTGAGCAGGGCACAGCAGCTGCAGGTGGTGGGCGGGCGGGGTGAGCAGGAGACACTGTCTAGAACCCCCCTCCCTCTGGTTTCATTGAGCTTAATTCTTCCCCACTCCTTGTAAACAAGCATCTTCTAAAAAAATCAGATAAAGCATTGAGAGTCTTTAATCTATTGTCTTGGTCAAATCAATCTCTTTTTTATGGCTCCAGTAAGAATTTTTTTACTTGGAAACATACACAGAAGTTAAGAGAAGGAGCCACACTGCTCACCTCCCAGGTTCCACTGCTCACATTTTGCCAGTTTTGATTCATTTTCCTTCACCCCTCTTCCTGCTACTCTTTGGGGGTTTTTGGAGGCGAGGGGGTAGGGGAGGGTTTGTCTGAAGTATCTTACAGCACGTTCTCTACCTGGAGTGAAGTCTTCTGCAAACACTTCAGGAAGACACGGCATCTCAATTTGGGGCAGGAGTGGGGGAGCGAAGGTTGGGGGGCGAGGGGTGGGGGAGTGAGGGGTGGGGGAGCGAAGGGTGGGAGGAGTGAGGTGGATTTAGAGAGGGCGGTCCGGGGTATCTCAGGTGTAGCAGGTTGCGGAGAGCACTTCCTGGCTGGCTCAGGGACATCCTTAATCCACGGCTGTCATTCCTCTGTCTGGGTGGAGCTGGGGAATCTGTATGCTAAATCGGGTGATTCTAATGTCCTGGGGTCACTCGGGGTCACTTTGGCTCAGAAGTCCAGGAAGGGACGGCTGGAGGCTACTGCAGCTGGAGGCGCTGGGGGAGACTGTCAGCGGTGACCCGGTCACCTCCTGCAGACACCCCACGCCTGACTCGCTCCCGCCCGTCTTTCCAGAACGGCATCATCACTGGCGTGTACCCGGCGAGCCCCTCCAGCTGGCTCATCGTCGTGGTGGGCGTGATGTCCACCATGTACGCCAAGATCGACCCCTCGCTGGGGATCATTGCCAAGATCAACCGGACCCTGGACACAACGTGAGTAATCCGCGCTCTGGGCCGGCTCTCCGGCTCTCCTCCGCGTCCGGGCCGAGGCTCCCGCCGCCCTGAGCAGCTCCGGCCCGTCGCTAGGAAGTACCAGGCCCCACAGCCTCATGCAGCGGGTTTTGTGTTTCCGGCCAGGACGTCTGCGCAATTGGGTCCTTTAGGGACGAGCAGCAGCTCGTGTGTGCATGTGTGTACGTGTGTGTGCACGCGTGTGTGCATGTATGCGTGTGTGTGTGTGTGTGTGTGTGTGCGCGCGCGCGCGCGCGCGCCTGCCTGGCTTCCGGCCTGCTATTGGTGTTTGGCCTGAGCATAAGCCAGCACCTTGCTGATTTAAATATTGTTCCTTTATATTTATTTATTTAAATTTATTTTATTGATTTTTTTTACAGAGAGGAAGGGAGATGGATAGAAAGCCAGAAACATCAACGAGAGAGAAACATCCATCAGCTGCCTCTTGCACACCCCCTACTGGGGATGTGCCCGCAGCCAAGGTACATGCATGCCTTGACAGGAATCGAACCCGGGACCCTACAGTCTGCAGGCCGACGCTCTATCCACTTGAGCCAAACCGGTTTTGGCTTATTTACTTTTTAAAAAATATATTTCTTTATTGATTTCAGAGAGGAAGGAAGAGGGAGAGAGAGATACAAAATTCAATGATGGAAGAGAATCATTGAACGGCTGCCTCCTGCACGCCCCCTACTGGGGATCAAGGCCACAACCCAGGCATGTGACCTTGGTCGGAATTGAACCTGGGACCTTTCAGTCCGTAGGCCAAGGCTCTATCCACTGGGCCAAATCGGCCAGTGCTAAATATCGTTCCTTCAGAAGCCCCTGGACTCAGCTCTAGCTGAGCGTCCGCAGCCGCAGGTCCCCGGGGCGCTGGCCCTGCCTTCGTAAGCACCTGCGAGACCCCGAGAGAGCGCCCTGCCTGTCAGTGGAAGCGCCCGCCCTGGACGCCTGCCAGGGCCCGGGCTGCCTGTGGGCAGGGGCCTTGGCCCCGGTCCCGGCCGCCCCTTTCATCCTCCAGTCCCTCCTCCGCCGTGTGCCAGTCCTGCCTGCCCCTCGCTGGCCGGGCGTGGGTTGACCACAGAGGCCTACTTGCCCTCCTGTGGGCTCTCCTAGCCGGGTTACGTCCGGAAGAGCTGGCTCCGTCAAGCCCTTTCATGTGGATCTTTACGAGATTGCTTCTTGGTCCCTCTCCACCGATGGTGACGACTGGGCCACCGTGTTCCACATTTAGAAAGTGCAGGTTGTGTCCTGGCCGGTTTGGCTCAGCGGATAGAGCATCGGCCTGTGGACTGAAGGGTCCCGGGTTCGATTCCGGTCAAGAACACACGCCCGGGTTACAAGCTCAACGCCTATAGGGGGCTGTGCAGGAGGCAGCTGATCAACGATTCTCTCATCATTGATGTTTCTCTCTCTCTCCCTCTCCCTTCATCTCTGAAGTCAATAAAAATATATTTTAAAAAAAAGAAAGTGCAGGTTGGGGGACCATCGGAACCGTCTTGGTGGGACTGGCGCGGTGTTCACGTGGACGCGTCTTTTACGGGAGCTTGTCCGCTGCTTTCCACGGAAGCGCCGGGTGTACAGGGAAGCGGTGCCGGCCTGCCGTTCGTTGGCCAGTGCTGACCCGCCGTGTGGGCTTTGTGTCTGCCTCCTTCGGTGATGTCATCAGTCGACTCGGCGGGGTGGGGTGGGGTTTTCCCATCCCCGCGTCCAGGTTTGCTCGTGGACCGGCTCCCAGGAAAGAACGTACAGGTTTTCAGTGGAGATGACCTTGCACTTGAACTGCAGGCTTGACAGGCTCAGAAAGACTCGAGTTCTGCAGCAAAGGCGTCTGTCAGGTGTTTGGTGCCACTGAAGTTTACGGAGGGTTCAGCGGATGCTTTCCGAATCTTGGCAGCTCCTTCCGGTCACGTGTTGGTTTGCTTTAGCGATGTTGGTGATAAAAACAGAGTTCTTACTTGGTCCTATTCCGCAGTTCCCCCAAACCCTGGAAACTAGGAGCAAAGCCACAAAGGCGTGGGCATGGCTGCACTCCCCGTCGTGTGCAGAGTCTCTCCTCGGCCTCCTCTGCTCGCTCACGTGTCCCCGGCGTGTCCCGTCTTGTGCCCGCAGGGGCAGCATGTCCAGCCAGACGAAGCACGTGGTGAGCGGCGTGCTGTTCGGGACGGGCCTGTGGGTGGCGCTGATCTTCACCATGCGGTACTCCCTCAAGGTGCTGCTGTCCTACCACGGCTGGATGTTCGCCGAGCATGGCAAGATGAGCCGGGCCACCAAAGTCTGGATTGTAAGTGCTCGCACCCCGGGCCCCGGGCCGGTGTGGGGTTTTCTAGCCGCACGACTCAGGTGTGACGGACAGGCGAGAGGCGGGGCTGTGGGGCCTGGGCAGCCGCTGTGTTTGGAGAGATGTTGTGGAGTGGACGCAGGGGGGACGGCCACTGGAGTCCAGACCAAATTAAAATCATTAGCCGGCCCGGCGACTGCTCCGCCATTCTCCACGCAGGGAGACTGGAGAGCAGCCCCAGCCCTTTGTGCAAGACCCCTGTTAAGCACATTCACCAGATCCTGTTTTTGCAGAGCGGGTAACCTAAGACAAAACAGTTTCCTAAGCCATGGCAGTGTAATGCCGTTTACGGCCATGTTATTCACAGGGTCATCCTGTTCTTCAGAAAGCTGACTGTGTTCTATCTTGCAAGGCTGTTTTATTTTGCAAGATGCATCTGGAGAAGGGCCACGAGGCCATATATCTCAAAGCCTGGCCTGTTGTCAGCACTGACAACTCTATCTGCCTCCTGCACGCCCTGTACTGGGGACCGAGCCCACAGCCCAGCATGTGCTCTTGACCGGAATTGAACCCAGGACTCTTCAGTGCACAGGCCGACGCTCTGTCCACGGCCTCTCTGGAGCGCTCAGAACTCCCACTCTAACGAGCCCTGGACACCCAGCCGGCCGTCACCACTGCCGGCGACACAGACCTCACATCCCCCGAGTCTCCTCAGGCCCCCTTTCTCCTCAGTCCCAGGCCCTGTGTTGTGCGGCGAGTCTCCGGAATGTCTTTGTGTGGGAGCTGGGCCTGTACCCCGCCCCCACCACGCCTGCGCTCCCCACCCGGGCAGGCCGTCCGAGCTGCGCTGTCTCTTGGACTGTCTTAGATTCCACGGTCCTTCCGTGCCTGGCTCGTCTCATGGAGCTTTTACTTTTTCTTTTAAGAATGTTTTTATTGATTTCAGGGAGGAAGGCAGAGGGAGAGGGAGATAGAATCCATGTTGAGAGAGAATCCTCGATTGGTTGCTTCCTGCACGTGTCCTTGACCAGAAGTGAACCCGGGACCCTTCAGTCCACAGGCTGATCCTCTATCTACTGAGCCAAACCAGCTAGAGCGAGCTTTTACTTTTTATTTTATTATTATTTTTAAACCAGTTGAATTTTTTAAAAAATATATTTTATTGATTTTTACAGAGCGGAAGGGAGAGGGATAGAAAGTCAGAAACACGGATGAGAGAGAGAGAGAGACATCGATCAGCTGCCTCTTGCACGCCCCCTACTGGGGATGTGCCCGCAGCCAAGGTACATGCCCTTAGCAGAATCGAACCCGGGACCCTTCAGCCCACAGTCCAGCGCTCTATCCACTGAGCCAAACCGGTCTCGGCGAAATTTTATTTTTTAAATATATTTTTATTTGTTTGAGAAAGGAAGGGAAAGAGGGATAGAGGGAGATAGAAACATCAATGATGAGAGAGAATCATTGATTGGCTGCCTCCTGCACACGCCCCACCTTGGGGACTGAGCCCACAGCTCAGGCATGTGCCCTTGGCCGGAATCAAATCCGGGACCCTTCAGTTCACTGAGCCCAACTGGCCGGGCAGCTCTTACTTTTTAAAGGAAGGTCCTCGCAGGACCTCTCCCTCTGACCCTTTGTGTTGGGATTTCCCTCATCGCCAGGAAAGAGGTTCATTGTGACTCAAGTTTGGGACTGAACGATGTGAGTTCTGAGCACTTATGTTTGTCCTCTAGGTGGGTCCTCTAGGTCGTGCGTGAAATAAAAGCCTCACTCTTTTGTAGCTTTTCTCACTTGAGGCCACGGCTAAGTGGCTTCCCCGGCCGAGCAGGCCTCCCTGACTCTCCCTGAGCTTCCCGTCGTCTCCGCCCGCTCTCTCACCCTTGGCCCGCGCCGGGCTCCGCGGTGTGCGTGGCTGTCCCCACGGCCGTCAGCCGCCGCCGCCTCTGTCTGCGGGCCGATTGCCGCCGCCCCGGGGCTGCTGGGGAGAGAGGCTTGGGCGCCACCTCGGGTGTGAGCCCACCGCACCCCCCCCGCCCACCCCCTCCCCCCACTCTTTCCCAAACCGGCTTCTGCTACTGCTTCGTTCAGTTTTCTGGTTCTCGGAGAAGCAGAGTTTCACACCAGAGGGGATGCCCACACTTGACAAAACAAGTTCCATGAGGCTCCCTAGATGGCTGATGCCCAGTTGGGTCAAGAGTCATGCCCCCCACCCCCGTCCCGTGAGCCCCGGACACTCCTTCGAGGTCTGGTCGGCGTGACGTGACCAGGATTAGGTCACTGCAGCCCGAAGCAAGGCCGAGGGCAGGCAAGCGTGCTGCCCAATGGCCTTGACAGTGACCGAAAGGGCCACGCCGCTCCTGCCAGGCTCGGCTCAAGGCCCGGCCCCTGGGTTGGCCCTTCTCGCTGCCCACAGAGCCTTGAGCCCGTCCGGGGACCGGGGCCTCGCAGGAGCAGGAGCAGGAGGGAGCTTTCCCGCGTGCAGCGGCGGTCAGGCTGGCCACCGGGCCCGGGGCAGGACAGCGCCAGGCGGGTGGGGCATCGCAGCACCCGGCACACCTGGTTGTTTGGGGTCACCTGCGACCCTGGAGAACTGTCAGGTTGTCTCAACTTTTATTTTTTTATTTTATTTTTTATTTAATAAAGGTTTATTTTTCTTTTTTTAAAATATATCTTATTGATTTTTTACAGAGCGGAAGGAAGAGGGATAGAAAGTCAGAAACATCGATGGGAGAGAAACATCGATCAGCTGCCTCTTGCTCGCCCCCTACCGGGGATGTGCCCGCAGCCAAGGTACATGCCCTTGACAGGAATCGAACCCTGGACCCTTCAGTCCGCAGTCCGACGCTCTATCCACTGAGCCAAACCAGTCTCGGCTATAAAGGTTTATTTTTCAAAATGTACAGCTGGTGAGGTCGATTGTTCCTGCATCTTCTCCAGCAGCCGGGGCGTCCCCACCTTTGGTGTTTCAGGTGTACCTCGCTTGAGCTCTGTGCTGTGAAACTGGTTTAATGAGTCCTTTACTGAGGAGCTCCTGAAGGGCTGCCCTGGCCAAGGAGCCCGGATCGTCAGCCTGTCGGGGGCCACAGCTGGGGTATCAGCTTGTCGCTGGGAACCTCCTTACAGAGCTTGTCCCGCGTGGCTTTCTCAAACAAGACCAGGTTATTGAGCCCGTCCCGACTCTGCCTTTGGACCACTTCTTCTTTTCGGCCTTGCCCCCCCACTTGTTCACGGGGCCTTTGTCTTTCTTGGCCGACTTCCCAGCATCCTTCTCCTCCTTGTCGTCCTGGGGCGGGACGTGCGGCTGCCTCGCCAAGGTGTCGGCCTGAGAGCCGGCTGCCTCAGCTTTTGAAACGTGCCTTTTTTCCAGGGGATGGTCAAGCTCTTCTCGGGCCGGAAGCCCATGCTGTACAGCTTCCAGACGTCGCTGCCGCGCCTGCCCGTGCCCGCCGTGAGGGACACCGTGTGCAGGGTGGGTGCCGCCCCCGGGAGATGCGGGTCGCCGAGGGGTTAGGGTTATGACTTAGAGACGATTGCCCGAGGATTCGCTGTCCTCAGCGGGGCTGAGGCTGTGATAGGGAATTTCTCTTGTCGTCAGCACATCTGGGGTGTTTTTATCCCCCACCCCCTGCCTCCGCTTAGACATTTTTCAGTAAAAGGCATCGTATGTGGTAGTGAAACCACGTGGCAAGTGTTTATTTTTATTTATTTGTTTGGTTTTTTTTATATATATTTTATTGATTTTTTACAGAGCAGAAGGGAGAGGGACAGAAAGTCAGAAACATCGATGAGAGAGAGACATCGATCAGCTGCCTCCTGCACGCCCCCTATTGGGGATGTGCCCGCAGCCAAGGTACATGCCCTTGCCGGAATCGAACCCGGGACCCCGCAGTCCGCAGTCCGCAGTCCGACGCTCTATCCACTGAGCCAAACCGGTCTCGGCTATTTATTTGGTTTTTTTAAATATATTTTTATTGATCTCAGAGAGGGAGAGGGGAGAGAGAGAGAGAAGCATCAATGGTGAGAGAGAATCACTGATTGGCTGCCTCCTGCATGCTCCACACTGGGGACTGAGCCCGCAACCCAGGCGTGTGCCCTTGGCCGGAATCGAACCCAGGACCCTTCAGTCCCCAGGCTGATGCTCTACTCACTGAGCCAAACCGGCTAGGGCCACGTGGCAGATTTTTAAAACAACTTTGTTGAGCTATAATTAACATACCGTGGAACTCACCCAAGTGTCCACGTCACTGGTGTTGTTGGATTCCATTACTGATCGTTCTGATTTTTAAATCCTCATTCTGGGTCACATTTTTATTTTAGGATGGGAGAGAGAGAGAGAGAGATCAGTGTGAGGGAAACACTGATCCCGTCCGTACGCTCCTGCACTGGAGATCGAACCCGATACCTACATGTGTGCCCCGACTGGGAATCGAACCCAGAAGCTTTTGGGGTGTGGATGGCACTGCCAACCACTGAGCCACCCAGCGGGTGTTGCTAATTGTTTTAAGTTGTGCCCTGTCATTGCTCCGGCTCCTCCTCCTGTCCTGTGTCCGGGGCACTGGGCAGCACTGCCCGCGCTTGCCTCCCCCTCTCCCTCCCCCCTCCCCCCCCCCCCCCGCCCCGTGCCATCACGCTGCAGCCAGTGAGGATGGAGCTCTTGGACGGGCCCGGGCACTCTGCAGTGTTCTGTTAGCGTCTCTGAAACACTGGCCTGGTCCGTCGGGAAGTCATGGTGATGATTTTCCGGTGACTGGGGATCTGGGCGCTTGGGGCCAACCGAGAGTAACAGGAGTGGTTGTTTCATTACCAGTCACCCGGGTCATCGGTGAGCGGTGGGGTTACCAGCTGGTGGGAGGACTGGCGACGCAGGGGAAGACTTGGCCACCTTTCCAGTACGTTCACGTTTTTCCGGAGGGAGCTGTGCGCTGACCGGGCTCATGTCTCCTCCCTAACCCAGTACCTGGACTCGGTGAAGCCCCTTATGAAGGAAGCCGAATTTAAGCGGATGACAGCTCTCGCCGAAGATTTTGCCGTCAGCCTCGGGCCGAAGTTGCAGTGGTACCTGAAGCTAAAATCCTGGTGGGCTACCAACTACGTAAGTGCATGCCCACGATTTTTCTTGGGCAAGAAAATTTCTTAATCAAGAAATTGGATTTTTTGTGTGAGAAATTCTAATCAGTTCCCGGAACATCTGGGCATCCCCATGTGTGGCATCCAGAGGGGACCTTTGGCAGAGGGGACCGGTGGGGGTGGGAGTCTAGGTTTTGAGGAACAGCTGGAAGAGAGGGGTTGGCTGTGACCCAGACACAGCCAGGGTCGGGGCTAGGAGTGGGCGTGGTGCAGGGAGTTGAGAGACCAGGGCAGGGGACGGGGTGTTGGGGTTTTCCTCTCTTCTCCACGACCAGCGTGGAGAGAGAAGTAGGGCCCAGTTTCTGAGTGGAGGGGCTGGGGATCGAGAAATATAGAAAAGAATAGGTGACACGGAAGTAGAAAATAAAGCTGGGGCTGGGTGGAATCCCTGCTCTCTGATGGAGAGACAGAAAATCCCAACCCAAACGCAGTGTGTTTATTTATACTAAAACAGAAAAGGGGTTTCGTATGAAAAGACTTAAAATCAAAGGAGCTTTAGTGGGCCCAGGCCCCACTCATTCCCGGGGCTCCGCTGAATCTACGTTTCAAGGGCCCTCCCCCCGACACCTGAAGCCAGTTAAGAGTCAGTACTGATAATGCACCCAGCCCTTTTGGGGGATGCGTTTCCAAGACGTGGCTCTGCCTGGCACCCTGGATTCGGCTGACACTGATTTAAAGACGCCCAGGGGCCTCCCTGGGGGCCGGCCCTCTGCATGGGGCACATTGCTCTTCGGGTGCACCGGTGGGCCGAACTCTTAAACGTGCCCCGAGACTCCTCCCTGCACACCAATCTGGGAGCATCACTCCAACACGTGACCTTAACAGATCCACTTCGCACCCTCGTTTTCCCGCACTGAACCCCCCAGCCCCGCGGGGCCAGTGCCCCTCTGGTTGAGCTCGTCTGTCTGCACCACCAGGTGAGCGACTGGTGGGAGGAGTACATCTACCTGCGCGGACGGGGGCCGCTGATGGTGAACAGCAACTACTACGCCATGGTGAGTCCTCCGGCGGTGGCTGACGCCCTGCGGCTGCTGGGAGGTCCGCTCACGCCCCTCCTGTTCTGCCACCTCTGCCCGAGGCGTCACACCCACCAGAGCGCCGGGACCCGCTTCCCCCGCCAGAGAGCCGCATGCTTACAGGGCCCCTCCAGGCGCCTGCCGAGAAACGGGGGTTGTGGTCATGTCCTCGGGCCCAGGGCCTTCCTCCCAGCAGGGGGTGCCTCGCCCCTGTTCCTAAGGGCACTGCATAGACAGGGCCATCGAGGCGTGAAGGGCTCAGGGCTGCTCGTCAAGCTGTCCTCCCAGGGACACTGGAGTCACTGGCGATCACGTGTCCGTGTCCTGTGTCCGTGTCCTGTGTCTGTGTCCCGTGTCCGTGTCCCGTGTCCGTGTCCCCTGTCCGGTCTGGTGCGGCACATGCCACGTGCCATTCTTCCCTTAGCAGCCCCTCAGTTGGGGTTCCAGGGCATCGTTTTTATAAGCAGCGAATCCAATTCTTTCGCTTTCTGTTCTTTACCTCCTTCTATTTTTTCCCCTCTTTATCGTTGGTTCTTTCCTGCTACTTTTCTCCTTGTTAGATTCCTCTCTTCTTTTCCCCTTAACTCTTTCCCTATCAGAACATGCTCAGACTGGCAGAAGCTGTCGGCTGGCTCCTGGGACCCTGAAGGACGCTGCCGCCAGCTACGCTTCCTTCCAAAGTGTCGGGGACTCGCTCTCCAGTGTAGTCGGACCCGTGTCCCCCGCCCTCTCTTCCCGTCACGGAAAGTGGCCCTTAGACACGGCCTCACGCCGCGGGCGCGGTGCTGCTTGCGGGAGAGCATCCTCTTCCTGTCTCTCCCGCCCGGGACCGCCGTCCGCTGCTCTTCTGTCTGGATCCCTCTGGGCATTGCCTCAGGGCCTTTGGGACAAAGTGCTGTCGCCTTCTTTCAGTTCGAATGGCAGCCATTTAAAATTTAACCTAAAATTTAAAATACACTCTTACCTTTACTAGCCCAAGCATTACTTGGGGCTTGTGTTCTTATAAAACATGAGAAAGCCCTGGCTGGGTGGCTCAGTGGGTTGGAGCGTTGTCCAGTTCACCAAAAGGCTGTGGGTTCGACACCTGGTCAGGGCGTGTTTGGGAGGCAACCAATAGGTCTCTCTCTCTCTCTCTCTCTCTCTCTTTCTCTCAAAATCAGTGAAAACCAATGAAAACCTTCCCGAGTGAGATTAAAAAGAGATAATAATACAGTTGGCCCGAAACCGGTTTGGCTGAGTGGACAGAGCGTCGGCCTGTGGAATGAAAGGTCCCAGGTTCGATTCCGGTCAAGGGCATGTACCTTGGCTGTGGGCACATCCCCGGTTGGCGGTGTGCAGGAGGCAGCTGATGGATGTTTCTGACTTTCTATCTCTCTCCTTTCCTCTCTGTGGAAAGTCAATAAAGTATATTTTAAAAAGTAATAATACAGTCGGCCAAGTGTAGGAAGAGAGAGTTTATTTTCTCGCAGAGCAGGCGGGATCTCCCCACGTGGTGGGAGGGGAGGATTGCAGCCCCCTCGGCCCCGCCAGGCGCTCGCCTCCCCCCCGTCCGCCCCTTCGAGCCTGCTCCCCGCCGACGCACGTCCTGTTTCAGGACCTGCTGTACGTGGTGCCCACGCACATCCAGGCCGCCCGGGCGGGCAACGCCATCCACGCAATCCTGCTGTACAGGCGCAAGCTGGACCGGGAGGAGCTCAAACCGGTGAGCCGACAGACCGCGTTTTCAGAAACACTCCTGCAGCTTCCTGAGGATGCTGCTTTACTGCACGTGTGTGAGCTCTGGCCCACGCGGGCACACCCTTCACACCCACAGCCGTGACGGCCCGCACAGCCACCCTCCACGGTTCCCTGGGCGCTGTGACCCTGCCTCCTGCCCCCTGTCCCTTCCCACGCTCCCTCCCCACCCAGCGCCCACCAGGCCCCTCCCGGCCCGCCTTCCGTCGCTCCGGGCCAGCCGTCACCGGTCGCTGACCCGCGCCCGGGGGGTCTGAAAGGTTGGCGACAGCTGCCCCAGGCTGCTCTGCGTCCCCCAAAGCTGTACGTCAGCGGGAGCATCTGGGCTGGCTGTCTGATGTGCTTCTAGAGCTTGCCCCTTGAAGAAACTCCTGCTCACTTTTTTTATACAAAGGAAATATTTTATTTATTTAAATTTTATTCTATTTATCCCATCACATGTATCCTCTCTATGCCTTCGTCCACCTCCACCCATCTCTTTCCGCCCCCGAAATCACCACGCTCTTGACCATGTCTGTGAGTCTCTCTCCCTTCTTTCTTTTTATTTTGCCGAATCCTGCCTTCCCCCAGCCCCCTCCCTGTTTCCTTTCAAAGGAAAACAGTTTAGCGGGTGAGCCGCTCAGGAATAACACACAGCTTCCGTAAAACCCTCCGGCCGGGGTGTCGGCTCACACTCGGCCGGCCGGGGTGTCGCTTGAGGGGCGGTGCCGTGGGAAGCTGCCCCGGCGAGGTCCTGCCAGGCCCCGGGGGAGCGGGCGCCCCGGAACGGCTGTTCCTCACGGGGCCGGACCGCGCCGCACGCACAGAGCTCCTTTGTCGTCCCCGTTGGCACGTGTTTCTGTTGCAGATCCTTCTTCTGGGCTCCACGGTCCCGCTCTGCTCCGCGCAGTGGGAGCGCATGTTCAACACGTCCCGGGTCCCCGGAGAGGAGACGGGTGAGCGCGCCCTGGCCTCTCACCTCCCGGGGAAATTGGTTCTCCGGTATTTTATCCTTTTGCATGCAGTTAGGAATGGGATTTTTTAAAATGGTTTTTTAATTGACTTCAGAGAGGAAGGGGGAGGGAGAAGGAGAGAAGATAGAAGCACCAATGAGAGAGAACCATTGATGGGCTGCCTCCAGCTGATCCCCTACTGGGGATCGAGTCCACAGCCCGGGCTCATGCCCTTGGCCAGAATCGAACCCTGGACCATTGGGTCCGCAGGCCGGACACTCTATCCCTGAGCCAGCCTGGCTAGGGTGGGATTTTTTTTTTTATTTCTTTTTCTGGCAGTTCATTGTTAGTATATAGAAATGCAACTGATTCTTGTATCCTGCAATTTTATACAGAATTCTTTTAAATAAGATTTTTAGGGAGAGAGTGGGAGGGAGAAAAAGAGGAACATCAGTTTGTGCTGTTCCCCTGGTTCATGGTTCATTCCGGGTCGGTTCCGGTGTGTGCCCTGCGCAGCGCCCGCCTGCAGCCTTGCTGCATCGGGACGGTGCTCTCGCCCGCTGAGCCCCCGGCCAGGGCTGGGCTGAATTCTTTAGTTCTGACAGTTTTTGGTGCAGCCGTCAGGGGTTTCTGTGTACAACAGCAAGCCCTCCGTGAGCAGTGACGGTCTTCTTTCTTCTTCCCGATTTGGATAAGCCCACAGCGGACAGCCTCGAACCAGGAGCTCTCCCTAAGACCAGCCACTAGGCCCTCTCCACGCCTGCAGGCCTGGGCGCGGGACACCTGCTGGCCCATCCACAGATGAGGCGGTGGAGGCTCCAGGGGTTCAGTCAGTGGCCCACGCCGATGCCTCTGGCGATGGCGGAGCGGGGCCTCGTGTCAGGCCTCTCTGACTCCGGTGCCCTCGCCCGACCCCGTGCTGAACCCCTCGCCCCCCAGACAGGAGGCGCGGCCCCGGGAGCCGCGGTGCCGGCCCGCCCCCCGGCCTCTGACCTGCGGGGTTTTGTCTCCCCGCCGCGCAGACACCATCCAGCACGTGCGGGACAGCAAGCACATCGTCGTGTTCCACGGCGGCCGCTACTTCAAGGTCTGGCTGTACCACGACGGGCGGCTGCTGCGGCCCCGCGAGCTCGAGCAGCAGATGCAGCGGATCCTGGACGACCCCTCGGAGCCGCAGCCCGGGGAGGCCAAGCTGGCGGCCCTCACGGCGGGAGAAAGGTGGGTGCCTCAGACAGCCCGGCTCCGGGGTGTAGACGCCGCTCACTGGGCTGTCCGCCCGGCCCCGGGCAGGGAGCGTGTGCCTCAGACAGCCCGGCTCCGGGGTGTGGACGCCGCTCACTGGGCTGTCCGCCCGGCCCCGGGCAGGGAGCGTGTGCCGTGGACAGCCCGGCTCCGGGGTGTGGACGCCGCTCACTGGGCTGTCCGCCCGGCCCCGGGCAGGGAGCGTGTGCCGTGGACAGCCCGGCTCCGGGGTGTGGACGCCGCTCACTGGGCTGTCCGCCCGGCCCCGGGCAGGGAGCGTGTGCCCGGCCTGGCCTGCAGGGGCGCCAGCAGGACCAGAGCCCCGTTGGGGCAGCAGATCCCGCCCCCGCCCGTAAGTGACCTTGGCCTCTGTGTGGCAGGCAGGCGAGCGCACAGGCACCAGGGCACGCGACAGAGAGAAGTCGGGAGTTGGGCTTTTTCACGGGCTGCCCCATATTTAACTTGAGAAACAGAAGGGTCTACACCAAGCCTGTGCCAGGGTGGCTCTCCTGCCTGTCCACAGGTCGCCCAGCTGCCCTGCTGGCCCGAGGACGCGGGCACACGGGCTGGACGGCCGGAGCGCCTGGGCTGCTGGGGCGGGAGGCGGGAGGCGGGAGGCGGGAGGCGGGAGGCGGGAGGGGGCCGGCCTGTGCCGGGTGCGGCGACAGGCACCGCTTTCGGGAGTGCGCCGAGCAGGTTTCTGAGACTGTTCCGGACCTGGGCCTGGAAGCGGGCGGGGGTCCTCGTGTGTGAGGATGGGGCGCGGCAGGGGGAGGCTTGTCAAGAAGCTGGGAGAATCCCGCTGTCCCGGGGCATGGACAGGAGGGGAGTGTCTGGGGGACCGAGCCCCACGTCCCAGTGCGGATTGAACGTGGGGGTTGGGGGGTTGGGTGGGGGTGGTGTGGGTGCGGGTGCTCTGGAGGAATGGCGCCCGGGACCACTTGCCCCTCAGGGTTCGGTGAGCAAGCTCCCAGCCTGAGTTTCCTGCACGGGGCACCTGTCCTTTATGGGCCTTTTGGCACCTCGGGCACCTCGGCCAGGCACTCGGGCAGAGCAGAGGGGGGCGATGGGCCGGATGGCCACGGCCCGGGCAGGCCCTGGGGGCCGGGCTGTCAGAGGAAGCCGCGCCAGGTGTCCCATCAGGGCTGCGGGTCCATGTGAGGCGGGACGGACAGAGCCCCTCGGGCACGGCTCCCGTGTCCCTCATCGCGGATGTCCTGCCGTGTGGGCTCAGGCGGGCAGGCTGGTTTGAACCGCTCCCGCCACACAGTAGCCGTGCTTCCCCTGGGCCTCGGTTTCCTCGTCTGGAGGAGGGTGGGCGGGCCGGTCAGGGAGCCGTCCCGGAGCCTGGCCACGGCCCCCGCTGCCAGAACTTGGGACAGTCATGGAACAGAACGTGTGCTTTTCCTTACATTCCTAAAACCCGTGGGAACCGGGGGATCGATGTCATGACAGACACCCCGTGGGAGGCGGGGACGCCCCGTCGCTGCCGGCCTGACGCCCCCCCTTCCCCCCCGCAGGGTGCCCTGGGCCCGCTGCCGCCAGGCCCACTTCGCGCGCGGGAAGAACAAGCAGTCGCTGGACGCCGTGGAGAAGGCGGCCTTCTTCGTGACGCTGGACGAGACCGAGCAGGGCTACCGGAAGGAGGACCCCGTTGGGTCCCTAGACAGCTACGCCAAGTCCCTGCTGCACGGCCGCTGCTTCGACAGGTAGTCCTGCCCCGGGAGAGGGGTCTCTGCTGTGACCGCGGAGGACAGGGCTGGGGCCACCCGCCTCAGCATCTGAAGGAATAAGGCCAGGCTAACACAGAGCCTCTGACTTCCTCTCCACTCAGAGTGTCTCTCGGCCGTCTGTCTCCACACACACTCACACACGTGCACACACATGCACCCACTCACACACACACACACCCACTCCCAGCCACACACACACACACAGCCACATGCACACCCACTCACAGCCACACACACACACAGACACACACACACACACAGCCACACATGTGCACCCACTCACAGACACACACACGCATGCACCCACTCACACACACACACACCCACTCCCAGCCACACACACACACACAGCCACATGCACACCCACTCACAGCCACACACACACACAGACACACACACACACACAGCCACATGCACACCCACTCACAGACACACACACACACAGACACACACACACACATAGCCACACATGTGCACCCACTCACAGACACACACACGCATGCACCCACTCACACACACACACACCCACTCCCAGCCACACACACACACACAGCCACATGCACACCCACTCACAGCCACACACACACACAGACACACACACACACACAGCCACATGCACACCCACTCACAGCCACACACACACACAGACACACACACACACACAGCCACATGCACACCCACTCACAGCCACACACACACACACACACACACACACACAGCCACATGCACACCCACTCACAGCCACACACACACACACACATAGCCACACACAGCCACACATGTGCACCCACTCACAGACACACACACACACACACACACACACACACACAGCCACACATGTGCACCCACTCACAGACACACACACACACACACACACACACACACACACACACATAGCCACACACAGCCACACATGTGCACCCACTCACAGACACACACACACACACACACACACACACACACAGCCACACACAGCCACACATGTGCACCCACTCACACACACACACACACACACACACACACAGCCACACACAGCCACACATGTGCACCCACTCACAGACACACACACACACACACACACATAGCCACACACAGCCACACATGTGCACCCACTCACAGACACACACACACACACACACACACACACACACACAGCCACACACAGCCACACATGTGCACCCACTCACACACACACACACACACACACATAGCCACACACAGCCACACATGTGCACCCACTCACAGACACACACACACACACACATAGCCACACACAGCCACACATGTGCACCCACTCACAGACACACACACACACACACATAGCCACACATGTGCACCCACTCACAGACACACACACACACACACGCACCCACACATGTGCACCCACTCACACACACACACATAGCCACACACAGCCACACATGTGCACCCACTCCCAGACACATACACACACACACACACACACACATACACACACACACACACACACACACACACGCACCCACTCCCAGCCGAAGCAGCGGATTTGACAGTCTTCCCCCTGCATCCCGCCTCCCTTTGGGGATGTAGTGAGGGGTGGCGGCGGGTTCCCGCCCGGGAGGGTGGCGGCGGGCCTGCCTGGCTGTCTCGGGTCCCGGACGGTGACGGCCTTTCCTCGCCTGTAGAGTGAGGCCGCCGTGTCCTCGCTGTTGTGACAGCTTGTTCTCGAGTCTCATCTGTGTATCTGCACCGGGGAGCGCCCGGGACCGTGGGCTCCGTACGAGGGCGCCCGTGTGCGCCACAGCCCGGCCCCGGGGACCGCCGGCCGGGTGCGCGGGCAGCACCCCACCCGGAAGGAAGCAGTTTTTTTCTTTCCGTGTTCGTTCGTTCCGTAAACGCCTCTGTTTCCCGCAGGTGGTTTGACAAGTCCTTCACGTTTGTTGTCTTCAAAAACGGGAAGATGGGCATGAACGCAGAGCACTCCTGGGCCGATGCGCCCATCATGGGGCACCTCTGGGAGGTGAGCGCTCGCGGGGGCCCGAGCGAGGAGGCTGCTGTCGGGGACCCACGCCCGGGCTCGGATTTCGTGTGGCATTTGTGTGTGTTTATTGATTTCACCGAGAGGAAGGGAGGGGGAGAGGATCGGGTGAGCTGCCTCCCGCATGCCCCCTGCTTGGGGTCCAGCCCCAGCGCGGCGCGTGCCCTGACTGGGCTTCAGGCCCCGTTGCGACCTCCTGGTTTATCAGTAGGTGTTGGACCGCTGAGCCTCGCTGGCTGGCGGGCGAGGCTTGTTTTATGTTTCAGACATCCAGGTGAGATAAGGTACCGGGACTTGGTCTTGGACCAGGTGGTATATTTAACTGTCCCTGCTCAGTGGACAGAATGGCCTATGAGTCCGTGAACTGGACAGGAGCCGGGGTGCTCCCCACGGGGACCCACAGGAGCTGGCCGCCTGTGGCGGTCCCTCAGCGATGTGTGCCAGTTAAAGGTCAGGGTTGACCCCCATTTGCTCTCAGCGGGTTTTTGACGTGTAACTGGGCTGGGCCCTCGGTTCGGATGCCCGGTAGCTCCGATGCAGAGAGCCTGCCTCCCTCACGGCTCAGTCTGCGTGGCTGTCACTACACGTGCACGTGGGCCCCTCACGCCCCCCATCCTGGAGCTCTCGTTCCCCTCACCATCTGCCCCCCCCACTGGAATAGAAGCCCCTGAGCATAGGGATTCCATTTTTTTAATTATTACTTTTTTCAGTGAGAGAAAATCACAGACCATAAAATCCCCCCTTAAAACGTGCGACCCAGTGGGTTTTGTATATACACAAGGTGGTTGTGCAAACCGTCAGCTCTATCTAATTTCAGGACATTTTCATCACCCTACCCCCCCCCCCCGAAGAAATCCCCATCTGCCCTTGGCCCAGCCCCTGGCAACCTGTTAGTCTGCTTTCTGCCTCTGGATTTGCCCATTCTGGCCGTTCCATAGAAATGAGACCGGACAGTGTGGTCTTTTGTGTCTGGCTTCTGCGCTTGGTGTGTCTACAAGGTCTGCCTACGGGTTAGCATGCGTCAGTGCTTCATCCCTTTTCATGGCTGTATAGTATTCCTCGGTGTGGACAGACCACACTCTGTCCAGTTCATCACCTGACTGGAAGCCGAGTGCACGAATTCGTGCATGGGTGGGGTCCCTCAGGCTGGCCTTTGGGGATCGGACCTCAGATCACGTAACCCTGCTTGGCACCCAGCCTTGGCCTGGCACCGCCTCCTCACCTGCTCCACCATCCTGCCTGCAGGGCAATCAGTCAGGGCTCCCCACCCAGCTCCCTCGTGCCTGGGAGCCAGGAGGCCGTCCGGCCCCCTGCTCACACCTGCCTTTGCCTGGTGCCGCCCGCTTACCTCTCCACCCTCCCCCCACAGTCCCACTGTCTTTGGGGCCCATTGGGCCGGCAGTGCCTCCACTGCCAGCGCCACGTTGCCAACGCCCACCATGTTCTGCGCCTCCCCCTGGTGGTCAGCTCACGCCATAGCAAGCAGTCGAACTCCCGGTGGGACTATTTGTGTGTTAGACTTTTATTCTGTGGGATGGGCATTTGGGTTGTTTCCACATTCTGACTGCTGTAAGCAGTGCTCCCAAGGACACGTGTGCAAACGTTTTACGTGAGCATATGTTTCCATTCCTCTTGAGTAAACCGAGGATTGCACTTGGTGGGTCCTGTGGCCGCATTCACAGGAGGGAGGACAGCCATTCTCGTCTGTTTTGTCGACTTCTGCCACGAGTGCCCCATAGTAGGTGCGCAGTAAACTCCACGGGAGGAATTGCGGAAAGGGGGTGTTCACCGCCGCCCCCGGGTCCTGCCCCTGAGGAGGGTCAGCTCTGAAGCGGGGCTTCCCCTGCTCTCTGAGCCGGTCCCTCACCCACACAAAAGGCCTTTCGGTCTGGACACATGCTCAGTGGGGTGACTCCCGAGAACACTGCCCCGCAGCCGGATGCAGAGACGGCTCCCAGCGGCCCCTGTGAGTGCTGGCCTCGCGTGTCTCCTGTGTCCAGTCCGGGGGCGGGGGGCTCTCGGGGGCTCTCTCTTCAGCTCCCAAGTGGAGATGAGCGCCATCTTGCCTGTGCGTGTCCTGTCCCTGCCGCACAGAGAGCTCCGCACGCTGTAAGCACGCGCCCTTCCTCAGTAGCTGCTGGGAAATCTTAGCAAAATCTCCTATAGGTATGAAGGGCTCGTGCAAAGTGTCCCCTTGGCGGGAATGTGACTGGGAGTTTGATCGCTTGCTATAATGTGTGCTGACCGCCAGGGGGCGGCACAGGACAAAGGAAGGCCCCAGTGGACCCTGATCGCTGGCCAGGCCTAGGGACCCTACCCGTGCAGGAATTGCGTGCACCAGGCCTCTAGTATCTCTATAAAGAACAAGGACTTGTCTGCTTTGGAGGACAAATACATTTTTGTTTCTGTTTTTTTTCTTTTCACCTGTTTTATTAATCCTTCCACCTGGGGATATGTTTCCATTGCTCCTCACAGAGTGTAAGGAAGGGGCAGGGGAAGAGAGAAACATCGATCTGAGAGAGACGCTGACTGGTCGCCTCCTGCATGTGCCCTTGACCAGGAATCAGACCTCTACCCTTTCGTGTTCGGGTGGGCCAACCAACCACTGAGCACCCTGGCGGGGGGACAAGCACGTGTCCCCTCACACTGTGAACCGTGTCATCCTCTCTGACTCCCCTGTGTGTCTTTCCCCCGACAGTACGTCCTGGCCACCGACAGCTTCCAGCTGGGCTACTTGGAGGACGGGCACTGCAAAGGGGACACGAACCCGAACATCCCGCCCCCCACGCGGCTGCAGTGGGACATCCCGGAGGAGGTGAGCGGGCCGGGCCCGGGGCTGGTCCCAGGGCGGGCCCGGGGCTCGCAGCTCCGAGGAAGACCTCGGAGACCGGAATCTGTCGCCTCACAAATTTCTGCTGAGGCCGTGGAGCGGCTCCAGCTCCCGTTGCCTTAGAAACCCCAGTAAATACTCCTCCGTTTGGAGCTTTTAGCTGAGGTGGTCAGGGAGGGTTCCAGCTCAGACTCGCTGCACGACAGTGAAAAATGGGGCCGGCAGAGTCGCTTCCTTTTACAGCGGAGATACCCTCAGTCACTCGCCTCGTGTTTGTTTCTCCCCAAGATTCTCCGATGGCGTCCACTCGGGACAGTTTTTCCGGGAAGGAATCGTAGGGCTGGGAATGCCAAATCCTGGCTCGCTGATCCCAGCAGGAATTCCTGTGGCCCAAGAAGTAAAATTTTTTTATTTTTAAAAGCATTGATTTCTCACTTAATGAAACGAACAGTTTTCAGCAACGCACTTTTAAAGTCCCCTGGCTGTAAACTGTTTTTGGAAATACCCATAAGGTACCCTTGCAGACCTCAGCATACAGCGGATTTAAATGTTTATGTTAATCCTCACCTGAGGACGTGCTCATCGATTTCAGAGAGAGGGAGGTAGACAGAGATAGAGAGAGGGAAACATGGATGTGAGAGAGAAACATCGGCCATGCCCCAAACAGAGTCTGAACCGGGAATCGAACCCGAGACCTTCCCTTGTGCAGGACGATGCTCCAACCCCGCCCACCAGCCTGCACCACGTTTTCATTTCATTGGAAGACCTGAATGCATGGGGGCTGAAGTAGTTTTCGATGTGGGAAATAAGGGTCCGGTGCAGAGACTGTCCCAGCCACGTCTTCTCACCCTGCACCCCCTTCCGCTGCCCTTTCCGACCGGCACTGCTGGGAGCGCTGTGCATGGCGCCTCAGGTGGCCGTGCCCACCCCGGGGCTGCAGTTAAGGCCCCCGTTACTGCACAGCAGAAAGCTCATTCCACTGTAGGGTTGGACCGTGGTCCGTTTATTCTTTAAAACGGGTCCTCGATGGCCACTGTAGAATAATGGGCTTTACGAAGCACGCCGAGGCTGCTGGGAGTGCCCTTTCGGGTCCGACCAGGAGCCAGGCAGCCCCGTGTCCCACCCGTGCGCTGCCTGTGAGAGCCCCGAGGTGCCTCGAGGAGGGCGGGTGCAGGTGGCAGACATGCGGTGACCTTTCTGAGAGCCGGCAAGAAGGCGTGGCGTCTTGTCGCTGAGCGGACGGCTCTGTTGGCTGCACTGGGATCCTCCCTGCATGCAGCACTCCCCCCAAAGGGAACCCTTCCCCCCCTCCTCCTCTTCCCTAACCCTAACCCTGACCCCCTCCTCCTCCTCTTCCCTAACCCTGACCCTGACCCCCTCCTCCTCCTCTTCCCTGACCCTGACCCCCTCCTCCTCTTCCCTGACGCTGACCCTGACCCCTCCTCCTCCTCCTCTAGTGTCAGGAGGTGATAGAGACGTCGCTGAGCTGCGCCAACCTCCTGGCCGACGACGTGGACTTCCACTCCTTCCCCTTCGACACGTTCGGGAAGGGGCTGATCAAGAAGTCCCGCACCAGCCCCGACGCCTTCGTGCAGCTGGCTCTGCAGCTGGCGCACTACAAGGTGAGGCGCGGGCCCTGGGGGGCTGGGCCGTCCGGGGAGAGGCCCGGTGTGCCGCAGGGTGTGGCGTCACGTGGCGGCTGGGCGGGGCGCGGCAGTGTCCCCCATCCCACAGGACGGAGGGGAGCACAGCCAGACCTCACT
Organism: Antrozous pallidus; assembly: GCA_027563665.1. Classification (NCBI taxonomy): domain Eukaryota; kingdom Metazoa; phylum Chordata; class Mammalia; order Chiroptera; family Vespertilionidae; genus Antrozous; species Antrozous pallidus. Next base: position 6,886,744 of record CM050520.1, on the reverse strand, counting down.
GCCCTGCAGAGTGGACACTTTACCCTTAAACTCGGCTCCGACCCTGAGGGTTTGGCGAGGCGGACAGCCTTGGGGCAGACGACTGATGTCTCTGACCTTTGACACGGACTACGTTTACTCACAATTATAGATGCATAGACATTGTCCACAGCTGTATTTTTTAAAAATATATTTTTGTTTACTTCAGAGAGGAAGGGAGAGGGATAAGGAGAGGGAGAGAAATATCAACGATGAGAGAGATGCATCTGTTGGTTGCTTCCTGCATGCACCTGACCGGGGCGGGGATCGAACCTGCAACCCGGGCGCACTCTGTTGACCAGGAACGCTTCGATGCATGCCCAGTTGGGCACCAGCTCTTAGGGACGGGGCTCCCTGCGGAGCTAAGGGTCAGACCCACCTCTGCCCAGCTTGGAGCCACGCGGCTCAGTCCCGGCGTTCTGCCTGGTCCCGGGGTCTGCTCCAGGCTTCGGGACCTCCTCTGCACCAGGACCCCTGGGGCAGTTTGGCAAAGCCGTGGGGACCCTCCCCAGAGTGATGTTTGTAAAGCGTCACAGGAAACACCGGGGTTGCAGAGGTGAACCAGGCGATTAAAATGCAGGCGTCAGAATGTTCCACAGGGATCCGTGGTCCGGGAACAATTCTCTGCACGGAAGTTAGAGCAGCAGGTCTCGGAACGCCTGTGACTTTGAGGCCATGGTGAGCGTGGGTGATATTTTGGAACACGTGCAGCACACACAACTTGATGTGAATGTAGCTGTGATTTCCTGTTCAAAGTCACAGGCACTGCTCGTGGTTACTGTGGATGCCCGAGCTTCTAAAGGTGATATCCCAGGTGAGGTCAGCTTTTAGGTGGCTCCACTCAGTGCAGGGTTTCCGTACCGTCTTCCCTGCCGAGTTCACACAGCCCCGCGGTTGCTAACCAGGTCCCTGGCTGCCCTCCCAGCCTCTCTGACACCCCTTGGAGCCCCGGTCACTGTGTGCCACTGTCCTTCGTGCTGCTCTCGAACAAGAGACGCTCGTTCCTACCACAGGGCCTTTGCACCTGCTCCCTGCCGGCAGGCGCCCTCTCCAGACTGAGGCGTGGCTGCGCAGGTCTCTCTGGGTGCCGCCCCATCACTGCACTGACCCGGCAGCGTCATTTCTGTTCGGTGCACCTGTCGCTCCCCACGTGACCTCACGTCCTCTCTCCTGCCGGACTGTCTGCTCCTCGAGGGCAAGCACGTGGCCAGTCTTGTCTCTGGATCCGCAGAGCCGGGAGCGTGCTGGCCACACGGAGTCGGCAAATGCCCATTCATGCCCGGCCGGACGCGACCCTGGGTGGTGGCCGTCCTCGTGGTCTGCGACCTGCTTTTCTGATTCTTGTTTTCACGGGGGAGCCGGGCGGACACGCCGCGCTGCACGGCTGGGCGCTGCGCGGCAGTCGCCGTGTCACAGGTCTGTTCTCGCGTGTTCTGTGCGTGTTCTCAGGTGTTCTGCGCGTGTCACTGTCTTTGTAGACGCTGCCTCTCCATCCTGCGCGCTCGAGGCCGGAGGCGCTGTGGCGGTGGCGGGCGGTGCCGGGCGCGGCAGGTTCGGCGGGCCGGGCTCTGTGGGTCTGAGCGCGCTCATCGCCTGTGTTTGCCGAGGGGTGTCGGGGCCTTTCTGCCGGCGTGGCTCTTGTGCATGACGGTGCTGAACGCTCGAGTTTGACGTTGGAAAGGCTGACTTCAGATAAAGCATTGCATCCTTGTGTCCCCGTTAACCTCCATTGAGGGACTAAAGTGCCTGGTACTTTTCCTGCCCCCCTCCCTCCCTGCACCCTCCCACTCCTCACGGGGAGCCCCTTGACAACACTGGTAGGGCCGTGGGGCGCGCTGAGGGGCCGTGTGATAAAGGACCCGGGATCTCTCACCGAGGACGGTGCGGGGCGAGAGCCCTCGCAGGCCCTGTCCGAAGGAAACGGGGTGGCGGCGCCTTAGTGACCGCACTGGGAGCTGGCGGTCCCTATTGGGGGCAACGTGGACACCCTCAGTGTGGACCCAGGAGGCTGGGCACAGTCACCGGAGAGGAGCTCACCGCAGGGCTCCTGCCCCTCCCACACCCACACCCCCCGCCCCGCCTCTCGGGCAGGACCAAAGGGAAGGGGGTGTCCCAGCGACCTCGCAGCTGCAGCCGTGGGAATAGGGAGTGCCCCAGGTCCGGGCCGCACTCTGGGAAGGTCGGCCTTGGTGTTGGACCCTTTCCTGGTGTCGCAGGGCATCCTGTCTCCCTGGGGCCCCCAGGGCCTGTGCCAGGCGACACCTGGAAGCCTGGCGTTTCTGGTCAGGAATCATTGGGGTCCTCAAACTGCCACTCCGTCCCCCTCCGTGTGGGCCCGCGGAGAAGTGTAGGTTGCGATCACGTGGAGCCTGTGCTTGGATGTCACCCGCCTGGGACCCGCCTGCCCTCACCCTGCCGCTGCCCGCCGCCCCACCCTAAGTCCTGAACCCATCGTGCCCGCCTTCTCGTCTCAGCTGAAGACTTCGGCTATTCCAGTCCCCGCCTGGCCTGTGACCTCAGGCCCAGCTGGTCCCGTCCACAGCTCTGCCTGCGCCGTCCGGCTCCCGGAAGCCGGCGTGGCCGGAGAAAACCCCGGGCCCCGGGTCCCCACTCGATTGATGAGCAGGGACTCTGGCGGCCACCGGCACCCTGCCTTCTGCGGCCCTAAATGCCCGGTGCACTGCCCGCTCAGAGGCCAGCACCTCCTCCCGCCCTCCCTCTCAGTGGGCGAGGGTGTCACCGATAAGGAGAGGGTCCCAGAGGGACCTCCCGTCCACTCCCCACCGATAACCTAAAACAGGGGCATGCAGGCCTGCTTGTGTTCCTGCTGCAGGCGTGTGCGCACTCAGGGGGCGTGTGCGGGTTCGGGGAGGCGTGTGCGCACTCCGGGGGCGTGTGCGGGTTCGGGGAGGCGTGTGTGCACTCGGGGGGCGTGTGCGGGTTCGGGGAGGCGTGTGCGCACTCCGGGGGCGTGTGCGGGTTCGGGAGGCGTGTGCGCACTCCGGGGGCATGTGCGGGTTCGGGAGGCGTGTGCGCACTCCGGGGGCGTGTGCGGGTTCAGGGAGGCGTGTGTGCACTCCGGGGGCATGTGCGGGTTCAGGGAGGCGTGTGTGCACTCCGGGGGCGTGTGCGGGTTCAGGGAGGCGTGTGTGCACTCCGGGGGCATGTGCGGGTTCAGGGAGGCGTGTGTGCACTCCGGGGGCGTGTGCGGGTTCGGGGAGGCGTGTGCGCACTCCGGGGGCATGTGCGGGTTCGGGGAGGCGTGTGTGCACTCCGGGGGCGTGTGCGGGTTCGGGAGGCGTGTGCGGGGCGTCGGTTGCATCGGGAAGGACGCCCAGCCTTTCTAACACGGCTCATAACCGGGTGAAAACTGACGACTAAAAGCTAAAGCTGACGGCCAGGCCACGTTTCCTTGCCGACCCCCCGGCCCCGCTCCCGTGTCTGCGTGCTCGCGTGCCTTGTGTGAACACGCCTTTCCGTTCCCAGGACATGGGCAAGTTCTGCCTCACGTACGAGGCGTCCATGACCCGGCTCTTCCGAGAGGGGAGGACGGAGACCGTGCGGTCCTGCACCGCGGAGTCCTGCGACTTTGTGCTCGCCATGGCGGACCCCTCCCACACGGTAAGGAGACCCGTTTCTCGCGCTCCCAGCACGCCCGGGGTCGCCGATGGAATCCTGTGCGAACCTGCTCGTCGGGATTCCCTTTCCGTCTCCGCCCTCCACCCTCTCTCGGAAGCGGGCGCTAAAGCGCACACACGGCACTCATGGGCTGGCCGCGGGAGCCGTCCTGTCCTCTGCTCTGCTCTGCCCTGCGGGGATGGGCTCTGGGTTCGGAAAGGCTGCCATTCTGAGGAGGGAGCAGCGGGGGTCTCCCCGATGGCCGGGTCTGCAGGAGGGAGGGAGAGGGGTGTCACACGGATGGCCGGGTCTGTGGGGGGGGTGTTACACGGATGGCCGGGTCTGTGGGGGATTAGGGGGTGTCACACGGATGGCCGGGTCTGTGGGGGGGGGTGTCACACGGATGGCCGGGTCTGTGGGGGAGGGGTGTCACACGGATGGCCGGGTCTGTGGGGGAGGGGTGTCACACGGATGGCCGGGTCTGTGGGGGGTTAGGGGGTGTCACACGGATGGCCGGGTCTGTGGGGGGTTAGGGGGTGTCACACGGATGGCCGGGTCAGTGGGGGGTGGGGGGTGTCACACGGATGGCCGGGTCTGTGGGGTGGGGGGTGACACACGGATGGCCGGGTCTGTGGGGGGTGGGGGGTGACACACGGATGGCCGGGTCTGTGGTGGGGGGATGGGTGACACACGGATGGCCGGGTCTGGTGGGGGGTGGGGGGTGTTACACGGATGGCCGGGTCTGTGGGGGGTGGGGGGTGACACACGGATGGCCGGGTCAGTGGGGGGAGGGGTGTCACACGGATGGCCGGGTCTGTGGGGGGTTAGGGGGTGTCACACGGATGGCCGGGTCTGTGGGGGGTTAGGGGGTGTCACACGGATGGCCGGGTCTGTGGGGGGAGGGGTGACACACGGATGGCCGGGTCTGTGGTGGGGGGAGGGGTGACACACGGATGGCCGGGTCTGTGGTGGGGGGAGGGGTGTCACACGGATGGCCGGGTCTGTGGGGGGTTAGGGGGTGTCACACGGATGGCCAGGTCCTCGAGGGGGCTCACTCCTGGACGGCCTCCTCGTTCTGTGACTGGCCTGGCAGGACCAGACGGGCCGTCCGGAGGGCTGCCTCAGCGGAGCGGTCAGCCGGCCGCGGTGCGGGGTCGTGAAGCCTCTGGTCATGTTGCAGACAGACTTCCCTTCCACACGACAGACTCGGGGCCTCTGCCTGCCTGGCGTACACCGGAAAGTAAAAGGCCGGGAGAGGAGTTTCTGGGGAGCACAGAGGACAGCCATTGGGAGCACCCGGGACAGGAGTTTCTGGGGAGCACAGAGGACAGCCATTGGGAGCACCCGGGACAGGAGTTTCTGGGGAGCACAGAGGACAGCCATTGGGAGCACCCGGGACAGGAGTTTCTGGGGAGCACAGAGGACAGCCATTGGGAGCACCCGGGAGAGGCTGTTTCTGGGGAGCACAGAGGACAGCCATTGGGAGCACCCGGGAGAGGCCATTTCTGGGGAGCACAGAGGACAGCCATTGGGAGCACCCGGGAGAGGAGTTTCTGGGGAGCACAGAGGACAGCCATTGGGAGCACCCGGGAGAGGCCATTTCTGGGGAGCACAGAGGACAGCCATTGGGAGCACCCGGGAGAGGAGTTTCTGGGGAGCACAGAGGACAGCCATTGGGAGCACCCGGGAGAGGCCGTTTCTGGGGAGCACAGAGGACAGCCATTGGGGAGCACCCGGGAGAGGCCGTTTCTGGGGAGCACAGAGGACAGCCATTGGGAGTACCCGGGAGAGGCCGTTTCTGGGGAGCACAGAGGACAGCCATTGGGAGCACCCGGGAGAGGCCGTTTCTGGGGAGCACAGAGGACAGCCATTGGGAGCACCCGGGAGAGGCCGTTTCTGGGGAGCACAGAGGACAGCCATTGGGAGCACCCGGGAGAGGCCGTTTCTGGGGAGCACAGAGGACAGCCATTGGGAGCACCCGGGAGAGGCCGTTTCTGGGGAGCACAGAGGACAGCCATGGGAGCACCCGGGAGAGGCCGTTTCTGGGGAGCACAGAGGACAGCCATTGGGAGCACCGATTCGGGCAGAAGCCCTTTCCCGGGGAGACAACAGCGCCGTGTTTATGGCCCGAGAAGGGGGCAGCTCCACGCACGGAAGGAAGGCGTTCCTGTCATACAGAGCCTAACACAGTGGTCGGCAATCTGCGGCTCGTGAGCCACACGCGGCTCTTTGGCCCCTTGAGTGTGGCTCTTCCACAAAATACCACGGCCGGGGCGAGTCTATGTTGAAGAAGTGGCGTTAGAAGAAGTTTAAGTTTAAAAAAACTGGCTCTCAAAAGACATTGCAATCGTTGTCCTGTTGACATTTGGCTCTGCTGACTAATGGGTTTGCTGACCACTGGCCTAGCGCTGATTCTCAACAGCATTTCTAATCGTCAGGCCGGCAGGTAGTCATTCCCGCTCCCTGGTTATCTTGGCAGCACTTCTCGGGGAGACGGTGTTGCGTTAGGCCCAGTCCAGACGTCAGTCTGTCCCGCTGTAGCGTTCCCGAGGTTTGAGGCGTAAAGCAGGCCGCGTCCGATGGCCGCGCTGAGTTCGTTTGGAAGTGGCTCCCTTCACTGTGGTGTTTGGTTACCGATCTCCTCGGGGTGAAGGTGTAACGCCACCAGCGGGCTGCACGCAGGACCCCAGAGGGCTCCTCCACAGCCTGGGGGGCAGCCTTGGGGCGGGGGGCGCCGACACCCCAGTGGCCTGACAGTCAGCGTCCTGTGGGACCCCTGCCAGGGAGGGCCGGGACCTTCCCTTTGGAGCTTGGTCTGCCCCCAAGCCCGACAGGCCGCGTCCTTTGTCGCTCAGATGGAGCAGAGACTGCGGTTATTCAAGGTCGCGTCGGAGAAGCACCAGCACATGTACCGCCTGGCCATGACCGGCGCGGGCATCGACCGCCACCTCTTCTGCCTGTACGTCGTGTCCAAGTACCTGGCCGTGGAGTCCCCGTTCCTGAAGGAAGTGAGTCACTCTTCCTGAGCCCTCCCCCCCCCCCCACCCCTTGGCGACGCTGATGTGGTGGGACGGCTCCGTGGACCGGCTGGGCAGAGCCGGCGGAGCCCAGGGCGTCACTGTCTCCAGGAGGGGAGGTTGGAGCTGTCTCCGGCTCCATTGATTCGGCCCGAACCCCTCTGCTCCCCCCCCCCCATGCCCCTCCTGACTGAGGGGCGTAGCCAGCCCCAGGGCACAGCTCCTAGTCAGATGCACTGGGGCAGTTCGGAAGAACCGAGCCCGGAGTGTTTACTAACCTGTGTTGTTAGTAAATTTATTTAAGTCGGCCAAATTTAACTTCTGGGAGTGGCTGTGCTTCACAAGCAGCTGGAGAGGGTCCTGAAAGTCCTCAGTTGGCTCACCTGGTGCCAGTCTGCCCATGGGAGGGGAAGGCGCCCATTACGAATCTCCATTGTCTGCCGCCTTTTGTGCCAAACACGCATTCGCTGGTGTCGGCCCCGCCAGACCCGGGGTCCTCACCTGCCTGCAGGTGTCCCCCCGAAACAGCCCCGCACCAAGCAAGCCGGTCCTTGCCTCTCCTGGGCCCCCGGGCCTGCGAGGACGGGGCTGGGCAGAGGGTCATCGGCACACGACCTTGCTCCCTCCCAGGTCCTGTCTGAGCCGTGGCGGCTGTCCACCAGCCAGACCCCTCAGCAGCAGGTGGAGCTGTTTGACCTGGAGAGGAACCCGGAGTACGTGTCCAGTGGCGGGGGCTTCGGGCCGGTGAGTGGCGGGATCCCTGCTGGCCATCCGTACAGATGGGCTTCGTTTCATGGTTCTTTGTTCACAAATGGGATTTGTGACTGGTCACCATTACAAGCCGGAGCTTAAATTCCAACTGACGTTGTCCTGCAGGTTGCTGACGATGGTTACGGCGTGTCCTACATTCTGGTGGGAGAGAACCTCATCAACTTCCACATATCCTCCAAGTTCTCCTGCCCCGAGACGGTAAACGCCAACCCCCCCTCCCCCCAAGACGGGGCATGTTTTGTGGTTGTTTTTGTTTTATTTTGTATATATACACACACTCACATATATGTAAATGTATGTGTGTATATGTTATTATTATTGTTGATTTCAGAGAGGAAGGGAGAGGGAGGTAGAAACATCAGTGATGAGAGGGAATCATTGATTGTCTGCCTCCTGCACGCCCCCCGCTGGGCACCAAGCCCGCAGCCCAGGCATGTGCCCTTGCCTGGCATCAAACCTGGGACCCTTCAGTCCGCAGGCCAACGCTCTACCCACTGAGCCACACCAGCTAGGGCTGCTCCTTTAAATTTTTTTTTTCATTGATTTCTGGGAGAAAGGGGGGAAGGAGAAAATGATGAGAGAGAACCACTGATAAGTGGCCTCCTGCACGGCCCTTCCTGGGGATGGAGCCCCCAACCTGGGCACGGGCCCGGCCGGGAATCCAACTGTCACCTCCCGGCGCACAGCTCGGCGCCCAGCCACCGAGCCAGGCCAGCCGGGCGGAGCCGTGTCCTTAATCTGACAGAAACTCTCAATTCCGTGCTTTTACTTGGGGAGCTGCCAGAAAAGGGGAGCGGCTGGGAAAGGGGGAGCGGCCGGAAAAGGGGGTGGCTGCGTGGTAACTGCGTTGTTGTTTTCAAACGAAGGACTCCCATCGCTTCGGGAAGCACCTGCGGCAGGCCATGACCGACATCATCGCCCTCTTCGGGTTCGGCTCCAACTCCAGAAAGTGACCCGCCGGCTGCGGCAGGACGGGCTCTTCCGGCAGAAACCAAACGAACGTGCCGTCCCCCTGATCTAGTTCAGGGTGGGAAATTGCTCTAAAACACTTGGAACTGCTCTTGCCGTCGAGGCTTGGTGTTTTCTTGTTTTTCCGGAACAGCGGGCTCCACTCACTCCTTCCAGCCAGGTCCCGATGGGGGGCTGGAGGAGGCGCCCCGGCCGGAGGGGGGAGAGCTCCGCCGGGGCTGTGACTTCACGCGTCCTCGGCGGTGACCCGGGACCTGGTACTTAGGGGTGTGTGATTTTTCCAGAGTAAAACTAAATAAAATGTGTCCGTCCGGGACAGCGCTGTGGGTGGGGGTGTCGGCAGCCAGCAGCTGACGCACACGTTCGCACTAACGGAAACTGTGCTGCTGACGCCCGGCTTGTCCCCGGGGTGACCGCCCCCGTCGAGTTTGTCCCGTGTGCTTGCCTGTCCGCCTTTCAAGCATGTAGTTTTCGCATCTTTAGCTTCCCTGACCTTGTGAGTATTCAAATCCCAGTGCCTTAACCACGGAGGGCCCTACATGTAAGGGAGGCCGGAGCAGGGATCTATTCTGTAGTCTTCAGGCAGAGCTGTGGGGGTCTTGCTCCTCAGTTTACTGAGTGGATAACCCGAAATAGGCCTTTTCCTTTGGCTCCCGTAGCCCTAGAAAGACGGGCGCCTTGCTGAGGGCAGCTCTGCGGGCTCCCGCACCCCACCGCCTGCCTCGGCGTCAGAAATGGGGACGTTGGATGGTTCGGTACTGTGTGTCTGGAGCAGCCCCTGGACAATAAAACGCCGTGTGCCTCAGCAGTCCGCTTACCAAACTCACGGCAAGCAGACGAGCATCGCCCCCGAGAAAGGGACGAGGGCCCTCTAATGTGTCAGGAGAGGGCAGGGCTGATGCACCAGGCGGGGAGCTTTCTCTCCCCCCTGGCGAGAGAGCAGCCACTTTGCTTCCCCAGGAGCCGGGGGACAGTGCGCCCTCGGTGCCCGGGGAACACGTGAGCGAGCCCGGCCCGAGTGGCCATGGCTGAGTGTCGGCCCGTGACCCAGAGGTTGGGGCCTGATTCCCAGTCAGGGCGCATCCCCAGGGGCGGGCTCGGTCCCCAGGGGCGGGCTCGGTCCCCAGTGGGCATGTGCAGGAGGCGACTGATCGGTGATTCCCTCTCATCATGGATGTTTCTCTCTCCCTGCCTCTCTCTGGAATCAGCAGAAATGTATTTTTAAAAACGTTGTGAGGGGTGGGTGCTGGGTTCCACACAGCCTGCCCTTCGGATGAGTGCCTCACCGAGAGGGCGAGGGGCCGGAAACACGAGCACTGACTCGCCCTCGGTGTTTGTGAAAAGGAAGGGTCCCGGGATCGGAAATGCCGCTGTCTCCGTTTCCTTGCGAGCGCGCTGTCTGCGTTTAAACAACCGCGTGTGTATCTTCTGACCCCCGAGTCCCCACTGGGCTTGCTCCCCCGGGGATCTGCGCTCAGGGCACCCGGTGGGCTGAACTGTAGGCGGGGGCGGAGGTGCCGGCCACGGGGCTCAGGCGTGGTTTCCTGTCCGTGTCAGTAAAAATCCCCTCCGAGTACGCCAGAGTTTTCCTCTTAAAGTAAGAAATGAAAACAGAAAACACACAACCGTAACGAGAAAAGCCCCAGTTCATCTGTGGCACACGCCGGGAGGCGTGGGGGCCAGCCCGCTCTGCCCGAGGCCTGGGTCCCAGGCCGAGCCCGGGGGCGCTCAGCCACCGCGTCCTGCATTACCGACCACTGACCAGTGTGTTCCCAAGCTTTCAAACGTACACGTGTTAGCACTCAAATATATTTGGGCTTCTCTCTCAGGTTTTAAATATTTTTGCTAATCAGCGCAGTTGTCAATGCAATTTTTATATTCCTTAAAAGGCGGAACAGTGGGTTTTTACTGTACATGTTGAAAGGAAGAGGTAAGAGTATTATGTATTTAATTTAATTTGGAACAAACCATGGTATTAACCGGGACTGTGGTTTGAATTTGTTAGCTTGGACTGTCCATTGCATGTAAATACAATATGCTCTTTGGGTTGTAAATCTTAGAAATGCAGTATGAACGTTATCATTAATAAACGCATTAATCCAGACTACTAGAGCCTTTGTTTCAGACTCTTCTGTTCTGTTAACAAGGAAGGTTGTAAGTCAGATACCAAGCTGGGCCCCTTGGGACCAAGATAAGAAACCAAGGTTTGCAGAAAGAGGCCTGGGGTCGGGCAGAGTGGGTGGCACTGGCTTCGTGCCCTGGCTGAGAAGGGAGGCTGGTAAGCAAGGCTGTGGATTTTCACTCTCCACCCACCCACCCATCCATCCATCCACTCCCTGTCCCATGCCTGGAACAGTGCCTGCATACAGTAGCTGCTCAGTAACTGTCGATCCCATGAACGCATGGGTTCCGTGTTCTCCGTGGTTCTCACTGAGCGCCCGCTGTGCTCAGCACTGGTTTACACACCGGGGATACAGTGGGGACCCACAAGGTGCTGACTGTGGATGGAGCTCAGACTCCAGTGGGAGCAGTTAACCAAGAGAGCCAGCCAAAAGGGTGGTAAGGCCCTAAACAGTTTGGCTCAGTGGATAGAGTGTCGGCCTGTGGACTGAATGGTCCCAGGTTCGATTCTGGTCAAGGGCATGTACCATGGCTGCAGGAACATACCCAGTAGGATGGTGCAGGAGGTTAAAAGGTTGTGAGTGTCCAAGGCAGGTAAAGGGACCATGGCAGGCGGATCTAGTGGGAGGAGGCGAGTGGCAGGCCCAGGAAGGGGGCTCATTTGGAAACGGTTTGGGGGGAGACACCCAGCAGGACTCGGAGAGCAGCGAGTGGCATGTGCGCATCAGAGGTGATGCCGGACACCTGGGAGCATGCCCAGTAAAGATGTCTGATGTGTGAATGAATGGTGGGCCAAGGTGTGCTTGCACAGGCTATTCAAGCCACTCGCTTTTTACTTGGGCTCTTGGATTTACATTAGCTGCCTCCTAGGTCCCTGCAGTTGTACTCTCTGCCTCCTCCCACCCCCCGAACTCAACTGAGTTCAGTATGATTATTACAACCATAACGTTATCAGCGAAAAGCCGTCTCCACACACATATCAAATCCCCCGGAAAGGACTTCATCCACAATGACCGGCCTTTGCAAGGCAGCGTGGTTAGGGACACCATGGTGCTCAAGGGACTGTCAGCTTTATCTGTGATACTTAAATATTTCACTAGGAGAGTTTTAAAATATTTTTATAAAGCCATCCTAGTTTTAATCTGAAGAAGCTGCTAGCCTTCTGTGGAGTCCTGCCCTGTGGATCACAGGAACAGGAAGTGAATGTCCAAACAGCGGGCGTGAGCCTTCCTTTCAAGTTAAGCACGTTTGTAATAAACTAGTTGCTGGGAATATGTTTTAGGTCATTCACATGGCAGGAAAATTCCAACAGGGATATCTTAATTACATTGTCTTCTTTTTTAAAAAAAATATTTTATTGATTTTTTACAGAGAGGAAGGGAGAGGGATGGAAAGTCAGAAACATCGATGAGAGAGAAATATTGATCAGCTGCCTCTTGCACACTCCCTACTGGGGATGTGCTCACAGCCAAGGTACATGCCCTTGACCGGAATCGATCCTGGGACCTTTCAGTCCACAGACCGACGCTTCATCCACTGAGCCAAACCAATTCTGGCACATTGTCTTCTTTTAAAAAAAATATATTTTATTGATTTTTTTTTTTTTTGGAGAGGAAGGGAGAGGGATAGGGAGGTGGAAACAGCAATGAGAGAGAAACACCCGGATGTGCCCACAGCCAAGGTACGTGCCCTTGACCGGAATCGAACCTGGGACCCTTCAGTCACCACTCTACCCACTGAGCCAACCCGGTTAGGCTTCTTTTGAGCTAGACTTTGTCTTCTTCTGAACTAAACTTTAATGTCCCAGAAAAAATTTCAGACAAGCCCTATGACACTTAAGGCTGTGCCTTGCATTTGGGAATCTCAACCGCATGGAATTTTCTTGGGATTTCTTGGTTTGTAAGGTGTACAGCTAAATGGCAGTATACAGTGTTGCTGTCTTGGTTACTGTTTGAAAAGTTCAAATTTGTAAAAACGAGATTAGGACGTTGAGGTGTTCACATTTTATTTTTACCCAAACAATATTTGCACGTGAAACCATACCTGAGAGTTATGGTGAATCTTCATCCCTGGCACCTCCCTCGCATCCCCAGAATCCCTTTCGGCTCTGCCCTTTGGGTTGGCAGGTCAGACCATCACCCTAAATAACTCTCACTTCTTGCAGCATCCACTGCTATGGAGGGTGGATTTAGCTCACTCCCCACCCAAAGTGTGCGTCACATTAGTGTGAGCAAATCTAGGTTTGCGGGACTTCCCCTCCTCCCCAGCATCAGTCATCAAGGTTGGGTGTTCATCTTTGACTAGGGATACCCAGTTTTCAGTCACACACCCCAAGCTGCAGCACCAAGGATGTGAAGAGTGTGCTCGGCCTGGCCCTCTGTCCACCCGCAGGGATAGTGAGGGTGAGGGGGGTGGGGGGAGAAGGCGCTCAGGAGCAGAAAAAGTATATTTTAAAAACTAAAGTCATAAGTCAAGCGAGGGGATCTCACCAGCATCACACGGGTCTGGGGGCCTCAGTTTCCACCCTGGAGCTGCTGAGCTCCAGAGTGTCCTCTCCTGCCCACCTCCACGCAATGGCTGGTCGCTGGTCCCGGCTTGCTCTCGGCGCACCCCGCCCACTGCCACAGGCCCCTCCCCCTCACCCGAGACCCAATCCACTCCCACCTGCGCGCCGCGCCCTGCAGATCCCGCCCACTGCCACAGGCCCCTCCCCCTAGCCTGCGATCCAATCCACTCCCAGGGCCCGCCCCGCTCACGCCCCACCCACCGGCGGGCCCTGCCTCCCGGCCACGCCCACCGCCTCGCGCCCCACTTTCGCCCCTTTCGAAGCCAGGCCACGCCCACTCCATCTAGCCACGCCCACTTCCATAACCGTTAACCGCCACACCTGTGATCCAGCGACCCCAAGGCCAGGTGCGCCCCTCCGAGGAGGCGGGTCTCAGTGTCTCCGGACCTGAGATCCCCGCCGCCGTCGGGCGGATTCTCAGCCGGGGGGGACAGTGGGCCCCTGGTCAACCCCTCGGGGCGGCTGGACCCCCTGGTCGGGACGGTGGGCCCCTTCTCCCCACATCAGCCCCGGGAGCCGCGGTGCGGAGGTGCCCTCTTTACGTTGCAGCTACGCGGCTCTGCCGATCCCGCCTGGCGCCAGGTGCGGGGTCCCGTGGGGAACATGGACGAGGCTCCCCTGCTGGGCGAGATGTCCAGTCCCGAGGATGAGATGGAGCCGGACCTGTTCGGCGCAGAGGGTCGGTTTGTTTCGGAAAACACAGGCCTGAAGGCGCCGGTGGCGGTGAAGGGGGAGGAGGAGGAGTTCCACGTGTTTAAGGACCCCTACCTGAGCCCCGCGGGCCCCAAGGAGCCCCTGCTACACGCCTTCAACCCCCCGCTGAGCGCCGACTTCGGGGGCAAGGTCAAGGTGGAGCTGCTGGTGGATGACCACGAGGAGGAGATCCTGGGCCAGTTCCCGAGTCTGGCCGAGCTCGACCCCCTGGAGGACGCGGTGCTCCCCGCGGCCCCGCCGCCCCCGCCGATCTACAACGTCCACCTCCTGTCCTCCCTGCTGACCCCGCACCGGAGTCCCGCCCTCGTGCCCCTGGGCGCCTGGGCCCTGGACGGAGCCGCCCACGCCGGCGTCCGGGTGATCCCAGTAAGATCCGGAGCGGAAATGGGCACGGTACCCCCTCACCCCTCCTGGAGCAGGGCGGGGAGACTGCTGGCTGCCACCGGCATGTCCCTATGTCAGCCCCATCCCTGCTGGGTGTCCCACCACACAGGGTGCACCCCTTTGTAACCCAAGACACACCAGCCAGCCAAGCCACTTTGCCTGCAGGTGAATTATGTCCTGGGTCCCTGGTTCAAACCTGGCCTAGCCCTGCAGGGGGCGCCCGACAGCAGAGGAAAAGGATGGAAAGTGGGTAGCCACCCGGGTGCTGTCACTGGCTTTAGGAAAGGAGTCCCGGTTGTCAGGGTAACTGGTGACTGAAAACAAAGGCAAGGTGGTTGACTTTCCATGTTCTTGCCTTTTACTTCCTTCCCCCTTTATATTTACAATTACATTTAGAATGCTCTGCCCTTCAAGCCTAGGTCATAGAGAGCACAGCAATTTCCTGCCAATTCTCAGAAAATTATTGCTAATCTTCGGCTCTGTCCTCGCTAAACATTCATTTTTGAAAAGTATATTTTTATTGATTCACACAGATAGGAATGGAGAGGGCGAGACAGAGAGAGAAATGATGAGAGAGAATCACACCCCCTACTGGGGATCAATCCTGTAATCCAGGCATGTACCCTTGACAGACATCGAACTCAGGCCCCATTCAGTCCACAGGCAACGCTCTATCCACTGAGCCAAACTGGCTAGGGCAACAAAGTTATTTTTAAAGGAACCAAAGGATCTCAAGGAAATGTATGCTGGTCTCCCCCCAACCTCCCCCGCCCCCACCACCCCACAAAAAGATCTAGTTTGGAAAGCTAGGTTACTCAGCCATTGAATACTTGGAGCAGGTCACAGGCTGAGCCTTTGCACTAGTGAGATGGCTGGAGGACTCCACGTTTCCTAAGTCATAGCAGCAGCACCTTGGATTTCTGCTTTCTGGTGTTGTGGGTTATGTTAGCACAACCACTGCTACTTGGTGTATAGGTCCCATCTGACTGAGGGACCACAGAGCAGGCAGCCCGCAAGCCTTCCTCGCACGAGGTCTCCCCCAGAACCTCTCAGACGCTGTGAATGTCCATTTGCCAAACTTGCCCTGATAGCTTATGCCTGTTGGTCCTGGCACGGCTCCCATACAAATGCCATCATAGGGAGCTGAGCAGGTGGAGCTTAAGGATGGGGGTGCGGAGGGTGCACAGTTAGGTTGACTGTGTTTTCAGTACTCCTTACATTATTCTTTTTTTTTAATCCTCAAGGATATTTTCCTGTTGATTTTTATTTTTCTTTCATTACCCACTCCCCCTGCCATTGATTTTTTGAAAGAGAGAAGGGGAGAGAGAGAGAGAGAAACATCAATGAGAGAGAGAGAAAGATCAATTTGTTGCCTCTCCTATGTGCCCTGACCAGGGCCGAGGATTGAACTTGCAACCAAAGCCCATGCCCTTGATAGGGAATCAAACCCAAGACCCTTGGGTCTACAGGCCAATGCCCTAACCACCGAGGGTAGTCCCTTTACATTCTTATCATTTACCAAGTATCTCAATTTTAAAGCTCTCAATTCTGATGGTAACTTTTTAAACTGAAACTTTTTAGCGTTTTTCTTATTCTATTGATTTTCAATAATACCATGGTATTTCTCCCTGTTCTTGGCAATTTGCTGGTGTGTCACTTATGTGACAGCATAGCTTAGACACAAAGGTGGCAATCATTCCTACCCTCACTGTTTCATACTCAGGTTGTCCTACTGTTTAATTAAGAAAGCTCTACTGCCATCACTAGCAGCGTATTGTAAGTTACATCTATATATATAAAAGCCTAAGCTACCATCTGACTGTTCAACTGTCCAATCGGTAGCTATGACACACAATGACCACATGGGGGCAGACGCTCAATGCAGGAGCTGCAGTGACTTGGCAGCTGTGGTTCTTGGGTGACGCACCCAGAACCAGAGAGGAGGGAGCCCAATTCCGGGGTGCATCACCTAAGAACTGCCCTCTTGCTATCCAGGACCCCTCAGGGATGTCAGAGAGCCAGCTTTGACCCCATCCCCACAGACCAGGCCGAGGGACCCCACTGGGCCTCTAGTTATAAATATTACCAAACAGTAGGGACTTCCAGCTTCATGAGGAAAGAGCAAACAATGGACCAGAATGTTCCACAGAGCCGACAAGCCTGCTCTCAGGGTGGTACGGAAGGGTGGGCACTTCAGGACGATCCCGCTGGCTGCAGCTCCAGTGGAGTGGGGGGGTGGCGAGCAGCTCAAGGGGCGCCGACTGGCCTGGGAGTCTGCTCGGTCACACCGGGGCCACATGGCAATCACACCTCTGTGCCCACGGGCGGGTGGCTTGGGCCCTTAGCCCCATGGAGACTGGTGAGACAACTGTGTCCACAGGGAGAGTGAGGGTGAGGAAGGAGGCACGAAGGGCCCAGTGTGACTTCCCCAGAGAATGATCTGGATTGTGCAGCTGCTGCACCCCATGTCCCCACTCGGTTTCTGAGCAGCGACTGCTTTTGCAGGTGGAGGTGAAGGACGGAGGTGGCCCTGTGGCGAGAGAGAGCGGGGAAGAGGCCGCTCTGCAGAGCCCTCCGTCCCAGGAGCCCTGCAAGTTCCCGTCCTCGCAGGACGCCGAGGACGCCCCGGGCGGCTCTCAGAAGGATGCGAACACCATGGTAACTGCCGAGAAAGCGAGAAAGCGCTGTGTGTGAATGCTGGGCCTGTAGCGCTGTGGCTGAGCCCGCTGCACTGGGTGTGTCACTGTCTACCTGCTGAATCGACAGGGACATTGGCACCTGCCCAGTCCTCCCAGCTCTACGGTTCTCTCTCCAACCAGATGTAGCAAGTCAAACAAGGACGAGGACATGGCTGTTTTTAAGGATAGTGACCACACGGCATATCAGTCAGTGCAGGCCCAGGGGCCCTCCCTGCCCACCTCCAGTCCCTAAACCACCAACACTCCCCTGGGACAGGCAGGCAGTGACACTGTGGTCTATGTGCTACTTTCCTGTAATTCTCATATCAGGTCCGTAGGGTGGGCATTATTTTGGTCTTCACTTCATGGCTAAGAAAACATGTTACACAGTCGGCCTGTATGGCGCCTCTGGGATTCGGGCCCGCCCCAAGCATTCCGTGAGCAAAGAACCCAGCAACCCAGATTACCCCCCACCCGCAGCTCTTTACTCAGAGGCCTTGGCCCTGAGCCCACGCTTTGCCAGGGAATGAACTCAGCTTCCCTCGGGCACACACGGCACTCGCCTCTCCGCCAGGCCCCGGGGAATGAGGGCAGAGCCTCTCTAGGACACGCGGGCCAGGCGAGCAGGGGGGACCTCCTCCACTGACCCAGACACTGAGTCCGGCCCCGGGTGTTCGGTGGACAGAGGCCTGGGCTCCACCCTGCGCCTCTCTCTCGTGTGTGTGTGTGTGTGTGTGTGTGTGTGTGTGTGTGTGTGTGTGAGAGAGAGAGAGAGAGAGGGAGAGAGAGAGAGAGAGGGAGAGAGAGAAAGAGAGAGAGGGAGAGAGGGAGAGAGGGAGAGAGGGAGAGAGGGAGAGAGAGAACGTGAGTGGCTATAATTGAATCCTCCAGATACAAATAACCTCCCACTGAACATGAATGCCGGCCTCTTGTCCAGGGTCAGGGTGTCCGGAGCTCTGCCGGGAGCATGGGCTCCCCTGTGACTGTGACACTGACCCTTTAGGCTTGAGTTGTCCTGTCTCAGAGCCCAAGGAGCTGTGGTTTCCCATCCGAGGTGGAAGCTGTGGGCTGCCTTCCTGGCACGGGGCCCCAGCGAGGGCTCCGGCCGGGCTCCGCCTGAGCGGCGGCCGGAGCAGCGGGCTCTGCCCACAGGAGGTTTGCCGGCGGCCTGAGCGGCGGGCTCTGCCCACAGGAGGTCTGCTGATGGCCGGAGCCCTGCCGGCGGCCGGAGCGCTGGCCAGGCCCAGGAACACTGCCGTGGCTCCTTAGAGGTTCCCGTTCTTGGATTAACCTTTCTAAGCTGTACTGGTCGGAAATAACATGAATAGATGTTTTTTATATTTTTTTATTGATTTTTCACAGAGAGGAAGGGAGAGGGATAGAGAGCCAGAAACATCAGTGAGAGAGAAACATCAATCAGCTGCCTCCTACACTCCCCCTACCCGGGATGTGCCCACAGCCAAGGGACATGCCCTTGAGTGGAATCGAATCCAGGGCCCTTCAGTCTGCAGGCCAATGCTCCATCCACTGAGCCAAACCGGTTTCGGCTGAACAGATGTTTTTTAAAATCCCACATGTTCACTAATAGCACATGAGGGTGTCAGGAAAGAAAAGTGTCATGAAATTAAAGAGGATTCTGAGCGGGCCTGGCTGGGCAGCCCGGTGCACTCTGCGCTCCCGTGGGCCAGGAGGAGGCAGCGGCCCCGGGGACCCACCCACGTGCCTCTGTGCTGCGGGCGAGAAACCGGGAGCAGATGGGCAGTTTGCCATTTTCCAGGAAAATGTAAGTTCTGGATTAAAGCTGTGTTCTCGGTGGAAGTTTCTGTGGGGCTTTTTTTTTTTTTTTTTCCAGCAAAGGTGTAATTTTATTGAAGAGCAAGTTCGGACTCCCACGTGGGAAGGGAAAGAGCCCTGCCCCTTGGGGCGGCTTTGACAAGAGAGGCCTTGTCTTCCATTCCAGGTGCTGTGCCAGTTGAAGGGGGGCACACAGATGCTGTGCGCAGACACCCCAAGTGCGCGAGAACTGAAGGCACTCCATCTGGTTCCTCAGTTCCAAGACCAAAACAATCCTCTACAGCCAGGTACAGAGTACATCCATTCAAAACCATGTCATATCTGTAAGCTGGCGAGTGTTTGGCTTTGTATAGAGGGAAAAGTGAAATAGGCAGGGAGGGTATTAAGGAGGCAATTTGGCAAACTTCATGTTCCATAGTAGTGAGCTACACACAGAAAAATATCTTTATAGACGGATTTATGTGCGTTCTATTGACTGTCTCAACTTCTGGGCAGCCGGCCCCTTCCTCTGCTAGCTGTGGACAATCCTCCCAGCCTCTCCCAGCTTGGAGGTGGTGGGAGGTGGCCCTCAGGTGTGGTATAACCTGCATGTAATGGAAATGCCTTCATATAACTCCCAGGAGTTCTGAAATAGCACCATAAAATGCTGACTCTCTGACATTCATTTATTCAGAAACTTCTTCAAACTGGCACAATAGTAATAAGCAACACGCAAGTACTTGACTATCCTGTAATGCCTTACGCAAGACTAAAGAGAGAATGAATGGCATAGCTTCAGGATTGTGCTTCCAGAAGTCAGACAAGAATTCTTAAAAACTGGGCATTTCTATGTGGACACTATATGTAATTGCATTTCTACAAATCTTGATTTAACCAGAATATTCCCTTTACTGGATGATTCACTGCCCATAAATATTAAACCCAGATGTCACCTCCATGGACCTGCAGAGTCCAGGGCGGAAAGATTGTGACCCTCTTCCGTCTGACAGTCCCTTCATCCAGGGACAGGCAAGGCCTTCAGGACTTGTCACACCGCGCAGAGCGGGCTGGGCATGTCCTCACAGCGGGAGCTTTCCTGCTCTGTTCCCTGTCGGTCATGTCAGCACTGCCTCTGGTTCTTTCCCAACCTCCCGCTTCTGGCCTGCGGCAAGCCCTAGTCCCTTTAGATCCGAGGAAGGACTTCCTTGTCAGATGATCCTGATTCCCCGGCCTTGTCCCCTTTGCTATCCTGTAAACATACTCTCAGCATGAAATAGCTACATCCTGACCTAAGACTTAAGAGCATCGCTCAGAGGCTGCAGGTGGGTGACTCGGGAGACGAAGGCACATCTCTCCTCCCCCCGGGACTCGCCAAGCCCTCTTGTCTCAGGAATGGCTGTCACTGTGCCCTCGGCCCCAAGAAACACCCATCAGCTCTGCTCCTCAGGTAGTTTGGGCTAAATAGCCTGATCAATATTTACTCCCTAACAACTTAGCAACCAGTTGAAAGAGAGAACACATAAATGGAGAGTACTTCACCTGATGACCAACAGATGTCGCTGTGCTTGCTTTGAAAATAAAACTCTGTCAGCTTCCTGGTGAGTTTGCTGCCTACTCCGGGGTACCTCAGCCAGCAGTTTGGGAACCTGGATATGCAACATGTATAGGATAGACTATCCCTGGAGCTCAAGCTAAGTAGCTCTATGGCAAAGAAAAAGGGTGAATTAGTAAAAACTTACATTGACTTGAAAGTTTTTATAGGATAAAAAACAGAGGATGAAGATAAATTTAAATGGCTTTGCACATGATAAATCCATGATGCGTTTTCCTGTTTGAACTTTCTTCCATGTGCATGTGGAAGAAAAACAATATATGGTATCAATTAATTCTAATTGTCTTCCTTACAGATGTCCCTAAACCAGTGACTACTTTAGTGGGGAGATTTTTGCCAGTGCCAGCAAAAGTGAATCTCATTACACAAGTGAGTCGTGTTTTAACAAAACAACAACAACTTGGCATTATTGTCTTGAAATTTTGATGGTCACAGTTGGGATTTCTCAGGAAATATAATTATCCTCCACAGCGAACCGTTTACCATCCCCACGGCGACAGGCCTGGGAGGGCCAGGTCTGTCCAAGATGCGGCTCTTTGTCCCCTTGTGAAACGGCTTGTCTTTTCCCTGGGCCCACAGACAATTATCCCAGCAAGGCGTTTGGCTGCATCCCTGACACCCCTGCTTCCTGGCCAACCCCCAGTTCCAAGTACTGTAAAGCCTCGCTCCTCAAGGTGCACTT
This sequence comes from Antrozous pallidus, assembly GCA_027563665.1. Classification (NCBI taxonomy): domain Eukaryota; kingdom Metazoa; phylum Chordata; class Mammalia; order Chiroptera; family Vespertilionidae; genus Antrozous; species Antrozous pallidus. The sequence goes on along the minus strand of CM050520.1, from coordinate 6,865,821 downwards.
CGAGGACCCGCAGCGTGGGCACCCCTGCAGCTGTGGGCACCCCTGCAGCTGTGGGCACCCCTGCAGCTGTGGGCACCCCTGCAGCTGTGGGCACCCCCGCAGCTGTGGGGTGATGTGGAGTCCTGGCTCCATCCGGGGTGATACTGAGAGTGAGAAGTGAGCTTCACTTTGGGCCTAAGCAGAGGGGAGGAAAGAAACTGTACCTGGTTTATGCAAGAATGGCCTCAACCCCCTGGGGTCCTTTCTCCCAAAGAATCTCCGCTCTTTGAACGGCCACGAGAGGACGGGTGTCTGGGAAGAAGGAAGCGCTGGCTGGAGTGACCTGCGGGGCACGCCCCTCCTGTAAACCGATCCCGTGCAAATCGGAGGCTTTGCGCAGACGAGTTGGACCAGGGTGGCTGCTCGGTGTCCTCCAGCCCCCAACAGGCAGCGGTGACGCATGATTTAAAAAGAGGCGAAAGGGGGACAACAGAGGATGAAAAATCATGTTTTTCCAAGACTGTCTGCTTAAGAAAAGCTTATTTTTAAATTTCAAGTTTTCAGCAGAGGGACAAGGATAGGCTGTTTAGCTGTGATACAGACAACCTCAAAACCTACATGTCCCCAATACTTTTCATTGCTTCGAGCTCTGAAAGGGAGAAAACTAGGTCAGCAATTTCGCTAGCTCTTCCTTTCCCTGCGCGCCAAGCTGCTGGGGAACAAAGACAAATAAGCGAGAAGCAGGGGAGCCAGGGCGGCGGGTAAAGAGGGTTCCCACACGGCTTTTGAATGTGTGAACGATGACTACGAAATGCCCCTTTTGAATAGATGAATTAAGTAATGGCTGCTAATGAGACATCAAGTTCTCTCATGTTATACTAATGAAATAATAACGGCCATTTTTAGTTGAGACATTGGTAATTGAATTTATTTCACAAAATGAAAAAGATGTCCAATGCACTGTTCTGGCGAGTGGCTGGCCGCTGTGTGTGCTGCCTGCCAGCTGGTCGGGGGCCTGGCCCTGGGTCCCAGGCCCTCCCCCGGCCCCCGTCAGGGCCCGAGGCCACACGGGGAGCCTGGCCACAGGGCGCCTCGGGGCACGTTCCGCCCACAGACCCAGACTGGCTGGGAAGGGATTGTGAGGCCAAAGTAGGAGAAAAGGATTGTTTTTCTCTGTAGCTAGGGACTCACCGGGAGGACGTTTAAAACATCCCCTAATTCAAAATGCGCTGGCCTTGACTCTGCAGCTGGACCACGGAGCCCAGCCGGCCGCTGCCTCGGGGTCTGCTCTGCCCGCAGGACCAGCCCTCCCCGGAGCGCCCCGGATCACGCTGGCAGGGTAAGGACCAAAGCCATCAGCTGTCACTCAAGAATTTAAGAGGCTCTCCTGGGTACATCTGTCATTTCTGCCCGTGGGAAAGTTAGCTTCCTGCGGCTTCCTGAGCAACCGAGAGCTTTTGGCTGGAGCAGCGCCGCAACAGCATCGTGTGTGTGTGTGTGTGTGTGTGTGTGTGTGTGTGTGTGTGTGTGTGTGTGTCTGTCTGTCTGTGTGTGCGCGCATGTGTGTGTGTGTGTCTCTGTGTATGTGTGTTGGGGGGGCGGGCTGGTGTCGCCGGGACGGCACGCCGCCGCTGGGCTGTGAGGGGCCGTCTGTTCCACACGGGTTCACGTGAACTGTTGTACTTCTTTTTCTGCTTTGCTGTCATCAGCGTAAGCAGTGATGTGGCAGCCACTCGCCGTGCGCCTTTCCTGTGAGGCCCCTCGCGCTCTCCAGGGGACGGGGCTGCACTTCCTGCTGGGACTCGATTGCCATTTCCAAGTGGTGGCTCTGATTGCAGCTCAGGGACTAGCCCAGCCGGTTGAAACTGTGTTCACACTCAGGGACCAGCCGGGACTGGCCGCCCTTTCCGCTCTGCCCCCAGGAGTGCAGGGCCCTCAGCCTCAGGCAGCGGGCGGGCGTGGGCCTGGAGGGCAGCCCGGGCAGTGGGGAGGGGCCCTGTGGTGCCGCCCAGGGGCACAGGTTCACCGGGCGGGTGGGCATGGGCAGTGGGAGAGGCGGAAGGAACCCCATTCAGTTCTGGAGGCTGTGTGGCCGTGGCCGTGAGGAGTGAGCACTGGTCAGTGAATTCCACTAATTCCCTGGAGGAAGACGGGGTGTGCTGCTCTTCTCCTGTGGCCGTGGTCAGCACAACGCAACGCGGCCTGCTGGCTGCGGGCAGGTGTGGTTGTGCAGCTCCTGAGAGCGTCATGGGCCCGAAGACACTGCTTGCCCTCTCAGCGGGAGCTCTGCTGTGTGCTTTGGGGCGGCCAGCACCCCGAGGGGACCGGCTCCCACAGCCAAACACAGCCCTGTCCCTCCGGGCGCCGCTGGAGGATGTGGGGGCAGAGCCTGGTGAGGGATCCTCCCTGCGGGCCGTTTCTCCATGCCCCTCCCCCTGCAGCCTCTGCTGGTTCTCTCACTCAGCACCGTCTCCTTTTATGGAAGAAATTACACAGGTCGCAACACACTTTTCTGTTACAAATGATGTGCCAGGAACATGAGCTTTGTGTTCGTATTTTTTTGCTACAAAAATTACTTGCTTTGCTGTCACTGCGGACGCAGCGGGTTATCTGCGTCTGAACGCCCTGTGCCGGCCTGGTGCCCGCGGTGAGGGCTGGGCAGGGTCAAGGATCCTGCTGGCCTCAGACCAGCTTGGTCAACAGCTCGCACCTCCTAGGTTCTTCATCAGCTTCCGTTTGTTTTTGTTTTTTTTTAAATATATTTTATTGATTTTTTTACAGAGAGGAAGGGAGAGGGATAGAAAGTCAGAAACATCGATGAGAGAGAAACATTGATCAGCTGCCTCCTGCACCCTCCCTACTGGGGATGTGCCTGCAGCCAAGGTACATGCCCTTGACCGGAATCGAACCTGGGACCTTTCAGTCCGCAGGCCGACACTCTATCCACTGAGCCAAACTGGTTTTGGCATCAGCTTCCTTTTTGATTTCCATAAGACAAGGTCCTGCCAGTTCTGAGACACCAGGAAGGAGCTCTGTTCGGAAGCTTTGTACCGAGAAGGGCAGGTGGGCGCAGGTCAGCGCTGGGTCTGGCCCGCCGGTGAACAGGTGAATTCACTCCCCGTCGTCCTTCAGAGCTGGTGTGACTGCTACCTTATCAACTAGCGTGTCATGCTGACAAAGTCCGCCCGCCACCCCGTGTTCCAATGATCCCAGCACCAGCATCGGTGAATTCTGACACATCATGGCTGCTGTTGCCTCTTTTTTTATTTTCTTAAAATATATTTTATTGATTTTTTACAGAGAGGAAGGGAGAGGGACAGAAAGCCAGAAACACCGATCAGCTGCCTCCTGCACACCCCCACTGAGGATGTGGCTGCAGCCAGGCCACATGCCCTTGACCTTCCAGTCGGCAGGCCAATACTCTGTCCTCTGAGCCACACCGGGTTCGGCGTGGCTGCTGTTATTTTGGTAACATAATGACGGCTGTCATAATGAATATGAAGTTTCTGCTTTTCTGGAACTTTTAAAATATGTTTGTATTGATTCAGAGAGGACGGGGAGGGAGGGGGGGAGAGGAGCCCCGGTGATGAGAGAGGCAGTGCCCGAGGGAAGCGGGGAGGGGCTCGGAGCTGAAGGGCCACAGCGGCTGGGAGCTGGCGCAGGGCGAGGGGTTTCGTTTTCCAAGGAGGAGGTGGGTGATTCGCGTTGGGGGCGTAGGGCGAACCCTGTCACCGTGTCCTCAGCACTGCCCCCCCGCACAGCACCCGCCAGCTGATGGGAAGGTGGTCCTTCATGTTTCCGCCCCAACCTGCTGTGTTCCCGGGCGACAGCAGTGGGGCCAGGGGAAGGGGGCGTCATGGACATTTCCAGGAGGCTGTGTGACCCGGCCACGGCCCGTGACACGCTGTGTGACTGTCCCCCAGGTACTGCGACTGCTTTGCCAGCGGGGACTTCTGCAGCAACTGCAGCTGCGATGCCTGCAGCAGCACCTTCCGCCCCGGACGGGAGCGCTTTAAGGCCCTGCAGGTAAGGAGCCGCCCCTCCAGCGAACGCATCTCAGAAGCACTGACTGTCTCGGAGGCAGCAGAGCCGCCTCCAGAGACTCCGCCCGTCACTCTGGGGAAAGTCGGGTGTTGAAGAATACACGCCGAACACGACTGTCGCTGAGGGCGGCCTGGCTCGCCACAGCGAGGGAGCCTTGCCCTCCCCGTGGGACACTCCAGTCTCAGAAGGTCCAGACTCAAGAAAACACACATGTACATGTTGTCTTCACCTGAGAAATTGGGTCATACATGTAGCAGAGAGGCCCACGTTGCAGCAGAGTGCTCTGCAGACGTGCGGCTAGTCCGCTGCCGGGGGAAATGGGGAGAGCGCTCAGCCAGCACGAATGTCTCCACTGCTGCAGGGAGTCCGGGTGACGGAGAGCCTGGGCTTCCTTCAAGAGCCACCGCCCTGGGGCCTCCCCTCCTGTGGGCACGGAGGTGCCCAAAGCAGGGAGGACGGAGGCTGGTGGGGCCTCGTTGCACAGGGGACGAGGCCATCGCTGGGGACGGGATTGGCGGGCGCCATGGCTGGCCAGTGCATTGTCCCCGCAATGGTCCACGTCCCCTCGTGAATCAGAGACACACTGGTTGGAAATGACATGTATGACTTCAGTTCAGCAGCATTTGCATTCCAGTAAAGGCACTGGCTGCCATGCAAGCAGCTTTATTTCAAGGTGGGGGGGCGGGGGGATTCCCGCCGTTGCTGAAAGGAAGGCAAACTGGTACAACCACTGTGGGGGGTTGTTTGGTACCAACTACGACAGCCGCCCAGGCATGCACTGCAGCCCCACAGTTTTCTCACTTCTAACAACACAGCCGACGGAAATGTGCACCAGAGCCTTACCCCAGACAGCCGCAAACTGGACCGGGCCCGAGCCTCCGTCCATGGCAGGGCAGGCCGGTGAGCCTGTGAAGGCTGGCTGTCAGGCAGAGGAAGGGGGAGTGTGTGCAGCAGCGGGAGGAAGCCGGGCCGAAAGGGTGCATGCTGCCTGATTCCACCTGCGTGAAGTCCCAGCAGAGGCAGAACAAAGCCCCGAAGTCAGGACAGGCTCCCCGGGAGCTGCCGATGGGCCGGCTCATCGGAGTCTGTGGGGCTGGGCTGACCTCTGACTGGGCCTGGGAGGGGCACTCGGGCACAGCCTGCTCAGAGTCCTGGCTCGTCCCGGAGCAAAATGCACCCCCAGCCTCGCTCCAGGCGGCAGGTCCTGCAGCCCAGGTCCCAGCTGCCGGCCTGTGGCCGGGACAGCGCTGCAACCCGTGTCTGTTTATGAAGAGAACGTGCACGTCTGCCTGTGGAGGGATGGCAGGTGGAGGGAGAGGACATGTAAACCAGCCGGATAAAAGGAGCTGAGCTGCATGAGACCAGCAAGTCCAGTGCCCGAGACCCAGGCTCGGGAGGCCTCGGAGTCGATGCCATCACTGCCGCCTGCGTGCGACCTCCGGCGCCTCCGTTTCTACGTCTGCACGACCAGGGAGGGCAGCAGGGGCGCACGCCCCCGTGGCTGTCGGGCCCCTGGGAAGGCGTGGAACGCGGCGCTGGGCAGCAGTGAGCCCCCGGCAGAGCCCAGGGTCCCGCTGTCAGGAAAAGCAACAAGAAGCCCTGGGAGGGGATGCTTCCACAGACACGGCCACTCCCTCAGCGTCTTCACCCAGCAAACATCCACACTGACGCTTGGGGTGGGAGGGAGCAAGCCCGAGGGCTGCCTGCAGGAGACCTCCAGCGTGCGCCCGAGTGAATGGAGCGGGGGCCTTTCTCACTGTGGCTTCGGAACAGCGAGAGCAAGTGACAGGAAAGCTGACCTGGGGCAGGGAGGGGACCCCTCAACCCCCGTACATGACCTTGACAGGGAATCGAACCCTTGACCCTTCAGTGCATGGGCTGACCGCCAACCACTGAGCAAACCGGCCAGGGCTGTGACTTCATTTTCAAGAAGAGTTGTCATAAAGCTCAGACTTAAGAAAGGCCTCATGTTTTGCAGATAGGCGCTGAAAGGTCCGGCAAGCAGACCTAGCTGTGCCCCCACCTTCACCCCATGCGGGTCCTGAAAATGGAGTAAAAACTGGTGCAGAGATAGCGATTCCCAAAAGCGAGCGCAGCCCCAGGCACTGTGGCGTGTCTCTGCTCCCCACTGCGCGCTGCTGGCTGCTGGTGGCGCTGGGTCAGCCATGGGCCTCTGTGCAGCCACGGCCGCATGAGGTGCAGGGGACCTTAGTCATTATAGAGTGACTAAAAATCCCGAGAAACCTCCGCTCAAAACACCCAGCGGTGTGGAGTCAAACACACCGGACACCCTTTGAGCTGGAGGAGCAGAGGGCAACGGCAGAGGTTGGCCAGAGAGGAAGCTGGAAACCCAGGGTCCCAGGGCACGAGCAAGGTTTGGACCCAGGCTTGCTGGACACAGCCGGTGCCCCTCCCTGCCCCTGGGGTGCAACACTGCCATGTAACCAGGAATTAAGTCCCCCCACTGGGAGTGAGGAAGCCTGCCCCGGAACACCCAGCACAGCGGCCGCCCGAGCTGGGATTGTGTAACCAGCTGATGCAGCTGTGTTCAAAACCAGAGTTAGCGCCCCCTGGGGGCCCCACCCACACTCGCTCAGCCTCCCAAAGCCCCTCCCCACCGTGTCAGCACACCACGGTGTCCCCTCTACAGCGGCACACATAAAGCTACTGAAGGTCCAAACAATGTGTTCTTCTGGCGGATTTCCAGGCCAAAATCATGTGCTCCTCCCTCTGCAAATGCACTGGCTGCAAAAACTATGAAGAAAGCCCCAAACAGAAAGCGCTGATGGCCATGCCCAACTACTCGGAAGCCTGCGGTTCGGAAGGCAGCCATCAGGTGCCAGGACTACCCAGACTCAGGAAGGAGAGGTAGGTGCTGGGAGCGGACCTGCCAGGGAGCAGGCTGATCTGAGGGGGCTCCTTCACTCACTGGAAGGGGCGTGCCTTCCGCAGGGCGGGCGCCAGGGATTGGACGAGGGGCCGCCCCCCCCCCCCCCCACCCGCATCCCTGTCCCCAGAGGCCCCGCTGCTTGTCCTGTTGTCCTCCGAGCAGGAGCCACCAGCAGGCCGCTGGCCTCGGGCTGTGGGCCATGGCGTCCAGACAGCCAGCCTCGGAGCCGTGTCACCGTCACCGTCACCGTGTGGCGGTGGCAGAGATGCTCGGCGCAGGCCGGGGCCTCCCCAGCGCGGTGTAGTTGGATGTTTTCCCACGGATTATTCTGCGGCCATATGGCGGCCCCTGTGGGTCTCAAAGACTGACTATCACTGCATGCTGGACTAGGTTTATCCACTTAAAAACGCCTTTGCGTTCAGATGTTGTTAATGTTGTAGAAAAGCCACGTTCATGCTTCTTTGCTCAGAGACTGCAGAGGTCTGTGTCGGGAGCCGACCAGGCGTGGCCCAGTCCTCTGGGACCGCCTCCCCCGACCGCGCGTCTGTGGAGAGTGACGAGGATTTTATCAATATATTCTTACTGACTTTTAGAAAGAGAGAGAGAGAGGGAGGGAGAGAGAGAGGGAGAGGGAGAGGGAGAGGGAGAGGGGGAGGGGGAGGGGGAGAGAGAGAGAATCATTGACCAGCTACCTCCTGCACGCCCCCCACTGGGGATTGAACCCACAGTCCGAGTATGTGCCCTTGACCGGAATCAAACCTGGGGCCCTTCAGCCCGCAGGCCAAGGCTCATCCACTGAGCCAAACGGGCTGGGGCTGTGGAGAGATTTTCACGTGTATCCATCCCAACATCTGTCTCTCTTTTCACAGCCCAACACTTTTTAATACTTTGGAGTTTTCCTAAGTGGTTCGGTGTGAGCAGGCCTTGCGCTGAGCCCCGCTGCCCCGAGCTCCTGGGGACAGGGCGGCCCCTGCAGGACACAGCCCGGCGTCTCGCAGGTCCTCGTTCAGGGCCCATTGTGCAGTCAGAGCAAGCGCACCGCAGGGGTGACAGACAAGGAAGTCCTCAGAGCCACCGGGGTTCCCCAGTTCCACGCGCACCTGTGGGGGAGGCAGGCCCCCAGTAGGGCCGCGCAGCCCTGCTTGTCCGCAGGGACTGGTCTTGTCTGAGGTTCCTGCTGCCCCTCCCGCCCGGCCACGGGCTTGACCGAGCCCAGGCCTCTGGGTTTGTCAGGATCTAATTTTGAGAAACAGACTCGACCACGAGAGGGATGTCAAGAAGCTGACAGGTTTTCCGTCCTCTAAAAGCAATCCTGATATTATTCTAACGGACAGCTTTCAGGGTCGGGAAGACTGCACTTGGTTTTGCCAGTGCGTCTCTGAAATGCATGACCAGCCGCCCCTGGCATTTCAGAGCAGCCGGGCCTCTGACGGTGGCCTTGACTGGTGTGTCTCTGCAGGCGGACCTCGTGCATCTCCTGGGAGGTGGTGGAAGCCGCGTGCGCCTGTCTGCTGGCTCAGGGCGAGGAGGCGGAGAAGGGGCGCTGCTCGGAGTGCCTGGCCCAGCAGATGGTCCTGGAGGAGTTCGGGAGGTGCCTGTCCCAGATCCTCCACATGGAGTTTAAGTCCAAAGGGTTGAAGATGGAGTAGAGGAGAAGGTGGGAGGAGAGGGGAGCCGCGGGTCTGTGCTGGGGGTTCCGGGGCTCCATGGAGGAGAAGGCTGCTTTAAGGAACACCAGGCTGGTCTGTCCACAGCTGCACCAGCGAGGTGGGGCGCTCCCTCTGCGCCAGGGGGCTTCGTCTGGGAGGGTTTGGCATCCACAGCCCCTGTTTGAGAAGGGGCATGGCTGCCTACATGGCGGGGCCGGGAGGGAGCCTGGGGACCGCTGCACCCACACCCAGTCCCGGTGGATGGACACCGGGCGGAAGAGGAAAGAGTCAACCCCACTGACCTCCTCCCCTCGGGGAGTTTCCTCTGGGGAGGAGTTTCCTCTGGAGGCTTCTCTGCATAGAAGCCATAACGATTTCTCCCCAAATTCTTAGAAATAACGTCTCCAGGTGGGCTGCTGAGAGACAGCCTGGTATCTCTAGAGAAACCTTGAACACCCGAGGAATCTGGGTGCGGGCGTGTCCCAGGCCGAGGGGTCCTCAGCCTGTCCGACGCCCGGACACCGAGGGGGAACGGGCACACCGGCCACGCTTCCATCTACCGAAAGCGTCTTGAGTTGTGGGACCGAGATTTATCTAGTTTCTCCGTTTTTTCTATTTGAACTGTGGACAAGTTCTATCATCCAATTAACTTCTCCATGATCACTGTTAAGCTACTGTTGTTGGTAGAGTATGGTTAACTGACTAGTTTGCAGGAAGTAGCAGCTAACGTTCCCTGTTGACTGCTTTGGTTCTATTGTAAAAGCAAAGAATAAAAATCTCAGCCGTCTCCTGTGGCTGTAATTAGCTCAGTGACTCAAAATACACTTTGTCACGTTTCTGTGTGTGGATGGTGTGGCCCCGCAGACAAGCTCATAGAGGGGGCAGTGCGGCTGGGGGCCTCTGGCACAATCGGGGCGCAGGAGCCGGAGCAGGCCAGCAGAGCGATATTTGGAACAGCCTCCTCCTGATACTTCATTTGTTTCAATCCCCTCGTCTCCCACCGGGTCCAGACTCTGAGGCGAAAGCCCGGGGGAGGGGCAGAGCTGTGCGATGGCGAGTTCTCGGGAGCGGGGCAGGGGCAGAGCGGGACGCCGCTGCCCCACCGCACCCTCAGGGGAAGGGGCCCGCCATGAGGCTCTGTGACTCCTCCTGGGGCTGCAGGACAAATGGCAGTATGTGCCGGCCACACAGGTAGTTTTAAAACTTCTAGTCAACACATGGTGAGGAAGTGGAAAGGAACAGGTGAAATTCAATTTAATCTTTCTTTGAAACATTTTTATTGATTTCAGAGAGGGAGAGGAGAGATCGAAACATCAATGATGAGAGAGAATCCCACACTGGGGATCAAGCCTGCAGCCTCGGCATATGACCTGACCGGGAATTGAACCATGACCTCCTGGTTCATAGGTCAGTGCCCAACCACTGCACCACACCAGCCAGGCCAATTTCAGGATGTTTTATTTAACCCTACATATCCCAAACACTATCATTCCAACATGTAACCACATAAAAGCGGCTGTGCTGTTTCACCTTCCTTGTGCCCCAATCCTCACCCTCCGGTGTCTCACACTCATCACCACCTCTGTCCGCACCAGGCCCAGGGGCTGGTGCCGGGAGCCCGAGGGTCAGGTGTGGAGGGGAGGGGACCGGTCCTCCAGCCCATTCTGACCTGCTGAGCCCAGGCGGCCGGGCCCCAGCACAGCAAGGCGGGGAGGGGGGGGGAGAGACACCTGCACCCTGGGGTGGGGGGGACCCAGCGCTGAGCCAGCTGTGCTGAGCGGAAGCCTAAAAGCCAGGGACAGGCCACTGGCAGGCGGGACCCCTGTGGGTTGCTCAGGGGGAGGGTTGGGAAGTCAGCCCAGCTTTCAGGAAAGTCAGTGTGAGACGTAGCAGCCAAGCGCAGGTATGTATAGTTGTGATGCAGCCAGAGACCTGCTTCCAAGGCCGAGGTCCTGTGTCATCACGTGACCTAAGAGGAGGCTTCCCCGTCACGTGTGCCTCTGGGCCTTCAGGTGTGACTGCCTCCCTTCGGGATGCCCCGTCGGGGGCCTCAGAGCCGCTGCCAGGGCTGGCTTTCCCGCACCGGACAGGACGGGCACACAGCTCCTCAGACTCAGCCCAGTGTGCACGCGACTTTGTGCCCCATGTGCACGACTCCACCCACGTGGCTACAGTCCAGCTTCATCTTTATCTTTTTAAATCCTCACCGGGACATGTTATTTTTTGAGACAGGAAGACATTCCAAAGTGACCTTTCTGCTGACAGTTCCTCCAGCTTTCAGGGTGCTCTCTGAGGGACCAAACCCGAGACCCAGGTACGGGCCCGGGCTGGGAACTGAACCCGCCACCTTTGGTGTTCGGGACGACACTCCACCCACCGCGCCACCCGGCCGGGGCTCCCGCTTGTCGTCAAGCACTCTGGTGGTGACGGGCAGGCCCGAGGAAGGAAGACGCGGAAACACTTGCTGGTTTTTATTTTGAGACAGACAGAATGATTACCAGGGGGAATAAATTACAACACAGCTTCGAATGGGGAGGGCTGGTTTCCTCAGGGAGCTGCCAAATCTCCGTCTCAGAGTCTGACCTCCTGGGACGGGAGGGCCCGGCCCGGCTCCCTCGGGGCTGGCTGCTCTGTGTCTTCCCAGGACGTGGCCGAGGGGAGCATGGGCACCAGGGCCCCGGCCTCTGCGGAGGGACGGACAGAGTGATGAGCCCCTGCTGTCCGCATGTCCAGTGTCAACACGGAGCAGAGTCAGCCTGGGCTCTCACAAAACGGTGTCTTGTGAAACCTGACAACCAGCTGTCTCTTCTGAGCCTCACCCCGCATCTCCCGGCCCCGCCCCACCAGCAAGGTTAACTCTCAGAGCGCCGGCTCCCCCCCACCCCGTCCCCATTCCCCCACTTCCCGGGGCAGCTCAATGTGTGAGGTTGTCAGGCAAAGGCCAGGCCCTCCCTGTGGAGAGAATGGCCAGCATGGAGCACAGGCAGCAGAGCCGGACGGAAATGGGGGGGGAGCCTCATCGTCTGCAGCCCCTGCAGGACGTCAGGGCTGAGGGCCATGCAGTCAACGCAGCTGCCCAAACGCAAAGGAAAGCCCAATGGGAAGGATGGGCTCCTGTTCACTGGCAGTGCTGACCAGACCTGGCCTCCGACGCCGTGAGCAGCCGGGCCGGTGGGCACTTTGGCCGACGGAGACAGCGGTTGTCGCCACGTCTACAGAGCACGGAGTGAACGGAACCCTAACACCCCCCCCCTCCGCCCCGGAACAGTAGGTCTGATGACCCTTTCCGGGGACCATGCGGGACCGGCAGCAAGCCCAGCCCCGCTACAGCTGGCTCCAGTTCCGGCTGTCACTGACCGGGGTGGGGTCGGTCACTGCAGAGGTCTAGGGAATCCTTTCTGTTTTAAGGGCCCAGGCTGCTAGGAGGTGCACATCGGCCACATTTCACTGACCTTTGAGATGCAAGAAAGTCAGAAACTCCATTATCTTGCGCACAACATCATCATTCACGGGCAGCAGCGGGTCAAAGCCGCCTAGAAACCAAATGATTGGCATTGACGGCTTACACAGGTGCTCTGGGCACCCGAGGTCGTGAACCCCAGCATCTCTGTAACCCATCTCGGGGACCCCTCTCCTGGAGGCCCCGAGTCTAGAGGGCTGTCTTGTCACTCCTGCACTGCCCTGTGTCTCACTCCCAGTGCCGCTGCCTCTGCTTCTAGCAGTGGACAGATGTGGCCGGGCCCGGCCCGGACCACTGCCCGGTGCGCCCAGAGGTGGACCGGGGGGTGCCTCGGAGCCCCGGGACCCAGTCCCCTCACCTGCCCCCGCGCCGTCCTCAGGCTGCAGGTCCCGCTTGCCAGCCAGGCCCTGCTTGTCATGGAATGACCTGTGGTTGTCGACGGCATCTGCAGAGCCGAGCGGACAGCCGAGTGTCGTTACTGTCGCGCCCTCCCCCGTCCCTGCCCAGGGGACCAGCGTGGGGCCACAGGAGGGAGGGAGGACATGGTGCTGGGACTCCACGGGGCACAGAGGCCTGGCACAGCGGGGGGCACGAGGCTCCCAGGGTGCTGGCAGGCGACCGGGGCCCATGTTCCTGAGGGCACCGAAATGTTTCTATTTTTCAAAGACCATTCTGGCAACTGTGTGGGAGATGGATTGGAGCCAAGGAGAGAAGAGGGGGACCGGAGAGGGGGGAGGGGGGAAAAAGCCAGACAGACAGACAGACAGACATGCTTGGTCTGGGGTAGGCTGGGTGACTGTGTGCATTGGGTGGTGTGCTTCTTGAGAGCCCCTTTGGGAAACTAAGGGAAGAAGAATGAGGGCTCTAACCCAAATGGCCTGGGATGAGGAAAAGGGGCTGGACTTGGGGCGACCTTGGAGATAAAGGAGAAGAGGGGACGAGGGGGAGGGCGGCCAGAGTTTCTGGCTGCTGGGCCTGGTGGGCTGTGTCATCCACAGGCTGGATGAATGAAAATTAACTCATTTTCCAGAGACAGAGCTCCTGGCACTGGCCTGAGAAGGGCAATAAGTGAGCTGATCGGTGGGCGGCTGGGTGTCTGTTGCAAACCTGTATTGCTGGTACTATTTCTGCATGGGCAGTGGAGGTCAAGGGCAAACCGTTAAGCTGTAAGGTCTTCCCACAAAGAGCTGTCTGCATGACAGCTCCTGGGGGTCCACCTTGACAGAGACTTAAAACTTCACCGTGGAAGAGGGTGTTTCCCAACTCAGGGTAAAACATCGTCTTGACATGCTGTCAACATTCCAAAGTGACCTTTCTGCTGACAATTCCTCCAGTTTCGGGGTGCTCTCTGAGGGAGAGAGCTCGGGGGTGGGAAGGGTGCAGGAGAACGTGGGTCCTGTCTGGATCCACCCGGTGTTTGTCATCAGTGCCTGGCTCTCCAGGCCCCCCAGGCGGTGGATAAACGTGTGAGCAGGAGAAAGTGTGCACTGAAACTCCAGGACTAAGGACTGGGACAGCTCCCGGGCGTTTAAATGGGTGGAGGCAGCCCTGAGGAATGTGGTGGGCAAAAAGGGAGAAGGCAGGAGATGGGGATGGGAGGGTGGGGGTTTGCCAAGGGCTGCAGGGTGGTCGGAGCTCAAGGCAGAGTCAGGTGCCTCAAGGCTGGGGGAGGGCAGGTGGGGTCAGGGTGGGGGACTGAGTCCCTCCAGACCCTAAATTCTAGGGGAGGGAGAGAGCATTGCTGCAGGAGGGGAGAGTGAGGGGTGTGGCTTCAGGGAGGACGATGTGCCGCCTAGAGAGGTGGCAAATGCCCTTTAACCTAATAGAACCCCCTCCTCAAAGCCCAGGAAATGCCCCTTCCCTGTATCTGCTAGCACTGGACCAGCCTCGGGTCAGCGTGACGCCACCAGCTCAGAAACGGGGATGCACACCACTGGCTGCGGGAGCCGCGGGTTCAGGTCTGCGCCGTGGGCGCGTCACTTACGTGGACCCAGAAGGTAGCCAGCGCTGTTCAGGGTCCAGCCCCTCTTCTCCTTCACCTGGAACGGAAAGGGGTCAGAGGGCCGGGGTGTGCCGGCCCGCACGGCGGGAGTTTCAGGCTGATCACCACGGGGCGTTACAGTGCGCGCTGGCTCCTTCCGCACAATGAGCTGCGCGCAGAGGTGCGGGGAGGCCCGGCTTTCCAGGTGGGACATCGGGACTGGGGTGCCCGGGCGCTTGGGGAAAGGGCCCGCAGTCCAGGCCGCCGGCGCGCGCATCTGACAAGCGGGAGACCAGCTCATCCGGCGCAGCTTGCTTCTCCGCGATGCGGGGACCGCTCCGCAGTGGACCGGCCCTCTGCGAGTGAAGCTACAGCGCGTGGGTCCCCGCTCATGGCTCTCAGCAGGCTGTCCACGCACCGGGAGGACGCCAGGCGGGAGCTTCCCGCCTCTCCCCCCCCCCCCGCCTGCCCCCCAGCCCTCCCCACCCCGCACCGGCACAAAGCGTCCACACTCCGCCCGGTCCGGTTCTGCCCGGAGGGGTGACGGTGCGGAGGGCTTTGTCCCGCACTCACCGGGGACCCGAGGGTGGCCGACAGGGCGGCGAGGAGCAGGGAGGCGAGCAGGAGGGCGCCGCCCCTAGGCATCTGCAAGGGAAGGGGCGGTGGGCGCCGCGTGCACGTCGGGGCGGACTCGGAACCCGACCCGGCAGGACGGAGGGTGAAGAGGACCGAGGAGCCAGCGGGTTGCGCCCCCGAACAGGGGACCAGGGACGGGGACGGGGCAGAGGCGCCGCGCCCCTCGGTGCGTCCCGGTGGCGGCGCTCTGCGGCCGGAACGCGGAGAGGGGCGCTCCCGGGGCCCCCGGGCCACGCGGTACCTTGAGCAGCGGCGGGTGTCGGTGTCCGGGGCGGGGGTGTCGGCGGGTCTGGGCGTCCGGGCGAGTCCGGGTCGGTCGGGTCCGGCCGGGGCGCTCACCGCATGGCACGGCCTCGGGATGCGAAGGAGAAGCGAGCGACGGCGAGTTCCTTCGACGTGTCCGCGCCGAGCCGCGGCTGCCCCGCTATTTATGCGCCTGGTCCGGAGCCGCGGCCACGTCACGTGCTCAGTCCCGCCTCCCTCGCCGGATCCCGAGGGGCGGAGTGGCCGCAGCTCGGCTCCTGAGGGGGCCCCGTGCTTCCGGGAGCCGCGCAGTGGCCGCATGGGGGAGGGGCGGCGGGGAGCGCGGGGAGCCCCCAGCACCCTGAATGGAGGGCCCGAGCAGCTCCCACAAACACCGAGGTCCCTGCCTTGAAGGGAGCCCCGCCCACACCCAGGGTCCTGGTCCTGGGAGAGCGAAGCCCCCGTCCCAGCACAGCGCCTCCTGCCGGGAAGCCGCTGAGCTCCGCCAGCACCTGGGACCACCCCTCAGTCCAAGACAGGCCCAGCCCGACAGCCTGGGGCACCCTGTCTGCTGACTGGCACCCAGCTTTTCCATCTCGGGGTGCCCAGTGACTTCAGGCACCATACTTTGCTGAAAGGGGGCAAATCAGCCAGGGCTGCTGGACTGTGGGCCCAGGAGTCCATTCCCACCGGAGCTGTGGGTGCCCCCTCACTTCCCATGGGCACTGCTGGCTTAGAATGGGTCACTGCCAATGTTCTGCTGACTCCCGGGTTCGGGGCGCAGCTGCTTTGAGCACGATCAGGGAGTGGTCCAGCCCTTGGGGGTCTGGTGGGCAGGGCAGGAGCCGGAGGCTGCGGCAGGTGGCACAGGAGTCAGGCAGGAACGGGCCCTCCTCTGCTTGCTCCAGGAAGACTTCCTGAGCTTGGGCAGGACCCAGTGGGCTCCTCCCCGGCTCACAGACAGCGGGTACACGGCCCCTCCAGACAGCTAACGAGGGGTGAGGCTGGCTGGTAAAAACTTGCCTGAGCCACTCCTGCCTGGCCACGGAGCTCAGCAGTGGGCACAGAGACAGCCCCTGCTGGCAGGTGGTGCCCTGGCCTCCAGCCAGTGCCTTGGGGGGGAGCAGCCCTCGCCCACCCGCCAGCTGAGTGTCAGACTGACCCCCGTCAGGGGGGCCTGGAGCGCGCGGGGATCCAGGACAAACGGTAATGACGGTGGTGCTGGCCTCCATCTCGCCTACATCCCAGTTTTCTGAACCTTTTGTGCCGACAGCTCCAGGAGAGAGCCGTCTGCCTCCGCAGGGATGACAAAGGCCCCCGGCGCCTGAGGACTTGGGTCAAGGCCAGCAGGTGGCCAGCAGGGAGCAGGGTCCTCGCCCGGTTTGCCCTGGTTTGCTAGAGGGGGAGGAGGGTGCCGGCAGGGAGACGCGGCTTGGAGAGGGGTCTCGGGGAACAGACCCCCGGCTGTGATGGGGTGACAGGCTTGTTCTCAAGGTCACGGTCTGACCGCCATTACTCCTGTTTCTGGCAGTGGGGGTAGGAGGACTGTAGGGGGCAGGGGGCCTGACCAGGAAACACAAGCTGGTTTCTGAAGCCCACGGGGATTCCGGGGCACATTTCCCCAGGGGAGGGCAGCGGGGCTGGGGACAGAGACAGCCCAGAGCGGGAGAGCAGAGGGCGTTTCTGTGACTCATCACAGGAGGGATGGTGACGCCCTGTCATGCCCTGTGCCCTTGTATGTAGGCCGTGTTGGGGAGTGGGCAGGGGCCAGCCACTGGTGCCCCGGCCACTGAGAACTGCTGGCTTACGGGGGGAGGGGGGATGGGGGAGGGAGGGAAGGAGGTCCTGCCGTCGCTTCCAGCACTCGCTCTTCTCAGAACACAAGTGCCGGTGCACCTGGGCCAGCTCCACCCAGAGCCGGGGACCCTCTGCTGTTGACTCACGTTGTCAGAGAGCCCCTGGGCCTGAAGAAGCAGATTCTCAGCTGGAAACTCGGCCCGGAACGCCCGGCCCAGAGCCAGCATTCAGATGTCGTGGGCCGGAGGCGGCCCTGCAGCCCGGCAGGACGCGCAGCCACCCGGTCACGTGATGCCTGCAGGTGGGCATCGAATGGCCCAGCCCTTCCTGAAGGAACAGCCCTCTGAGAGCAGGGCCCGGCGACCCGGAGCCGGCGAGGGTGCGGGCATGGCCCCGAGGGGCGTGGGCACGAAGACTAGAGACGGGGAACGTGCCCTCTGGCCGCTTTCCCCACGCGTGTCCTGGGAAACCGTCAGCAGTCTTCTCGTGTATCGTGAATCCGCTTAACAAAGCCCAAGCTGCTCCCCAAGTTCCTAGTCTCTCACAGGACCCGCTGGGGGACAGCACGGCGCTGCTGCTGCCTGGTCTGGGCGGGGAGGGGTGCCCGGGCCGGAAGAGGGGGGTGGAGGACACAGACCTCGAGGCAGCAGCTGTGACGTCCGCCACGGATGCGTCAGGCCGAGGGCGGCACCCCTCACGGCGGGGTCGGGGCCGCGTCTGGTCGGCACCGGCCGTGCTGTCCCCGTGGCCGCTCTAATGGGCTCCGTGGGCTCCGTGACCCAGTGCGTGTCACTGTCAACCTGTCATCTCTAAGACGCCAGCGCGTGGCGGACAAAATGGGCACCATTACAGTAATGGCACTACGCAGAAAGCATAATTTTATCCTGCGTCGTGAGCCGGCCCGTCTCCCCTTAGAAGTCCTGTTCGCCGCCATCAAAACCACCGCGTCTGCCCAGCAGAGAGAGAAAACCCGGCTGTGCCGCACCGGACTCAGCCATGCGCTCGGAAGCACGCTGCTTCCCTGCCACCCTTGTTACCCCTGATACCCCTGATACCCCTGATACCCCCTGATACCCCCTGCAATCTCCCTAC
This sequence comes from Antrozous pallidus, assembly GCA_027563665.1. Lineage (NCBI taxonomy): Eukaryota > Metazoa > Chordata > Mammalia > Chiroptera > Vespertilionidae > Antrozous > Antrozous pallidus. The sequence continues at coordinate 6,848,050 of CM050520.1, read as the reverse complement.
CAGCCCTACCACCCTGTACCACCCCTGCCTCCCCCTACCACCCCTGACATTCCCCAACCATCCCCTACCACTCCCTGCCACCCCCTAGCAGCCCCCTGCTATCCCCCTATCACCCCTGCCACCCTCCTACCACCCCGCCATCCCCCTACCACCCCTGACATTCTCCAACCACCCCTACCACTCCTTGCCACTCCCTGCCACCCCCTAGCAGCCCCCTGCCATCCCCCTACCACCCTCTGCCACCCTCCTACCACCCCTTGCCATCCCCCTACCACCCCTGACATTCCCCAACCATCCCCTACCACTCCCTGCCACCCCTTACCACCCCCTGCAATCCCCCTATCACCCCATACCACCCTCCTACCACCCCCTGCCATCCCCCTACCACCCCCACCACCCCCTGCCTCCCCCTGCCATCCCCCTACCACCCCCACCACCCCCTGCTTCCCCCTACCACCCAGACTGCAGCAGGGAGATTGACAGCAGACGTCCCTGCCCTCGTGGGGACCCAAACACAGAAAAACAATTATATAAGCAACCGCCTCGTTGTCATGAGATCTACTGATTCAGGGAGCCTGACCTGGCAGGTGGACAGGACTGGCCAGGGGGTCACATGGGTGGGCCCCATTTAGGTCCTTGTCCTGCCTCCTTCCAGCTGCCTGGAACCTTGGCCGTGAGGACTGGAGTTGAACTGCCGTTTGGGTCACCCGGTGACGGCTTTGGGTCCGGGTCCCTGGGCTGCCCACCTCTGGGCTCTTAAGCCAGTGCTGTTTGGGGTGTTTTCTAAATGACGTGTAGTTGGAATTACTTCTGTCTGAAATAAGGTTCACACAAAAAGGTCGACACGTGTTTGGTGAGTGAATAATGGCTACGATGACTGAAGGGATGGACCGTCTCCGATGCTGGCAAGCAGCTCGCTGGTGAGATGGGCTCATCAGGAGAGGCTTGGGCCCTGGCCGGGGGCTCAGTCAGCAGGAGTGTCATCCCGTCCACCAAAAGGTTGCAGGTTCGATTCCTGATCAGGGCACATCCCTAGGTTGCAGGTTCAGTGCTGACGGGGGTGAGTAAAGAAGGCCACCCATCGATGTTTTTCACATCAGTGTTTCCCTCCCTCCCTCTCCTTTCCTCTCTCTTTCCTCGGGTGAAGGTTAAAAAAAAGGAAGGCTCGGAAGAGAAGATGACAGATGGGCACTGCCTGCCAATGATCTCATTACTCTTGGAGGAATGGGGAAATGGCTTAATGATCTCACGTTGGCTTTTTAAAAACACACACTGAGTGGCCAGATGATGATGATCTCTGAACGCATCATAATCTGCCCACTCAGTGTACATCCTATGTAATAAAAGGCTAATATGCAAATTGTCCCCTCGACCAGGAGATTGACCAGCAGGCAGGCCAGCCAACCGCCCATGTCCCCTCCCCCTGACCAGGCTGGCTGGACCCACCCGTGCACGAATTCATGCACTGGGCCTACACACTGAGTGGCCAGATTATTACCGTTCAGAGATCATAATAATCCGGCCACTTCGTGTATATTTTTATTGGCTTCAGAGAGGAAGGGAGAGGGTGAGGGAGATAGAAGCATCATTGATTGGCTACCTCCTGCATGCCCCACACTGGGGATCGAGCCTGAAACCCAGGCATGTGCCCCTGACCAGGAATCGAACCATTGTGACCTTTGGGTTCATAGGTCAATGCTCAACCACAGTGCCATGCCGGCTGGGCTAACGTTGGCTTTTATTTGACCTTGCTGATGTGTGTGTGTCCTTGGACCTCCCCTCCCAGGACTTCTAGCTGCAACCCCACCCTTCCCCAACCTCACTCCCTAACACTGTCCTCAGAAAAATACCCCCAACCCCACTCCCATAACACTGTCCTCAGAAAAATACCCCCAACCCCACTCCCTAACACCGTCCTCAGAAAAATACCCCAACCCCACTCCCATAACACTGTCCTCAGAAAAATACCCCAACCCCACTCCCATAACACTGTCCTCAGAAAAATACCCCAACCCCACTCCCTAACACTGTCCTCAGAAAAATACCCCCAACCCCACTCCCATAACACTGTCCTCAGAAAAATACCCCAACCCCACTCCCTAACACTGTCCTCAGAAAAATACCCCCAACCCCACTCCCTAACACCGTCCTCAGAAAAATACCCCCAAGTTGCTCCTTAAAAATAGTGGGGGGCCGAAACCGGTTTGGCTCAGTGGACAGACCATTGGCCTGCGGACTGAAGGGTCCCAGGTTCGATTCCAGTCAAGGGCATATACCTTGGCTGTGGGCACATCCCCATTAGGGGGTGTGCAAGAGGCAGCTGATCGATGTTTCTCTCTAATCGATGTTTCTCTCTGATGTTTCTGACTTTCTATCCCTCTCCCTTCCTCTCTGTAAAAAATCAATAATATATATATTTTTTTTTAAAAAAAATAGTGGGAGAGGATTTGGCTCCAGTGGACTTGCTTGAACTCTTGGAGTGGGTGTGAATATCCCTCCTTCAGTGCGACTTTGCTGGCCGACAGGAGGGGAGTGAAGACTTGCTTGCTTTGTCCCCAGAAGCGGGCGGGGCTGGTACTGGGGGTGCCAGCTGAGGAGGAGGGGGAGCAGGTGGACAGGAGGGGTTAGTGGTTTGGTGAGAGGGTCCCTTCCTCCCTTTAAGCAGCCTTTGGGGAGACCCCTCCGCCCCCTTCTTCGAACATCTTTCTGCTCAGAGACACGTCCAGCAGCAAATGGGGTCTTTTAATGGACGGCCTGGCAGCACCCACTAAACTGAGGCGCTGGGTCCGAAGTTCGGCTGGAGGCTGGTGCAGGCCGGTCGCAGGCTGCCCCGGCCGGGCTCAAGGCCGTTCTCAGGGTCGCAGTTGGTAAACGCTGAGATAAGCCCCGAGCACAGTGTGTCCGGACCCAGAGCTCCCCATCTCTTCCCGGCGCCCCGGCCGCCCCCGCACCGCAGCGGGGAGGCGCTGAGCTGAGGTGCTTGGACTCCGTGCTCCGTGGGCCGGTTCAGGGCCGCGTGCTGCTGCCCCCCCCCCCCCCCGCTTCCGGCCGCAGCGCCCGCCTCCGGACAGGTGGCCGACGTGCCTGCAGAGCCGCTGGCTCGGCCCTGGGCGCTGTCTCCTCACCGGGAGGTGGGTGAACCGGGGCCAGGGCCCCAGAAGAATGAGGGACGCGGTCGTCCTGGGGCCCTCGGGCCTCTCAGTGTCCACAGCCCCGCCCACACTCTGCAAACCCAACTCGCCCCAGAAATCCTCAGGGAGTGGACTGGGGGGCCTTGCCTGGATGCCCCCACTTTGGTCATCTAACATGTCCTGGGCTCTGGCTGAGCCCTCCTGGCCTCTCCATGTGGAACCCCTCTCTCCCCCTGCTGCCCCCCTCCTCTCCCTCTCCTCCCCTGCCCTGGGCTCCACCAGAAAGTCCCCACTTCCCAGCCCGCCCTCCACCGCTCCTCTAGCCCCGCCCTCCCCATCTCCTCTAGCCCCGCCCTCTCCTCTAGCCCCGCCCTCCCTCCTCTCCTCTAGCCCCGCCCTCTCCTCTAGCCCCGCCCTCCCCATCTCCTCTAGCCCCGCCCACTCCCTATCCTCTAGCCCCGCCCTCCCTCCTCTCCTCTAGCCCCGCCCTCTCCCTCTCCTCTAGCCCCGCCCTCCCTCCTCTCCTCTAGCCCTGCCCTCCCACCTCCCCGCCCATTCCCCCCCGCCCCCAGTGGGGAGTCCATTCAGACAAGCTTCCCCGGGGGCATTGCTGCGAGTTAGAGGCTCTGCCAGAGCCAGGAACCCCCCTGTGCGGTGACTCACCGGAGGGGGGAGAATGGGGGTCTCTTGGTGTCTGAGGCTGAAGGAGGGCAGAGTGATGCCCTGTGGCCCCGGGTGCTGGGAGCTGGTGACTCAGCCACCTGCCCTGGGCAGTTGCACCTGTTTCCTGGCCCTGAGTCTGGCCCACGCCGCCCCCCGCCCCCGACCATGTGGGAGCCCATCTGGCTAATGGGATGTGGGTGCCCAGGGAGAGGGCAGGTGGCTGAGGGAGGGGGCCAAAAGGGAGGGGTGTTGTGGGAAGCAGGGGAGCCTGGGCCTGGGCTCCCCAGAAAAGCGCCCGCCGCTCAGGGCCCAGGTTCGGCAGTGCCTGGGCAACACGAGCCCCCAGCCCGGTGGGGGCGGAGCCGCACACGGCAAGGTGCCCGGTGAGTGGGCTCTGGCTGCTGGGCCGGGCGATTCTCTCCAGTGTCTGCCTCCGCCTCCCATAGTCCGAGCCTCCATGTGGCTTTGGGGCTCGGTGACCACTGACCGGGCCCTGCCTGACTCAGCCGGCCGAGCCTGTCAGAGGGGCAGTCTGGCGTGTGGCCAGCTCAGTGTGGACGGAGCTGAGTGCGTCACTCAGGAGGCAGTGGGCACATCCGTGAAAGCCGGGCTGTCCTCCGGGAAGAGCTGACAGGCCCCCCGGCTTCACCCACCTCTGTGTCCACCCCACTAGCCTCACCCACTCCTGTGTCCCCCCACCGGCTTCACCCACCTCTGTGTCCCCCCCACCGACTTCACCCACCTGTGTCCCCCCACCGGCTCCACCCACTCCTGTGTCCCCCCACCAGCTCCACCCACTCCTTTGTCCCCCCCCACTGGCTTCACCCACCTCTGTGTCCACCCCACTAGCCTCACCCACTCCTGTGTCCCCCCACCAGCTCCACCCACTCCTGTGTCCCCCCCACCAGCTCCACACCCCCTGCCCTGCACACCCCCTGCCCTGCACACCCCCTGCCCTGCACACCCCCTGCCCTGCACACCCCCTGCCTGGCACCGGGTCAGGGCTCCGGGTCCTGGGACGGAAGGGCCTCCTCGTGCCCATGTCCCCCGGACTCTGAGAGGGGGAGTGGGCCGGGAGGAGGGCCCCGGGTGGGTGTTCCAGGTCAGGTGACGGGCCTGCGGACAGCTCCGGCCCTACAGCCCCCGCAGCAGCCACCGACCCTGTGCCCCGCGCCCTGGCCGGCGCCTGCAGACCCCCAAGCGTGTGCTGGCTGCTGTGGAAAACACCCAGCCAGGCGGCTCAGACTGCAGAAAAGTATCGCCTGGATTCTGGAATCTTCTAAGGGCCGAGGGGATCTGTGCTGTGGCCCAGTCTGGCATTTTTGGACGCACACGCGTGTGGCCTCCCGTGTCCGGCTCCCTTCTGGGGGCAGAGAGAGTGGTCAGGGCTCACCCGCGTGGGCGAGAGCCGCACACCCTTTTAGGCCCGAGGACACCGCCTTTGAGGGGAGGACGGTGTGCTCGTCCGTTCACCCGTGAGGGACCCTCGAGTGCTGCCGCCTTTGGGCGACTGTGATAACGCGCCCTGGACACCCCTTTCCCGCTCTTGGGGGCGTCTCCCTCGGAGTGCGGCCGCCGGGTCACCCACCAATTCCCCACTGAACTCCTCGCAGGCCTGTATTTAAATGTTTCATATTTGTGTCCATCGTGCACAATGTACATTTATTTTTTAAATACACTTTTATTGATTTTTGGAGCGACCAGAAGGGAGAGGGAGGAAGGGAGAAACATCGATGGGAGGGACGCAGAGCCGCTGGGAGAGGGGCACCATGCCCATGGGAGAGGAAACCGGTGGGCAGGTCCTTGGCCGTAAGAGCTGGCTTCCCCCGCAGCCCACTGACAGCAGAACAAATCCTGCCCCCCCGCCGGGGGGGGCAATTAAATTCTCAAACCCCGTGATTGTATTTGAAGGGGCAGGATGACGTCCCAAAGGAAGGATCTGGCATTTTCCACCGCCCCCCCCCGCCCCCCAAGCACAGCTGTCCTGCACGCCCGCCGGTGTGGCTCTGACAGAGGCCCCGCCCCAGCCGCCCGTCCCCAGGGAGGCCGGCAGCCGGTGGCGGGTGGAGGCGCTGCTGCAATTTTAGCAGAAACACAGACCCAGCGAGCGAACCTGCTCCGGCCGCTGCGCTGGCCCTGCCCGAACCCAGCACCCCAATCAGGGGTTATGGGCCAAGTCTGGGTACGTTGGGGCAGACCTCCTCCCTCGGCTTTGGGATCGTGGCCCCGCTGGTGTGGCTCAGTGGCTGAGCATCAACCCACGAACCACCAAGTCACAGGTCAGTTCTCGGTCAGGCCACGTGCCCCGGTTCGGGCTCATCCCCAGTGGGGACTGTGCAGGAGGCAGCTGATCAGTGATTCTCTCTCATCATTGATGTTTCTCTCTCTCTCTCCCTCTCCCTTCCTCCCTGAAATCAACAAAAATATTTTTACCATATAAAAAAGAAAGAAAAAGAAAAGAATTTGGGATTGTGACTAAACCCGAAAGCCTCCTGCTACCCTGTGTCCCTGAAAATAAGAGTGTCTTATATTAATTTTTACTCCCAAAGATGCACTAGATCTTATTTTCGGGGGGGGAGGGATCCCTTATACCCTGTGTTCCCCAAAGTAAGACATCTCTCGAAAATAAGACCTACTCGCTGTAATATAAGACATCCCCCCAGAAAATAAGATCTAGCACATCTTTGGGAGCAAAAATTAATACAAGACACTGTTTTATTTTCAGGGAAACAGGGGAGCGAGTAGGTCTTATTTTCGGGGGATGTCTTACTTTCGGGGAAACAGGGTAGGAGCAGCAGCAGCAGAAATGGAGCCGCAGGGCGGAAGTTAGAGACGGGACAGCACCTGCTGGTAACCCCTCTGCCACAGGCGCCGGCGGCCGCCTGAGGCCCAGCTGCTCTCGTCCTCGAGTTCCAGAAATTCACTGTGAATAGATTCTCCCTTTTCGCTTAAGTCACTTTAAGTCGATTTGTTACAACAACCCAAGACTCTGAGTAACTTGGAGCTGACATCATTCACCTCCTTCAATAACGAGGAAACGGGCTCAGAGAAGACAGGTGACTTGCTGGAGTCACCCAGCCCGAAAGGGCTGAGGGGGATTTGAAGCAGGTCCGTGGCCCCCGAGTCTGCCTGCAGCGTGGGGAGTGCTGGCTCTGAGCACACCGGCCCCCCTCCTGCTCCCAGGCCTCCCCAACCCCACACCCTCGGGGTCTGCCTTCCACAGGAGGCCCTGGGCGCCCGCCCTCCCGCCGGCCCTGAGTCACTGCGCTAACCCCGCAGCTGGCTGCAGGGAGCTGCTGAGAAAGGGAGGCTCTGGGGACCGGGCTCCGTCTGGGAAGAGCCGCTCATGCGGACGGACGGACGAGAGTTCCCAGAACCGACGTCAGACCTTTCACGGCACCAGCCTCCCATGTGGAGGTCCCCCGGCATAAACCACCCGCCTCCGCATACCCTCCTACCCCTCTCCCGTCCAGCTTCTAGACTGTTCTTGTCAGGAGGGCCCTGGGAGGCTGCTGGGTGCTGGGAAGCTGAGGCCAGGCCCAGCGCTGGCCTGGGACACAGGGTTCCCGGGGAGCCCTGGACGGGGCCTCTGGACTCGGGGCCCAACCCACGCCCCCTTTGTGTGTGTGTGTGTGTGTGTGTGTGTGTGTGTGTGTGTGAGAGAGAGAGAGAGAGAGAGAGAGAGAGAGAGAGAGAGAGAGAAAGAGAGCGAGCGCATGTCTGTCGTGGTCTCTGGGCGGGACCTGAGCCTCGGTCGTGGCCTCACCCTGTCTGGAATGACCTCTGGGTGCGACAGACCCTTTCTGTCCCCGGGCCCTGCCTGGGTCGCTGCCCCCTGCTCTCCGGCTCCGGAGCCGGGACCTGCCGGCGAGGGGCGGGGGAGTGCCTGGGCTTCACCTGGGCAGGGGCGTGGGCTGAGCGCTCTCTCCTTGCCCAGCCGGTGGCACTGCCCCGGCCGCCACCTGCCCGAACCCCGTCCTCTCCTCACCGCTCCCCGCCTTCCCCTCCTGCCGCCCTCTGGAGAACATATGGACTCGGTTCGCCAAATCGAATTTGACTTATTGGGTTACTTCTGCCCTTTTAAAAAAGCATCGCCATGCCTGGTAGCTTTCCTAATTGAATAACGTATAGCAAATGAACTTTTATGCTTTAAAAAAGCCAATCCCCTGAAAATGTCACGAAGCGCGGCCCCCGCTCCTGCTGCCGCTGACTGTGGGGTGAGACTCGCCCGCCCCCGCCCCGCAGCCCGAGATGGAGCAGAGCCAGAGGAGCCCGAGAGGCCCCTCCCCCACCCAGGCTGGACGCCCCTGACCCCCACCAAGGCCACGCCCCCTTGTGACAGGCGTGGCCACTGGCTGGGGAAGTCACCTAGCCAGCAAGCGGGGAGGCCCAGCTGCCAGCTCCCACTAATGCCCATCTGAACCCCAGCCCCAGGGCGGGCGTGGGCAGCAGGCAGTCAGGAAGGACAGGTGGCCACCCCCACGCCCCGCCCAGCGGCCCACCATCGGGGGTCCAGCGCTCTGGGACGGAGACGGACACTGAGCGGTCTGGCCCCCTGGGGCCCGAGCAGCGGGCTGGGACCTCGGGGCAGTGCTCGCTCGGGCCTCGGGCCTCTGGGCTCTGCGTCCCCCGCAGCTCACCGTGCGGTCGTGGCCGCCCGCACAGCTGCCCCAGACAAGCCGGGCTTCCGCCTCCCAGGGCGTCGAGGAGAAGACGAGCCACGTCACGTCAAACTCTGCCCCGGGACGGAAGAGGCGCTCCAGGGCCCTTGTGCTCCTCAGGGTCAGCCTGCAGCCGGCACCGTGTCCCCACGCGGGACAGCCCAAGGCCGGATCACACCACAGGCATCTTATCTCGGAGCAAGTTAATTTTTTAATTTCTCTGTTAATCCTTGCCTGGGGATATGTTTCCATTGATTTTTAACATTTGGTAAAAACACATTTTTATCGATTTCAGAGAGGAAGGAAGAGGGAGAGAGAGAAACATCAATGATGAGAGAAGCATTGATGGGCTGCCTGGTGCATGCCCCCCACTGAGGATCCAGCCCCCAACCCAGGCATGTGCCCTTGACCGGGAATTGAACCTTGACCTTCTGGTTCATAGGTCGATGCTCAACCACTGAGCCTCGCCAGGCGGGCGCCATTGATTTTTAGAGAGAGTGGAAGGGAGGGGGAGACAGAGAGAGAAATATTGGTGTGAGAGAGACATCATTGATTGGTTGCCTCTTGCACACCTGGCCCTGGTCCAGATGGAGCCTGCAGTCAGGGTACCTGCCCTTGACCAGAACCAAACCGGGGGCCCCTTCAGTCCTCGGGCGAATGCTCTGTCCACTGAGCCAAACCGGCTAGGGCTCTCGTGACGCGTGTAAAAGGCGTGCCCCCCGCACTGCACCTGGCAGAGTTGGGGCCACCCCCGCCTGCACCCCTGAACCTGGACTGTCTCAGGCCCGGCCCCTCGGCCGCTCTCGGCTGCGGGGACTCCGTCCCGGGTCACGGCAATGTCTGAGGCGGTGTGGTTGTCACGACGGGGGACAGTGTTCCGGGCAGCTGGTGGGTGCTGCAGGCGTCCCTCGGGGCACAGGGCGCCCAGGAATTGCCCCAGGAGCTCCAGGCGGTGCAGGTCTGGGTGCAGACGAGGAGTCTGCGGCCTAGAGGCCGGTGACCAGGACAGAGCCGCCGGGCTGGGGTCCACACTTCAAACACCATCTGAATTTCTTCTAAAGGAGGGTTTTCCTACCAAACCCGGCGTGGCTCAGTGGACAGAGCATCGGCCTGTGGACTGAAGGGTCCCAGGTTCGATTCCGGTCAAGGGCATGGACCTTGGCTGTGGGCACGTCACCAGTGGGGGTGTGCAGGAGGCAGCTGATGGGAGTTTCTCTCTCATCGATGTTTCTAACTCTATCCCTCTCCTCTCTGTAAAAAAATCAATAAAATATATTAAAAAATAAAATAAAATAAAAGATGGCTTTCCCGGGCTCCTCCCTCCCTCAGAACCGCAGGGACGCCTGGCCCCTGAGCCTGGCCTCAGGCCGCCCTCAGCCCTCGCAGGCTCCGCCCACCTGGCCCTCCTGTGGCGCCAGCCTGCGCCTATTCTGTTCCTCCCCGAAGTGCCCTTCCAGCCGCTGGCGGGGGCCGATGCCAGTCCACCACTTCCCCAGGGTCTTGGTCTGGAGCTTAAACAACACGCGTTTGCATCTCACAGTCCTGGAGGCCAGAGGTCCAAGGTCAGGGTGCTGCGGGGGGGGGGCGGCGGGAGTCATTCTGAGCCTCCTCTCTCGGGGCCTGTCTGCGCCCCAGGACGGAGCTAGAGCTTGCTGGCTGGTGTCTCTCCGATGAGGGCACCAACATGGTGGGGTGCCGGCCTGACCTCATCTAGCCCTAACCACCTCCCACAGGCTGCACCTCCAAATGCCACCACACGGGGGGGTGGGGTCCCCAGTCCGTGCACCGCCACAGCCATGGCTTCACCCTCCCTGCCCGTGTCATTCCTCTGTCCCAGGAGCTCTGTGGAGGCCTGACCTGTGTGTGTCACCCCCTCCCCGAGGGAACCCCTAAAGGGCAGTGCCCCCATGTCAGGGCTCCATAAATCTTGTCAGGGTCGCCTGGAGCCTGTCTCCAGGGGAGCTGTGGTCTGGTGACGCCCTCCCCCCGCTTTCCGAGACAGCTGGGGGCCTGCAGCCCGGCCCAGGGTCACCCCAGGCCGAACAGAGGCCCCACAGGGCACCAGATACCTCCCCCCCCCCCCCCCTCTCAAGCCTGTTGAGAAGACTCTGCGTCCCTTTTCATCACAGGGAAAGAACCAAGACAGCACACAATGGCCTAATTTATGCTGAAATTATTGGCAATTTGGGCCATTAAAGCTCGTGGGCCTGTGGCTGTGTGTCCTGAGCACAGGAGAGAGGCGACCTCTGAGGAGTGGCTGTTTCTATGGTTATATTTGGGGTGTTTTTTAAAATGTGTCCGTGGCTGAGACAGGACCCTGCAATGGCTGGGAGCCTGAACCCCTCCACGTCCTCCCAGACGCTCCGGTGCTGACGCCCGGCTGCCTGCCCCATGGGCTGGGGCCACGCAGGGGCCAACACCACCGACCGGAGGAGCGGCCTGTGGGCGAGCCTCCATTTCATTTGCATTTTTATCCCTTTACTCGGGCCTCCGTTGAAAACTCCAATATTCGAAAACGGTGAGGCCGATGGAGATTTATAGTTGAATCTGCTCTGGCCGCCCCTAACAAGATTCCAGTTTCATTTGAAGTTATTGAAAACACATCTCAGGGATATTTGCCGGAATTAAGAACTGGCGCTGAGAACATTCTGGAGAACTGACTCCCCACCCCAACCTGAGGGGGCCAGCTGGCGCCCCGGAGCCTCGGGCCAGGTCAGTGGGCAGCCTGCCGGAAGCCGGTCACTGTTTTAATGAGGGAGCTGTGCCGGGGAGTTGGGGGGCTGGTCCACCTTGACTGCTCTGAGGGGTCGGAGCTGGTCACTGGATGTTGGTGGTTGAAGCAGCCCCACCTGTTCGTCCTAAGAAGATTCACTGATTGGCTTTTACTCGTGTTTCTGCCCTGGGGGGTACGGGTGTATCTTTTGATTTTAATCTTAATTTAGAAAATGGTAAAGCCAGAGCAGGTAGTAGTTCTGCCACTAGAGCTGAACTATCACTTGGCCCCTATTTCCCAAATTAATGTTTTTCTCAGTCTTTATTCATTTGTGCGCTGCCTCCTCCAGAAAGCCGAACCCTGAACCGGGGACGCTGAGTCACGCGGGATGTGAAAGGGGCTCCCACAGCAGCCCTCCCCAGGCCTCAGGGGAAGGTCTGCTAACCCGTGAGGCCCGAAGGACAGCATCTGTCCTAGAAGCTAAATCCAGGTCGCAGATGTTTCCTGAAGGCCAGACAGGGGCCATTTCCGGCTTCCGGGGCCTTCTGGTCCCTGTCACAGCGGCTCAGCCTGAGGCTGCCCTAGACCGCACGTGAGTGACCGCGCTGGCTGTGGACCAATAAAACTTTATGGAAACCGGCGGTGGCCAGGTTGGCCCACGAGCCCTAGTGACCGGTGCTCAGCTGTGAGACAGTCCCCCCACGTTCACTCGGCTCGTGGGCAGAGTTCACGAGGGGGACAGGTCAACCCACCACTCCTGCGTGCTGCCGACGTGCCAATGGCTGCCTCCCGGGGCCCCTCCCTGGCCTGTCACAGAGTGACCCAGAGGCTGTTCTGATGAGTGACGTTCGTCAGACAGGAAAGGACAAGTACCACGGACTATCACTTACAGATGGAATCCACGGAGCACACTAAACGAACAGGACAGAAACAGACCCACAGACACAGCGGACATTCTGACGGTTGCCAGGGGAAGGGGGGAGGGGAGGGGGGCAATAGGCAAAGGGGATTACAGCACCGACGTCCAGGTATAAAATGAGTCACAGGGATGCGATGTACAGAACAGGGAACACAGTCGACAACACGGAAATGACGATGGGTGGTGACAGATGACAACCAGACTTACTGTGATCGTTTTGTGATGTGTAAGAATATCGCACCACTACATTGTACACCTGATACTAACATACTATTGTATGTCCACTGCAATTCATAAGAAGGGCAAAGGAGCGGAAACCGGTTTGGCTCAGTGGATAGAGCGTCGGCCTGCGGACTGAAGGGTCCCAGGTTCGATTCCGGTCAAGGGCATGTACCTTGGTTGCGGACACATCCACAGTAGGGGGTGTGCAGGAGGCAGCTGATCGATGTTTCTCTCTCATCGATGTTTCTGACTTTCTATCCCTCTCCCTCCTCTCTGTAAAAAAATTAATAAAATACATTTTTTTCAAAGGGCAAAGGTTATGAATCAACATAAAAATAAAAATCTCTGCCCCATCAAACAACCCCCTGCCCTCCCCCAGCCCCTGGCACCCCACATTCTACTTTCTGTGTCCACGAACTCAGCCCCCCAGGTCCCTCTTATGAGCGGCATCACAGTATTTGTCCTTTTGTGTCTACCTGGATGACTTCACTCAGCATAACGCCCTCAAGTTCCATCCACGTTGCAGCGTGTTGGAATTCCTTTCCATTTTAAGGCCGAATGACATTCCATTGCACGGATGGGCCATAGTTTGCTACCGGCTCACCCGTCGGCACAGACTGAAGCGCCTCCACATTTACCTGTTGCAATGCTGCTATAAACGTGGGTGTGGAAATCTCTCTTGAAAACCATATTTTCAGTTTTTTTTTGCATCCATATCCAGCAATGGGATTGCTGGGTCATTCGGTAATTCTATTTTAATCTTTTTGAGGAACCACCAAACATGGCAACGGGAGAGGTGGGCCACGTCTACCCCACCCTCAACAGTGACAACAGCCCTTCCCCGGGGAGGAGGGCCTGCAGCGAGGGCCTGGCCTGAACACCTTCTCCTGCCCCTGCCTGGGGCACGCCCCTCAGCCCAGGTCAGAGGGCACAGGCAGGCTGGCCAAGGCCCCTGCTGGGGTCCCGGGCAGCAGTCCCGTGGCATCCCCGGGGGCAGGGCCCCGTCCAGCGAGCGCCCCCCTGCAGTCACTCCGCTGCCTCCAGAGGCCCCTCAGGGTCACCAAGGCATGCCTGCCCCCTCTGCTTTGTTCTCAGAGGGGCAGGAAGAGGGGGTGAGCGGGCAAGCATGGAACCCACCAAGCCTGGGTGGGGGTGGGGACCCCAGGACAGCAGCACCTCGAGCCAGCGCCCCAGGAGCAGCTGACTACACTGTCTGCAGGCGGCAGGTCACGGTGTCTGCAGCACAAGCTCCCACGGACAGCAGAGCGGAGGAAAAACTGGTTTGTTTGGGCGAAGACCAGAACCCGGGCCACATGCAGCCACTGGGCCCCGAGGGAGCGAGAAGCGGAGGGCAGCGCATGCTGCAGGCGGCCCCTGGCCCGCCTCCCGTGGGTTCACCTGCAGGGGTGTGGGCGGGGAGAGCAGGGGTCGCAGCTCCAGGGGACCCTCCGTCTTCCGGGCGGGGCTCCGCGCACAGGCGCCCGAGTTCACCGAGCGGGTCCCTCCGAAACACAAGCTCGCGGTAGCTGTTACGCCGGACATATTCCCAGGACTGTGGTTCGGGGTTGACGATACAGTGCACCATGTTTTTATTTTGACTTTTGTGTGATTAAAGGGCATCGCCCCCTCCAGAGTGTCAGCTCTGTAAAGGTGGGGACCGCGGGCCCCCAGGCCTGGCCTGCAGCCAGCAAGAGCCAACTGAACCATTAGCTGTAAGGCTCGAGGTGGGCCTGCCCCGACTCCCTGTCATACCTACAGGCCAGGCCCGCCCGAGGGGAGGTTTGGGTGTGGGAACCCGCTGCTGGGAGGCGTGAGGCTGGGAGCCGGGCTGGGGACAGGCCCTGAAATGGTGGGAGGTGAGAGACAGCACAGGTCTCTGGAGCTGGCACAAGCATGGAGGGGAGGGGGAGAGGAGGGGAAGGGGAAGGAAGGGGAGGGGGAGAGGAGGGGAGGGACGGGGAGGAGGAGCTGTGAGGGCAGCAACACTTGCCTGCCAGCTCCCTGCTTGGAGCCCTGGCGGCGGTCATATCCAGCGTGTACAATGGGCACAGGGGAGCCCACCACTACTGGGAGGGACCTGGCTCTCCCGCTCCCTCTGCCCCCCCCACCTCCAGGGTGGGGTCGGGGCCACAGTGTGGGTGAACTCCTACTGCCCCTCCAGCTCTCCAGCAGGAACTGGGGCGTCAACAGCATGTGGGGGGATGAGGGGAGGTGAAGCCTGTGGATGGGGAAGAGTGGGCGGTGGCCCTGGGCGGGGGGTTGGGGGCCCCGGGCCCGGCTGGAGGGATGGGCCAGCACTGGGGCCTGACCCTCTCCTGAGCCCCGGACTGAGCAGAGGAAGCCCAGCTTTGGAGGCTTTGGCATCGCCTCCCTAATGGGCCCAATGTCCCGGCTGAACTCTAATGCCGCTCATCTGCCTCTCAGATTTCTGGGCGGAAAAAGCAGCCTACAATGGCCCGCGTTCACTTAAGCCGAGAAAATAAAATAGTAGAAATATAATAGTAACAATTACTGTGCAACTTTCATCACCTTAATTTCTTATCCTCTTGCTTCTAGTTTTTCCTGAATTTCCAACAATGCAGGAGGTCACGAATAATTTTCAGAAAGCGTAACCCTTTTGGAAATGCACCCCTCTCCACAAATGAGCAGCTGCTGGTGGTAATTAAAGTAATGCCGTCCTGTGCTCCGCCTGCCGTGCTAATGAGGCTAATTGACGACAGCGGCATTAACCGTGATTAGTCATAATGTCTAACAGAGTCACTGGTGCCTGTCATTTCCCCATGGGGGGGCTCACATGATTCCAGGCTGTCTGCTCTCAGGACCGGGACCCCTGGCTGTGCATTTTTCTCTAAAGAGCTGGATCCCCTTTGCCCGGCCTTCAATAGCCCGGTGCTGTTTCCAAAGGTGGAGAAGAGGGCAGAATAGAACATTCCATGTTGGCTAGTTTTTAAAAGAACAGATGCTGCCCTGGCCGGTTCAGCTCAGTGATGTGTCAACCTGCAGACTGAAGGGTTGTGGATGTGAATCAGGTCAAGGGCGTACACTTGGGGTTGCAGGCTCCATACCTGGCCTGGTCTGGGAGCATGCACGAGGAAGCCAATCAATGTGTTTCTCTCCCATCAATGTTTCTCTCATCTTCCCCCTCCCTCTAAAAAATGGGAAAATAAGACTAGTTCTAGAAAAAGAATAGACTCTAGCACATTCTAGGGTTTGGCATTTATCCATATGGACATTTTAAAAAATATGTTTTTACTGATTTCAAGGAGGGAGAAACATCAATGATGAGAAACATTGATCGGCGGCCTCCTGCACGCCCCCTACTGGGGATTGAGCCTGCAACTGGGCACGTGCCCCAACCAGAACCCAACCATGACCTCTTGGTTCATAGGTCGAAGCTCAACCACTGAGCCACGCCAGTGGGGGGAGGGGGGGCTGACTCCTCCAGCTCTTAACAAAAGTTCAAGGAGAGAGAAGTGAGGAGGAAGTGGTTTGTGATTTGTGTTTTTCCGAGGCTAACAGGTGCTGGAGAAGAAAGGACGAAAAGTGAACAAAGGGAGGAGAAAACAGACCTACAGGACTGTCGGGGGAAGACGAAGCTCGCTGACCTGGCTGTGCGCCCAGTGGGAGCATCAGCCTACCAACCAGGTCGTCACGGCCCGGTTCCCGCCAGGGCACACGCCCGGGCTGTGGCTGATCCTCGGCGTGAACCTGCAGGGCGGCCCATCAACCATTCTCTCATCATTGGTGTCTCTCTCCCTCCTTCTTCCTCCCTCTCCGAAAGAAATTTTTAAAGAAGCAGCTCCCCGAGCTCTGAGGAGTTTTAAAAATCAAGGTCAAAAGAAAGACCTATGTAATACTTTCAACAATAAAGGTTAAAAGAAAAAATATATACATATATAAAAATCAAGGTCAGAGGAAGAGGCACTTATCAAGGCCCCGCCCCTATACCTTCCAGCCAGCAGCCCCCCCACCCCCCCGGGGCAGGCCGATGTCCTCACGAGGCAGCTGCTCCCCGTGGACGGGACACTGCCCGCCAGTCACGGCCTCGGCCCCCCTTCCTCTGGCTCTTGAGCACCGGCTCCTGGTGCGTGGGAAGGCTGGCCGCCAGGCTGATTCTCTGCATCTGGGCGTGGCGGATGGAGTTACCCTGATACTTTGTGCAGTTATTCAGTGTCTGGTAAGTTAATGTTCAAGAAAAAATATTAATTAAAATGTTCTATTATTTCATGTTAACGATTACTCGTTTATTTCAGCCCTTTGTATTCAGCATTTCTCTATGGAAATAAACCTACATTTCTATGAAAATTGGAGCTTTTGTTTCTTTGCGGCCCACATAAACTTAACCCTTGTTTATCTGCCGGAAGCCTTTGAGCCTGACCTGCTGGCCGACCGACTCTCTTCCTGCCGTCGCCGTGCCCTTCCCTGCACATAAGACGCGCAATACCAAGCACAGCCCCAAAGAAAACTGCTTTTTCACCAGCATCAGGAGGGGAAATAAGACAGTTACCTTGGGTGGGACAAAGATGCCAACCAAATCCAACCCCTATGGAACAGCATGTGCCACCCTGGAGCAAGGCCTGGTGTTCCCAGCAAAGCTCCCAACCAGGTAAGACAAGGGCGCGTCCATCCATCGGGAGTCCCTGAGGTCCTGTGCCCCGTTAAGTCAGCAACCCTGAGACAAGCGAAAGGAGGCCGAGCCAGAGGGGAACGCACACAGTGCTGGGTCTGCTCAGTAAAGCTTGCATGGAGCCTCCCCGTCACTCACAATGGAAGTGAACAAAAGAGAAGGCATCAGGTGTTTGATTCTTTTATTTCCATATGCAATGGTAATGTTTTAGGCACGTTGCTTGGGAGGCTATTTCTAAAAAAATTGTTGGCCATTTCTCAGAATATCCTTTTGGTTTTAAATACTGGTCAGGAAAAACAAACAATGTAAAAATAGGTGAATAATTTTCTATTACAGAAATGAAAAACTGATTTGCATCTAAAATCGCAAGAGGTGAAGTCATTTAACCCTTTCACCAGACGGTACGCAATATACAGCATATTGCTTCAGCTGTTTGAAGGCTGTGATGCATTTTTATATCGACATAGAAAATTATAAATTACACTGAATTAGTATCCATAATCACTATATATATATACACAGACCAGCTCTAAAAAAATAGACTGGTTGAGAATTTACGAGTGAAAACCTCACAGGGCACAGGAAACAATTAACGTGCTGAGGTGCCGCAGTCCGGTCTCCAGGTTTCAACAGCAGCCCGTAGAACGCACGCACTCTAATTCCATTAGCAGCACGCGCATTTTCCAATGGACTTGCCTAACAGGATCTTGGTATGTCAAATACGCAGACTGCTCGGAAATGTTCCTTGGTGACGCCTGTTACAGGGGAAGTTTTGGTGAATGGGTTAAAAGGCAGATGAACTACCAAAACAAAACAAAAAAAAAAAAACAAAAACGAAAAACAAAGAAAACCAAACCACAAGCCATGTACACTCCAAAAATCCTAGTGTTTCACCTGCAGGAATAATTTCAAGCAAACAAGACTTTAACAGAACATATGGCTTTACAATAACAGCAATTCATCAACTAAGTTGTTGCAATAAATACTCATCTCTACCAATAGACTTACATTTTTGATCCATTTTAAACAATACAGAAAAAACAGTTACCAATCAAAAAACTGGTTGTAAAAAGAACACCAAGTATTTCTTATTCAAAATCACTTTAGTGAGTTAAGAACAACCAAAATAACACTCAAGAGGGCGTTCCAATCCCACTACTTACTCCTTGCCGACCTGGAAGAAAATGAATTGAGAATTTTGTACAAGGTGAAAAATGTATGAAAACTGCCTAATACTTTGGTCACACTAATAATTGTCAAATAGTTATGTTTCAAATACAATAGCTCTGTGTTCACTTTTATAAAACTATTCTTACAGCCATTTTAACTATAGTATTACTACTATTATTACATGGGTGGCAAGATCTTATTTCACAGGCTACCCATTATTTAGAACAATACAATATAAACATACGCAAAAATTCTTGGTATTTGTCATGTGCAATATTTGTACACGTCCCAATTTCTCTGTACAACGTCTTAGCATCTCGAGTAGAAAGGTTGCTGGTCCTGATCCCCTGCAGAGTGAGGCAGCAGGGGCGCAGGCGGCCCCGAAGCCCTGGGCCCTGGACGTGGGTGGCGGCCTGCAGTCCTGTCAGCTCAGAGGTCACTCATCATACGGGGCCGTTCACGGAGGTGTCGCCTGCCGCGCGTGGCTGGTCGGTCCTGCGCAGTAAGACAGAGAGCTGAGGCATTAGGCAGAACGCGAGGCGGAAAGTTAGCTTCACTGAGCTCTCCAGGTGGAGGTGTATTTTCATTTCGCTTGGGCCGTGCCTAGCACTAAGCCTGGCACTTAGTTGTTGTGTATGAAACGCTTCGTGAATGAATTTACCTAAAGCTCCAGAAACTAACTGAAGAGCATCTAAGCTTCATCTGAGCTCGGCTAGCCAGAGCCAGCACCGGCCAGGGCTGCAGCCACGCAGGCTCCGGAGCGCCCGCTCAGCGCTCAGGAGCGTGGGCACAGGCCAGGTCCGGGGTCTGAACTGCTGCTCCCAGAGCCTTCGGAGCATCTGCTCATCCCTCCTTCACTACAGTCTTTTCTCTCTTCCACGTACAAATGCACATTACATTTCACTTGAAAAGCAGGATTCTGCTCCCGAGGAAAAAGGAAAAGCTTGTCAACTGGAGCAACGGCTGCAAACACAGGCACGCACTGCAGCGCCACGCCGGGCCCGCAGGCAGGCGACGTGAACGCGCCCCCAAGCGGGAGAGCAGATCCCTGTGCCTTCCTCTCAAACCAGCAGGAGAAGGTGTGCACCGCACAAATGTTCCCACAGGGCGACGTGAGGTCACCGTGGGGAGGGAGGAGGGCTCTCTGGGGACAAGGTGCCGACAGAATCAGACGTCTGCCGGCCTGCCTTCCTGCCAAATGACAGCCCGAACATGTCACATACTCTGGGTGGTGGTACCCAACTCTTACGGAGTTGGGCAAGAGCCCAAACTGGGAAGCACACAAGTACTCCGGCGCCGGCACAGACATCACAAACAGAATGCTTTCAGGTCCCTGCTAACCATGCGAGTCACGAAGTCAGCTGCACCCTATTATCTGCTGCCGTCTCACTGCATCAGAAAAAGGAACCTTGAGTTCTGGAACAAGACATAGCCGGCACATTGCCCACCCTTCCCCCTCTTGCACCATTTAAAAAAACTGATTTCAGAGAGAGAGAAACATCAATGAGGAGAGAAACTGATTGGCTGCCGCCTGCGTGTCCTCCACTGGGGACTGAGCTGCAACCCGGGCATGTGCCCTTGACTGGAATCGAACCCAGGACCTTTAAGTCTGCAGGCGACACTCTGCCCACCGAGCCAAACCTGCCGGGGCCCCTTTCACCCTTTACAAGCTGCATGATCTCAATTTCTTACCCTCTCAGTTTAGTGTCTCCCCTGTAAGAGCGAGACACCAGCCCCCAGCCGGCTCATGAGGACGCGTGTGCCGAGCGCTCAGCACGCTGGCGGGCACGGGCACCGGACACGCGTGGCGCACAGCAGGGGCAGTAAAACCGGCTGCCGGTCTTCGCGAGCAGCAGGGCGCGCCCATCAGGGTGTGGTTGGGACAGGAGCCACGGGGGGAAGACTACACAGCCACGTCCCAAGTGGCTGGTTCTTTATCTTCAAAACTGGCATAACGTGCTTCCAGAACACCAACGTGACACACGAGAAAACGTGTCAGCCCTGCTGTGGCAGCTGCTCAAGCGTCACCTTCTCAGGGGCCTGGCCCGCCAGGCTGGCCACAACGGGACGTCGGTTTCCTTGCCCAGTTGGTTATTCTTCAGCACCTTTCCTATGCTCCCCTGTACTGTCTGTTTTATTACTGCTTTCTCCCCAGGCGTGACCAACAGCCGCCACGCTGAGCCACGGTGCTGGAAGGACGAGAGGACAAGTGCCCACACGGACACAGGGATGCGAGCCCCTCGGCTGTCTGCCCAGCTCCTCCACCACCTCTTGCCTTGCAGATGAGGTGGGCTCCTCGTACCAGAGGGTTCTCAGAAGGGAGGAGCACGCGTGTTTCCCAGGGAGTAATTCTGCCCTCGGAGAGCCAAGGCAATGTCCCCACCGCTCCTGTTAGAGGCCAAAGCCAGACCCCGGAAGCAACTACCCACCTGGGACAGACGTGGATTACCCCGCCTTCCCCACACGTCTCAAATTCAAGGAGTTGTAAACAGAAACCAGAGAGATGGCAAATGATTAGGAATCAGACCCACAAAGGACCTTTATCACGAAGACACAGGAAACCCAGGGGAAAGGGGACCTGCTCTCGCCCTCAGCAGCACAGCAGGGGCCGGCTCCTCCAAAGCTGGCGTGTCAACTGCCTCTTCCTCCCAACGCCTTCACTAGAGCCACGTGCCAAATAGTTCTCATTTGTTTTATAAGCAAAACATATACATTTAAAAAACCACACTCATTCTGGCTATAATTTCCACGAGAGAAAAGGCAGTTTGCTTCTGTAGAGCAAGCATGTCAAACCGGCCGGAAGTGAGACAGACATAGAGGACTGCTGTAGAGGACTGCTGGCCAGTGGACGGAGAGTGCCCCCTGCTGGCCCCACTGGCGATGTTACCTCTAAAATGATTCGATTGCGGGAGGGGGCTGCCGAGAGAAAGCACAACGTCTGCAAACTGACTTTAAAAGTTATGTATTCCTCGGGGAAGGAATACTCAGACACAGAAGTATTTAGTCCTGTGGTCTCAGGGTCAGTCCCATCCTGGCAGGAGCTCTGGGTGCCAAGGCGGCCTGCCCCATCCGCCTGTGAGGCCCGGGGCGGCGGCGGGGTCTGGCCCGGCCTGAGCTAAAGGTGACCGGAAGAAAATCTGGTAACGGGGCTCTCACACTCGAGATGAAATATTTTACAAAAACCAGACCACACGTGGACTCATCCGAGTGGAAAGTATTAGCTCCACACGTGAAAGGGTCTCCGGAAAAGTTCCGAGTGTGCCACGTGGGCACGGCCACAGGAAAGCAGGCACCAGCAGCCTCTCACGCCTGGCGGCTCGCGACTCCGGTGCCCAGGGGGCCGTGGCTGCGGGAACCAATCCTGGACGGCTCAATCCGTCTCCACTCAGCATCTCATCAAAAACAAACCCGAAGGGGGGCGCAGCCGCATGAGACACCCTTCCATTTACGGTAATTTAACCATTTTATTGATTTTTTTTACAGAGAGGAAGGGAGAGGGGTAGTTAGAAACATCGATCAGCTGCCTCCCCCACACCCTCAACTGGATGTGCCCGCAACCAAGGTACATGCCCTTGACTGGAATCGAACTCAGGACCACTCCCCCCACCCCCAGGCCACAGGCCGATGCTCTAGCCACTGAGCCAAACTGGTTAGAGCCGTTTATGGTTATTTCTTAGAGCCAGCAGTGTCACTGAATCTCCACAAACGGTCAGCTTTCAGCTTCTGGGTGCGGAGACACCATTTCTAAGTCCTGAGCTCAATCACTCTGATTCCGTAAGGACGGAGAAAACTGCCGAGGCAAGTCACTGTTCGAGGACAATGTAATGCCTCCCCCTGCCTCCGGTGCCAACTGTCCTCCCAGCGCCCGGGAGCCATCAGCCAAAGCCAGAGCAGGGCCTGGGCAGCCGGGAAAGCGGCGGTTACCTCTGCTCAGGACTACTGCGGGGGGCCCGGGGGGCTGCAGACTTCGCCTCAGTCGGCTCGGGGCTTTCCTCCACATGTTTGCAAGCAGCATCTTGAGAGGTAGACAGTTTTCCTTCCTCGCTGCGGGAAAGAGGATGAGAGGCGGCGTTAGAGCCCGCAGTGCCGGCGCCGAGCGGAGGATGAGGGGTCATGCAATGGCTCTGGGTCACGACTGCCATGGCGTCACAAGCCCTGGGCTGAGCATGCTCAGGTGAGGGACACGGGGGCACGGACAGCGACTGGGAAACCACAGGGGGAGAGGACCGCGCAGGAGGGGTCTGCGGGGCGATGTGATGTGGCTGGCGTTGATAGAGAGCGGCCCGAGGCTTACATACCGGTAGGATTTCAACACTCTGACGCCAAGTGTGCAAAACAGAAAAAAAACGTACAAGAGTTTGAGAACTCCTATAATGAGGGGTGGGGTTAATAAACCCACGACTGCACATAAGCAAATCTGCAGACTCGGTGAAGGTGTCAAATGAACCTGTTTGAAGGAACGAGTCTTTAGTTAAGCATTTTGCTTCGGGGTGGAGCCCACCATTCAAACCGTCAGCAGGGCAGCCCCCCTTCAGCGTGCTGGCTGAGGCCGAGGGAGCAGCTTCCAGGGCGCCTGACCTTCTCGAGTTGTCCTCCAACCACGAGGGAGATGTGCAAACACCCTCAGGGAAGAGAGCCAGGACTGCGGCCAGAAGAGGCGGAAATGGGCTGGAGGGGTCAGAGGGCTTGGGGAAGCGGGACACGGAAGGGTTATTTCCCCTCAGATGGCTCTTGGTGAAGAAAGACAAGTCGCAAATGCTTTCAACTGTTTGCGGGCTAAGATTTCAGATGTTTGCCTAGTCTGTGTGGACTTCCATTTTGACACAGTCAAGATGCCCCTAAACTGAGCTAACGGGCGGCTGGAGTTCCCTCTGGAAAGCCTGATTTTAGGATGATTTCTGGACGGCTTTCAGATGGCTAGGTCAGTTGATGGGGAGGAAAATGAACTGAAGTCCACAGATTTGTTGACAATCTAAATGAGTTGCCTGGTTCATTACTCCTTCATCCCCACTCCCCACTCCCTGACCACCAAAGCAGCTACCCTGAGTTGTCACACAGCTGTTCTAAATAATGGAGTAATTATTAAATAATAACGCTAGAATACACTCTTTCATGTACGCATAACTACCACCTACTTTTGCCCCTCCCTGCATCTCATTCCTGTAAATGCAGTCAGTGCAGATGTGCACTGAGTCATACAACCGGCACTGAATGGTACACCCGGTGTCATCTCTGTGATGAGCACACTTTGGAAGGTCCATCTGTCCCGGCTGACAGGCCCCCCATGGCATGCACCCCCAGTTCTACCTGCTTCTCACAGCAACCAGTGCTGAAATGTCATCCACCTCCACGTCTCTGTGTACAGCAGGGCAACACACGCCACTGTACAGGGCCCAGGGGACAGCCGGCATTTCTCAGCAGTGGAAAGGCGTCAGTCACCCTTCCGTCTACAAGGAAGCCCAGTCTGCATCCCACCAGCAGGACAGAGGACGGCGGGGCGGCCGGAGCCCAGAGCCCGCAGCACTCAGCACTGGCCACACGTTCCCGCGAGGCTCTGAGCTGCCAGTGGCAGCTGCCTTTTGAGCAGCTTTCCTTAATGTTTTTTTTTAGCCCTTTTGGATTTCCTTGTTTATAAACTGCCTACTGATATCTTTTGTCCCTTTTCTGATTTTGAGTTTCCTATCCTTTCCTTCCTGGTTTACAGGCATTCAACAGAAAATGCTAAGTTTCTGGTTGATTTAGATACTGTAACCTTTAACCTTTAACCCCTCAATTTGCCACCTGCCTCTTGACTTAATTAGTCTACAGTACTTTATCAGCCAGATATTTTTTTAAAAATATACTTTTATTGATTTCAGAGAGGAAGGAAGAAGGAGAGATAGAAACATCAATGTTGAGAATCATTGCTTGGCTGTCTCCTGCACACCCCCTACTGGGGACTGAGCATGTGCCCTGGACCGGAATTGAACCCGGGACCCTTCAGTCCACAGGCTGACGCTCTATCCACTGAGCCACACCGGCTAGCGTGAGCCAGAAACTCTTCACGCTGCTGCAGTCCAAGCCTATCCTTTACATTATGGTTTATATTCTGAACATTTCCATTTTGTTTTTAAAAAGGAAGTCTTGCTTTGCTGCAGGGCAGAGATACACTGCATTTTCTCCTAACAACCATGCGACTCTGGCCACATCACTGAACTCCAACCTTACTTTTCTCCCCACTCCCACCGAACTTGTCAGGTTCTTGAGGGAAATCAATGAACGGTTAAAGCACTGCACACACGTGGGTGCATATCTCCCCACTGATCCTCAACCCCCCAGGAACTGCCTTTGAATGGAAGGCAAGGAGCTTGATTTCATGGTCTCCCCACCACCCCGCTCCTACCCCTGCTCCCACTAAGCCATCCCTGTGGTTACTGGGCTCTCCCCCCCGTCATATCAGCCTCTCACCTATTTGCGTGCTAACATCACAACTTTAATTGCTTTGACTTCTGCAGCATGACCTGCCACGGCAAGTATCTTTATTTCATCTTCCTCATTATGGTCCTCTTAGCCATTTGGAAACCTTTATTATTCCAGATATTTCAGAGTATGTTTATCAAGTGCTTTTTAAAATACAGCTGAAACTTTTACAGTGTCACAATAGCCTCACATTCCCAAGATATTCCCTTGGTCATGACTTAAAACAAAGCTCTAAATACTGATTTAAGTGTGTTCTACAAGTTTATAGAAGCTTTTTTCATATCTTTTTAAAGCTATCATTTCGCTGCTGAATTCTAAAGCCGGCATGACGTCTGAAGAAAATGGTCAGTGCGATACTGAACCTTTGTGATGGGGATACAAGTTAATTCCAACTACGACAAAAAATTCACCAATTTCATGCCGAAACCGGTTTGGCTCAGTAGATAAGAGTGTCAGCCTGCGGACTGAAAGGTCCCGGGTTCGATTCCGGTCAAGGGCATGTACCGTGGCTGCGGGCACATCCCCAGTAGGGGGTGTGCAAGAGGCAGCTGATCGATGTTTCTCTCTAATCGATGTTTCTGACTTTCTATCCCTCGTCCTTCCTCTCTGTAAAAATATCAATAAAAATATATTTTAAAAAAAGATTCGCCAATTTCTTATACTCATGTATTTTCAATCTGCTAGACCAGTGGTTGGCAAACTCATTAGTCAACAGAGCCAAATATCAATAGTACAACAACTGAAATTTCTTTTGAGAGCCAAATTTTTTAAACTTAAACTTCTTCTAACACCACTTCTTCAACATAGACTCGCCCCGGCCGTGGTATTTTGTGGGAGAGCCACACTCAAGGGGCCAAAGAGCCGCATGTGGCTCTCGAGCAGCAGTTTGCCAACCATGATACTAGACTGAAACTACAGTCTTCTATTAAATACTACTTGGGGCAGAGCACTTGGGGACTCAAACTTTTCATCTCTTCATTAAGATTTATACAGTTTAACAGAGACATTAGAAAAATGTCAGGCTGATGTCTGAACCCACATTTGAACCAAATTAAGGACATTAATTTTTAAAGCTTCTCCTCCATCATCCTCCCAACAACTGGAAGCCGCCAGCACGATCTCGCCCCTGGTTACCTTTTGAAGACTGCAGTTTCTGTCTTGGCATCTACAGTGAGGCTGAGAGTTTCCTTCATGCTGCCATTCATCACTGTCTCAGTTACCTTGTCTGTACTTTCTGCATCCTCCTCCCCGTCAGAGCTGGCTTCCATGGCCACACTACCTGTCACTGAGAAACACACACACGGCTGATGGCCATCCACACCCAAACCAAACAGACCCACCCACCCAACCCAATGTGACCTCCTCCTGCTTCGAGAGAGCGGTTTGCCTGTTGTTGCCTTGGACAATTCTTGATGGGCACGGACTGAACAGTGCCCAGTGGAGACATCCAGGGGTTTGCTGCAGCACAGGACCAGAGTAGCCCAGTCTTACGAAATCACACAGCCAGCTCTCCCCAGCAGGCGCTGCTGTTCCTAATGTTCTCCAGCCCACAGTACGGGGCAGGAGGCAGCGGAGAGAGTCCTAGGCCCCCCTTCCCCCCGCTTCCCTCCACAGTGCACTCAGCGTGTCCCTGCCCTGTCCTCACTCACCTCCTCCTTCCAGTGCTCTCACCTGGGTCCCACTCTTTTTTCCAAGTTACTCACTTGTGGCTCCTTGTGGACGATTTATATCTTATATCACAGGGGGCCATCTGGTCTAGTGCTCGTAAGCCTGGGCTCTGAAGTCAGATTTCCTGAACTCAAAAGCCACTTAGCAGCTGCATAACCCTTGGGCACCTAACAGGTACCTGAATTTTCGGAACCACAAAACAGAATAACTGATCTCACCCATAGAATTGTTGAGAGATAAAGTGAGGTCATCTATACAAAATGTTTGTTTAATAGAATGACAAATAAAAGCATTATTAGTACTGATTTTATTGCTTTTCCCTGCCCCCTGGTTCCTATGCCCTCTACTATATCCTCCTTTCTCTAAGAACTTACTTCTTTTTCTAATATTTATTAGATTTCATCTTTATTATTGAGCGTATTACAAATGTCCCCCATTTTCTTCCATCCAGCTCTTGCCTCAGAAGACTTACTTCTTTGTTACCTCCACACACCACCAATTTTCCCTCACATCCATTCCCTAATCGCCTCTCTCCCCGCACCTCCCAGAATCCTTTTCTTCAGGCTGAAAACAGTTCAGGGCCCCTGCAAGAAACTGTGTGTATTTTGAATACCAAGAAAACTCACTGGATCCCCTTGACCATTTTGTCTGTTCATACGGTGAGAAGAAATAGGCCCACAGCCTGACCACACCAGATAGGCCCCAGCGAAGCACCCAAGGGACAAAAGGACAGGGTGCAGGCTGGGCTTGGACCGCACGTTAACCTGGCTGTTTCCCCGGGA
This sequence comes from Antrozous pallidus, assembly GCA_027563665.1. Lineage (NCBI taxonomy): Eukaryota > Metazoa > Chordata > Mammalia > Chiroptera > Vespertilionidae > Antrozous > Antrozous pallidus. Next base: position 6,821,035 of record CM050520.1, on the reverse strand, counting down.
ACCGGAGGCTAAGACCTGTTTCCTTCCTGCACACTGATGGGCTGGGGGGCTGACGGCTCAGCATGCTGTGGTTCTGCAGTGAACACCCCATTTCCTTTCTCCAGTTCCCCGGTGAGTATGAGACCCGCCGCCTCATTTTCCTGCTACTCTGAGCTCCTGAGCCCAAGAACAGAGAGGCAAGCCTGGTTTTAGTACAAACCTGCTATGGGATAAATCACCTTTCAAACCTAGAACACTCAGCCCAGGAATGACAGCCGTGGGACGTGCGCCCCAGAGCTCCGCACCCACCTTCTGGCTGCACAGCCAGCGCAGCGACACTGGGAGCCGGAGGGTCCATTGGCTCGGCGCTGGTCTCCATCTCCACTGGAGAATTACTCCTTAACGACTCCTTTGTGCTTTTAGAAAAGAGAAAACGCACATGTTAGCAGTGCATTATTCACAAAAAATCCTTTGAAAATCAGTTCTTGCCCTGACCAGTTTTGCTCAGTGGGTAGAGCGTCGGCCTGCAGACTGAAGGGTCCCAGGTTCGATTCCAGGCCAGGGCGTGTACCTGGGTTGTGGGCACATCCCCAGTAGGGGGCGTGCAGGAAGCAGCTGATGGATGTTTCCTCCCACCAATGTTTCTTACTCCCTGTCACCCTCCCTTTCTCTCTGTAAAAAAGCAATAAAACACATTAGAAAAGAAAATCAGTTCCATTCTGCTGGAAAGGCACCAGCAGTTGGTTACAGACTCCAGGGGTACAAGGATCTATGCACGGGCAGCAAGCACCTGCAAATTCGGCAAGGCAGCAACGCAGGAAGTTCTCTCCCAGGTTCCTAGGGGCCCCGGCTTCTGCCCTCACGACTCTGACCAGCCCAGGGCCGGGCAGCACCGGCGCCCACTGCACAGCAGCACAGCACCCCCGCGTCTGCTCTCCAGAACCCTGACTCACAGGGAGGCGAACTGCCCGCAGGGCCACCCTCCGAGGGCGCTGGGAAGACACGAGCTGTGCACAGGGGAGGGAGGGAGGCGCTTCCGCAGTGTCCATCACCCAGTGAGGAAGACATCTTCCGCAGTGTCCATCACCCAGTGAGGAAGACATCTTCCGCAGTGTCCATCACCCAGTGAGGAAGACATCTTCCGCAGTGTCTATCACCCAGTGAGGAAGACATCTTCCGCAGTGTCCATCACCCAGTGAGGAAGACATCTTCCGCAGTGTCCATCACCCAGTGAGGAAGACATCTTCCGCAGTGTCCATCACCCAGTGAGGAAGACATCTTCCGCAGTGTCCATCACCCAGTGAGGAATACATCTTCCGCAGTGTCCATCACCCAGTGAGGAAGACATCTTCCGCAGTGTCCATCACCCAGTGAGGAAGACATCTTCCGCAGTGTCCATCACCCAGTGAGGAAGACATCTTCCGCAGTGTCCATCACCCAGTGAGGAAGACATCTTCCGCAGTGTCTATCACCCAGTGAGGAAGACATCTTCCGCAGTGTCTATCACCCAGTGAGGAAGACATCTTCCGCAGTGTCTATCACCCAGTGAGGAAGACATCTTCCGCAGTGTCCATCACCCAGTGAGGAAGACATCTTCCGCAGTGTCCATCACCCAGTGAGGAAGACATCTTCCGCAGTGTCCATCACCCAGTGAGGAAGACATCTTCCGCAGTGTCCATCACCCAGTGAGGAAGACATCTTCCGCAGTGTCTACCACCCAGTGAGGAAGACATCTTCCGCAGTGTCCATCACCCAGTGAGGAAGACATCTTCCGCAGTGTCCATCACCCAGTGAGGAAGACATCTTCCGCAGTGTCCATCACCCAGTGAGGAAGACAGAAAAGCAGCAGGTGAAAACCTGACTGCTCTGGACTGGAGTGAGGTTGGTAAAATAATTCATACTTTGGAGACATTTTCCACAAATTTTACTTTCTTGCTGAATAGTAGCTTACTTATCACAAATTACTTAGCGCTGGATAAAGCAACACGGGTGTTAGCCTACTCTTTCATTGGTCTAAGATGGTGGCTGCTCACTCACCTTTGCAGTAGACAAAATAAAGCCATGTTCTGCAAATCAGACCGAGCCTAACATGACCCGAATTCCATGGTAAACACTCAGACGCTGACAGTGTCGTTCCGGAAAATGACGAAACGACAGGCTGCTGCCATCGAGAACACAAAAAACCCTGGCTGGCTCGGCTCGGCGGCGGAGCATCGATCCCTGCACCGAGGTCACTGGTTCGATTCCCAGTCAGGCACCCGCCTGGGTTTCAGGCTTCCTCACCAGCAGGGGATGTGGAGAAGGCAGACAGTGTTTCTCTCCCTCCCCCTTCCTCTCTCTAAAACCCAATTAGAGGACATACATGTGTATGTTAGAGAGAGAACACAAGTAAGACTGACAGCGTACCTGTTACACCTCTTACTTCACAGCACTCACTGAGCTACACGTTCTGTCATGTTCCACAGGGGGGCCTCCCCGTTCCGAGCTTCCCGTCACTGCTCTCTCCTCAGCCCTGTCCTGACAGTTTGACGGGGACAGAGCAGCCCGGGAGATGCCGCTTTCACCAGCACCCCGCCCACTCGCCCCAGGCCAGGGCGTCCCGGGCTGCCGGGGCAGGGTCTGCTCTCTCCCTCCGGCCTCCGCTGCTCTGGTGAAAGGTGGGAGGGTGGTAACTGGTTCTGGCAGCTCAGAGCCCTGGCAGTGTCTCCGTGTTGGGTTCAGTCTTGTTTAAGGCACCATGTCCAACTGGAATGGTGTGTGGTGCCCACGGCAAAGCATGTCATCCCGGTTCTCGAAAGTGTGGGGAGCTGGCACCCCTGCTCACCTCAGGGGCGATGTGAACTCTGAGAAAGAGGCCCAGCCTGTCTCCTTGGCTGGCATCGGCTCCTCTGTGCTCCAGACGTCAGAGCCCACGGAGTCTAGGGGGGCACCGTGGGTGGTCTCCATGGGGACATCGAAGTTGGCTGACCAGCTGGGTGCTAAAGAGGGGAGGAATTTCACGCTGAGAACACTTCAGTAGTTTAAAATAACACAAGACATTTTACAGAAACAGACTGGCAATGATTAAAAAAAGATGGGAGTTGTGGGGGAAGGCATCCCCTTTCCCAGTCACTGGGGAGGAGGGCAGGGCACCACCTCCTGGCTGGCAGTGGCACAGCATCCATCTTCCTACAAATGGCAGTGCCTTCTGAGCCTCAACAATTCCCACTGAGATTTCCCCCCCAGTAGGAATATCATTCAAAGATGCAAAGCTACCCATGAAAGAATACGCTAATTTAACGTCATAGTTTTCACAAATGTACCAAGCTCATAGTAACACTGTTAGGAAGATGGGGAGAGGAAGCTACTCCCTGTAAAATCTTTGTAACTTTTTGGTAAAGCTAATATAATTCCAAATAAAAGTTTATTAAAAATAAAGGATATGTTGGCTATTCATTCAACTGCAGTAAATTGCAAACAACCTTAATGCTTCCTAATCCACATCCGGTCCCATGCCTCACTGCTAAGGGAGTAAGGGCCTGCTGCAGTCTCCTGGAGCTAGTCCCCTGGAGCTAGTCTCCTGGAGTTAGTCCCCTGGAGTTAGTCCCCTGGGGTTAGTCCCCTGGAGCTAGTCGCCTGGAGTTAGTCTCCTGGAGCTAGTCCCCTGGGGTTAGTCCCCTGGAGCTAGTCGCCTGGAGTTAGTCTCCTGGAGCTAGTCCCCTGGAGTTGGTGTCCTGGAGTTATTAGTCCCCTGGAGCTAGTCCCCTGGAGCTAGTCCCCTGGAGTTGGTCTCCTGGAGTTATTAGTCCCCTGGAGCTAGTCCCCTGGAGCTAGTCCCCTGGAGTTGGTCTCCTGGAGTTATTAGTCCCCTGGAGCTAGTCCCCTGGAGCTAGTCCCCTGGAGTTGGTCTCCTGGAGTTATTAGTCCCCTGGAGCTAGTCCCCTGGAGCTAGTCCCCTGGAGTTGGTCTCCTGGAGTTATTAGTCCCCTGGAGCTAGTCCCCTGGAGCTAGTCCCCTGGAGTTGGTCTCCTGGAGTTATTAGTCCCCTGGAGCTAGTCCCCTGGAGTTGGTCTCCTGGAGTTATTAGTCCCCTGGAGCTAGTCCCCTGGAGTTGGTCTCCTGGAGTTATTAGTCCCCTGGAGCTAGTCCCCTGGAGCTAGTCCCCTGGAGTTGGTCTCCTGGAGTTATTAGTCCCCTGGAGCTAGTCACCTGGAGCTAGTCCCCTGGAGTTGGTCTCCTGGAGCTAGTCCCCTGGAGCTAGTCCCCTGGAGTTGGTCTCCTGGAGTTATTAGTCCCCTGGAGCTAGTCCCCTGGAGTTGGTCTCCTGGAGCTAGTCCCCTGGAGCTAGTCTCCTGGAGCTAGTCCCCTGGAGCTAGTCCCCTGGAGCTAGTCGCCTGGAGTTAGTCGCCTGGAGCTAGTCTCCTGGAGTTGGTCTCCTGGAGTTATTAGTCTCCTGGAGCTAGTCCCCTGGAGTTGGTCTCCTGGAGTTATTAGTCCCCTGGAGCTAGTCTCCTGGAGCTAGTCCCCTGGAGTTGGTCTCCTGGAGCTAGTCTCCTGGAGCTAGTCCCCTGGAGCTAGTCCCCTGGAGCTAGTCGCCTGGAGTTAGTCCCCTGGAGCTAGTCTCCTGGAGTTGGTCTCCTGGAGTTATTAGTCTCCTGGAGCTAGTCCCCTGGAGTTGGTCTCCTGGAGTTATTAGTCCCCTGGAGCTAGTCCCCTGGAGCTAGTCCCCTGGAGATGGTCTCCTGGAGCTAGTCCCCTGGAGCTAGTCCCCTGGAGTTGGTCTCCTGGAGTTATTAGTCCCCTGGAGCTAGTCCCCTGGAGTTGGTCTCCTGGAGTTATTAGTCCCCTGGAGCTAGTCTCCTGGAGCTAGTCCCCTGGAGCTAGTCCCCTGGAGCTAGTCTCCTGGAGCTAGTCCCCTGGAGCTAGTCTCCTGGAGCTAGTCCCCTGGAGCTAGTCCCCTGGAGCTAGTCCCCTGGAGCTAGTCCCCTGGAGCTAGTCCCCTGGAGTTAGTCCCCTGGAGCTAGTCCCCTGGAGTTAGTCTCCTGGAGTTGGTCTCCTGGAGTTATTAGTCTCCTGGAGCTAGTCCCCTGGAGTTGGTCTCCTGGAGTTATTAGTCCCCTGGAGCTAGTCCCCTGGAGCTAGTCCCCTGGAGTTGGTCTCCTGGAGCTAGTCCCCTGGAGCTAGTCCCCTGGAGTTGGTCTCCTGGAGTTATTAGTCCCCTGGAGCTAGTCCCCTGGAGTTGGTCTCCTGGAGTTATTAGTCCCCTGGAGTTAGTCCCCTGGAGTTGGTCTCCTGGAGTTATTAGTCCCCTGGAGCTAGTCCCCTGGAGCTAGTCCCCTGGAGTTGGTCTCCTGGAGTTATTAGTCCCCTGGAGCTAGACCCCTGGAGCTAGTCCCCTGGAGTTGGTCTCCTGGAGCTAGTCCCCTGGAGCTAGTCCCCTGGAGTTGGTCTCCTGGAGTTATTAGTCCCCTGGAGCTAGTCGCCTGGAGTTGGTCTCCTGGAGTTATTAGTCCCCTGGAGTTAGTCTCCTGGAGCTAGTCTCCTGGAGTTGGTCTCCTGGAGTTATTAGTCCCCTGGAGCTAGTCCCCTGGAGCTAGTCCCCTGGAGCTGGTCCCCTGGAGTTAGTCCCCTGGAGCTAGTCTCCTGGAGCTAGTCCCCTGGAGCTGGTCCCCTGGAGTTAGTCCCCTGGAGTTAGTCCCCTGGAGCTAGTCTCCTGGAGTTGGTCTCCTGGAGTTATTAGTCTCCTGGAGCTAGTCCCCTGGAGGTGGTCTCCTGGAGTTATTAGTCCCCTGGAGCTAGTCCCCTGGAGCTAGTCCCCTGGAGTTGGTCTCCTGGAGCTAGTCCCCTGGAGCTTGTCCCCTGGAGTTGGTCTCCTGGAGTTCTTAGTCCCCTGGAGCTAGTCCCCTGGAGTTGGTCTCCTGGAGTTATTAGTCCCCTGGAGCTAGTCCCCTGGAGTTGGTCTCCTGGAGTTATTAGTCCCCTGGAGCTAGTCCCCTGGAGCTAGTCCCCTGGAGTTGGTCTCCTGGAGTTATTAGTCCCCTGGAGCTAGTCCCCTGGAGCTAGTCCCCTGGAGTTGGTCTCCTGGAGCTAGTCCCCTGGAGCTAGTCCCCTGGAGTTGGTCTCCTGGAGTTATTAGTCCCCTGGAGCTAGTCGCCTGGAGTTGGTCTCCTGGAGTTATTAGTCCCCTGGAGTTAGTCTCCTGGAGCTAGTCTCCTGGAGTTGGTCTCCTGGAGTTATTAGTCCCCTGGAGCTAGTCCCCTGGAGCTAGTCCCCTGGAGCTGGTCCCCTGGAGTTAGTCCCCTGGAGCTAGTCTCCTGGAGCTAGTCCCCTGGAGCTGGTCCCCTGGAGTTAGTCCCCTGGAGTTAGTCCCCTGGAGCTGGTCCCCTGGAGCTGGTCCCCTGGAGTTGGTCTCCTGGAGTTATTAGTCCCCTGGAGCTGGTCCCCTGGAGTAGGCACAGTCACCAGGAAGGATTTCTGGAACACAATAAGCAACGTGTTTGGTCCCTCCTCTCTCATCCTAATCTCAGAAATGGTTTCTTCCAAATGCTAATGAGCTAAGGGGGCTGGATGCCAAGAAAACCAACTTTGTAGGCGGGAAGAGGGGCTGGAAGTTGAGCTACTCATTAATGGCCGTAATTTAATCAGTTACTTCATGGAGGCCCTATAAAAACGCACGATGTAGGGGTCAGAGCTTCTGGGGTGCCCATGACAAACTCCATAGGGACAGAAACTCCTGTGCTCAGGACCCTTCCAGTCATGTCTTCACCTGGTTGCTCATTTGTATACTTTAAAATATTCTTTGTGATAAATTGGTAACAGTACGGAACGTGCTCTTCTGAGTTCTGTGAGCTATAATGGAACTCAGAGAGGTCACAGGAACGCCCTACTGACAGCTGGTTGGTTGGCAGTACAAAGGCCCCGTGTCTCCCTGTGGCTGGCATCTGATGTGGGAGATCCACCCAACTCCAGACAGACAGTCTCTGAGCTGGATGGAGGACGCCCAGCGGGAGCTGGAGAGGTGGCCCATGTGGGAAAGCCCACGGGCAGGTGCCGGAAGTGAGGTGTGCGAGCAGAGAGCAGCTTTATTGATTTTAAGTCCTACAGACATGAGCTGATTTCAGAGGTGGGTGGGGGTGGCGGGATCTGCATGGGCATCTGATTCCTATCTGCGGTGCCTCTCCCCATGCCACCTGCCTGCCAACTTTGGATCTGACCTGCAGGTCTGTTTAAATGTCACCTCCTCAGAGAGGTGCCCCTTCAGATGACATGAGGCTGACATTGGTGTTTAGTGCACACCATATGCATTCCCTTCCCGGTGCTTATGCTGAATCCCCAATCCTGTCAGCCGGTGGGTGTGGAACCCCTGTTCCCTTCAAGGCTATTTCCCAGCACACGGGGACCTCAGGCTGTAGGGAGGCATGCCCGGCCAGGGAATCTGCCAGCTGTGAGGAAGACTATCCTAGAGGCATGAGACTGGGAAGCACCCGTGTACAACAGAAAGGTTCCAGTTCTAAAGACCTCACTGTGACTTCCGGCAAGTTCCTCATCTACCCAAGCCTGTGTTATCCCACCTGTTCAATCCCGATCGGGACTCCCCACTTACTGAGGGCCAGCTGAGGGTTCAGGGAGGGCCTGCACGTCGGAGGTGCTGAATTAGGGTCCGTTCCACACCCCCTGACCTAAATCTGGGTGAGTGTGGCAGGGCCGCACTGATACCAAAGGGACGATACCCGAATGCTTGGAAATCTGACCTGAAACTCTTAAAAGTTAACTAATTTTAATTAGCCAGCTAACACAAGTCTTTTTAGCAAGCAGCAGGACACAAATAAGGGAGTTTTAGGGTTACAAGATTCACAAATAAACTCTGGAAAAAAAAACCCATTTAAAACTGTTTAAGCTTTAAGGTGTTTCCTCTGGCCCAGTGCATTCATGATTCCAGATGACAACACCGGCTCATCTTCCCAAGCTGTGGCCGCTCCCCTTCGGCACAAGCACCCAGGGACATCGGGTGCCATGGCCCCTCCACAGACTCACAGCGATTTCCACACTGAGAGAAGCAGTGCCACCATCAGAGGTGTGACCTGCTCCTTCCCGCAGGTTCGGCCAAATGACATGTCCCTCAAGGACTATGTCAACACAGATGAACACATGCTCGGGAAGGATAAGGCGACTCACGCTCACTGAGGTCCACCTCCATCTTGTCCTCTGTGTTGGCGCTACTGGAATCAAACAAGTCTTGTTTTGCCCCGTCTTCTTCTTCAGAGTCTGTGCTCTCCTCACTGTCCGTACTCCCCGAGCTAAGAAAAAAAGGGGACAAAATAAGTCAGTGCAGCATATCAGCTACCAGAAAATTCTACAGGCCATTCGACAACAGAAAACCACACTGCACTTAACGGAGCTCGCCCGTCCGCCATCACTTCATCCAGCCTGGGCTCTGTGGCTGTGCTGCCTGAAGCTGTGGCGTGGCAGCCGGGCAGCAGACCTTGTGTGGTTCACCCACTTTCCTGCGGACCGAGGGTGCTGAGCTCCCCCTTCCTGCTGCTTTGCCACCCACACAACTTCTTTTCTGACGTCGCTGCTTGTCTTCAGTGCGTTTGAAAACTGGGTTACTGCCTACTTTCTCATGAAGCTCTAAGTGCTTCGCAGCCTCTCCCACAAGTCCTTTCTCAGACATGCGGCTGCAGGGTTTCCCCCGGCGCATACTCTGTGTACTTGTCCTTACATTCTCTTGGTAGTGTCCTTTGAAGAGTAGAAGTGTTTAGTTTTGATAAATTTAAATTCACTAGGAATTTTTCATGTATAGTGTTTACAGTGTTGTATCTTAGAAATCTTTGCCTAACCCAAGGTCACAAAGGTTTTCCAGTGTAAGTGTTACAGTTGTACACTTAGGTCTATGGTCCATTTTGAGTTCTGCAGTGTGCACTGAGCTGTTCTTTTGCATACACATGTCCAACTGTTCCAGCATGGCTGGTTCCAAAGTCCACCCTTTCTCCACTGAATTGCCTTAGCACCTGCAGCAAAATCGGCTCTAAAAATCTACTCATTCTGTCCCTCAGTCCAGTCCTCGTCTGCATTACTGAGCCTAGGTCATGCTGGTCTCCAATTTCATCCCAAATGGAAGCTGTTTTGGCTACTCCTGATCCTTTGTACTTTCACGTGAGTTTAAGAATCAACTTGTCAACAGCTACCAAAAAACTTGTCACAATTTTGTTTGGGACTGCACTGAATCGAGACCAATTTGGGGAAAACGGAACTCTTAACTATGGTGAGTCTTCCAATTCATAAACATTTATCATTGATCAAGCCTTGGTTTCTTTCAGCTGTTTTGTAATTTTCAGTGTACAGATCTTACACATCTTTTGCCAGGTTTAATCCTGCAGTTAATACGTTGCTGTTACTCTGAATGGTATTGTGTAGTTATTCTAATTGTTACAGTGTATTGAAATACAATTTTATCAGCTTTGTATTGTGCAATCTTGCTAAAGCCATTTAATTGTTCGAGTAGTCTTTTTATAGATTCCAATAAATTTTCTGCATTGAGAGTCATACTGTCTATGGATATATTTTTACTTTTTCCTTTCCTACCTAGGAGCCTTTTCTTTTCCTGACTTAGTGCACCGGCTAGAACCTCCAGCACAACATTGAAGAACAGTGGTGAGAACAGACAGACACGTCTTATTGCTGACTGCAGGTTCACTGTTGAAGATTTTAATCAGGTTGAAGAAATTCCCTTCTGCTCTAACTGGTTTGGCTCAGTGGATAGAGGATTGGCTTGCAGACTCAAGGGTCCCAGGTTCGATTCCAGTTAAGGGCATGTACCTTGGTTGCAGGCACATCCCCAGTAGGGAGTGTGCAGGAGGCAGCTGATCGATGTTTCTCTCTCATCGATGCTTGTGACTCTCTATCCCTCTCCCTTCCTCTCTGTAAAAAATCAATAAAATACATTAAAAAATAAACTCCCTTCTATCTCCACATGTTTACTGACTGAATTTCAAATGTTAAACCAACTCTGTATTCCTGGAGTAAACCCTGCTCGGCCCTAATATATGACTGTCACACCCATTTGGTGAAGTTTTAAAAAGGACTTTTTGGCTTTAGCCAGTGAGGCCGGTTGGTTGGTGTGCCGCACCAGCACAGCCAAGGGTTCGGCAAGCCTGAGGGGGGCGGCGAAGGATGAAGAAAAGACAGAGAGAGTAAGCTGGGTCTAGACGGACCTCCTGTGCCTGCCTGAGGCCACAGAGAGATCCAGACGGCAAGCTGAGCCTTTATTTTAGTCAGAGGTAAGCAAGGTAGTGATCCCCATAGTTACAATGACCTTGTGAGTTTCACTTGTTTGGCAGCACTTGCTGCACCTCCAGCCCATTAGCTACCCAGGAAGGATCTAGGGAGCATAATAAGGTCAAGCTTAATTATGCTAAGAGGGCTGTGCCCTCTACGCTGGGACTTATTTGCGGCTTTGCCAGCAGGTCAGTGTGAGGCTTACCCCTATAACCGCTCCCTACAAGGTAGGAGCATCGTCCTAGACACCGGGAGGTCGTGGGTTTAATTCCTGGTCAGGGCATATACGTAGGTTGTGGGTTTGCTCCCAGTCAGAGTGCTTACAAAAGGCAAGTTGATGTTTCTTTCTCACATCAATGCTCCTCTCTCTTTCTTCCATTCTCTCTCTAAAATCAATAAACATGTCCCCGGGTACAGATTAAAAAATATCTCATAGAATGAGATAGGTACTATACCCTCTCTATCACATTTCTGGAAGTGTATGTATAAACTGGTATAATTTCTCCCTAAAAGGCTGGAGGAGGATGCACCAGAAAGGTCTTTAATAGATACCGGACTCAATGGATTATCTTTTTTGCTCAAGCTTTGGTAGTCTGTACTGTTCAAAGTTATCTTAGTTGTCAGAGTTATTGGCATAGAGCTATTCCTAAGATTCTCTTATCATCCTTTTAGTTCGTATCTGTAGAGTCTGTAATGATGTCACATCTTTCGTTCCTGATAGCAGTAATTTGCAGCTTCTATTTCTTTCTTGATTATTCTATATGGAAGTATATCAATTTAATTAATCTTACAGCTTTTCTCTATTGTTTTTCTGTTTGTTGAGATCACTGATTCAAGATGCTTCTTCGAAAAAATAACCAGTTAGGGCTAAAATGATCCCTTCAAGTGTTGTTTAGCTGCACCCTCCAAATACTGATAGGCTGTGTTTTTATTTTCTTTCAATTCAAAATACTGTCTGTCATTTTCCTTTTGATTTCTTCTTTAACTCACTGCGAGGTACTTAGTTTCCACACATCTGGAGGTTTTCTAGAGACCTTTCTCTATTTCTTTCTACTGGGGTCGGAGGACATGCTCTGTATGTCTCGAAACTTTCGAATGGACCGAACCTGGACTTATGGCCCAAGTACGTCTCTCTGAATAACTATTTCAGTGCTCTTGAGAAGAGTGTGTGTCCTGCTGTTGGCCGGAGTGGCTCACAAACGCGCAGCGGGCCAGACGGGGGCAGGACTGTTTTCTGATTCCTGCCCACTGTCTTATCAGTGTCTGACTATGGATTCTGATTCCTGCCCATTGTCGTATCAGTGTCTGACCATGGATTCGGCTGCTTCTTGCCGTTTGATTCGTTTTTCTCCTTGTATTTTGGAGCTATCATCAGGCACACCAACATTCAGCTGGTGTTCTTCTAACTATAAAGATTCCGACATGATAACAAGACCTCCCTTTGTACCGAAGCAAATCTATTAAGCTTCCTGTGATACAGCGACTTAAAAATTTGGGGGAGAAAAGAATACCGAACTGATTCTGATGGATATCAACTGACATGAGTCTGTCCCCCAAGTCAGATTAGCTTTTAGAAACAACTTCTCCATCCTTGAGGCAACTCAGTCTGTGGAAGGAACAACCCATAACCCAGCTGCTGCTGTTACTGGTGAGGAACAGTTATTCAAAGCACTCTGTGACCACATTCCTGGGCATCGTTTCCCAGTCAGCAGAGACTATGTCACAGCTTTTCACGGACTACACATCAGCACACCCAGCATTTTCAAGGTCACCTTGATTCGACCATTCTCCTATCACCCTCCAGAGGGAAGTGCTAGCACCAGCTCACAGCAGTTACCCAGGTATTCTGATCGTGACAAAAGCTTTGGTTTCTAGGTCAGATATACATGTCTGGAGAGGATACAATGATTCCTATGAACAATCTTTGCTTTATGCACTGGATATCACTGCGAATGGAACAGAATCTGCTTACCTGGACCGTCTTTGGGATTCTGGTGTAAATGCAATGTGCTTCTCCTCCCAGATGTCTTCCTCGTCAGAGCCGCCGTCATCAAACTGCTGGATTCTTTCCTTACAACATGCTTCAAACAGGGCAATGTTTCCCTAAATAAAAACGAGGGAGTAAAAGAACAAAATTTAAAGCTCAAATCTCCCAAAGTGAACCATGTAAACTGCATTCTTCTATTTCCTTTAAAAAACGGTGCTGTTCACATACACCAAAATAAAATGCAAATAGCTAACGTCAGCCTCCGTGGAAGTAATGACAAAAAGTGCCCCCACTAAGACTAGATTCAAAACCTGCATATGTGCCAGGACTGTCCTGGGGGACCCACGTTCATCTAGTTAAACACTCGCCCACCTGTAATAAAGTCTCAAGTCTGTCAGAACACAAAAAAGCAACCTGTATTTTGTATTTCCTCTGCTTTTCCGGTCCAGCTAAGCAGTGATGCGCACCAAATGCAGTCAGCACTTTCTACCTTATCAGATCAGCCAATAAATCAGCGGTCTCTCACACTGACCAACCTAAAAATCAAGACTGTCGTCTAGTCGGTTTGGCTCAGTGGAGAGAGCATCGGCCCTCGGACTGAAGGGGCCTGGATTCAATTCTGGTGAAGGGCACATTGCTCAGCTGCAGGCTCAATGCCAATGTCTTGCTCTCACAAAGATGTTTCTTTCTCTCTGTCTCTCACCCCTCCCCTCCCCTCCCCTCAAAAGTCCATAAGAAAATATCCTCAGGTGAGGATTAACAACAACAAAGACTGTGTCCATTCAAGCAACACTAATCCACTAGGTCAGTTGCTGATGTTCAGAACTGCTTGGGGCTCAGAAGCTGGTGCTGATCTGGCCCAAGTACTGCTGACATACAGCAGAAAAAGGCAGCAGGTCAGCATCAAACTGCATTCTCTGAAGCTAAATGTCTACACTGCAATCACAAGTGACCCTGGTTTCATTAGCCATGTTGCACCTTAGCCACACGGCCAGGCAGGCCATATGAGAACATGAAAAGCACCAATCTAAGATGAAGCTTGCTGGCCCAGCGCCCCTGGTGCACACAGCACCCGTATGCAGCCTCACCCAGTTCCCACTTGTAAGTTAATACTTACACTTTCATTTGTATTGAGGGTGAAGTTGATGTCTGATACCCGATCAAAGGAAACACTGTAAACAAAATATAAGTGTAGAAATAGTTAATTATCTAGACTCACAGAAACAGTATTCATGAAATTTCTCAAACTCAAAATATTTACACTATCATTAAAATCTGTATACACATTAAAAGAACACAAACCCTTATTGCATTAAACGATGCCCCCCCTTTGGAATTAAGAAATTTACATAAAACGGGAAGGCTGGCTGGCTGGTGCGGCTCAGCAGTTGAGTGGTGGCCCGGGAACCAAGAGGTTGCCAGCTCGGTTCCCGGTCAGGCTGCATGCCCAGATCGGGGGCTCAATCCTCGGGGCGGGGGCGGGGGGGGGGGGGAGGAGGAGCGTGCAGGAGGCAACCAATCGATGACTTCCTCTCTCATTGATGTTTCCATCTTTCTATCCCTCTCCCTTCCTCTAGCTCTAAAAATCAACAAAAATATGTATTTTTTTAAAAGAGAGAATATTTTTTTAAATGGGGAGGCTGAAGTAGAAGCCTCTTGAGAAACAATGCACACACCCTCAAAGATACCTTAGGAAAGATTTTTAACAGCCGTGGACAACTGTGGCTCCATAACCGGGAAAAAGTTACTCACAGAGCAACAGTCAAAACACAAAAGCTCCACTCCCGCGGCTGGCAGTGGAGCCTGAGCTTCTCCAGCTATAGCCAAAGCCATGTATAAAATACACAGATATCCCTGAAATCTTAGCCTTGAATATGGCATCATTAGGAAGAAAGGAGTAAAAAAATTCAGAGCCTGGTAACATAATTTTTTAATAGGTGGGGCTATCTTATCATCTTAAAAGATCTATACCAATGGTCGGCAAACGTATTAGTCAACAGAGCCAAATATCAACAGTACAAAGATTGAAATTTCTTTTGAGAGAAATTTTTTAAACTTAAACTTCTAACGCCACTTCTTCAAAATAGACTCGCCCAGGCCGTGGTATTTTGTGGAAGAGCCACACTCCAGCGGCCAAAGAGCCACAATTTGCCGACCACTGATCTAGTCTAATCAACCATTATCTTATATTTTAAGTCCCCCAATACAAATTTTAGAGACTATAGAATCCTAACAAGTAGCACTTAATGAGTGCAGACCGTGTGTGCTGGATGCTGGGTGGGGAGCCTCCAGGTGCCAGGGGGTGCGCCCCTGGGGTTCGGCCAGGAACGCTCCCCTTGGATTTCTCGGGGCTATTGCCGGCTTTCCACTCCCGCGGCTCCCAGTGGAGCCTGAAGGCAGGGTGCCCGTGCGGCCCACCAAATGGCAGCTGCGGGGTGTCAGAGTGTCTTAGTCTCTCCCCCCTTCACCACAGCCGTGACCGACGACAGCCTCCCCCGGCTGCAGTTCCACAAACCATCGCGCGGCGAGGGACCGCAACCACCGGCACTCCCGAGCGTCGTCGGGAGCCTCCTGGGAGAGCAGCCACCCGACACTCACAACGTTGTTTCCAGCAGCCATGCTGCCGTCTCCCGGGGAAGATGGGAGGCCGCTGTTTCCATGCCCGATGACGGCCCACACAGCGTCTACCGGTTATCTTCTACGGAACAGCGATGGCCCTTGCTGTGGCAGAGCGAGTGGTCTGGCTGCCTGGCTCTCGCCAACAACCCAACTCTGCCTTATGGTGAGAACCAGAGAAGGGAACGCCCGGGGAGCTGCTCCCGCCATGACATGCCCCTCACTGTGCTGCAGGGAAGGTGCTGCTCGAGCCCGGGAAGTAACGCAGGATTTCCTGCTTTAGCTCTGCCGCCTCACACTAAGCACTAAACAGCGGAAGAATGAAGTTTTTGGTAAAAATGAGCCTCTGTGAAACAGGTCCAGTCCAAAGGCAGCCCCTCTTAGTGGGAGACCAGTCTAACGCCTCCCTGTCCCGTGGGTGCTGCAAGTCGGGACCGGTTACAACTAACCTGGAAGGTTAGGTTCCTCTGACCCAAGGATGCAGACAAGTCCCAAGAACCCAGGAAAATCACAAAATGTCTCACAAAGAGCAGGGGCATACGAAACAATTATGGAAGCAGGAAAATATACTCACTTGCCAATGTCATCTTGATCTGCAAACTTCTCATCGTTGAAGCCAAACTGGTCAATAAAATTGGACGTCATTTGTTGCATCTGATAATCAGAAAAGGCCTGGCAACCCCAGGACCAGTGACAGTGATATAATGATTCTAATGACATTCTACAGACTACTTGCCCACTGTCTTTCAGAAACCACCTTATTTAGCAGTAAAAAGTTGGTGTGTTTTCTAAGAAAAATTTCCAATAATTTCAGACATAACTGACCCCTGAGGAAATGTGTGGAATTTGGTCCACAAGTCATTCCAAGGCACATGTCACTGCAATAAACGTTAAGGGGCCACTCTGTCCTCCACTGCAATGATCTGGAGTGAGGATTGGGTTGTCTAGTTCAAAGAGATGATTCAAGTGACATGTGATCATCTGAAATTAGAAGGTGTACTGGCTACCTCTGGACACCACCCACCTTCTCACTGAGACCCAACAAGTGGTGACCCCCCAGCCTCCCTCCCTGCATCCCTTGCCCCATTCCACTCCAACCACCGAGCATCAGAGAACATCCACGACCCTGCAACCAAACGTTCGTTTAAAGAAGAACGAGATTCAAGTTTGAGAAGTTGAGACGAGTATACAATTAACTTCTAGCCTACCTACCTTAGAGAGAGGACAGAAAGCACTCTGAAAAGTCTACAGCACTGTTTCCTACACCACTCCTAGAGAGCCCACCTCACTTGGGTTTTCTCAGGTGAGAAATGGGGGAATGTTAACACAAACCCACAAAAATGTTGATATTCTAATTTAAAAGAACAAGCAGGCCCAGAGTAAGTGAAACAAAGTATGTTCTATGCTACGGATCAGGCGTAAAGCATTTACCACTCCTCAACCTGCCCCAACAATAAATATGGAAACGAAAACCAATGTGTGTGATGCCCGGGGACAGATAAGATCACTCCTTCCTGCAGGTGAGTCCCACACAAGGGACATGCGCAGCAGGTGGTGGCTGAACTAAAGGCATCACTGCTGAGGCACTTGCTGGGAGGGAAGCTGTAGCTGAGTTGGTCCTGTCTAAGGAGAGAGCATGAATTCCATCCTGCAAATTGCTGCAGACATGCCTTGTCCTTCCTTCCTGGTCATTCATTCTGGTGGCAGGGAATTATGGCATGAATAATCCAAGTTGTGGGTAATTAAAAAATAAACCTTATATTTGGCTTTGGAAGGCCTCTTTTCCTTAGGTCTGAAAAAAAACGATCTGCTTCACTGAAACCTAAGACCTCACCTTTCGCTCTAACTCAGATAGCCACTGCCGTCTCTGTTCGTTCTCACACTTTCAGGGGCTCCCTTCTTGCCCAGACACGACACTGTATGAGCACACGGGGCGCAGGGCAGGCGGTCAGGCTACAGACAGCTGTTAGTAAGGCACACCAAGGCTGGGCTGTGGGAATCTGGGCCGGAGTCTTGAATGTGTTATTGGGAAATATGATGTGTAGCACTGCGATTCATTAAATCCAGAAGGAAGAAGCCGCTGTGTTTTACAAGCTAAAAGAGCGCGTGGTAACGGGCTAGAGGACGAGAGTCGTCTTTCTGAGGGGCGGGCAGCACAGGCCGGGCTCCGAGTTGATCGGAAATCTGGTCACACAGGGAAAAGGTCCGCCTCAATTATTTTGTTTGACCTTTTCCCCTTTATTTTTCTCTTGTACTTCTTGAGATCCTATTGTAAGTCTTTTGGGTGTAAAAGGGAATAAATATTACCAAAAGTGTTCCTTTAAATGCTTCCTGATATTTTAGCTGCTTCATAAACAGAATGCAAATTCTAAATGTATTATGTGTATGTCAATGCCTTCATTTATGTACATACAGTCGACCCTCAGTATCCACAGACTGGTCCTCGGACACCAAAATCCGAGGATGTTCACGTCCCTTATATAAATGTGTAGAGTATTTGCATATAAAACACGCACATCCTCCTGTCTCCTGCACACTTTAATTCACCTGTAGGTTACTTACACCTAACTCAATGTCAATGCTGTATAAATAGCTGTGGAACTGTGCTGTCAGCCCTCATTAATGCTAAGTTTATTATAGCTTCTACATAGATGTAAACTAGCAAAGAACTTCAGGTTTCAGACCTGATTTTCACTAATAAAGAAAGCATCAAAGCTTACTAACTAACCCATGTGAGTGAAGATGTCGCTATATTCTATTTAAAGCTGCATAAAAAGCGCTCCGCCCTCTGGGAATCCGAATCTGGAAAGCACCGCATGGCTGTGTAGCTATTAAAGTCTTTTCGTTATTAAAAAACGAAAGAACCATACTTCCCAGAACTAACGTCCTGGCCAAAGTCAGGGATGTACAAGTCACTGAGAAGTGAGCCCACTGCTCAATAAGCAAACCCCTCTGGCGGTGCCGCCCGGGAAACAGACGCCCAGCCGCTGTCTGCCCTGCCGCCTCCTGACCAGCTGTCTGGGTGAGCAGCCGGAGGAGCCGGGAGACCTTCGCACCCTCCACATGTGTTGGCAGAATTACAAGGAGAAAGTCAAACACCAGCGGTGAGGAAACCACAGGGCGGGAGGCAAACAACGCTCCAGCCAAACGTGGCCGCGGAGGACATGCTCAGAAACGCTGTCCATGACCTCCCCAAGCTCTCTACCCCCGGGGCCTGACCAACGTGAGATGTAACTTCAAATGTGAATGAGAACTTCTCAAATGAAAAAGAAAAAATGCTTTCTTTCTTTATTTTTAAAATGACCCATGCTTGGTTTTAAGTATGCAAAACAAGTTTACTGAACGCCTGTCAGTCAGGAAAGGACAGGTACTGTCCTGCTTTAGAGGGTCACACAAAGTGGACAAACCCACGGGAATGAGCCTGGGGGAGCTGCTACTCAGGCAGCTTTGTGACTGAGTTACTGCATGTCACATCAACAGTCTGTCACACCACAAAAAAGTCAGGAATTTATCCCAGAACAATTATAACCCTAAAACCAGATTTTCTGAGAAATAAGGGATCCATTTCCAGACACCTGCACTCAATCACTCCTTGATTAAATAAATCAAGTGGCCCGAAGCGTTAAGTTTATTAGCTTATGTGTCAATAGAAGTTCAGAGGACTCTCCGTCTTTAAGTTACTTCAGCAGGTACAAAGCCACTGCAGTAAGTGACTTTCCCACCATCATGCCTCACTGCGGCATGGGGTTCACACAGGCTAAGGGGCCAGTGTCAGCGCTCTGCTGGCGCTCAGTGCAGGGGAAGGCTTTCCTCCAAGTGCTTCCTGGCGGGGCACCAGAGAACCCGGGTCAGGAAAGGATTGCCTGCAGGCATGAGGGCTCACAGCAAGCCAGGAGGGCACCCCGGGTGGCAAGTGCCGCTGACCCGCTAGCCGAAGTGGAACAGTGGGGCGAGAGGCCGCTGCCGTCCGCAGGAAGGGCCTGCTGCTCAACAGACGGCTGCTCCCTGCTCCTAAGTCGGGAGCCTGGCCTCAAATTCCAGCGCAGTGTCCAGAGTCAAAGGGAGCCCTGGCTGGTGTAGTCCGTTCGGCTGGGCATCAGCCTGCGCACGGAAAGCTCTCCGGTTCGTTACCTGGTCAGGGTATGTGCCCAGGCTGCCGGTTTGGTCCCTGGTCGAGGTATATTTAGAAGGCAATAATTGATGTTTCTCTCTTCCTTTCTCTCTTTCACAATCAATAAAAATGAATTTAAAAAGAAGAAAATCAAGAGAGAGGCCAGCCAACTGTGGAAATGCCATTTCAGACCTATCTTGAAAATGTGAATGTTAAAGTGCCTTATTATCAAAACCAAGCAAACGCTTAGCTCAGCCTATACTGGAAGTGTGGTGACGAACGACCTACGTGGATGCCAAAGACAGGGCCAGTGTAGCCGTTAGATGCTCGTCCTGGCCCCGGGAAAAAGGAGCCTCACAGATGGAGGAAAAGGGAGCTAAGCAACACTCAGTGCCGGTGGCCAGGTGAGCACATTAGTTCTGTTGTCCTGCAGAAATCTCGTCAACTTCTCCATATAAAGAGCTGCTGACTTTTAAAAGGGCTTCTATTTTTAGCTCCCAAACTTGATACCCAGGTGAAATAACGTGTCCACTTTCCAAGAACCACCAATGGACGATAAATCTGTACATTTATTTTTACAACCTGTTTCCTCCCTCACAGTAATTATAAGCGGCTGATAAGTGGAGATCAGTTTGGGGGCAGGAGGGCAGCGTGGCAATAAATTGCTTCAACTAAAATTTAATTTAGAAGTCACTATAATAGACATTAAAGATATTAGAAACATATAAGCTATTTGGTTCAGGGATATGTGTGACATTAGAAAGGTCTTATTCCTGTTATTTTTACCCTGAGTTCTCTACTACAGGAATCCTTAAGCAACAAGTTAACTATTTAAAGGTCTACACAGAGAGTACGTCTGAGATGCTTACTAAACTATTCCGTTCACTCAAATCTCTTGAAAACTTACCCAAATCATCATTGTTACCAAACATGAAACATTTCCTGGAAATATCATCAACACAAACCTTCCCCTCACATATCCAACACTTCCTATTTAAATGCTTTTGCTAACTAATAAGTAACCCTAAATTACATCCTAACACATAATCTGTCTCCAAAACGGATTCATAAATGGCAACTGGACTAGGCATTTAAAATAAAAACAAAAGCAAAGCTTTAGGCATGACTCACTTGCTGCAAAGAAGAATCCTGTGAGAAACCCGTTTCTTTAAAGTCAATTTCATCATCACTGGATGAATGAATATGGCAGGTTGTAACCTATATGCATAAAAATGTAAAAGACTATTTAACAGAGAAAAGCTTTGGACATTTGCATCATCATTTTTATGGAAAATTACAACAACAAGAATAAAACTAAGTAACAGTTAAGTTGTAAAACCCACCCGATATTCATGGGTGCACTTCACTCAACCAGATGGTTGGCTTCCTGCCCTCTGCCGCCCACTTGTGGTGACTTCACTCATGCTAGCATCACCAGAAAACAGTAAGAAATGAGTTACTCCCCTCAAGTGATTTTATCTCCTATAAAGTTTACAATAAAGGGAAGGCAGAAGGAATGGCTCAGATGAAATATAAAAATAATTCATATGTGCCAAGCCTGAGAGCTAAAACTGCAATTCCCAGGAATTACCATTCAGCTAGTAAAAGATTACACTTTAAATTCTTGCATTTCCTGCCCACTCTAAGCACTTGAATTAATAGTCCTTTGCTTGTAAAAAAAAAAAAAAAAAAAAAAAGCCCACAATTTTCCACCCGTTAAAAAGCCCTGCGCTTAGACCTTATAACCAATTCATTAATTAAGCAAAACGTAAACATGAACTCTGCTCACCAATTCATGGTGATTTTTATTAATTTACAAATGCCACATAATATTAGGGGGAAATGTATTAACAATTAGGAATGAAGAAATACAAAGGACTAATAGTACTAATAGCAATAACTGCTATATAGGAAGTAACAAACATAAATAATCTGTACACCCTAAAAACCAGCACAAAACTTCTCTGAGAGCCACTTACACATATTCTGAGTTACTCTTCCCAAACTTACTTACAGTGTGTTGGGCAGAGACCACTGTCATCAGGGGAGGACACAAGAGGCCATTACCTGCCAGGCCTTGAAGCTGTGCCAAAAACTGAGAAGTTACAGAATCTGCCAATCTGATTTTTGAGGTTCCAACACTGGTTTAAGCCCAAAGTAGAATCTAAATAGATCTGTATGTAATAGGGCTTGTGAAATTCTGACTAAATTACAGCCTGAAAATTAATCTCTCTCTGTGGCTGGTCATCTGCGGTAAAGATACTAAGCCCAAGTAAATAACCCAGCATTTTCAGTGCATCCTCTCTCTATGCCCTCTCAGGTCTAGAGAACGCACTCACACCCTAATTTTGAACCTGGTCTGATGAAATCAGAGGCAGAATTTGTGATCAATAAAGGAAACCTACTTACACCCGTCAATCATACTGTAGTGCGTTAATGGGGAAGATGTGGCGAGGACGGGATATGCCAGGAGGGCCCAGGCAGAATGCAGGTGGCAGAATACTGCCTGATCTTGGCAGCTGGCTTTCCCTGGGGCCACTGCTAGCAAGAGCGGGTCACAGCAGGAATTACTATTTGGTGATGCAATAGATTGAGGGGAGCTTTGGGCTACGTGGCTGGCAGGCTAGTGCCAGAGTCACATTATGCCGCCCACTGTGTGTTTTACACCATGGTGGGTGCAGAATTAAAGGCAGTTCACAGAGCAAGCAAAGTGAACTTAACAAGAGAGAACCAAAAAAGAGGTGGCTACTCTTATCTAAGTTTAAAAAGGATACAACATAAGCTCATGCAGGCTTTTACTTTTTGCTACAATGTTAAGATATTTAGCTCATTAATGAGAAAGAAACTAGCTTTTGTTGAGCAACTAATGTGCGCCAGACATCAAAGCAATTCTAGGAAGAATCTAAAAAAATACTGTTCTCCAAAAGGAAACTGTTTTAGAAAGTTATTGCTAATAGTAACAAAATGTATGTGCATACACCTTTGTAAGTATGTTATTGAAGATGTGAGGATTCTGCCTTAGATGGTTTAGCTCAGTGGATAAAGCATTGGCCAGCAGACTAGAGGGTCCTGGGTTCGATTCTGGTCAAGGGCATATGCCTGGTTGCAGCTTGATCCCCAGGAGGCATGCAGAAGGCAGCCAATCGGTGATTCTCATCACTGATGTCTCTCTCTCCCCCACTCCCTTCCTCTCTGAAATCAATAAAAATATATTAACAACAACAAAAACAAATGTGGGGATTCTGATAGAATATTTTGAGGTATAAAGACAACTTAATTTACCCACAGGGGAAAACTTGCTAATTAGAATACCAGTAGTTCATTATACAGATGAATCCACTACAAGTCCCTAATCTAAACTTGTAAACAGTCTTTTGAGGCACCCATTTCAGTAAATGCCATCTTCATTCTTCTCCTTCAGCTAAAATTTCAAGTCATCTTGTTTTTTCTGTCCCACCACATCTATCCACTCTGCTGTCAAAATATAACCCAGCCCTGCCCAGCTGCTTGGAACATTGTCCAAAAGGCGGCAGGTTCAGTTCTCGGTCAGGGCACCGACAGGAGGCAATCCATTGCTATTTCTCTCTCCCCTACTTCCTCTTTCTAAAAATCAATGTATATATATGTAAAAACCTAGAATCCCATCACCTCTCATTAAATCTTTTTAAATTAAATTCACTGGGGGTGACATTGGTTAATAAGATTATATGGGTCTCAAGTGCAGATTTCTGATACATGATCTGTATATACTGCACTGTGCCTACCCCCCAATCACCCCATCTTTATCACCTTCCTCGAGTCCGAATCACTTCTCATCTGGATAATGCTGAGTCACGCAGCTAACTAGTCTCCCTGCATGCTCGCTATAGTCCAGTCTCGATCCAGCAGCCATATAATCTTCTAAAATATACATCTCTTGTTAGTTCCTAAGCTAATGGCTCTTCTTTATACGAAGATCGCAACCTGAGGGGCTTGCTGGGGACGAGAAACTGCCTAAGACCTGACCTCTCAGACCTCACGTCCCATTCTCTCCCCGCTCCATCAAGAACACTGTGGCAGCCTCTGCACACACAGGAAACAGCCCAACCTCAGTCCTTTGCTCTCACCCTTCTCTCACCGCCATCCAGGCTCTAGAAAAGCGGCCTTCTCATGCGGCTTTCTTAGGCCACCTCGTTTAAACTGCGCCCCTCCTGGGAGTTTATCCATCCGTCCATCCAAGCATTTTGCCAACCTGATTTAGCACAGCGTCCTCGTGTCTGGCACTTAGCAGCCATTTAAATGTTTATTGAATTAATGAGTACTGGTAAACCACTATATGAGAACACAGAATCAGGACTTTTTAAAAAGTAACAAGTATATACGATCACTCTCGCCAGGCCAGATGTATTCTAAGCGCCTTCTTGATGCCGCAGTGAAAATGGCTTTTGAGATGTTACTATCTTTCATTAAAAAAAAAAGACTTATATGCATGGACAGAGATAGTAGGGGGGTTATGGACACATATGTAATACAATAAAAAAATCAATTATAAAAAATTTGTTTTACTAACTGCTGTTACAGGAAAAAACAAGTGTTTTCTTTCATCTTTGCTGATTGGGCTAAGGGAAATCACAAGCATGATTTGACTGCTAACCTCTGACCTGGAGCCGGTGGGAAACACCAACTCTGAGAAGCCCCACCAGAACCTGATGGACCCCCAGGCAATTCATATGTGCACACTTGTGTGGGGCTTTTTGTTTTTTCCCATTAATTCTTACCCAAGAATATTTTTCATTTGATTTTTAGAGAGTGGAAGTGAGGGAGGGAGGGAGAAACATCCATGTGAGAGAGAGACACATCGATTGGTGGTGCCTCATGCATACGCCCTGACTGGGGGTGAGGACTGAATCTGCAACCCAGGTACATGCTCCTGAGCTGTCAATCAAACCCGAGAATCGGCAGTGCACAGGCCAGCACTCTAATCCCTGAACCACTGACCAGGGCCATTTGTGCACAATTTGTGTTACTGTCCACAAAAACCTCCACACACTATTCATCAGTGCTGGGAAAGAAGCACCAAGGCTTTTCAATGTCTCCCTTGAGAATGAACCCCAATTTTCCAAAGTAAGCACAAAAATATTTCCTACGTCACCTAAACTTACTCCATCTGAGTCCTTAACAATAGCTACAGTTCGGGGGCTTAGTCAAAACACAAAGGTCTCTGGATGTAATTAAAATAACAAATTTCATCCATAATAAACTCCCAACATAAAAGCATAAGCAATATCTGCGTCTGCTGACGGGGTATATTCAAGTACTTCAGAGCTCTCGGAGGGGGATAGGACATTGTTGCCCTAGAAGTGACAGGAGCTTGGGGCTGGTACAGCCTGTCCTACATAACCAGCAACTCCTCAAGCCCCAGCCAGTGGGAAGGACAGTTAAGTGTCTGGTGTGCAAATAAATGAAGAAATCCCTGCTGAGATGAGGAAAACACTAACAGGCCAGGGCAACACAACTATGTAGCAACTCAAGCATTTGGTTCTTGAGTCACAGGTTGACTCAAACTAGGTGAATAACCTGACATGATACCCAGAGAGGCAAGTACCTGAGTCATCCTAAAACCAACAAAATCATTGGCAGTGCATCTAATCTACCTATTTAGGGAGGAGCCAAGGAGAAAGGCCTCTAGTACCTAACGGCTGATTTGACTGATAATGTGCCTGAGACACTGAGAAGGGAAATGCTTTCACCGGCACCTTCATTGCAGCGCACACCACAGCACCTGTGTGTGCACTCTTTCGGTGTGACATCTTCGCCTGGGCAACACCACTGCCTTACCAAGTCATGTTCCTAATAATATTCACAACAGCATTCTCTCCCCTGGAGCATGGTTCCCACCCCACTGGAATATGGCCGGAAACGTTCTGGGTGGAAAAAGGAAGAGTTTGGAGGCTGCAGTTAAAGTCTCCTTGGTGGCCTAGGATTCCTGTGTGAGCATCTTTTAAAACCTACAACATCTGTATCCCTAAAAATCCTATAGGAAGAACTCAAGACTAAACGGAGGTGGTATTCTAGGGCTGGGTATGTGGGACCAAGAAATTGAAGAGGTCTTGCGAGAGCAACCTGTAATTCTCAACAGAAAATAAAGTGGCAGAGGGGCTAGCTCACCCTGGGATGTATGTGAGCAATGCGAAGAGGGCTCCAAATCTGACCACTTTTGCTAAAAAAAGCCACTGCTCCTCACTTCCTTTTACTGCCATCCAAGTAAGGTGGCAAAAGTGTACCAGGCAGAGGAGACTGAGCTCCAATTAGAAGGGTGGGGGAGCCTGTGGGGATTTCCCTTCAACACAGGGCCATGTCTGGCTGTGTTTGGCCCCAGAAGGCTGCACATGGGTTTGCACAGCCTGCGTGTGGATATACAACGTTTGCACAGTCACACATCAGATTCCTGACAACATCATGCAAAATTGTGGAGTGTTACCTGAATGGCAATGAAGTCCTTTATACACAACTGCTCACAAGAGAAATCTGCTTGAATTACCAAAGATGAAGTGGTTTTTTAAAAAAATTCCTTATAACAAGTGTAACTGGACATTTTTTATTTCCACCTATGAAGTCAATCTAAGGATAATTTTAAAAGAAGTCTCTCAAACAAAATGAGAATATCCCTAAATAGTATCCCCAAATATTTCTTTTTAAATAGAAATAAGACAAAAATCCTCTTAAAGGAGACCATCTAGCCTGCAAGGAAATCAACACGGGGCCTCTAAAATGAAATGGCTCCAGTTAACAGCATCAGAGAACAATTTCACTCTGCAATAAAACCCTGACTGTGAACAATTTTAACCAGTTTGATGGAGGGGGCAGGGCAATCTACAACGGGCACTACATTCACGAAAAATTACTGAACCCTTCCTTAATGACTCGGCAGCCAAAGTGGACGTGTTTCTCTGTGGGGCTATAACACACTCAGACTCTAAGGGCCATTAGACCTATTTTAATTAAATGGCCCTACAGAGCCCCCCTTTTATGGTTATTTCTTAACTTCATAATTCCTCCAACTCCTAACACCTACTGGTTCTATCATATGTCCACCTTAATAAGACATTAGCCCACCAATCTGCCCAGAGTCTGGAAAAAGAACCAAATCTGTTTGTTAGACAACCTACAGCGGAGGAGGCAACAGGCCCTTCGGGGTGTGATTTGGGACGACCTGGTGACCATCTGTAGCTGCCTCAGCCTTTCCGTTTCTCTCCTGTTTCTAAATTCCATTTTGAATAGAGAAGGCTGCCAGAGACTTGACTGTCTAATCATTGAGGAGTTACTGTTTATTAGGAATTCAAGACTGTGGCTGCTGGATTTGGATTTCAATTATAAAATTCAAGCCTGACACACCCACTTCCAGGTGGAGTCAAGGCCACCGCCTCAATCACTGGCTGCCATGTGCTTATGGAAGCAAACACTTTCCCACGTCTTAAAAGCAAAGGCAATACTCACCTTAAAACTTAATGCTATAAAAAAATGCATTCCAAAGTCCAATATAATTTTAAAAAACATTTTCAATGCCATTATTCCCTGGCTAAAAGTACCAATCTGTTAAGGCTTTAAACTGGGCTTTCAAAGGCATCTACAAATGTTCTACCACTGAGACTGACCTAACACAAGGGTCAACTGAGTGACATTCGGAAACATCCAAAGGAATACTTAGGTTTTCTGACCGAGGGTTACCCTTTACCTGAGGCAGAAGGCAACAAACCCGACGGAGTGACAGGCGCCGTGTGGCTGAGGTGCTTGGGGAGCAGAGGACGAGGGAAACAGAACCCACCTCTGGCATGAGAAGGAGCATCGGTGGCTTCCTTGTGCCCCTTTGTCATCCCAGGCAGGAATTAGGAGCTGACTAGGCAAATTAGCAAATATAATGCGAATACTGACCTGTCTTCTTAGTAAATAAACAAACTTATCTTTGATACACTATTACGGGGACAAACGGAAGATCTTTCACATCTTTCTGAATAAACGAGCAAAGGCTAAGTGCCCTGAAACCACAGAAATTTAACCTTGTAAAACCTACTAGATCTACCGTGTTCCTCTTGTTAGTTTCTCCTAAGGAGGTTGTGCAGAAGGTCTCCCATCGCTCCCTGAGGTCGTCTGGAAGATCTTGAGAGGAAAAGGAGGAGAAAAGTGTCATTATCACAGTGACCGACTCGGGCACACAAACTCACCAGGTGACAGGAGGCCCACCACGCAGTTGCCAAAGGTGAACCAGAGAACCTGAGGGCTTTCAGGGTCAGAAATCCCACCCCCCAAAAGTCTGTACTTGATGTCAAAAGCCCTTAGCAGCTGTAAATATAACATGTTTTTTAAAATCTTTTGGTTAAACACAAACTGGAAAATGTTGAGTGTTTCAAATAAACTCTTCTGAGAAAGGTAACAGGTCTCTAAGGTGGAGGAATGCCATCTTTCCTCACCATCAGGTAAGTTTAGGCAATGCCGCCAATGTCGGCTCCTGTACATTTTCTTGAGGTACTCTGATTGACATCTGATCAAAGGATGTTCCATGGAAGCAGCATGGCTTTTCAAATTGATCAAAAATAATGTTTCCTAAATGTTTGTGCCGTAGGCCAACACATGGATCAGATGCAATAGTGAAATTCTACATTTTAAAGAATTTTTAAAGACAAGGATACACAACGCCTTTTCTGAGAAAATGAAACCACAGCTGTAATCTTGGAGGCCTCACTAGACTACAGCTGTCATCTGACAATTCTGCTTTAAACACACGCCTGCATGCACCAGCACACAGCACTGGCAAGCAACCACCAACAGAGACCAATCTGAAAACCACCTCACACACACGGGCCACTTCTCCTTGGTAAGAACAGAAAGATGACCTGTGAGGACCTTGCTTACACCTCTCTCGAGAAGCAAAATTCCAAGTGGGCAAGCCCCAGTTTTTCCGTCACGGGGCAACAGCTATTCTTTGAATGTACATCCCATACATAACAGCCTCTTGTCAACATTCTTAAAAGATAAACGAAGAAGGGGCTGGAATATGATTTTCATCAAGTTAACTCTAAAAGAACTCTATGCTGCAAAGGTGAAGATTTTTCACGGAATAAGTCCCAGGACTAGTGATTCCGCTGGTACACAGAGCTCTCGTTTTAGAGGTGACAGACTGGGCCGGGGTCTGGGTGCCAGTATAAAAGGCACCCACACACTTTCTTCCCAGGAACCTTGGGCTGTCTAAATTTCAGTGTTAGCACAGAAAGAGTTCTGGTGTTAGTAATGGAGATTTGGACAAATGCTGAGAAATGTTTTAATACCCCGGTTAAAGGACTCAGTCCACAGGCTACAGAGTTGGTCTTCAGAAGGAAAGAGAAAGCAAGAGTGACTGAAGCTCAAGGACCACGTCACTGCGCAGTGCTCTCTGACTTAGGAAGGTGGTAACTCTAGTGTGCTGAGCTCGGCCAAGCCTGAGACACCTGCTAAAAGACTGCAGAAATAAGACCAGTAAAGAACTACATTGTTCAGAACATTCTCAAGAAACTCGTTCAAGTCTCCACAAAGAACTATTACAAACAACAAGAGTATTTCCATTTTATCCTTAAATCCTTTCTCTGACCCCGTAAAAAGTGGTGAGAACCCCAGAGAGCACTCACCTTTGATAAGCTGCTGCACCAGCGCGCTGTTAGGACCCTTGTCAGTGCTGTGCACGACGCAGTTAGCTATCCTCGTCAGGTGTCCCATGTACCCATGCCGTCGTCCTCCTTGGGCCCTGACAGGAGAGGACAGACATTCAGATTCCTGACAGGACGGAGGGATGAAACAGAAAAGCGGAGTGCCAGAATAGTACCAGGCTTGTGGTGAGGATGGGGGGGTGAGGATGGGAGGTGGGGTGGCAGAAACTCTACTCAAAGATTATATTATAGCCTCACTCACTGTGACAAGGTTTATTCAAATATACCAGCCAACTAGCCAACTAACCAACTAATCATTAATCCTCAATAACAGATTAGCTTTAAAAAACCACAAAACCCAAACATTCATTGATGTTTCATGTTTCTGTGACTTTCCTTTTTATCTTTTTGTGAAACTATTTTTCAGACTTTAAATAGATCGTAGGGAACTGTTCCGTTTTATTAAAGGTCATCAAGTTTTAATCATTTAATAAAGATAATCATCTACCAATAACATTTCTCAAGTTAAAATATTAGCTGATTTGAAGACTTGGCCAAGAGAAGTAATCCACTCAAGTCTGGCCCACATATCACTTGGAACACAGGCAAGTCATCCCTTGTCCCTTTTCCCATTTGGGGTCTAATCTTCCAACTATATCCATCTTTCCATTTAGACCAACGCCTCTTACAAACACCACCACCACTAGGAAAAAACAAATCTGTGTAACAAACTACCGACACACATCAACTAAGACTTCAAGTAATCTTGCCAATCAGCTAATGGAAATTTCCTGACAAGAAAATAGGCAATTCCTCCCTCTAGTTCCATGAAGTGACACTTCTGCACAGTGAGAACATGGGGTATGCTGAACCAGAGTGCTAGGTCCAACCATCACTGAGTAGGACTGGACCTGACAACTCTTCCTTCAACTCCACATTGTCCCCAGAACAACAGCCATTTGAAAAGGACTAGGAAGTCTCAAAAGCAGCACAGAGGTGGGTAGTACTCCCAAACCCCAGTTTCCCCTCAAGAGGTAGAAAGAAAGAGGGATCAAAAAATAAATGAGAAAAATATCCGTTACAATGAAATACCCTGGCCGTCCAGGGAGAAACATTTGTAATTCACTTACTGTCTCTTCTCATTCATGTCCCAGGCATCAAGTATTCGTTCTATTAACTGACATTTTTGAAAGAGCTGAATGAAAAGGAATATTCCAGTTAACATTTATATAAATGTGAAAGTGTCAAAATTTTAAAGGGAGATAGAATGCTAACTGAATACAATAGTTGTATGTGTAGCCCAGCACACTGAATGTAGCTGTAAATTAGCGGCTAAGTCAAATGCCGCGTGGTGAACATGTGCCCGAGGCTCTCAGGACACTACGGGGACTCCAGATCCAGCTGTGCCTCTGCCGGGAAAGGTGGTATTTCTAGTGCCACTGCCAATGAGCCACTGGCCTAAAGCAAAGCCAGGTTTTATCAGCCATGGAAACTGGGCCTGACATACAGAGCCTGGCCAGGATTAAAATAGAATCAAGAAAATTTTTAACTCAGAATTCACAGTAATGCTTATACTTTCCTTTTTAATCCTCCCCTGAGAATATTATTTTAACTGATTTTAGAGGACAGGAGAGGGAAAAACACAGATGTGAGAGAGAAACATTGATCAGTTGCCTCCCACATCCACCCCAACTGGAGATTGAAAATGAAACCTAGGTATGTACCCTAATCAGGAATTGAACCCACAACCTTTCAGTGCATGAGATGATGCTCCAATCAATTAAAACACTGGCCAGGGCAACATACTTATACTTTTTAAAAGTGAGCTGTAACAATTCTTTTCACACTTAAGTGGGAAAACGCTATGACCAGGAATAGCAGAAAAAAAGAAGTCAAGTAAGCTTACGTGTTTCAACAACAAATTGTCACCAGTGGATTCCTGATCAGTGACTGTGCCATTTTCTGTGTTCTCAAAGGGACTTGCAAGTATCAGTGCAACACAAATTTCCACTTGTGTATGTAAAAAGTTATTCCATGTGTATTTGAAGAACATGTCCTACAAAAAAAAACACACAAATGCTTTCTTTTATTGAATTACCTCAATATTTAAGTCACTGCTTTAAAATACTGACCAAATAGTAATCTAATAAAAATAATGTGTTCTTAAGTTTCTCTAAGAGAAAGGGAGTATCCTCTTATGTTTTCAAGAGAACTAATGCTGACATTAAGTCCAATAAATAATGTTTAAAGAAATCTATATATATAAATATAAAAGCCTAATATACAAAGTGTCCCATAATATACAAAGAGTTTGACCGATTGCTCGCTATGACATGTGCTGACCACCAAGGGGTGGCGTGAAACAAAGGAAGCTGCTAGGGACTCCACCTGTGCACGAATTTCATGCACTGGGGCTCTATTTATGATAATTTCCTTTTGCTTT
Organism: Antrozous pallidus; assembly: GCA_027563665.1. NCBI lineage: Eukaryota > Metazoa > Chordata > Mammalia > Chiroptera > Vespertilionidae > Antrozous > Antrozous pallidus. Next base: position 6,789,986 of record CM050520.1, on the reverse strand, counting down.
AACAAATATTTACTGAAGGCTTTTTTGCACAAGGCACAGTGCTACGTGCAACAAGGCAGAGAGAAACACATAGGCCCCAATCTTGAAGTGCTCACCCCTTAACCAAGAATAACCAGTCGGGCATTTGAAACTCAGACCAGTCAGGTAATGGAGCAAAACGAGGGATTTCCTGATTACCTGAAAAGGTAACATATCACAAAAAGAAAAGACAATCCCTGAAAGCACAAAACACATTTAATGTATATATTTAGAATATCATTGAGTCTGGTTAGCTAATCTCAAATGAAAAAGAATGATCCACTTAGGAGTTTTATCAAATTTACTAGAGGCCTGGTGCACGAAATTCACACACGGGGGGCGGGGGATGTCCCTCAGCCCAGCCTGCACCCTCTCCAATCTGGGACCCCTCGAGGGATGTCCAACTGCCCGTTTAGGCCCGATCCCTACCAGGATCCTTCTCACAATCCAGGACTGCTGGCTCCAAACTACTCACCTGCCTGCCTCCCTGACTGCCCCTAACTGCTTCTGCGTGCCAGCCTGATCACTTGCTAACCACTACCCTGCCAGCCTAATTGATGTCTAACTGCTCCCCTGCCAGCCTGTTTGCGTCCAACTTCCCTCCTCTGCCAGCCTGGTTACCCCTAACTGTCCTCCCCTGCAGGCTTGATCACCCCCCAACTGCCCTCCCTTGCAGGCCTGGTCCCTCCCAACTGCCCTCCCCTGCTGGCCCAATTGCCCATAACTGCCCTCCCTTGCAGGCATGGAACCTCCCAATGGCCCTACCCTGCTGCCATCTTGTGTCCATATAAGGGCAGGACCTTTGACCACATGGGGGCAGCCCTCTTGTGTGTTGGAGTGATGGTCAATCTGCAAATTACCCTTTTATTAGATAGGATAGAGGCCTGGTGCATGGGTGGGGGCACCCTCCGGGCGTGGGGCAGCCTGGGCAAAGGGCCTGTGGTGGTTTTCAGGCTGGCCACGCCCCCCAGCAACCAAAGCGGAGGCCCTGGGATCTGGGATTAATTTATGTTCTACAATTAAAACTTTGTAGCCTGGAGCGGAGCCAAGCCTTCTGCTTGCTCTATGGCGACAGACAGCCATTTCTGTTTGGGTTTATTTAAATTCTATAATTGAAACTTTGTAGCCTAGAGTGGAGGCCTCTTGGCTTCCTCCATCGCCTTGGCAACCCTAGCCTCTGCTCTCTCCAGCTCCATGGCTGCCGCCATTTCTGTTGGGATGTATCTTCTAAAATTGAAACTTTATAGCATTGAGTGGAGGCCTAGGCCAGCAAGGGCAGGCAGAAAGCTTGGCTTCCTCCATTGCCGTGGAAACTCAAGCCTCCCTCCTATTCTCAGTGGCCACAGCCATCTTGGTTGTGGGTTATTTGCTCCTGATTGGCTGGTGGGCGTGGCTTGATCAGAGGGATAGTCAATTTGCATATTACTCTTTTATTAGATAGGATTATCTAAAGATTAGCAACAGGAAGATTAAACTGCTAAGATTAAAGACTAGTAGTAATTGGTGACTTCAGGGAGACTCAGAGACTGGAGTAGAAAGGTATGTTCCTAGAGTTTCACATTCTATCCAGAGAGCAGGGCAAACACTATGCCCCCCAGGGCAACAATTATGCTACCAAAGAAACTACTATTCTTTCCCATTTTACCTTTATCCACAACGTCCCTGTTCTTTATGCCCTAAACTGACATGTCATTTAACCAAAGCTAAACTTAAAGTATCTCAGTAACCCTAGCAAGCACATGGTAAGGTCAAAAACCATACACGGGTTTGCAATTAGATGTGAATTCAAATCTGGCTCCACCGTGGACAGCATGAGTGCATTTCTTTTCTGGAAATGATCTGAAGACAGTCTCTCTCTCTCACAGTGTTTGATGTTCAAGATCACATGAACACAAAGTAAGTGCACATTCTAATGTGCACTGCCTTTCATGTAGTGATCAACATCCACACAGCCTCCTGTGAAACAACACTGAACTCCCCAAATGGACAGTGTGATGGTACCTTGTGAAACCTGCAAAGTGTTAACCTCATACCTTCTGGATGGTGGGACAGGACAAAGCCTATGGATTCTAACTTTGAAACTGGGCAGGAGTTCAATCCGGGCTCTTCCTTTCCCCCTTTCACTGACAAGCACTCAGCTGTTTCAAAGGAAAATTGTGGACTCAAAACAAAAGACCACACGGTGTCTCAGACACGATAAACAGATATATCTCAGTGGGAAGAAGATAAACACCTGCCCCTTTGCTAACAATGCATAGAAAACAATGCTACAACCAGCAGTTATTCAGTTCAGACAATCTCCTGAAGAGGGTGACTAGCCATGGGCAGAACTCCTTGGCAAAGTCTGTCTTCATCATCTCTGAAAGTCTCTAATACACTTTTCTTTACATAAATAACTACTGACAAATTTAAAGCATTCAAATTTGATGATTAACTCAAGGCAAAAAAATTTTTTTTCTAAGATCATTTACACGCAAGACGGAGAAAAGTCACTGACGTGCATTGTAGTTTGTGAGGCTGTACCTGAGTGATATGGCCATAAAATACCAAGGGCAAATGGAAGCATCTCTCCAGGCGAGTCTTACCAATATGACCCCAATACTGTTCAGCTCCATGAGGTCCGCATTGATACTGCTGGTGTTGGTCTGAAGCAGGCTGGATATCAACCGAATCACATTCAGCCGGGTGTTGCCGACAGGAGGGTCCAGCACACCCCATGTCGTCTTCATCACACTTTTCTGAAGAAGAAAAAGCTTCCAATTAAAAGGCTTCCCAATGCAATCCACTAAGTAAACAAATAGAAAGGGACAGAGAATGTGCTAACGATGAAACACCAGGCAAATTAATCCTATAAAGAATCTGGCCTGAATTCTACATCTGAAGGAAAAATTACACCTTCAGGATATAATGAAATGACCAAGAGAAAACAATCATTCTATAAGAAATGAAGTGCCCCATTTTAAGAGCCCAACTGCCCCAGAAAGCAAGCAGGAAGCTACGTGGGTCCCTGCAGACACTGCAGTGTGTCGAACAGGACCAGAAACCAGGGAAGTTACAAGCAGCCCTCTGCCTTTGCCAAATCTGCAATAAAGCACACTCAGAAGCTGCCTCTGGACACAACCTTGAAACAACATCAACCTCAAACCTGCTCTTGTCCATTAAAGGGAGCTCCTACCGTGTGAAGTCACAACACACAGGCATAGAACCTTTCGGAATCTCAAGTTCAGGAGTTCAGCTGTGTGGTCGTCCCTTCAGTGTCTCCATCCCTGCCAGCACCCTCACCCCTTTCTGCTCCCCGAGGCTTCAGGGGATTGAGAGGCTCACAGTTTTACTCTATGTACAACAGCTCTAATCATCAGCTATTTTAAAAAGCTTCATGATCTACTCACACCACACCAGACAGTAAATCAGGACACACTGAACACACTCACTCTTCCAAGTGAGACAATACCTCCCTTTGGATTGGGGCCAGGAAGAATACGAGTGTGAGACTGACTCCACATTAGATGCTGCCCTCGATGTCCCCTGCAAGGAAGATGGGGAGGTCGTCTACGTTAACTGGTCAGGGCCTTTCATCATGCACCCTCCTCTCTCTCATCCCCTTCCTCTTCCAACTTCCACTTGGGATGTTCTCTCCGCTCCTCCTAAGTAAATCCTCTCTCTTCCTCTGCTGCTGCCTGCGTCTGGCCTGAGGGACGCCATGATTGCTAGACAGTCAATACCAACACGGGACTCTCCCTGAAGGAGGGCCACGCGCTCTGGCGGAATCCCGTGCAGGCTGAATGCAGGAAGACAGAATGGAGGAGGCGGGACCGCACTTGATCACTGTAGCATCAGCCATCTGAAGAGACCATCCAGAAGCTGAACTGCTCTTCCTTGGTAATGGACATAAAGTATCCTGGGTTCCCACGCCACAAAATGGCTAAAGAAACAAAACATTTCATTTTGAATGAAGAAACTAGCACACTAAATCTAAATCCTCAGTAGCTCACACAGTAGATACCAAGGTTCCAGCTACAATGTCTAGGACACTGAATCCAGTGACACAGGGCTGAAGGAAAAGGAACATGTAAGAGCTGGTGCTGGCAGAACTCTCCAGAACTGAGTCTTCCACCCTCCAGATGCCAGAGAGAGAGCCTCCTACCCTAATCTGCACCTGTGCACCATTGCACAGGCAGGGGCTGGAGTAATAAAACCACTGGGGACCCTGGACTTGTTTGCAGGTCTTCACTGCCTGTTCTCAGTGCTCTCTCTCATGGCCTGCCCGAGTAAACAGCCATTTTTACATCAGCACACACATGCTCCCTGCGGAAAATTTTGGACTCCAAGTAACATTCAACTGACAGCTTCTTAAATAAGCATCTGTCCATTAGATGCTCCACTGCTCCAACTCTGAATAAGACAACTCAACTTCCAAGATCAATTCCTGAAAGAAATACTTTACCTCAAAAATTGAAAATAACATGCTATGAGAAGAAAAGTGTTCATTTTATGGGCATATAAGTAACCAGAATTTATAAAAAGAATAAGTTTCCGCCCTAGCTGGCTTGGCTCAGTGGATAGAGCATCAGCCTGAAGACTGAAGAGTCCCAGGTTCGATTCTGGCCAAAGGCACATGCCTGGGTTGCAGGTCCAATCCCTAGTAGGGGGTATGCAAGAGGTAGCCAATCAATGATTCTTTCTCATCACTGATGTTTCTATCTCTCTCTCCTCCCTTCCTCTCTAAAACCATTAAAAGGAAAGAAAAAAAAAAATATATATATATATATATATTTAAAAAGAGTAAGTTTCCTAAGCAGGCAAAAAAAATTTTTAATTTTAATTATACATTTGTTAATTTAGACACTATCCTATATAATAAAAGGCTAACATGCCAACTGACCAAAAGGCAGAATGACCGGTCGCTAAGACACATACTGACCACCAGGGGACAGTCAATGCAGGAGCTGCCCCCTGGTGGACAGTGCGCTCCCACAGGGGGAGCACCGCTCAGCCAGAAGCCGGGCTTACGGCTGGCGAGCACAGTGGCAGTGGCGGAGCTCCTGCCTCCGGACTGCAAGAGGGCACAGGCTGGACTGAGGGACACACCTCCCCATGCATGAATTTCATGCACTGGGCCTCTAGTGTGTGTGTGTGTGTGTGTGTGTGTGTGTGTGTATGTGTGTGTGTGTGTGTGTGTGTGTGTGTGTGTGTGTGTATGTGTATGTATATATATATGTATGTGTGTGTGTGTGTGTGTATATATATATATATATATATATATACACACACACACACACACATACATATATATATATATAACCCTAATATACATCTATCCTATCTAATAAAAAAAATAATACACCACACCCACAAGCCATGCCCACCAGCCAATCAGGAGCAGATTATGCAAATAAACCCCAACCAAGATGGCTGCCGCCACTGAGAGCAGGGGGAAGGCTTGGGTTTCCCCAGCAACAGAGGAAGCCAAGCTTTCAGCTTGCAGTTGCTGGCCTAGGCTTCCACTCTAGGATACAAAGTTTCAAATAGAAATGGCTGCCGCCCCAGAGTGAGCAGAAGGCTTGGCTCTGCTCCAGGCTACAAAGTTTAAATTGTAGACATAGATTAATTCCAGGTACCAGGGCCTCCACTTGGGTTGTCAGGGGGTGTGGCTGGCCTGAAAACCTCCACAGGCCCCTCACCCAGGCATCCCCTCACCCCAAGGGAACCCCCACCCTGATTTGGGACACTCTTCAGGGCAAACCAGCTGGCCCCCACCCATGCACCAGGCCTCTATCCTATCTAATAAAAGAGTAATTTGAAGATTGACCATCACTCCAACACACAAGAGGGCTGCCCCATGTGGTCAAAGATCCTGCACCTATGTGGACATAAGATGGCCACCACAAGATGGCCAGCAGGGGAGGGCCGTTGGGAGGTTCCAGGCCTGCAAAGGAGGGCAGTTGAGGGCGATCAGGCCAGCAGGGGAGGACAGTTGGAGGGACTAGGCCTGCAAGGGAGGGCAGTTGGGGGCGATCAAGCCTGCAGGGGAGGGCAGTTAGGGGTGATCAGGCTGGTAGAGAAGGGAAGTTGGGGGCAAACAGTCTGGCTGGGGAGCAGTTAGACATCAATTAGGCTGGCAGGGTAGTGATTAGCAGGTGATGAGGCTGGCAGGCAGAAGCGGTTAGGGGCAGTCAGGGAGGCAAGCAGGTGAGTAGTTTGGAGCCAGCAGTCCTGGATTATGAGAAGGACGTCCGACTGCCCGTTTAGGCCCAATCCTAACAGAGTGGGGCCTAAACGGGCAGTTGGACATCCCTCGAGGGGTCCCAGATCGGAGGCTGGGCTAAGAGACATTCTCCGACCCCCCCCAACTGCACGAATTTCGTGCACCGGGCCTCTAGAGTGTGTGTGTGTGTGTGTGTGTGTGTGTGTGTGTGTGTGTGTATAAAAGCCTAATATACAAAGTATCCCCTTGGGAGTTCAACCAACTGGGAGTTTGATCACTCGCTATGATGTGCACTGACTTCCAGGGGGCAGCCTAAAACAAAGGCAGGCCCTGGCCAACAGCTGGGGAAGGGCAGCCCCAGCCCGCAGTTGGCAGCCACTAGGGACCCTACCCGTGCATGAATTTCATGCCCTGGGCCTCTAGAATACAGATAAAAGCCAATTAAAAACTAGCTCAAAAGCAATCAAGACAACTGGCAGTGTACTTCTAACATATTTTGTGCATGCTGGTCACAGCCATTTCTATTACTCAGAAGATTCATATTTTTTCTAACAAATGTTTACATCAAACTTTTAAGCTGGCCAGCCATGTTTAAGATAGCTGCCCTACCTTGGGTGGCTCAAGCAGGAGTTCATGAAAAGATCCAAGTCTTCCTCGGATGGCTTCTAAAACACTTTTGTTGACCAAACAAGCTGAATGATTCATGCCAGGTGGACAGATCTCTATATGGCCTTCAAATCTTAAAATAAAGCAAGTTAATTTATTACAATTTCAGAACAAATCACGGTGTTCCATATCAGCATGTAGATATGTCCACAGCTATATAAACGTAATAATTTGACAGGGACCATGGACACAACCTGAAATCCAGACGTCCACAAAGTCAGGTGGGAAATGGTATGTGATTTCTTCCCATTCACTTGAACCACCCATCTCCCTGTACCTATTACACTACTCGCAGCTCTATAGCCAGAAAATATGGAAAGCTGGAGCTCTCACCCCTGAAGTACAGGGCATACCACACTGCCTACCATTTGAGATGTTAGTAACAGGCCTGCATTTATTCTCATTTTCCTTGGCTAATCAACATGGTTTCCTATTTAAAAGGCTTAAATTACCCCTCTCCCGAAAGCTCAATCTACACTCATTATAACCCACTCCTACAGGAAGAGTTACGAATGCAATGAGACTCCCAAATCCGGGAGCAGTTAGGCAGGGCAGAGTCCAATGGGGAGAAAGGACGTCAGGAAGAAGGGCCCCAAACTGCAGGGATGCTGTGCAGATGAAACGTTGTATCTGGAAGTGTGTCAACTGAACATCAGTGCAAACCAGTGGTCAATAACGTCACTGCTGGAGTTGTGCCCAAATCCTGGCTCCTCTCTTCCCAGTTATTTGTTCAAATGTGGAAAGCGGGCTCACTCAGCGTCTCTCCCAAGACTGCCGTGAGGGTCACGTGAATGCAGACACAGAGCTGAACACTGCCTGGCACACAGCTAACTTCTAGAGTGATTATTATGACGATTACTTGAAAATATTCCACATGTGGAAGTGATTTCTAACTGCAAGAGCTACATGGGATAGCATTCAGAAACTCAATTATTGGAAAGGGAGGAAGGGAAATAGATTACAGTGCTTTTGGATGTGTAGGGAGGTTTAATAATTTATGTGGCCAAATATAGCTTTTTCATTACAGTTTCTGTCTAAAGAGAAATGCTTAAAAGTTCTTCACAATTCCATCATTCTTTTGAATGTTTGCATACTTTTCCTTTAGTGTTTTTTATTTAATTCGACTGGAATTCATTTTTATGTAAAATAGGTATAGACATATTTTTCCCCAAGTGGTGAGTCACGTCCTAAGCCATATTTATAGAACCACCACCTTTCCTGCTTAAGTGAAAAAACAAAACCATAAACTTAATCATTCATATAAATTTTGGTATACAAATACTGGTATCACCCTGCCCTATATTATTACATCCACGATGCACAACTTATCTCAATCACTGGTCTTGCTCAAAAATTCCTTGGCTAGTCTTACATTTTTGTAAGTACTACAAAACCCAAATGTTCAGAATCCAAATAATGCCAATAAAGAGTATCACCAAATTATATTTTTCAACCGCATTCCTATGTATTGCATTCACATAAGACTTACTTATAGTTTATACAACAGAAAAAGATTCAGCACCTGAAATTCAGAGGCATGATATTGTGGCTTATTACCAACAACTCAACCCTTAGCTTTTAAAAAATCTAAAGGCAAAACTAAACGGCATTTTGTAGGATATAAAAGAAAAGCTTACGTTGGTCGCCGTGTTTCAAGTAATGTCAGCAGTATCTGTATTGCACTGACTATAGCTGATTCATTTTTATCCTTGTGGAATATATTTGATAGAAGCTGCTCTATAATTTCTTGCCTAGGGAAACAAATCAACGGTCAAGTGTTAATTGTAACATCATTCACCAACAACAACTTCAGAGAGGGTGGTCATGGTACCAGTGAGACAAATACTACACAAAAATTCACTGCCACTTGTGCATGTTTGTTTTACTAACAGGATTTTCTTTTCATACATTTATTAAAGTAGCCAAGTGATCCTGCCTATAATAAATGTAACTCTCCATGCATATATTGCTCCCCTCCTTCTCTCTACAAAATCATCTGGGCCCTGCCTCCTTTTGCCAATCTTGTTGACAGCCAACAACTATTTCAAGACGTCACCTCCACTCAGACCAAAGTGGTGGTGGTGGTGGTGGTGGTGGTGGCAGCTGGGGGGTGGGGTGGGATAGTAAGACCTAGAACCCTTCACGTCCACAAAAAAAAAGGAAAAAATTTTAAAACGCTAATTAGAAGCCACAAAGGCATTAATGTATAATTAACAGGTAGAAGAGAACATCAATTATTGCCTTTTACTCTACAATTAAAATTTCATAAGTCAAAATAAAGTGGTAGCAATGAAATGGGCCTGACTGAACTATTTCCCAAAAAGAGTTTTCTGCAGGCTCTTCCTGTTACTGGTCTCTCGCACACAGGCAAGGTCACAATGAAAATGTGAGGTAACCTGCTGGGAAAATGTACATGGATTTCCTCAAGGAAAACCTCCATTTCTTAGGATCTCAGTAATTTTCAGAATCCATGCAGAGTAAGGAGGACCTCCCTGACATCCAGCTGGGCTCACACTAGCCATCCATGGCACAGCCGTGCTCACTGTATCCTAACACCAGGACCCTCGCCAGCCTAGGCAGCGAGGAGGAGAGAATCTCTTTTCACGTGGGAGAAGCAAATAAAACTGGTATCTAAACTAACTCAGAGGATTTCCCTGCAGGAAGGAGCTTTCAGGTACTCCCACACCTGCACTAAAATCACTCGAGACCGCGAACTAAAACAGTGCTGTAACGGCCACTCAGCACAGCAGTCTGCAGGGTAAATATGAGTTTAGGCCCGAGACTGCACTCTGGAAGACAGTGTTGTTGTTTTTACAGACAATATGTATATTCTTCAAATAGCAACCTCAGGGGTACGGAAGGAAGGGGGTAACGGACACAGTGTCAGACTACAGATGTCCTCCCTACTTTTCAGGGAGCACTGTCACACTTTCATCACTGTGTCTGAATGGAGCGGCTAACAAAGAGGCCCTCACTATTTCATGGCTGCACCGAATTCGACCTCTACTATGTCCAAAAGGCATTCCACTAATGGACAAAAAGGACATAATGACCTGCAAACACTTGACGGTCAAGATGTAACAGTAGCTGAGCCATATTCTGAGTCTTATCTAAACATACAAATATCACTGAATCCAGATTTCAAAATCATAAACTAAGGGACTGAGCTTACCAAATAGGATAAAAGGAATGTCTTCATAGTCTTTAATAAGGTGTTTATTCACACAGGAGAAAAGATATTCATTTTTACATTAAAAACAAACAAACTAGTTCCTGGGTGAGCATCAGTGGAACTATGGTATGAGCTGGCGGTGCATGAAGCACTGCAGGGTCTCTCCCCGCGTCTGAGGTGACAGCTCACTTCTGTTTTGTCTGTTGTATGGGCAGGCAGAGGAAAGACTTCTACACAGCTACTGGCTGAACCGGAATCAGACCCCAACTCATTCCAAGATCATTAGTATTAAGAATTAAGAGCTGCACAGTCCAACCCGCTCTAACGTAACTATCTTTCAAGGAAGTTTTGAACTTGAAAATTTTCCAGATCCACTAAATTGAATACATCCACTTTAAGCCCAGATTGCTTCCCAAGCTAATATTCATTATCTAACACTTCAACCCACTTTTTTAGATGGCCTTTTGGTACCCCTACCCATCTTTATCATTCTCTTTAACTTTAGCTCATTTCGAACTTTTCCTTTAATGCTAACTTATAGTCATACATATGGTACACACACACACACACACACACACACACACACACACACAGTGCTACCCAACCTATGAGTTGTTTGGCATAATAATATAAAGATTAGGTAATCTGTTTACCATGTGTTGTTAGTAGACTGGCCTAATAATATTAATTTCTAATTTATCAAATATGTTAAAAAAAAAACCTATTATGATTAATAAGCTTACTAGGTTCACAGAAAGAAGCCTTTTGTCTGTGTATTTTCTCAATCAACAGATACTAAAAGAATTACCATAATGTGGGAGCATATCTGATATTTAAGGGGGTTAGTTCTCAGTCTCAGAAGAGTGTGGGAAGCAGAAGAATTGTTTTTGCTGCTAAGTGCAGGGAAGGTTTGCCTCGGTGACATAGCGGGACCCCTGACTCATCAGATCCATGTATTTGAGGAAATCTACTCCAACTAATATTTGATGGTATTAATTCCGAGAATGTTCCTATCTGCATCAAAAGATGGTGCCTGATCCAGAACTACAGACACAGCCTGCAGTGTAACAGCAACACCGCGGCTCCAGCGGCTAGGCCTCCCATTCGGTTCAAGCAGAGCTGTGTGAGCAGAGGACTGCAGAGCCGGGAAAGAGCTCACTGAGTACTAGTCATCAGCCTGACGTTCAGAGTGAACTGGTGAGGCCCAAGACAGGAGCCATTCACCACATGCGGTCACTCAACACTCAAAACGTAACCAGTTTAAACTGACCTATCTTAAGTGTAAAACATGTTGGATTTCCAAAACTTTATATAAAGACTATACATACATACACACACACACACACACACACACACACACACATACATATATAAAAGAGACTACAGCATACAGTTGCTCCTCCGTATCCAAGGATTCCAGGATCTCACGGATCCCCAAAGCCAAGGACATTCAAGTCCCTTATATAAAACTGTGTAGAGTATTTGCATATAACCTACATACATCCTCCTGTATATGTCACACCTCCAGATTATTCATAATACCTAACAGAATGTGAATGCTCTATAAATCACTGTTTCTCTATATTGTTTAGAAAATAATGACAAGGAAAACAAGTCTACACATTTAGTACATAGGACATGTCATCAACATCATAACTTTCTCCCCCCTTATATTTTTGATCCCTGGGTGGTTGAACCCACAGGGAATCTGCAGATATGGAAGACTAACTGTAGGCTCAGCAACAGTTTTTCAACATGAGCATATGTTGAAATATTATTTTTAACCTATTAAATGCATTTAAATTAATTTCACCTATTTTTTTTACTTTAATGTGACTACCAGAAATTTTTAAATTACATGCACCTTTTATTATGTTTCTCTTGGACAGTGCTATCATGAACCATATGAAATAGTTGCTATTCAATATTTTTTAAATCTACTCAAATGGCAGTTTTATATGATTCAAAGAACATTGCAATTATTAGTATCTGAACATGAAATGTCTTACATGTTATAAAAGGAGTGCATATGGCGTAATGCCAAGAACTACTGAGAAGGGGCAGGTAAAATGACATTTTACTCAAAAGCGAGTAATCTCTTTAAGTATTGCTACTTGAGAGCTAGTCAACTCCTCCCATTCTATCACACACTCTGGGAATTACAATTTACTTCTCAGAAGACAGAGTTTAAAACAAGATACCTTGCCTCGAATTTGTTCCTTGCTTGGGTCAAACTTGCCAAGTAAATAATACATACACGTTTATTTTAATAAAAGGCCTTCCAAGGTGTTAAGCCTCACTATACAGGAGGATTGAAACAGGACTGACAAAATCACTAAAAAGAAGGAAAGTAGCAGTAAGTTGAAACAAGACAGCCTTTCATACTTAACAATGCTAACTTTCCAACTAATCATCTAAATGAGGAAATGCCTGGTTTTTCTTTATTAAAATGCTTCCCACTGCATGGATGCAGGTCAAACATATGCCCATATTTAACAGTGAAGTCTCTTTCTGAGTACGTGTGAATCTAGAAAAACCTAGTACATGCAGGCTGGCCACTCACAAATTTCACAACAGCACACCATCCCCAGCAGTTTTCTGAAACCTGAACATAAATTCTCATTTAAGAATTTTCTAAAAAGGGCAGAAGCCAGTACAAAGAAATGAAACATACATGACATGTACCCCCCCTTCCAATCAGGTCTGATAAGGTTACTCTTAGCTATAAAAGGAGAGTAAAACTTAAAAAGGGCTTCTGATAAAATTATTCACTAAAATAGGTCAAATTAGTGCAATCATCATAAATTCTCCATCAAAACTCATAGAGGCCTTGAGTACAGTTAGTTATGATGTAGCTTCGCCATCTTACGACGACTTGAAAGCATTCTAGTTTGAACTTTGAAAAGTTCAGAGTCTACATATAAACGTCATTTACTTACAGTGCTTATCCTCTAAGTCTCTACTGGGAATTACCAATGGCTGGGATCAGACAAGCAAATTTCCTACCTTCTCACCCACCCAAAATAGTATTTTCCATGGACGTGATTCCCAACACTTACCAATCTCATAATGGCAACACATCAAACAGCATCAATATGAACAAAGGACAAAAACTGAGTTTTAAACATACTTTTCTAGAGTGGCAAGCAGAGGGTCTGGCTCTGGACTGTTCTGAATTTGTAACATCTGGTCTCTGCTCAGGCGAACAATTTCACAAAGTGACTGTGATGCATTTGAATGCCGCTAAAGGAAAAAAGTACAATTTTAACTATAAAACATGTCAAAAGTCAAATTTATAAAAAGTTAGGAAGGAAACTGCTTAAGATATGACACAAATTAACACTGGCCAGAAGATGCAGTGAGTAAAAAGTCAAGCTCAAAATAAATAACATGGAAAAACCATGAGTTTTTTATTCTGCCAAGCTAATAAGCTTGACTTAATGATATTGCACAGTACATGTTCCTATTTGTGGAGGGGTGATAGAAATTTTGGAAAGAAAAAGCTACTACAGCTGCATTCTTGGGAAAAAAAAAAACACACCCCAAAACATATACTTTTATCAGCATAAAAAAAAAAAAAAGGAAATACAGCTTTAAGGACTATACCAATGGGTAAGAAATATCACACTTTCCCCAACTGTATAGTATATTTACCTTACAGGAGAACACTAACATATCAGTGCCCACAGACTGAGCCTCACCTGCAGTGCAGGTAGAATAATGATATCCCAGCATGGCTGACACACGCACTGGGATATCAAAATCCACTGATTGGAATCAGGAGCCTAATATTTCCTTAATAAATAGAAACTGGGCAGTACAATTTTAGCATGTAATCTATCATTTAATATAGAAATATCAATAGGACTGTCACAGGAGAAACCAAGATGGTGGCATAGATAAACACCTAAACTGCTGCCTCACACAATATCAAAACTACAACTAAAAGACAAAACGGACACCATCCAGAATCACAGGAGAGCTGGCTGAGTGGAAATTACAACTAGAAGGAAAGAGAAAAGCACATTGAGACTCAGAGGAACTGCAAAAGGCTGAGGTATGGAGAAGCACGTGCAGAGAGGACAGGTAGCTGAGTGTGTGGCTGGCTTTCTAAAGCGGGAGGGAGACGGAAGCTCCGACTGCGCTGAACTCCAGTCCTGGGCGAGACTCTGGGAAACCAGACTCATTCGGGGGGGATCTGGACTGTCAGGAAAAGAGAAAGCACACTGAGACTCAGGGGAGCTGTGGAAGGCAGAGGTCTGGAGGCGCATGGGTACACAGAGGACTGGCTGCTGAGTGCAAGGGTGGTTGAGTGCATGGCTGGCTTTCTAAAGCGGGGAGACGAAAGCTCCCGACTGCGCTGAACCGCAGTTCCGGGCAAGTTTCTGGGAACCCAAACTCATTCAGGGAGAAACTGGACTGCCTGGCAATGGACGAAACTTGAGGGCGGCTCTTTCTCAGAGGTGCTTGCAGCGATTACCGAGGGACACTGAGACCCAGGGGCTTCATAGGGCAGGGCTGACGGGAAACCAAGGCTGTCTGCACTGCCCTGAAACTCCACCCCATCCACGCTGAGCACAGAGGCTTTAGCATTTTGCAAGTCTTGTATCATAAGAGTATCTTCAGCACAGTTCTCCCAGTGTAGACATAGCTGATCCTCACAGCCAATTGGCCTGGAGATCAATTCCTCCCAATGATACCAACAACAATCAAGACTTAACTACAACAAGGCTGTGCACACAGTCCATAAAGGGGTGCACCAAGAGTGTCCATCTCAGGTAACTGGGGAGGCTGAGCCACTGTGCCCTATAGGAAACCTAGCACACAAAGCTACTCAACCAACTCAGGGAAGCAGCAAAAATGCGAACACAAAGAAACAGATCACAAATGAAAGAAATGGAGGAAAGCAAACAATTGGATATAGAGTTCAAAACCACAGTTATAAGATTTTTCAAGAATTTCCTAGAAATGCCGATAAATTTAGCAAGACCCTCGAGGATATGAAAAAGGACCAACTGAAAATTAAACATACACTGACTGAAATAAAAAATATTATACAGAGACCTAACAGCAGACTAGAGAACTGCAAGAATCAAGTCAAAGATTTGAAATACAAGAAGCAAAACTAAAACAACAACAACAACAAAAATCTGAAGATAGTGTAAGGAGCCTCTGGGACAACCTCAAGTGTACCAACATCCGAATTATGGGGGTGCCAGAAGAAAGTGAGCAAGATAATGGAAACCTATTTGAAGAAATAATGACCGAAAACTTCCCCCACCTGGTGAAAGAGATTTACAAGTCCAAGAATTGCACAGAACCCAAAACAAAAGGAATCCAAAAAGGATCACACCAAGATACATCATAATTAAAATGCCAAGAGCAAAAGACAAAGAGAGAATATTAAAAGCAGCAAGAGAAAAACAGTTAATTACTTACAAAGCAGCAACCATATAATTGTCAGCTGATTTCTCAACAGAAACTATACAGGCCAGACAGAAGTGGTAAGAAATATTCAAAGTGATGAATAGCAAGAACCTACAACCAAGAATGCTCTACTCAGCAAAGCTATCATTCAGAATTGAAGGTCAGATAAAGTGCTTCGCAGATAAGAAAAAGCTAAAGGAGTTCATCACCACCAAACCAGTATTATATAAAATGCTGAAAGGTATTCTTTAAGAAGAGGAAGAAGAAAAAGATAAAGATAAAAATTATGAACAACAAATACATGTCTACATGTAAATCTAAAAATCAAGTGAATAAAAAATCTGATGAACAGAATAAACTGGTGAATATAATAGAATCAAGGGCCTAGAAAGGGAGTGGACTGAATTCTCAGTAGGAAAGGGGTGGGGGGTGCGGGAAGAGACTGGACAAAAAGCATACACCTGTGGATGAGGACAGTTGGGGGGGTAAGAGGAGGGGGTAAGGGAAGAGGGTAGGGTGGGAACCAGGTAGAGGGTAGCTATGGGGAGAAAAAAAGAGGAATAACTGTAATAATCTTAACAATAAAGATTAAATTTTTAAAAAAGGTGAAATTAACTTTCTTGCAAGTCAAGTAGAGAGGGTGCTGATGCCGCAAACACTTTGTCCTTTGGGAAAAAACCTGCTGCAGAGCGGGGCTTCTCCTTTGATTTTGCCTGGACCCTGCAGTTAGGTATAACATCCTGCTGAACCATCAAGTTCTGCTGCTCAAGAACCTGAGCCTGGTGAGGAGGAAGTCCACAGCACACGCTCCTGTGAGTGGGCAGGCCATGCTCCCACCATCACTTTCCATACCCACTGCATGGAACCACCTACCATCTACCTCCCAAGCCACAGGAGGGAAGATTACTTCCGTTAGACCAGTGGGCAAACTCATTAGTCAACAGAGTGGCAAACTGCGGTTCACGAGCCACAGTTTGCAGACCACTGCCTTCAACACAAGGCTTCTTCTAAGCAGAGTCCTTACACTTGGGCACCTGACACACTGGAATGTGTCCTCAATGTCAACAGTAACAATACTACATTACCCCAAAAAGAACGAGAATCAACAACCCCTTAATAATTTCTTTCCTTAAAAAAAAAAAATGCCCCATTTTAGATAAACTCTAGATATGAAGTTTTGAAATGGACTAGAGTGAAGGGGAGGGGCTAGGTTGACCTTAATGGAAAACAGGCCTTCATGAGAACACACACACCCTTGGGTGACACACCTCCTTCTTTTGCACTCTCCTGTCTAACCGGCACGAAGGGTACAAGGAGGTGCCCCCTGTGCCTCATGCTATAGCCTGCATCTTCTTGAAACCAACTCCTTCATAGAGATTAGGTTGAACAGCACGGAACTGTGATGTCTGTAGGTAGAAATGGCTGAATGCTGAATGCTGAAAAATTCTGCTTGGCTCAGTCCACTACTGAAGATGGCAAGAGTAGTAGCAGAGAAGCATAGTGCTGGCCTCCTCGACAGCCATACCAGCTGATCCCCGAGACCCCATTCTGATAGGCGGCCCCTCGGCAGAGTTCAATCTTCAAACTGCAAAGCAGTGTCAATCCTAATGCCAAGTCCATCTTCACCCAGAACCAAGCCAAACCTGCCAGAGCATAAAGTCCGGGCCGAAAAAGACAAGCACCAAGACTCCGTCACTCTAGGGCTTCAACGGAGTCGACAGTGACTAAGGCTCTGACACAAATGCAGATGTGGCCGTGTCATTTGGAAGCATGGACAGAGGTCTGTAACAAAGGCAAGCAGATTCGGCATGAAATCTGGGCGCTGGAAAGGAGAATGCTACAACCAGACCTTGCTGCTTTCCACACTTCTGAACATTTTCTGGATATCAGCAAAAAATATTAAAAATAGTATTTTTAAAGCCTTTAGTGTTTAGAAAATTGGCAACTTTAAGAATGCTAGGTTATCACTGTTCTACCTGCCCTCCATTTCACATTTCATGCAATTATGTTCTATGCCCGAATAAACAAGGTTCTTTAAAAAAAAAAATCAGTTTACAGTCAGACAAGGGAACTTACATCTTCTTCTTGCGATGGATGCACTATTTCCACAAGCCTCTGGATAATTTTCTCCTCATTTAACCACTGTAAAACACATTGTAGAAGTGATCATAGCAATGCGTGGCTCTTGTTCAAGCCCCAATGAAGGTTAACACACTTGGAAATATCCATCACATTTAAGTAGAATGTTACAGGTTTCTCTGGACTCTGACCACTACAGGAAATTAAAAGTCCCCCAAGGAAAACGCCAGTGAATATATCATTTTAACAGCAGCCAACAGTACCAAGTACTCCCCAACTTATAGTGCCCACATGATGAAAATCTATACGTCAGCTTCCTGCCATGGGATAATTCACTGAGTACTAAAAGGGTCTGAACTCTGGTTACTGGACGTTGGGGGATGGCACGCATACATTTCCTATAAAAGAGTATTTACATTAGGAGAGCTTCAGAAAGATTGAGAAAAGCAATATTCAGTATTAAGCCTCTGGCTTAAAACACATTATGAACTTTTAGATTCAGAAACCAAAACAATCACAGGAAACATGGGGGCAGCACTACAGAAGCAGTTTGTCTGCCCTGTCACATGTTAGCCAAGAACTATTATCGTGGCTATGAAAGCCTCTTCGGCCACATGAAATGCTGCTGTGAGTGAAAACATGAGATGAAAATAAGGAAGAATAAATAAAAACCCAGCTTGTGTAATACCAATTCCTCAAGGAACAGAAACACCGTAATAAATGAGATGCTCAATACCTAGAAAGACAAGCCCTCAAAGAAGTTTAAGAAGATGGGGGACAGCTAACTTTACTAAAGGTATAGAGAGAAACTCTAGTACTGTCCACACTGTCCCCGGCTTCTTAAGGAGACATGCCAAAGGAAAGTGAACAATAGCTATTGAGGGGAACAAAGGCAGAGGGAGGCCCAGCTTCCCAGTTTAAAATCTGCTTTACGGTGTGCACAGGACCACCTGCCAGGGTCTTGTTCAGTGCAGACCTGACTCAGCAGGGCAGAGCGAGATCCGAGTTTCCGGATTTCTAACAAGCTCTCAGGTGGTGTTTGGGACGACACCACGAGTAACTATGGTGTCTCCTAAAAGAGGATGGTAATGCCTGCACAAAGAGGGTGGTGGAGGATTCCGACCATCACTTGTTGGTCCCCCACCCACTGCCTTCACAGCTGTTAACAAGTATTCAGCCCACTTTTTGACTGACCCGTCCCCCCATAGTGGGCCCCCAAATAAAATAAGTCACTTAAGAATTTTTAGCTACCCTTCCCCTAACTTATGCCTTTATTAACTACCTATCACTGTATCCCTATAATTCCTTCTAAAAAACCATACCGAAAATTTACCCCTGTAATAATCCAAATATAAAGGTGCCCTTCCCCCTTGTCCTCAACAGTCTTCCCTGGAATCCTCAGCCTTTTTTTCACATAAACAAAAACATACCTAAAAGGAAGCAGTGTTCCAATTCAGGTCCCTTCCATGGGGAGGTCCCAAGACACGCCCTAGGTCCACCCACTGGCTTCCTCACAGTGAGCACGGTTCTCAGTGGACTCTACCTTGTTCTGCAGACCCAGCCCCACGCCCGTGCGCAGCTCCTCCCACTCACACAGACACACCACTTCTGTACAGCATCGCGGCTCCTAGAGCATCAGCTGGCAAACGTTCCTGTCTCTCCTTCTTTAATTAAAATTAGCATTCCCAATAAAACTCATTTCCGGAGAAAGAAAGGAGTTGTAAGATCTGAGTATTTAAGATGGAATGAACTAGGCAGTGGTTCTGGAAGAAGGCAAGGAAGAGAACGAGAGGGAGAGACAGCAGACAAGAAGGCAAAGCCAAGGTCTATGGGAAACTTCAAGTTACTCACACCTCCCTCTTCCCACCCAAATCCTGCTCAAGAGGCACACGTATCCTAAAATCATCATCTCCCCAAATTTTTAAATATGTGCCCTCTTGGAAATAAGCTCCATTCTCCTTATGCCATGCTCTTAGAAAGTTACTTCTGAAGCCTCATTCCCCGGAAACAGACACCTCTCCTTTCCACTTGCAGAGCAAACTCTGTGATGTGACCATCTTCTCAAGAAAGAAGCCTCAGAACATCTCAAATGAGATGCAGCTCATAACAGTCATACTCCTGCTTTCACTACCTGGCCAGCTTTGAGACAAATCCTCAGCCCGTTCTACCTTCTTACCCCATGACAAGCCAGCAAAGGAAACAAAGGCCCCACAAGGAAGCATCCCAGAAACCTAGGGGTATGCCCATCTGAAACCTTAATCCCACAAAATCTGAATCTCTCCTAATCTCGGAACCACCTTCTGCCCCGCCCTGTTCCCTACCTTCTAGTGTCCCAGATAGCCTTCTACCAACCTGCGGAATCCCACCCCAGCGGATAGCAGCCTGTGGGTTCATGCGCACCTCTCCTCACCCGGAACAAGGACAGTCATAATTCTACTCACATTCAGCACATCTTGCCTGGGCTGTGGAGGCTCGATGCATGTCAGGAGCCTGAGCAACAAGTCCATGATAGCTGAAGTTCCTATGTGCTTTATAATAAGGTCTACAAAATCCCGTTTCTTCTTTAAAAAATCCACAATCTAGAGGAGAACAAACCAAAAATGAAAGACATGTAACCTGCGAACTAGAAATTTTAGAATGCTGCCAGTCCTGCCCCCACCAAAATCCCACGACCACTGGGAGTGGAGGAACAGCAAATGTTGAATTCATAAGAAGATGTCAAGTTGGGAAGCCTGCTAATTGTTATGCTATTCAAAAATCCCTTGGGGGAAAAACTCCCAAATTATCACATATTCCTTAGTACAAATACACCATCACAGAATCTTTTATTTCTATTCACTTTCATTCATCATTAATTCAGAGAAAGAGGATATACCATTTCAGTTTATGAACATAAAGTAAGTCCGTTATTAGATTGTGTACTAAATTGCAGATACATATTTAAAATCCTAATTATACTATAGCCAGTGAGAGGAAAAAAAATAAAAACATTAAGATTTCTCTATCAGTCAAAGTGACTAACTCACCTGCTATAGAAACATCACGTGGATTTTATTTTAG
Source organism: Antrozous pallidus (assembly GCA_027563665.1). Classification (NCBI taxonomy): domain Eukaryota; kingdom Metazoa; phylum Chordata; class Mammalia; order Chiroptera; family Vespertilionidae; genus Antrozous; species Antrozous pallidus. Next base: position 6,769,359 of record CM050520.1, on the reverse strand, counting down.
CAATTCACCTGATCAGATTCACACAAGGAGAGTGACTGTGGCAGAGGCTGACAGTATACCGAGACCATGACGACAGAAATAAAGTTACATCCCTGCCACCTGGGTCTTTTCTGTACAGGAAGAAGAAGGAGACTATTTTGTCCCACACTCCCTGTGTACGTCCGGTTTCTGTCTGTGCGCGGGAATCACCTATTCACAAGTCCCGGAAGCAGCGGCTCAGCGTGGCAGCTGCTCACACAGTCTCACTGAAACCTCTCAAAAGCCCCAGTGGCGGGATTGCTTGACTCTTGCTGCAGAGACCAAGGCTCAAGCAGCTGTCTTTCCTGAAATTTAAACTTAGGTTTCCATGTCCCCAAAGCTGTGATCCTGCTATTATCCCACGAGAAGCTACCAGCCAACTAAACCTGCTTCACACCCAGAACCAGGTGTAAGTGCAGGATTGACAATCCCATGTGGCTTCTCTAGACAATGATGTTAAATGTTGTAATAAACCTTCAAGAAGTCATACACACTGAATCCACTCACAACTGAGTCACACGATAGTATTAAAACACAGTGAAGGAGAGAGGAGGAAAAAGCACTGGATCTGGAACCCAAAGGCACAGCCAGGACAGCAATATGCTCTGTACAGAAGATGACACTGTCGATGAACTAAGTCATCCAACAATGAAGGTGCCTTATACGAGCTAATAAATGCATCGGTTAAGCCAGGTTGGGTCTGATTTTTTTCCCCATTACTTAACAGCTGCATATATCCTCACTAATTCATCACGTGATGGGAAATCTCTATTTACACTCACATTCCCAAAAGGTCAGAGAGGTGCCGGTTTGACCCTTTTCCTGGAGCTAAAAGGCCAAGGGCTATAGAATCCACTTGTTTTCATTCAAGGGGTCCTGAACCAAGATGCACAATGACAGCAGTGAGCGGGCCCTTTTCTCAGCATTTAATTGGCAGGTACCATCATCGTTACACAGATACTGTATCTGACCTTGAAGATTAACACAACTCAGAAAGCTTCAAGTGCATTTTCACTCATGACTCTGAAAACCAGGACCCGTTTCAACAGTCACTACAACCCCCTGGAACTGACGAGTAACGTAGGCCGGGGGGCGACTTGACCCTCCCTGCGACAGTCAGCAGCCCTATTATTTCTCTTCAGAAGGCAGAGGACAGGAAGACCATCTACTGGAGCAATCATGATTTGGGGAAGATTCACTAAGAAAAAAAGAACCTCAATTCCAATACATTTAAGAAGGTAATCACACTCAGTTAAGACATGAAAGAATGACCTCCTCTCTGAAATAAAACGTGTATCCACTTCACCCTGGCATAGGACAGACACATTCGGCTTAAAATAGTTTCAGTCCTTCCGTGTGTGCAGATAGCAAGGTGGATCCTGGAGCCTGCTTTCCCCCGTGAAGGATGCCGGTCTGACAGGTTTGCCTACCTGCAACTCTGTCATCACCTCTGCTAGCTGCACTCTGGCAGGACTGACAGTTTGTACTTGAGGCTCAATGCTCCTTGGCTGCCTGTTTCTCTAAGTGGACCATAATCAGTGGTCAGCAGACCCTTTTCACACCAACACTGACCAGAGCAGTGACTCTCAAACTGTAGTCTCATCAGTCATCCGGAACAGTGGTTGCCAAGTGGTGGGCCACGGACCACTGCTGGTCCATGAGGTCCGGAAGGCTGGCGACCACTGGTTTAGGAAACCTTTGGGGCAGCAGTTGCCAACCAGTGTCCATGGGGCCCGAAGGTTGGCGACCGCTGATCTGGAAGACCTGTTAAAATCCCAGGTGGCTGAGCCCAACCCCCAGAGAGTCTGCGTCAGCAGGTGGAGTGGGGCTCAAGAACTTGCATTTCTAACAGAGTCTCAACAGGCACTCATGCTGCTGGTCCTGGGACCACTTTGAGAACCACTACATATACAACTGACACCTGGAAAGTAATTTTCCCAAGCACATATGAATTATTTAAAAAGCAAACAAAGTGGGTAGGAGGAGAACAAGACAAAGGAGGAGGAGGAAAGGGGTGGGGGCGTTCCTGCCGTAAGAGTAAGGCATGAATTTCTGCCCGTCACTACAGCAGAGCTGCATAAAAGGTGTGTGACAGTCTATACACCCAGATGTCTCAAGCGAAACTTTTTTTTTAGTTGAATCAAAATAGAAACAATCACCATTTGTATAAACCAATAACCGGTTACATTTATAAGAAAGCTTTTTTATTTAAGCTTCATTTGTAAGCGTCAAGGGGGAAAAACAACAATTGCTACTTTACCACAGTCACTAGAGCTCCACTCACACACTCAACTGCTCAGTGCGCACTGTCACGCCATCTTCACAAACTGACACTAGCGTTCTCGTGCTTCTAGCTGCTTGTCAAGGGAAACCAGTCTCCAAAAAACCCGAGATGTGAGGCATTTCGAAAAGAATGTAAAGTTAGAGCATGTTAATGTGTAAAACAATGTTAAGCCAGCAAACATTTAGAATGCTTAAGGTGTAAAATACATTCTTGTATAAAAGCTGGACTTAGAGCATACTCAGAACACTGAAGAAACAAAATTACTGGGGATCATCTCAGAGTGATGATCAGCCCTAATACTTACCTTTTGGAAAGCAGTATTTACCTGTTCTGGTTTCCTGCTGATAAGAATACTTAGCACCTTGCTGAAGAAACTGGCAAGTAGTGGGTTCAAGGGGGGATCGTTTAGGAGGAAGCTATATAATTTCATTAGCAAGGATTCATCTTCTCCCAGTCTATCATTCATCTGGGAAACATCAGAAGTGAGCAACTCACAAGATATATTTGGATACCTAGAAGAATAGGATACTTGTATCATCATCCACATTAACATTTTAATTGCATAAAGTAACACAGTCAAAAATTATCTTCTGAGAATTACAAAATCATTTCAATCTATTCTGTCCAACTTCTAAAGTTAATTTGCTATGTCTAAAATACTGTTCCTTAATAGAAATACGTTTTCCCCCAACCGCTGAGAACACACCTAGAGCTCAGGAGCCAAAGGGGAGGAGAGCTGTGCTGCAGGGGCGTGGCCTCTCAGATGAGGCAGGACGTGGCAGGTAAAAAGCCTTGGGCTGCAGTCATCAGGAGCTACTCTGCCCCAGCTTACAGGACAACCAAGAGGGACACTGGTTTCCAGGAAACTATGCACAGCACCTTATAAGGACTCAAGGCACATTTAGGTCCCTAGACTGGCCATTTCTAATTTCATATGGGTTACAAATGGTATTAGAAAGTTATTTGGGGGGCTTCTCAAATGTTCAATCTATATTACATCTTAAGAGAATCAATATTCTAATACACTAGAAAACAGGGCATTGCCTGGATGAGCCCGGTGGAAAGCTATACAGAAAAACCCGCTCTCGCCCTAGCCAATTTGGCTTAGTGGATAGAACACAGGCCTGTGGAGTGAAGGGTCCCGGGTTCGATTCCAGTCAAGAGCACATGCTCAGGTTTCAGGCTTGATCCCCAGTTGGGGGTATGCAAGAGGCAGTTGATCAATGATTCCCTCTCATGGATGGCTCCCTCTCCCTCTCTCTCTCTCTCTCTCTGCCCCTTCCTCTCTGAAATCAATAAAAATATATTTAATACAAACAAACAAACAAACACACCCTCCATACCAGGTCTCTGGGGATCAGTGCACCATCAGATTTCAATGCCGCGGAACACAGATCTCTTCTACAGACCCCACAGCACTGGAAGTGCCTGTGCCCCTCAAGCTAGCAGGTCTCTGGGCACCAAAGGGCTCTCTCCCTCTCTGAAAAACAGGCAGTAGACCCATTTCCTGCACTCAGTTCTCTAACCACAATTTCTCATGCTTTCAGTAGGACTGGAGACTGCAAGGCCTGTGTAGACTGTTTTCTCCCCAACCCACAGTTTACTTCTCTGTTTTTATTCCTCCCTGTCAAACAGCCAGGATCCAGAACCATCTAGTCAACAGGAATAGGAAGCTCAAATGCTGACCAGGACAAGGAAGTGAAGAACAGCCAGAAGCAGCTGTATGACGACAGAGAGAGAGAGAGAGAGAGAGAGAGAGAGAGGACTGGGGGCCGGAATACACAAGCAAGTGGCTGCCTGTTTTGAGGCCCCTGGCTGGAGAGGCCCCTGGCATTAGACCAGAAAGAAAGCTGCAGCACCTCAGGGGTCTGGCATGAAGTCAGAAGACTGAGCAATAGGAAAATGTCCCCAAATGAACCTTTGCAGGGAGAGAGAAAAAGCTAGAGACAATAGAACTGGCAGGTGCGTGGGCACAAATATCACATTATCAAATAGCCAATTCTGGAGGCTTGTGGCTCAATCAAATGAAAGCCTTCCTCTCTTTAAGATACATGTTGGCATATGGATGCCGTAATATAAAGTCGCCATGCGGGACAGGACTATCCAGTGATTACAGGTGTGACTTCCAGAGTCACAGCATCGAGGTCAGGAATCCGTCTCCGCCACTAAACTCTGTGCCGTGGACAAACCGCTTAGCCTCTCTGGACCGCAGTTTCCAAGTCTGTACCGACAACAGTCCTGTCCCACCGGGGAGAGGAACACACACAAACACCGAGAAGAAAGGCTTACAGTAAATGAGTGTTAGCTGTTTCTATTCCTTCTTATTTTCTACTTTATAGAAGTACTGCAACGCCTGCCAGCTGGGGGACACACTGTCTCCACTGCCGCAATTTGAAAGTTACTGGCAAGGAGAGGATTGGTAAAAGGCAGTGGACCTCAAGCCCAATTGCAAACCAAATGTGTAGGGATACTCACTGAATTGTGACACAGAGGTCATCTTTTTAATTTTGCATCCCTTTCCCGCAGGTAACTTGGAAGTGTGATCTAGCTTAAAAAGAGCACATGTGGCCCTGACCAGTTTGGCTCAGTGGATAGAGCATCGGCCTGAGGACTGAAGGGTCCCAGGTTCAATTCTGGTCAAGGGCATGTACCTTGGCTGCAGGCACATCCTCAGTAGGGGGTGTGCAGGAGGCAGCTGATCAATGTTTCTCTCCCACCAATGTTTCTAACTCTCTCTCCCTCTTCCTTCCTCTCTGTAAAAAAATCAATAAAATACTTTTTAAAGAAAGAAAGAACACATATGGGGCCCTAGGCACTACAGACAAGGCTCAAAGACATGGTTCTGGACAGGCTGGGGCTATACCCTCTCCCCCTCACATTAAAAAAAGTTGCAAAAATCCCCGAAGTGGTTGAGCAATGCCCCATGAACCGGGAGTCACAGCTCCATTCCGGTTTGGGACACATGCTGGCGTTTTGGGCTCGGTCCCTAGTAGGGGGCGTGCCAGAGGCAGAGGATCAATAGATGATCAATGATTCTCTCTCATCACTGATGACAGAGAAATCAATAAAAACAAACAATAAACTCTCCACCTCACCCCCCCCACCCCGGGGCAAGGCCTCTGCTCCTATCCCACACACACTCTGACCTCGATTCCTTCCTTGGCACTGAGAAAGCAAAAGCAATCGAAGAGAACCCTGGTCGACTGCCCCTGACCTGGGAGCCAGCCCTGCTCCTACAGCTGCTAGTCGCTTGTCCTCTCGATCCCATCCCCAACCACCCACTCAGGCACAGCGCGTCACTCAATCTCCGTTCCTCAGTCTACACCACACCGTCATTTCCTCCACCCAGGGTAAAAACCGGCGCCGCCCTCTCCTGACTCCGCATCTGCCTGCAGCTCCCACTTTCTTCCTCTGCTCCCTTTCTAGGACACGACCTTAAGAGCTGTCTCTGGTTTGTCTCCAGTTCTTCCTCAGAGGCACCCCGGGCCCAAGGGCTCCATGATGCAAACACCAGCAGTCACCGGGCCAGCAGGCAGCAGCCTGTCCCACTGCCCCGTCCCCTCTTCCCTCGACTCTCGGGGTGGCAGCGCCTCTAGGAATCCGCAGTCTCTGTCAGAACTTTGACCCAACCAACAGCATTTTAATGTTTTTGGATTTATACTTCCATTAAGGGTCTATTTTTAAAGTTCTGTTAGTTCAAATGTATGCTAAATTATTTAAAATGAGGTATCTGTCATTAGAATTAAAAAGGTTAGCGTAAAATGACAATCTTTTAATATGTTGTATATGATCACTGAATTAAGTTAGAACAGTGATGAGTTAATAACTAATATATAGTTATAAACTTCACAAATTCAGCCATCACTCCATCATCCAGAAACTACAAAACATCAGCCTCGATGTCCCTAGATGACCATTGTCAGCCCTGACTCGGAGAGCTTTTAGACCCGCTGGAAAAGCCGAGCCACCCAGCTGCAGCGTCACACGCACAGCCGAGGGCACTGCCGAGGCCAGCGCGGCGGAGCGCTCTGCCCGCGCTCTGCCCTCTGGAAATGGTGCCGTCCAGGCGGCTGTGTCCAGAGGAGGCACAGCTCCTTTTGCAACTTCAAATGTAGCACAAAAAACACCACCAGAAAACCGCAAACAAAGTAAACCCCCCACCAAAATGCTGGCATGGCGTAACAAAAGCCACAACTGCCTTTTGGTAAAATAAGCACTTTCCAGAGGCGTGCCTACACTTCCCCAGTTAAAGAGGCACCCACCCGCTTCACTCAGCACAGACAGAATCAGAGCCCAGAAGGGCAGGCCCCCTGCTAAGCTCTCAGAGCTTGTTAAGAGGGCTGCACCCCTCCAGGTCTGATACAAAGCCCACCCGTGTCTCCCCCCAGCGTACGCCCCACGCAAGCAGCACCCACATGTGGCAGAAATTCCAAAACGGCACAGTGTCTCTTCCCTTCTCTTTCCTCAGACGCTGACCCTGCGTGGGGCTCTCAGAGTGCTTAGTTGTCAGTCTTCATGGCCGACAGAGAGCATGACTAAAGACATTAAAATTATTATTTCCCCGACAGCAAAATCCTCACCACGAAGAAATGAAAAACAACCAACTAAAAAACACAATCCTTCCACCCTGGCCGGGAGGCTCACGTGGCTGGAGCGTCTTCTCCTACACCAAAAGGTTGCTGGTTCAATTCCCGTCACTGCACACATCTAGGCTCCTGGCTCACTGCCTGATCGGGATGTGTACAGCAGGTGTTTCCCTCTCACACTGATGTTTGTTTCTCTCTCTCTCTCTCAAAAAGAAAAAATACATATATATTCTGGGGTGGAGGATAAAAACATATAAACCACCATAATTCTTCCTAGTCCATGAAGTTTACTTAGCACATAATAATTTTTCGTTCCTGAATTTGTACTATTTTCCTGGGGGGAAAGTGGGAGGTGAACCAAATATTTCAATAGTTGGAGATGGAAAAATAACCATCTGAAACCCCAATACTTCAAATACATGTGGAATATTCCGTTTTCAAGGGTCTGTATACAGTTTCATAGAGACAGTGATAAAGGGCCCCACTGTACTAACATTCTCCTTGTAAGTAGGTGAAAACAGTGAGTAGGTAAGTCCACTGTAGTTATTCAAGGTGTTACATGCTTAAATTTAGTGACACTAATATTTACCAAGACACACACCCATACTTTCAGTTAACAAAAGGTCAGAATTGATTTTATCAACAAGGTTCCTCAGAACCCAGCTCCAACTTAAGATTCATTGTGTGATCTTGGATGGTCGCATAACCTCTATCTTCCTATTTTCAAAGAAGAGAAAATACTGACATGGCCTTACTATTTTAAGAAACTTCATCACTACTTATAGAACACTTTGCCCTTCTGAGTGCAATACAGAACACTTGTGTTTAAAATCCCGTCATTTCACTGGACTTAGTCCTAGAACAGATCAGGTGCTCTGCTGGGCCGTCACTCCTGGCCATCTCCACCCGGCGAACGGTCTGCAGCGGCTGTGGGGCATTGCTGAACGAGAATGAACGCTCCCCCCCTCATTTCAGTCCCACCCTAAAAGAATAGTGAACTTCTTACTTGTATCTGATCTTTTCATCCACATCTTGAGGTGGTTCTTCTATAATGAACGAGACTAAATCTTCGAGACATTCTGCTTTTAACAGAAACTCTATAAGTTTGCGGTTCTGAGCTTTACATTCCTGTAAAACATCTTCCTCATCCATTAGCTCCTTCAGTGTTACATCTTCTCTTTCTAGAAGCGTGTCTATGTGGGATGATGAGTGAAGATCAAATTTCCAAAACATGCTGGTCTAAACAAAATGCAGAGAGTATTTTATATAAAATTTCAATTTCACATTAATTTTTCCTTTCAGTTCAGTTTTACAGTCTAAAATGTCATAAGTAAAGTTTCACATTAACCTATACAATATTTCCTAAATAAGCAGGATTTTTTTCTTCTCAGAAAAAAAGTTTTTGACAACAAAAATCTGATTTGAAATGCTGAAACAATGCTAAATCTTGGTATTTTTAACCTGCAAAATCATCCTATCCACATTTTAAGAATTACTACTGGGGAAGGAAGAAACCCCTTCTTAAAGGTGAAGAACACATTCTCACACAAAACAAGTATCTTCAGCAACAATGACAAGTACTGAGACCTAAGTATCTACTCCTCTTCAGAATACTAAAGAATTAAATACATCAAGAACCACCACCAACCAGCACTTTTAGACATTCAACAGCACTTTTACAGCTGAAACTTTGAAGTCATAAAACGGCAAAATCTTTGCAATTCTTAATAAAGAAACTGAAAACCTGGAACCTGATTCTTGAGAAACAGGAGAAACCAATTCTCAGTTACTAGGAAAAACACTTGACCAACACGACAATGCCACGTCTACCCTGTTCCTGCCTCTTCTCTTCCCCCCTCCTCAAAACTTTTTCTTACAGTTAAAGAGATCCTTATTAGTTACAACAAAAACAGAGTCCACTACACATTCAAAAGCTGCCATAATTAGACAATCTCAAAGGCCCATTTTGACCAAAAGATGACAAAAGTTCTGATTAGGGGTGAGACCATTCAAAAGTCACCCCTATCTGTCAGAGGTGCTCACTGCACAGTTCCTGAGCCTGGGTTTGGTAAGATACACACTATAAAGTAACCTAATTTAATTGCCCTAACCAGTTTGGCTTAGTGGATAGAGCATCTGCCTGCGGACTCAAGAGTCCCGAGTTCGATTCCAGTCAAGGGCATGTACCTTGGTTTCGGGCACATCCCAGGTAAGGGGTGTGTGGGAGGCAAATGATCGATGTTTCTAACTCTCTCCCCTCTCCCTTCCTCTGTAAAAAAAATCAATAAAATATATTTTAAAAAGAAAACTTTTAACTTAAAAAATTTATTTACAATAGAAAAAAACCCCAACCTATAACATACCTAAAGAATAAATCTAACAAAAGATGCACAAGACTTATAGGAGAAACCATAAAACTTTTTAAAAGACAACTACCTAAAACCAAAAATATATTTTCTCTTCTACCTGGGTAGCATGAAGGCTAGAAGGAAAGATAGAACACTAAGATGCTCTTTTGTCCTTTTATCCCATGCTTTCAATAACCACTTTTTAAAGATTCCATAAGTACAGTAAAAAGACAATTCATAAACTGAAGAGATTATTTGTCACAGATAATAACAGATATTAAACAGAATGTTAATTCCCACAAATATGAAAAATCAAACTCAATAAAATAAAATAAAAAGACAAACAGGCATTTCTCAAAAGTAGAAATCCAGAAGCCAAAAGATACTTCACTTCACTAGCAACCAGAGAAAGAACATCAAAACCATGCAAAAACAAATTAACAACATGGGTAACATTTTTAAATACTTCTCTCTACAGATACACAAAAGGCTAATAATCATATGGAAAGATGCTCAGTTAGCACTGTCATTAGGGGAAGGCAAATCAAAACCACAGTGAGATACCACAGGTCACTCTCCTAAAATGGCTACAATTTTCTTTAATGGAAAGTAGTAAATGTTAGCAAGAACGCGGAGAAAGTGGAACCCTGGTGCAGTGTTGGTAAGAATACAATATGGTACAGCCACTTTGTAAATCACTTAGGTAGTTCTTCAAAATCCACACACAGTAACCACATTACCCAATAATTCCACTCCTAAGTATACAAGAGAAATGAAAACATATGGCCACCCAAAAACGTGCACACAAATGCTCACAGCAGCAGTATTAGTAACAGTAAAAACGCGGACACAACCCAAATGTTTATCAGTTAATGAATGGATAAATAACGTGGTATAGCCATACAATGGAGCAGTGTTCAGCAATGAAAGGCAATTATTGATAGTGACAGACATGGATGAACTTTGAAAACATTTTGCTGAATGAAAGGAGCCAGACACAAAAGACCACATAGTGTATGACTCCATTTACATATGTAGTATGATTCCATTCATTTGAATAGGCAATCTATAGAAAGAGAAAGTTTATTAATAGTTGCCTAAGGATTAGACAGAAATGAAGAAAAGTACTATTGGGTACAAGGTTTCTTTTTGGGTGATGAAAATATTCTAAAATTAGATTGTGATGAGGATTACACAATTCTGTGAATATACTAAAACCCACTACATTTTTAGTAGACTTTTAAGTGGGTGAACTCTATGGTATATGAATTCTATCAACAAAGCTGTTATTTTTTTTTAAATGACATATAACAAACTGGCAAATAAGAAAATCTGACAACACCAAGGGTTAGCAAGGATGTAGAACAGTGCAGATAGGAAGATAAACTGGACGAGCATTTTGGAAAACAGTTTGCACCAGCTACTAAAGTTAAAGATGTACAGGTCCCACTACCCTGCAAGGTCTAACCCCTAAAGAAATGTTTCGCACTAGTTCATAATAGCATTGTTTCTTTGCTGGAAACAATCCTACCTCCCAATGATAGGACAAAATAAAATGAGATGTATTCAGTCTAAAACAGGACATAGAAGTGAAGAGGAATGAACTACAGCTACATGCATCACCTTGACAACCCTCACTACCAACAAGCCCTCACTTCCTCCCAGCTTCGACTTCATGCCCCACCAGTAGACTCACTTCCTTGACCTGTTCTGGCATTGCCACTTTTGCTGGGGAACGAGGCAGGGCAAAAACTCCGGCACAACACAGTACTGTCTGCTCTGCCTCTGCTAACAAGAACACAGCTGCTGTTTCCTTCAGATCACTCCCCTCAGCTAAGCCATTCCACGTTGCTAAGCCACTCACATTCTTATACTGAACCAGACTATCCCAGACCGGCTCCTCTCCCCCCACAACTCACTAGCCCCTACTCACCCTCATTTTCACTGATGATGCTTTTCTATTTCACTGGGAAGACAGGAAAACATGTCCATATGATCCCACTCTCCCAACTTTGCTCTCCCTCTTCTCAAGAGCCTATGGACGCTCCACTCTCTGGCCTCCCAGAAGCCAGGCTCCAGCAAGTGCCCTCTCCCCCACTTCATCAAGTTGGTCACTCTGTACAGAATCATTTCTCATCAACATGACAAAAATGCTGTCATTTCTCCCATCTCAACAAAACCTTCTGAGTCCCAAATCTCACCGCAGCGTCCTGGCGCCTGCTGAAAAGCTTTCTCTATTTGAGGTCCTCTTCTCTCAGTTCTTCATGAGCCCTCCTTCCCCGGTTTTTCCTGCATCACCCTCTAGAGATTGCTCTTGTCAAGGTCATCAATGTTCTGTGCTGCCAAAGCCTCCAAGCAAGCCTTGGCCCTCACTGACAGGCCCTTACAGCAACAGCCCTGAGCGTAGGTCTCTCTCCCTCCTCCATGACCACCTCCTCCTCGGCTCCATAGATTCGTCGCTTACACGGGCTCACACGGCTCACCTCTACCACAAGCCCCGCTTCCCGTGCTCACTCAGCCCTCATGCCTCCGTGCTTTCACTCACTCTGAGGACTGTATGTGCGCCTCATATTTCTATCTTCAGCCCCACCCTTCCCCCTCAACTTCAAAAGTTTTAACCCTGCATGTCTCCAGTGGGCTCTCAAAGTTTCAAACCTAACACATCCCCATCCCGACTCATCTTGCTTCCACAACCCGTGCCTCCCTCATGAGGTCTTCCTTTTCTCCATAAATGTCAACTCCCACAGCGGCCCGGAGCCCCGTTGTCATCATCCTTCCCTCACTCTCAGCAAGTCATTGTCACTACTTTCAAGGTGCACCCAGAACCCAACTGCCTGTTCTCACTGACACCTGTGCTTCCTGTCACTCCCAGCTGCCATTATTTTGCAGCAGCTCAAGACAGTTATTCTTTTTAAAAATATATTTTTTCGTTATCGATTTTAGAGAGGGAGAGAAAGATAGCAACACCAATGATGAGACAGAATCACTAATGGGCTGCCTCCTGCACACGCCACACTGAGGATCAGGCCCGAAACACGGGCATGTGCCCTGACACGAACTGAACCATGGCCTTCCAGTTCACAGACCAATGCTCAACCACTGAGCCCCACTGGCTGGGCAAGACAGCTGTTCTTAACACAGCGTTAGGGGGACCTTTCAAAAACAGGAATCAGATCTCGATGACTCCATCTCCCAGAGACCCAAAGGCACAATGGCTGCGAGTTCTCCAGGGTCATTCTGCTGCTGAACTGTACCTCACTGCCAGGAAGCGGGAGCCAGACTGCTTCACCACACAACCAGAGGGGCGTGATGTAAGGATTTGACATGCACAAGCGGAAACAACTGTATCAGCATTAACACTTTATCAAATGTCAGCTTGGACACTATCTATAAGGAGATGGTCACTCAAGCTCAACAGGAAACAACAGTACAACAGATAACGGCCCATTTGGACTATCAGGAAAGACATCCTCATTCTAGAGAAAAGTGAATTTGCAAATCTGAGAGCAGAAAACAAGAAAAGGAAGAGTGAATCAGAACAAGTTAAGCAACAATTAACAAATGAAACCAGTTGAATCAGAGCAGATAATAAATTAACGGGTATCAACCTAGAAAGGAGCAAAGTAATAGATGTGTTTACAGATCAAGAAAAGAAACTTATGAAAGCAACCACAGAATTTACCAAAAAGAATACCATAAGCAAAAAAAGCATTATTTCAGAGACCAGTAATAAAATTGACACTGAAATTGCTTCTTTAAAAACACTAATGGAATCTAATAAGCTTGAGACAACTCATTATCTTGCAGCGTCAGTATTCACTTGCCTAGCAATAGCATTGGGATTTTACAGATTCCGGAAATAGCACTGAAACAACTATATTATGTTTCTACTACTGCTTTCATTGACTTCTTAAAACACTGAACTAGGACAGATTTACTTTGAACATTGAAAGTTGTAGCAAAACTTAATACAACATTATTCAATGTACATATGGACTAAAAAGTGTTTCATAATAAGAAAATGTAGTTTGTGGGTTTTTTTGTCTATTTTATTATGTTCAAAAGCTGCCATTCAAAACCTGGTTAATTTGAGATAGAAGAGCTTTTGGTCTTTATCCTTTTGATAGTTTATGGAAACTGAACCGGAGTGTTGTGTTTGCTTGAATAACTGTGTAAATCATATAGGATTTTCTTTCTTTCTTTTTTTTTTTTGCATGTTTTTTTAAATAAATCTTTACTGTTCCGATTTTAAAAAATGAATCAGAATCTCACATCACACAGCTGCTCAAAACACCACAATTTCCCATCTCTCACAAAAAAAGACAAAATACTAACGAAAGCCTGTGTGAGGGGCTCCCACTCCACCTTAATTAATCCCCCTGACCTTATCTTCTTTCTCCCATTCTCCCTGGGGCTCTCCTGCCAGCCAGGCTGGCCTCTTCCTACTGTCCCCCCGCCCCACCCTCTGAGTACCTCGGGCACACCTCCCACCCCACCCACACCCATAGCCACAAGGCTCTCCCTGCCCTCATGTTAAAAGGTCCCCTTTCTCAGGGAGGCCCATCCAGATCACCATATTTCAATCTGCAAACAGCCCCCACTCAGCCACCTACCCACCCACCTGCTTTACTTTTCTCCCTGCTGATCACAGTTATATATAACTTTTCTGTGATTTTTTTATTTTATTTTTAAATTGATTTCAGAGAGGAACGGAGAATAGAACTCACTACTTTTTGCCTATGATCCAACTGAACCACATCCCAATGGCCAGAGCTGTGAAGTGTCTTTCCCCATTAAAATGTAAACTCTGTGACACTTCTTTCTGCTTTCCTCACTGCTAACATACCCAGCATGAGAACCTGAGTCTTAAGTACACATCCTTCCTATCCTATATAATAAAAGGGTTATATGCAAATTGACCAGTGGAACGACCAGACGCTATGACGTGCACTGACCACCAGGGGGCAGATGCTCAACTCTGGAGCTGCCCCAATGGTCAGTGTGAGCACTGCTCAGCCAGAACCCAGGAGCTGGGCTCACGACTGGCAAGCGCAGCTGGAGCCTCTCCCGTCTCCACAGCAGCACTAAAGATGTCCAACTGACATCCTCTGAGGGGTACAGGCAGGCCTGAGGGACCAAGCCCCCTGCGAGGGACCACCCCCCCCGCCCCCCCCCCACCCCCCCCCCCCCCCCCCCCCCACACACACACACAGTGCACAAATCTCGTGCACCAGCCTCTAGTGTTTGAATAAATGAATCTCAAAAACAGTAGAGGGGTACAGTTCATATAAAGACATACAAAAATCAACTTACATAAGGATACATTCACAGATGGTAACACCTTAAAGTAAAGCATGAAAATGATACTCTCAGGGGAGTGCTTGCCTTGGGGAGGTCAGAAGAGGGAAGAAGTGGTCTGGGGAGGACATACAGGAAGCCAAAGGTGTGGCAACATCGTATTTCTTAAGCGGGTTAGTGGGTACACATACTGATATTATTCTCTGAACATATGATCTTAAGAAATTTTTTAAAAACTTAGCACGGGACTGGCCAAATCCGGCCCACCACGTGATTTTGTAAATAAAACTATTGGAAGACAGCCACCTCCATTTGTTTACATGTTGTCTATGGCTGCTTTCACTCAACTACAGTTGAGTAGTTATATAAACCATGTAGCCCTCGAGCCTTCAAATTTTATTAACTGGCCCTTTACAGAAGAGTTGTCTGGTAATAATGTGAAATTTGTAAAGAGGTTAAGTTCAAAATTAAAAAGACCAATCATCTGTTAAAACGCACTGATGCTTCAAAGCAGATGTGATTTTTCTTGACGAGCACAGTACACTGAGAAAATATGGTTTAATATGGGAGGCTTCAGAGCAGTTACCTTTATAATGAATGGTAGAGAGTTCAATAACATAAATTTAAAAAATAACACATTTGCATACAAACTCTAACTCATAACCTGCCCTGACCCATACCATCACCCTATATCCCCCCAGAACAACTGGTTAGACCTCAGAGGTCCTCTACGATCCCCTAACAGTCCATTTATTTCACTTATTCAGGGCATTCACTTCACCTTATATTAGTCATTTCTGCAGTTACTTCTATTATTATTGGAAAGATTGGTGACAGTAATAAAATTAATACAAATATTACTCTTGAGCTAAGCACTGTGCTAATTAGTCTCTATTTAATATTCACTAATATTTTCTCATAGCTGAAAAACTGTGGGAGCCAGAATTCAAAACCAGCTATTTTAGACCCTTGAGTACTCTTGACCTCCGTAACATACTCTGAAGTGGGGACAGAACACAGGTACTAGTCTGTGAAAACTCCCTGAGCTTAAAATACTTCACCTATGATGGATATTTATTACCCTGGAGAGCTGCTGAACCCAATGTAATAAAGCAAGGACAAGGTCCACAGTGGAAAGGAAGAGGGGGTGGGTCTCCCTCAGAGAGTGTTACTTAATCACAAGGGGCAGGGTCCCGTGAACTCACAGCCAACAGAGGCAGATGAGACATCCCCATGGTCCAGGGACAGCAGAACCCCTGTGTATCTATGTCAGCAACAAAAAACCAGGAGCCACTACCCCCTCATCTACTACAATGACAAAAACTGGCATGTACGCCACAAAAAGGAAAAATTCATGTTAACCGTTTGCTCTTAACTCTCAGTGAAATCCACCTGTGATGTCACTCCTGAAACAAATGACACCTGGAATTGTGGTCTAGTATAGTTAGCAAAACCCTAAGGCAGTGGTCAGCAAACTGCGGCTCTCGAGCTGCGGTTTGCCACTCTGTTGACTAGTGAGTTTGCCGACCACTGACCTAGACTCTTGATTCCAATAATCACAGGCTATTGTTGTTCCTTGTAATTAAGTCCCTATCCCAGTGGTCCCCCACCCAGTGGTTTTCTGTCCCCAGTTCAGAGTATGTTACGGAGGTCAAGAGTACTCAGGGTCTAAAATAGCTGGTTTTGAGTTCTGGCTCCCACAGTTTTCCAGTTATGAGAAAATATTAGTGAATATTAAATATAGACTAATTAGCACAGATGTCAATTTACCTGGTATCCAGAGCCACATGTGGCTCGCGAGCCGCAGTTTGCCGACCACTGCCCTAAGGAATCACAGGTCCATTCTCCAGCATGGCCTAAATTTTTCTTTTAAGATAATCAATAATCTCCAAGTTATGTTCTAGCTCCAAAACCATGATTCTCATGAAAGGAAGCCCCAAACACCCAACCGAGTCAATACTCGTCAACGTTCCTTCCACCACTGCCCCATCTGGGATCGAAAGCCCAGATGTGCCCTGGCCAGTGCGGCTCAGCTGGTTAGGTGTTGGCCGCTGTCCTGGACACTAGAAGGTTGCTGATTTGATTCCCATTCAGGGCATCAAAACAAAAAATAAATTAATTTTTTTTTAAAAGGCCAGATTTCACCCAAATCTAATCAATGCCTATTAACTACCAGGCCACCATACAACATGCCCCATGGATAGTGTAATACAGCTACCCTGACTAGGGTCTCAGAGTGCCCACGTTCTCAGGCAACCTGCTTTCTCTTCTTGTCCAAGTGTCTCTCCAACCCCATCACTGTTGTTCGGCTATGCATCCACATACAGAGAACTCAAGAATCCAACCAGCAATCTGCACAGCTTTCTCCAAGTCTGCCGACTCAACCTTCAATCATACTTACTTCTGCACTATTTAGTTTTTCTGCAGCCTTTTTAGTTCTGCTCTCTAATGTACCAAAAAACAATCTTTCACTCATCTTTCCTTTAGGCCACCAGATTTCAATGGCAGTTAACTTAGGGGGCACAAAAACCATCCAAAATTAGTATAAGAAATCGTGGAACTAATAGTACCCTAGTTCATAACTTATCAAACCATTTATATAAGTTCACAGATTATGTAGTCTTCACTAATACGTACTTATAAAACAGGTCAACACTAGCCAGCTGTATGTGACAAGTAGTAAACCGCCTCTCCTCAGAGTAAACCCAGTCCTTCGCCAAGTCTGTGACATAAAGATGTCCCAGTTAAAGTAAAAGCCTTTCAAGTCCTGCCAAGATCCCTTTTACTTGCTTCTTTACCATCTAGCCAATTTACCTGGTATCCAGATGTCAGTTCATCATCATCCAAAAACTGCAATAAACTGGGTATTAATGCAACTAGTAACTTATAGCTCCCCTTCTCCCAGGAAAGAAAAGTAAAGGGGGAGAGAGGAAGGAAGAAAAGGGGTTCCCACGGCAACTAAACCTAAGCCAAAGTCAAAAGGCCACAAAAACAAATCTCCAGTCAACCTACATCCAGATTGCAGCAAAAACCCATTCCCACTGGAAGCACCATCACTTTCAAGGACACTCAAGATGTTCAGCATAACCCTACATCAAGCCCTCATCAGTATGAAGCCAGTCACTGTTTCAAGTTTGACTGACAACCAATATCTATGGAGCAAAAGACATTATCGATCAACTAGAGGCCTAGCGTGGGAGGTTGGCTGGCCGGCCCCGCCTGCTGGTTAAAGTCCTGAGAGAACATCCATTAGAGGGGACAATTTGCCTTTTATTATATGATATTATTAGCCTTTTATTATATAGGATATCTGTCATAAACCAGCATGGGAAGAATGACACTGCTTTTTAAGACACCAAACCAAGGACGCAAGTCAACATAACCATTTAATACTAGAAACAAAGGTGTAGCTCCTTTACTCTCTGTCAAAAGACTTCTGGCAATCTCAACCACCTAACCAGCAAATACAGTATCAGCTCTTCCCTCTGAGGCCTTGCGCACCTCTCACTAAGAGGCTACTTACTCCGCATAATAGTAAAATTTACCAAGTTTTGTTACCTGGTCTCTCAGCCAAAACTGTATCTCTTGTCCTTCCTGGCTCGCCCAAGTCCTTAAGTACCTGTTCATAAGTGAATCCCTAACACAGTTCCTGTAAGGACTCAATATATTTACTGATCAAATAAATGAAGATCAGCAAATAAATGAAGATCAGAAGTAGATGACCATAAGCCAAATTTCAGGATGTAAGATTTGGAAGTGTCTGCATGAACTTTTTTATATGTATAGACACTAACAATATTAATGGTGCTGAAAATCTGTATAGCTTTTACACTACATTCTTCCATTCAATAAACTAGATAACCTAAATTTTAAGTGTGTGCAAGAAAAGGATTTCTGCCCTTCTCTCTATTACTGCACCTCATATTCCTCAGGAGGTAAAACACCTGTCAGAGTCCAGGCCCAGAGGACCCCTTTCCCAAGGGGGTCACTGTGTGTGAAAGGTTACACAGAGTAGCCTCTCTTGCCCTCAAAGGGAAGAATTGGCAGACTGACAGAGCCAACTCCCCGGGAATGAAAAAAGATGATGATGAAGCTGGCACTAAAAACGGAACTGACAGATGACAAGCAAGATGAGGGCAAAAGATACAAAACTCAAAAACCACAGTTTAAGGTTACTTAGCATAGGAACAAGCAACCCTAAATACCCGAGAGTGCTGCGAAGTTCAGCACAGCAGGGTAATTTTGTTTAACCCTCATCAAGGGAGGCTGCTTCCTGTGTATGTGCTGTCCCCCACCCCAAAGAATAGAATCCACAACCTAGATCCTGCCCTGACTGAGAATGGAATTCAAACCCTTTTGGTATATGGGCCCACATTCCAACCACCTGAGCCACCCAGCCAGGGCACAATACGGTGATTATTTTCATGGGAAGAAACATTTCTAAATTATTTTATAAAACCAACTCACTAAAAATTTTATTTAAAGTTCAGCATTCAGGCACCTGAAAATAATGTATGTATGCCATCTCTCCCATTACTAAGCCACCTTCAAGGTAGAACCCACATACAACAGGCAAAGTACAAATCACCTGAAGGATTCTTTGACCAAGTAGTCCCTCACATTTTTGGTGTAGCACAATGTTTCCAAAACCTAGCTGCACTCAGTATTACCTGGGGAGTTTCTGAAAAATACACTATCAATCCCGCCACGAATTTCCAGAGATGGGCTCCATCATCCATCATCCATGGTCATAAAAAGTCTCCCAAATGATTCTAAAGGAGGCCAGGGTTTCTCAGCCTCGGCACTACTGATCTGGAGCTGGATAATTTGTGTGTGTGGGGGGGGGGGGGGGGGTAATAAATGCTGCCCTGTGCATTACAGGATGTTTCGCAGCATCCTGATTTCCACCCTCTAGAAGCCAACAGCACACTGCCCATTCCCCTCGGTAAAAGCATCTCCAGCCGGGCTGGCGTAGCTCAGTGTTGAGGGTCGATGAACCGGGAGGTCAGTGTTTGATTCCGTCGGGGCACATGCCTGCATGGTAGGCTCCATCCCCAGTGGGGGGGGGGGGGGTGCGCAGGAGGCAGGCGATCAATGATTCTCTTTCATCGTTGATGTTTCTATCTCCCTCTTCCTTCCTCTCTGAAATCAATAAAAATGTATTTAAATATATATATACTGAGGAATGTGTCTTTGGGGGCAAAATTGTCCCCCAGTTGAGAAGCACTGATCTGAGTAAACAAAAAACTAATCATATGAGGTGCTCTTAAGAAAGAAAAATAGTAAGAAAGCTACTTACAGCCAAGAGGCCAGGTCTATTTTCCAGCCGTCTCACCTGACCGAAGTGGCTGGCGCTGCTCAGCCCACTCTGGGGCCCAGACCCTAACTTCCGGGAGGACCAAACCACAGCTTCTTTTGTGCTTTCTATGAAATAAACTCAGTGTTGTGCAAATCGCTACAAGAGTTTTAGTTGAGCAAACTGCTACAAGAGTTTCACTGTCTCTACCATTCACTCTTATTAAGGGCAATACAAACATTGTAAACTTTTAGCCCAATATATACTCAGGCTGCCTCTCAAAGATCCAAACGATAAAACTGAAAGATACAAGTTTATCATAGAAACAAACTAAATACCACAAATACTGTTTTAAAGAAGAGCTGCTGGTTTATCTTTAATAACATTATATTTGCACAAAAACTTAAAGAAGCTAAGCAAACTTCATCCTGTAGAGGCTTAATTTTATTACTATTCATTTTACATCCAGCTCTGGTCTGACTTTCAAGTTCTCAAAA
Organism: Antrozous pallidus; assembly: GCA_027563665.1. Lineage (NCBI taxonomy): Eukaryota > Metazoa > Chordata > Mammalia > Chiroptera > Vespertilionidae > Antrozous > Antrozous pallidus. The sequence goes on along the minus strand of CM050520.1, from coordinate 6,749,032 downwards.
AGTTAACTGAAGCTGGCAAGTTATTTTGTTTGTTTTGCTATATTTTACACAAAAGCTAGTTTTCTAATCCTCAACAATCTTCTTCCTGTTCTTGGGTAAATTACACCAGCAAGATGCTCATCTCTAGCTAAGACTGAGTCTAGCAAAATAACACGTTCTCAGCGCAAGCCAGGTCCCAAGCAAGACTGCCAAGGGCTAGTGAGCATGGTTTCCAGTACCAGGGAGAAGGGCACGGGACAGGAATTAAGAGGCTACCGGTACACGTGTGACTGAACAGATGGCATTTTGTCAGGCACTCTGGATTCCCTGACAGACAGTGAAATGCATCCATCCAGGACAACAGTTATTTCCCAAACTATCTTCAGTGAAGTAGATCTCAACACACGGTGGCCACACTGAGAAATCCTGGCGTTCAGGATGTGGGTGCCAATCACTTAGGATGTGGCATCCGAAAGTCAGAGGGAAAGAATCCAACTTGGGCTCCTGATGGGCTCTGCTTTATGCAACCACATCCTAAACAAAACACTCTGAGGCACCACCACTAAGCATTGCTCCTGGAAACGTGTATTCAATTCAATGAGTTAAAAATGGGAAAAAAGCTCCACTTCATTTTCTCAGTCCAGTTGACTCTTAAATACTCAGAGCTTTCTAAAGACATTCACCGAGAGGCAGGGCTTAAAACACTCATTTGGCTTCCTAATAATATTTAAACGTTTAAAAGTAAATTTTAAATGATAATAGCCACCAGTAACTAAGCTGATTCTACATTCTAGACGCCTTTCCTAGTTGCTTTATATTCATTAACTCAATTACTCCCAACAAACTTATCTGGCATACACTATTACTATTATTATTATTATTATTCCCGCATTACAGAGGAAGCAGAGAGGTTGAGTGCCATGCCCAAGGTCACAAAGCTACAAAGCGGTGCCACCAAGATTTGAACCCAGGCCGCCTAACTCCAGAGTGAAGAAAGCTCCGACTTCACCACCACTTGGGAGACACATCTTCGTGGCTGGAAGCCTGGAGTCCCTTTCCCACTTGCCGCCTACCTGCAACATGACCTTGAGGACAAAATCGAAGTAAAACTCACAAAGCCGGACAACATCCACGTTAGCGAGTGCTGTGAGGATGAAAGGAGACACCACCGAGTGCCCCTCCCATGAAAGCAAAACATAAACAAAGCTCCAAGGGACCCGCATGGAGGACACTAGAAAGTACCAGGGAAATTACAGGAAGCTGGAGGGTGAAACCTCAGGGCACAAGAGATACCACCGAGGACTCGTTCCGTGCACCTACAACCTCAAGTCCAAGTTGTGATCGGAGCAAGCAGTGTCTGGGGAGGAAAGGCTTCCAAGTTCACAGCGAACGGGCTTCTTTAAGGAGGAGGTACTTGCAGCCGCAGGAAGGACCACCCCCCTCGCTGCGGTGCGCCAGGGAGGCGTTCGCGAGCAGTTTTACGCTCGTCACAACACCCGCGTTAAGAAATCGCTCGGACGGCTATTTAAACACTCCGAGCTCGTGCTCGCGTTTTCCGAAGGGGCTGCGGCCAATGAACAGAAACCCACAGAACTTGTTTTCCGGGGAACGGGGTTCAACAATGGTCTTCGCGAGTCTGCGGCGAGTTGCGAGCTCCTCCGCTGGACACGCTCGGGGGCCCGCACGCGGGGCGGCGCTGGAGCACATAGGCCGGAGCGGAGCGGGGCCCGGCCGGGTTAGGGGCGAGCCCGGTTCGCCCCGCCGCCCGCCGCTGCCGCCGCCCAAGGCCGGCGCAAAGTTCGCCGCCGGGCCAGCGTCCCACCCCGTGGCCCGCGGCGGGCAAGCGGACGGCTGACAGGCGCAGGCGGGGACGGTCAGGGGAGTCTTAGCGCCGCGCCTCCCCGGCCGCCGGCGAATTCCGGGGGGGAGGGGAGGGGACCAGGACGCTCCCTCCCCGCGCCACCGAGGCCGGGCAGAGGGACCCCGCCGCCGTCCGGGTGCCGGACACCCCGAGCCTCCACCCGCTCCTCCGCCCTCCTCCCTTCACTACCTGGAGGTGCCCGCGACCCGCCGCTAGTTGCGCTCAGGCGGGAAATGCGCTCACCGACACCATCAGCGAAGCGCCCAAAATGGCGGACGTATCAAGCAGGCCTTGAGTTCCCCCTCCCACCCTCCGGCCGCCTCGCGGCCAATTGCGATCCTGACCCCGCCTCCAGCTCCACGCTCATTGGCCTTCCTCTCCCACCCCCTGCAATCTATTGGAGCGCCCAGCGAGCTCCGTTGCACTCACTGCAATTGGCTTTCAGGACCCGTCAGTCAAGCGCGAGAGGCGCATTCTTTTCCCATGGACTTGACGGACCCGGAATCTCTAGGAGCCCCCCTTCGGCGTCTGAAGAAACAAATCAGAAACCCGGGGAAACCCAGCTGGGTCCCCTTACGCCGTAGCAACAGTAGGGGCTCCCCTAGATGGACGTGTCGGACCACCAATCCGATAGCCAATGCTTTTTTAAAACTCAATTGAGCCAAACCAATCGTGGTCGTGGAGCTAGGAACTGCAAGAGAACCAATGGGGTAGCGAGATGGGCGGGCGGGCGGATCGGAGGGTCTGGAGGAAACCGGTGATGACGTGAGCCACAATGTGTACCCACGGCGGAAGCAGCTAGGAGTTGGGGAATTAGCTCAAATGGTAGAGCGCTCGCTTAGCATGCGAGAGGTAGCGGGATCGATGCCCGCATTCTCCACATTTAAATTTTATAAAGAATTCGGGATTCGTTAGTCACTCATACGCTTCTCAAGAGAGAAAGGTGGCTGCCCCATGGATTGGGGTCAGGGTCGGGGAATTAGCTCAAATGGTAGAGCGCTCGCTTAGCATGCGAGAGGTAGCGGGATCGATGCCCGCATTCTCCACATTTAAGTTTTATAAAGGCGGTGGGATTCGTTAGTCCCTCATACACTCTCTCTCCTCAAGAGAGAAAGGTGGCTGCCCCATGGAGTCCGGTCAGGTTCCCGTAGCCGTGGGGTGAAGAGGTATGTGCAAAGTAGGGAGTCCCTTTTGTCTCACGGGAGGGTTTCCCCACGACCTTCCTCCGAAAGCCGGGCCACCGAGGAGCAGCCATCTGGAACCCTACTTGTGCACTTACTAATAACCTGCCTTATTCCTTTTTGAAGGCACAAGAGGGCGACCGGGCTGTTAGCGCCCCGCGAAACCGAGCGGGAGTGCAGTGAACGGAGCCTCACGCCCACGAGTGTGCGCGCAGTGCGGGGAGGCCAAGGCTGCAGGAGCTCTGCATTGGGGGGCAGCCCCCAGTTTGCGCCTGCGCTGCCCAGCCCGTGGGGGCATGGCTCACGCGCAGCGGGGACGTCAGACTCCACCTGGGAAGCACCGGGCAGTGGTGAGTAACACAGGCCGCAGAGGGTAGGCATCCTTCCTGAGCAGGTGGCATGTCAACCCCGTGGACAGGGAGGACGGGGCCGCGGGCTCTTGGGGCCAGATGGCAGGGAGAGAGACCAGAGACTTGCAGGTGAGGCTGGACTGTGGTGGGAGAGGGGCCTGGCAGGGATGGTGGGCGGTGTAGGACCTGGAGGACCAGAGCAGGAACTTGTGTTTACGCTCAGAGGGCCGGGAAGAGCTGGGTAGGGAAGGGCGTGGTCAGGAGTGGCCATGCCTTAGAAAGGAGGGTGTGGAGCCAGAGCAGCTCAGGACCCGAGGGGTAAGCTCAGGGCATGGGGCAGGCTACAGGGAGCAGCAGGACAGGGCTGGGACCTGCCCTCCCCAACACCTGGGGAGGGCCCAGCTACCTCACCCCCCCCCCATTTCTTTACTCATTCATCATCAGAGGGCTTGCCAGAACCTGCCTCGGGTTCCTCCATCCCAGACTCAGGTGGGTCACAGGGTCTGGTGCACTATAATCAAAGGAAATAATGCAGTACTCCACACAACATAAGTGGGCCCCCAAAGTCTCCACTAATTGTAACTCCTAACCCAGCAAATTCAATCTTTTTTACTTCATGGCACACATAAACTAATTACTACAACTCTGCAGCACACCAAGAAATATGTTTTTTGCCAATTTGACACACACAAAAAGATATAATTTTGATTCATTCACACCAGATGGCTATTGTGTTGGCTGTCGTATTTTGACAATCTAAGGGAAAAGAGGTCAGTGCTCCTGACTAAGTAGTCAGGTATTGCATGTTTAAAAAATCCTAACATAATCCCAAGGGCTGAAGGCAGGAGAACTTCCTGGAGGAAGAGGCATTTGAGCTCAGCCAATCACCAAGGGCCAGTGGGACTCTGAGGAGAGTGACTCTGAAACTTTGCATTGGTCTTACCATTGTAGAATTTCTAGATTTCACCGATTACTACCTTCCCCTTTCTCTCTCTAACCTTTTTGTGATTTAATTTTTATTTTTTAATATATATATATATTTTAAATATATTTGATTTTTACAGAGAGGAAGGGAGAAGGATAGAAAGTCAGAAACATCTATGACAGAGAAACATCAATCAGCTGCCTCTTGCACACTCCCCACTGGGGATGGGCCCACAGCCGAGGTACATGCCCTTGACTGGAATCAAACCTGGGACCCTTCAGTCCGAAGGCCAACGCTCTATCCACTGAGCCAAACTGGTTAGGGCTGTGATTTAATTTTTATTGTTAAAATTTTCAACCCATCTAGACTTTTAGAAAATTAATGTAAATAATTTCACACATACTCAACAATAGAGAGAAACATACAGTGAACACCCATGTGCCCATCACCCAGTTATTACTCCTTAATTTTGGGAACAGACATAGAACTGCAAAATTTTAATTCTATCGAGTATTGATTCTTAAAAACATCGTTTATTATTATCATGATCTCACAAAAGGAAGGACATTTGTATACACACATACACTCAAGAAAGATTAGCTCGGGATAAAGAAAAGGTTTTTTAATTGAATAAGCTCCTCTTGAGGACAAAAACACCCCCCATTGGCTTTCCTTCGGTTATGTTACCAGGGCTCAGTCAGTCACGTGCTGGAGTGGGGCCACCTGGGGAAGGCCATGCTCTGGAGGGGCCTGGGCTGGTACTGGGTCAGGTGAAGACCTGTTGTGACCGGAGAGGAGGGGTCAGATAGGGAGTTCTAGTGGCGTGTGAAGGGTAGACCCATTTTAACTTGGAAATTGAACTCTCCTGCTTCTTTTCTGTTTCTCCCCCACATTCAGACCAGCTGGGAGGGAGGAGGGACTTTCTTTTCCATCTTAGGACGGCTGGTGGCTCAGGTGTCCGCAGGAAGGGGAGCTGCTGGGGTTGCTAACCATGAGGGCCACCAGGGAGCTTATGGGGAAAGCAGAGAAGTGGGCGTGTGGGTGGAGAGAGACGTAGAGGGGTGGGAATCTGGGTGACGACCTCCAGAGAAGGGACAGCAAGGGTGGCACCAACGAGGGGGTCCCAGTGCTGTGAAGAACCAGCTGAGTGGTTCTCGAGAAGGTACCCCAGAGTGGCCAAGTGGGACCCAAACCCTTCCCAGCCATCCAGGTTTGTCTGGGACAGAACTGTCCACATCACCCACATCCCGGCTCCCCCTGTGCTGTCTGGCAGGGCATATGCCCGAGATCTGGCCACATGGGTTTTGTCTGGCTGCCAGGGCAGCCGTCGACCCCAGGGGGCTGCTGGACCCGGACCGGGGCAGCTCCCACCTCATCCTGGGGCAGGATGTCATGGGTGTCGCCGCAGAGGTGTTGGAGGGAAGGGACAGGTTGTGTAGCACTCAATAGTCAATTAGTAATATTTATTGGATAAAGCAGTGGTCGGCAAACTCATTAGTCAGCAGAGCCAAATATCAACAGGACAACGATCGAAATTTCTTTTGGGAGCCAAATTTTTTTAACTTAAAACTTCTTCTAACGCCACTTCTTCAACATAGACTCGCCCAGGCCGTGGTGTTTTGTGGAAGAGCCACACTCAAGGGGCCAAAGAGCCTCATGTGGCTCGCGAGCCGCAGTTTGCCGACCACTGGGATAAAGGAATGATTGGCCCTAGCAGGTCTGGCTCAGTGGATAGTGTCAGCCCAACCACGGACAAGGGCATGGACCCCCGTGGCTGGCTCCCCTGGTCGGGGTACGTGCAGGAGGCAACCAATCAATCTCTCTCTCACATCGAAGTTTCTGTCTCCCCCTCTCCCTCCCACTCTCTCTAAAAAAATCAATGGAACAGTATCCTCGAGTGAGGATTAATCAAAATAAATGATAAAATGGGGGGAAAGGCATTTCTTTTTAAAAGGAATGACCGAACAAATGAATGGGGAAAATTCTGACTTCTTTATCCCAAGCCTTGTTTTCCTTAACTACCGGCTGAGGATGCCCCTGCCTGGCTGGTCTGTTGTGAAGTGTAAATGGGAAAAGCTGGGCTAATGTCACCCTCTCATTTAAGACACAGCTCAAACGTCACCTCCTCCAGGAAGCCTGCCCATCTGAATGTGATACTTTCTCTGGGCCCCAGACACCCCAAGGGCTTTGGAAACTGTCTGCCTCTGTCACTGGATTCAGAGCACCTTCAAGGGAGGACATCTGACTAATGTCCGGGTCCCCCGGCATGTGACTTAAGTGCAGGGCCCTGCGCACAGTGGGTGCTTCCTGAAGGCTGGCAGACTTACTTGGCACATAAAAGACCAGAGTAGGTTGTCCTCCACCCCCTCTAGCTGACCCCTGGCAGGGAAGTGTCCAGGGGAGTGACCTCTGGCCACCAGATGGCACCCCCGAGGGGGGCTGCAATGGTGACTTTCCCTCCCCCCAACCCACACAGGCCACCAGGGATCAGCAGCCCAAGCCACTCCCCTTCCCTACCCCTTGCCCGATCCCTGGCAGGCCCTAGCAGACTGAATGGCCGGCTGGATAGAATGGAGCAGGTGTGCTCCAGGGGACCCCCAATGCACAAGTGAAGGGCAAGAAAGTGAAGGGAGGGTCTCCTAAGGGGCCCCCACCATGCAGCCACTGCTTCTGAGTCAGCAAAAGTGACCTCCACTTCCTGCTTGGCTGCCCGGTTTAGACTGGTGCTTGAGTGAGCACCTCGGGGTGTGTGCTCCAACCTGGAAGAACAGGAATCCTGGGCACTTGGCAGCTCTGTGGGGCAGGGAACCCCACCTTGGGCTGAGCCCCTGGGTGCGCCATCTAGCTCTGCCGGTCCTTAGCGGAGTGACCTTGAGCAGGTGAGTCACCTCTGAGCTTTAACACGTCCTAGCCACCGCCTGCACCCTCAACCCAAGGACCTGCTACTCTCCAGGCGGACTGGGCGAGGCGTCTTCAGAGGCATTTATCTCTTGGAAGCCTTCCAGCAGTCCACGGGGTGGTGACGGCACCCTTCTTAACAGAGGGGGCCAGCCGGCCTTCCAGATGCAGCTCTGACCCCTCCCGCTTGCAAAGGGGCCGTGAGCATAGGTCCCACCAGTTGGCCCGGCGGCCCTGGAGCTCGGCACCGGCCTCTGGTGCTCCCTGTTGCCCTGTCCCTGGCATCCGCCCTCTGTCAGCGGCAGGAGCACCCACAGACAGGGACCAGGGGAGGTGATTGCTGCAGGTCCCCCAGGAGCCAAGCCCGGCAGGCTTGTCCCCTGGCCAAGCAGTCTTGGGCGTGCTAAGGGCCTCTGCCTTCCCACTGCCTCAGCACCAGGGCTACAGGGTCCAGTGCATTCTGGGGCCCCCCATGTGGGAGGCTGTCTGGCAGCGGATCCATTCACCTCGGCGTCACCTCTGTGTGCAGGCCCTGGAGGGGGACAGTTCAGGGTCCTGTTGGGAGGCCCTCCTTCCAGATCTCTGCTTTGACTCCAATGGACAGTGCTCCCCGCACTATGCGTGGGGAGTCCTCCAGGACCCACCTTAGACATCCAATTAGGGTCAGCCCTTCCCAGCTTCCCCCGGCCCCAGAACAGCCCAGCTTTGTGAGAACACACCATTACTTGCCGACGTCTCTGTCTCCTTCCACAGTTGGGGACTCCAGGAGCAGGGACCCCAGAGGCAGGGACCAGGCCTTATCCAGTAGCCTCCTCCTATCCTATCCAGATGGGCACATCACCAACCTCGGTCAGCGTTCGTTGACTGTGTGAGGGCCGGGAAGCCGGGGCCAGGGCAGGCCAGGGGCTTCCTTCCTGGGGAGAGTGTGGCCTGGCAGCTCCGTGCCCTCCAGTGTGCCTACATGGATGGCAGGACCAGGACAGGCCCCTAGTCCCCAGCGCTGTCTTAATGGGCACAGCAGCCTGGGTTGGTACACACAGGTCAGATGGCGGCAGAGACTGGCCAGGAACAGCCCAAAGCCCAGCTATTTAATCTGCAAAACCTATTTGTGCAAAATTAAAACACAGGGTCTCTTTCTCAAAAATTATTTAAAATTTCAGGATGGCAACAGCTGAGACGAAGTCAGGCAAGGGGCCCTTTGTGACCACAGCCATGTCGCCCGCCGGCCTCTGCCCTCCCGTGCGGGCGCCCAGGAGGACAGAGGCTGTCCGGGGGAGGGCCAAAGGTCAGAGTTCACTCCGGGGGGGTCACTCCACTCTAACGCACACATGGCACAGAAGAATGGCAGTGATCTTAAAAAAAAAAAAAAAAAAAAAGGTTTATAAATATGTTCTCCGCTGTACAGAGTTCCCCCAGCCCTGCCCACCCACCCATCACTGTTCACATTTCTCATGTGTTTTTAAAAATCCCAACTATATTTATTTTTTAAATCATAAAATATATTTTTTCTTTGTTCATATTTAAAACTATTTACAGGGGCGCAGAGAGGCCGGGGCGGCCCGAGGTCAGGACGAGTCCGTGCAGGGGGACGGCGGGGGCGGGAAGAGGTGGAAGTAGCTCCTCTCGGTGGCGGGCGAAGGGGGGCAGCTGTCCTCCGCCGACAGGTACTGGCTGTGGGGGGTGGGCGGGGGCGGGTAGGGGTCTGAGTCCGAGTTCAAATCCAGGTAGTACTTGCTGGCCTTCCAGCGGCTGGCGCTGTAGTCGCTGTCGCACACGTCCGTGCTGCAGGGCGTCGTCGGGGGCGCTATCCCACGGAGGATGTAGGGCCTGCACGCCACAGAAAGGGGGCGGGGCCTGATCTGAGGAGCGGGCGGGCGCAGGGGTCCCCCAGTCCCGTGGCCCCTGCACCTGCGCACCCCCACCTCTCCGTAGACATGGCCTCGCCTCCGCGGCAGGGCTGCGGACCCAGTCCCCTTCCCCGAGCACCGGGCCTGCAGGGCCCGCCAGGCCCACCCTGGGCACCTCCCGCAACCCCTCTCCGCTCCTTTCGCCCGGATAAAACGGGGGAGCGAAGCAGCGCCCGTTTCAAACGCGACGCGCGAGGCTTAAATGAAATTCTGCCTAGAAAATGCTCGAAACCGCCAGATACGAAAAACGTGCTCGAAAACTATTCCCCTTCATGTGCCGTCACTCGGGCTTGGAATGGTCCCATCCGGGGTTAAAGAAACCTGACCCCCGAGGTGCCAGCCCGCTGTCCTCCTGGGGGGCTCTGCCGCCCGGGCACCGCCTGCACCCCGAACCCTGGGTCGGGCAGCCCGAGTGTGGGGCTGGGACTGTGGTGTGTTTCTGAGCCCCAGCTCCAGGCCACAGGGGGCTCCCGGGGCGGGAAGGAGGAGCCAGCACCCAAGGGCCAGCGAGGGGTTCGCCTCATGGGACCCCGGAGCATTAAGGGGCCCCGACAAACAGTGGGAAGGGAAGAGTTATCAGGGGCGACACTCAAATCCGGACGGAACAAGGTGGGGGGCCTGGCCTGGCTGCTGTGGCTGACACAGAACTCAGACCCTGACCGAGGCATGGGGAGCCACGGCTGGTCCTTGAACAAGGCAGTGACCAGTCAAGAGGTGTGTCTCTCCGGAGACTGCGTGTCTCTCCGGAGACTGTGTGTCTCTCCAGAGACTGCGTATCTCCCCTGCTCTGCCCGGAGTTCCCGAAACGGCCACTAGATGGCAGGTGACACGTTGGTCAGTCTGCACTGTGCCAGTGACTCCAACACTCCAGAGCTTTTGCCTGCACCTGGCTACCTGGGCATGTGCCAGAGTGCACCCCGACCCCCCCCCTCCTCACCGCCCTCCCCCCCGGATCAGGTAGTTCACTTGGGGTGAGGGGCCCAGTGCACCTGGAGCCCAGCTGGCTGAGGCCACCAGGTTGAAGTCAGGAGGGTCACCCCTCCACCCCACCCCAGGCCGTGACTGGCCCCTGGACACAGACCAACACACCCAATCCCACTTCTCCTCAACGTCCTCAAGTGCCCCCTTCCCACCAAGGCAGATGGGGTCTGTGACCCCAATGTAGACCACATGGAGGATGATAGCGGGGGGCCGGCCGGAGCCACCCCAACCCTCATGTGGATTAGATGTGATCCCCGGCGTCACTCCCAGGGCCCCACAGCCGGTCTCAGTCAGACCACGGAGCCGGAAGCCCGGCCCCTATGCACAGATCTTCCTGGCGGTGGGACCAGCCATGCCGAGGTCGGAGTGGGAGGGAGCACTCTTCCAGGCCCCATCTGCCTGTCCCAGCGCAAGAGCCACCCAGAATTTGGGATCCAGTGGGTTTCTGGCCTCAGCACGCAGGCCCGGTCCTCTGGGGTGGAGGGCAGCCCGGTAGGAGAAGAGCCAGGGCAGGACTGGGTGCATGGTGTGCTCACACCCACCCTGGACCTCTCCCCAGGTTCTCCCTCCTGGGAAACGGGGCCGGGGGTACAGCCACACACACACACCCACACCCCGCCAGGGCTGTCTGTGCGGGACCGCGTACCTGTAGGGCCTGGCGGGCGCGGGAATGTTTGAAGAGTAGAACACGTCCACGTTGTACAGGGAGGGGTCCGTGGCGGGGGACGGCGGGGGGTTCAGGATCTGTGGAGAGCCAAGCGAGGGTCACAGAGGCCAGGGCAGCTGCGGGTCCTGCCGCCCGCTGCCAGGTTTCCTCCGGGAGGGGAGGTGCGGGTCCACACTGCACCGGCCGGGCTCGGCGGGCCCACCTCCCGGGCCGCTTGTCGGCAGTGCCCACCTCCCGGGCCGCTTGTCGGCAGTGCCCACCTCCCGGGCCGCTTGTCGGCAGTGCCCACCTCCCGGGCCCGCTTGTCGGCAGTGCCCACCTCCCGGGGCCGCTTGTCGGCAGTGCCCACCTCCCGGGCCGCTTGTCGGCAGTGCCCACCTCCCGGGCCGCTTGTCGGCAGTGCCCACCTCCCAGCCCCCCTCCCCGCCCCCGATCCGGGGAGGAACTTCCCCTGTGTGGGACACGGTTTCCTCGTCTCTAAAATGGGGCTGAGCTGGTGGCCCAGTGTTGAGCACTGACCCAGGAAGCAAGAGGTTGCCAGTTCGATTCCCAGTCACGGCACAGGCTTCACCCCCCCCACCCCCCCCCGCTGTAGGGGGCATGTAGGAGGTAGCCGATCAACAATGTGTCTCTCTCATTGATGTTTCTATTTCTCTATCCCTCTCCCTTTCTCTCTCTCTAAAAACCAATAAAAACTTTTTTTTTTTCAAAAAGGCAAAAACATTACTCTTTTTTGGAAAGTGAAGTCCATACGCTTGTATACTTGCTTATGTACTCAATACTCAGGAAGCTCACACAGGAATCTTGCCGTGGAATGTTGTTGGGGGGGGGGGGGGGCGTCTTCCCCCGTGCATTCTATTGTGCCTTTCGAATCTGTACCGTGAGCATGCGTGACTGACGCAGAATGGTGTCGCTGATTTAAAAATAGCTGCCTCCATGTGGTTTCTTTTTGGGATAATGAAAACGCTCTAAAATTAACCACGGTGATGGTTACACACATCTATGAATATACCAAAAACCACTGAATTGTGCAGTTTAAGTGGATGAACTGTATGGCATGTGACACACACACACACACACACACACACACACACACACACAAACACACACACACACACACACACAAACACACACACACACACACACACACACACAAACACACACACACACACACACACACACACACACACACACACACACACACGGTTGGGCCCTGGCCAGTGTCAGTGGTCAGAGCGTGGCCTCGTCCACCAAAGGGTCCCGGGTTTGATTGTCAGTCAAGGGAACGTACCTGGGTGGCAGGTTTGCTCCCCACCCAATCGGGGCGTGTGTGAGAGGCAACGGATCGCTGTGTTTCTCCCACACTGATGTTTCTCTCTCTCTTTCCCCAACCCTCCCTCTCTCCCTTCCACCCTCTGTGGAAATATCCTCCAGTGAGGATGAACAAACAACAGAAAACCGGTCGGCCGGTCAGTGACATCTCCTGCCCAGCAAGATCAGCCGCTCCCGGCAGGGCCTGGGACAGAGAGGGCCGTTCCCGAGCCTCCGGGGGGCGCCCAGGGGCTGCTTCCCAGGCAAGCTGGGTCTCCGGGTTTCCGTGCCTCTGGCCGGTTCTGTGGGGCACGTGAGAGGCAGCGGGGAGCACGACAGGAGTGGTGGTTAGACCCTAACTCCAGGCTGCTGGGTCCTACCGCCTCTGCCCAACATGGAGTCGGGTCCTGGAGCCTCCAGGAGACTGTTCCCGTCCTGCGAACCCGAGATAACAGCTTCTGCTGCCCCCCCCCCCCCCCCCGGCCGGCCGAGCTCAGGGCCGATAGGGAGGAGGCGACACCCCGGGGTGCGGACACCCCGAGGGGCAGGAAGGCCGGCCCTGGCAGGGGGGCTCTGGAGACCCCCGAGAAAGCTCAGGGGCTGCCCTCACCTTAGGACACCCCGTCACAGGACGTCAGGTTTCAAAGATTTAAAAACAGAACCTTCAGACTCCACACACAGGCTCACCGTGCATCAAGCTCACGCCAGCCACCTGGGGCTGTGCTCTTGGAAATGAGGGTCCCCACGAGGGACCCCACAGCGGGGCTCGGACACTGTACCAGGTGTGGCTTGGGGAGAGCCGGCCCCCGCCCCACGGGGGCTCCCACAGCCCCAAGGAGCATTCAGCCATAAAAGTCACCTCACGAGCACCTGCCCTTGAGAAAACAATCCAGCTCCTGTTGGGAACCAGCGGTGACCCCCGCCCGCCAGCCTCCTCCCGCCCACTCACCGGCGGGTACAGCGTGGCCTTGGTGCTGGAGGAGCTGCTGGACGAGGCCCCGGTGACGTGGTTCCGGTCGTAGAGGGGCACCCCGCCCCGGCCCCCCATCAGGCTCACGGAGCTCATCATGGACTTGCCGCACGAGATGCCTGCGGGGGAGGGGACAGGGCGGGGCAGGCTGGGGTACCCCACAGGCACAGTGGGCCCTCCACAGCTCCTGCCGCCCACAGGACCCAGGCCCCGGTAAGCCCGCCCACCCAGGCCCTCTGGCCCCCGGCAGTGAGCCTCATCTGTCGAACGGAGAGACCCACAGACGCCCCAGGCGCCACTGTGGGCCCCGGGTGTGATCAGGGCTCAGCACAGCGCCTGGCACAGACAGGGCCCCGTTCTCCGGGGACTGCTGCAGGGGTGACCGAGCCGCTCCCCCGGACTCCCCCCCGCCCCCCCCCCCGAGCTCTGGAGAAACCCTGACCACCCCACCCCCCAGCAGAACCGGCCTCATCTGCACATGGATGTCAGGGTCCCAGCAGGGCTGGCGCTGGGCGGGGGAACAGGGCCGGAGGGAGGGACCCAAGGCTGGGCAGGCACCGAGGAACCCCGAGGTGGCCGTGGAGGTGACCTCGGTGACCGTCTCGGGCTGAGCGCTGACCGATCCCACCTTCTGGGCCACCCCGTGATTGAGCCGTCTGCCTCGGCCTGGCAGTGCCCCCCGGGAATCCACACCTGTGGCCCCCCAGGTCCCTGCGGCCGGTGGACTACACCCCACCGTGCTCGTAACTGTGCAGCCACAGCCCCAACTGCGCGCAGGACAAAACGGCCTGCTCTATCCCAGGTGACTCCTGTGATTCTAGAGAGAAGCAAAGTACTCCCCTCACCCCACCCCCTCCACCCTGAACACTCAAGACCTGATCCACAGAACACTAAAAGCCCGGGCTGGGTAGCGCAGTAGTCAGAGCGTTGTCCTGTTGGGCCAAGATGGCCAGTTCAAGCCCAGGACAGGGCACATACAGCATCGACCAATGGATGCATAAATACGCGGAACAACAAACGGATGCCTCTCTCCCCCTTCCTCTCAAAAACGAAAAGAAATCAGCAAAAAAAAAATATATATATATATAAAGGAATATTGAAGGTCAAATCCAAACTGCTTGCCCACACCCCAAGGACAAAGGACGGTCGTAGCGGTGCAGCCTCTGCATTGAGGACTCTGATGCCAAGCAGCTCAGCAGGAGAGCCTGAGTGCTGTGATCGACTAGTGATGTCTGCCACACGCATGCTGTGGGCCACGGCAGCAGCATTCCCAATCCACGCCCCCATCCTGCCAGACTGCTCCCCCCACCTCTGCCCAGACTGCTCCCCCCGTCTGCCCAGACTGCTCCCCCCACCTCTGCCCAGACTGCTCCCCCCCCGTCTGCCCAGACTGCTCCCCCCACCTCTGCCCAGACTGCTCCCCCCACCTCTGCCCAGACTTCTCCCCCCACCTCTGCCCAGACTGCTCCCCACCTCTGCCCAGACTGCTCCCCACCTCTGCCCAGACTGCTCCCCACCTCTGTCCAGACTGCTCCCCACCTCTGTCCAGACTGCTCCCCACCTCTGTCCAGACTGCTCCCCCCACCTCTGCCCAGACTGCTCCCCCCACCTCTGCCCAGACTGCTCCCCCCACCTCTGCCCAGACTGCTCCCCACCTCTGCCCAGACTGCTCCCCACCTCTGCCCAGACTGCTCCCCCCCACCTCTGTCCAGACTGCTCCCCCCACCTCTGTCCAGACTGCTCCCCCCACCTCTGCCCAGACTGTCCCCCCACCTCTGCCCAGACTGCTCCCCACCTCTGCCCAGACTGCTCCACAACCCCGGTCCAGACTGCTCCCCTCACCTCTGTCCAGACTGCTCCCCTCACCTCTGTCCAGACTGCTCCCCCCACCTCTGTCCAGACTGCTCCCCCCACCTCTGTCCAGACTGCTCCCCACCTCTGTCCAGACTGCTCCCCACCTCTGTCCAGACTGCTCCCCCCACCTCTGTCCAGATTGCTCCCCCCACCTCTGTCCAGACTGCTCCCCCCACCTCTGTCCAGACTGCTCCCCACCTCTGTCCAGACTGCTCCCCCCACCTCTGTCCAGACTGCTCCCCCCACCTCTGCCCAGACTGCTCCCCACCTCTGTCCAGACTGCTCCCCACCTCTGTCCAGACTGCTCCCCCCCCCTCTGTCCAGACTGCTCCCCCCACCTCTGTCCAGACTGCTCCCCCCACCTCTGCCCAGACTGCTCCCCCCCTCTGTCCAGACTGCTCCCCCCACCTCTGTCCAGACTGCTCCCCACCTCTGTCCAGACTGCTCCCCCCACCTCTGCCCAGACTGCTCCCCCCACCTCTGTCCAGACTGCTCCCCCCACCTCTGTCCAGACTGCTCCCCCCACCTCTGTCCAGACTGCTCCCCACCTCTGTCCAGACTGCTCCCCCCACCTGTCCAGACTGCTCCCCCCACCTCTGTCCAGACTGCTCCCCCCACCTGTCCAGACTGCTCCCCCCACCTGTCCAGACTGCTCCCACCTCTGTCCAGACTGCTCCCACCTCTGTCCAGACTGCTCCCCACCTCTGTCCAGACTGCTCCCCCCACCTGTCCAGACTGCTCCCCACCTCTGTCCAGACTGCTCCCCCCACCTCTGTCCAGACTGCTCCCCCCACCTGTCCAGACTGCTCCCCCCACCTCTGTCCAGACTGCTCCCCCCACCTCTGTCCAGACTGCTCCCCCCACCTCTGTCCAGACTGCTCCCCCCACCTCTGTCCAGACTGCTCCCCCCACCTCTGCCCAGACTGCTCCCCTCTCTGTCCAGACTGCTCCCCCCACCTCTGTCCAGACTGCTCCCCCCACCTCTGTCCAGACTGCTCCCCCCCACCTCTGCCCAGACTGTCCCCCCCCCTCTGCCCAGACTGCTCCCCCCTCTGTCCAGACTGCTCCCCCCCACCTCTGTCCAGACTGCTCCCCCCACCTCTGTCCAGACTGCTCCCCCCACCTCTGCCCAGACTGCTCCCCCCACCTCTGTCCAGACTGCTCCCCCCACCTCTGTCCAGACTGCTCCCCCCACCTCTGTCCAGACTGCTCCCCCCCACCTCTGCCCAGACTGTCCCCCCACCTCTGCCCAGACTGCTCCCCCCTCTGTCCAGACTGCTCCCCCCACCTCTGCCCAGACTGCTCCCCCCACCTCTGCCCAGACTGCTCCCCCCTCTGTCCAGACTGCTCCCCCACCTCTGCCCAGACTGCTCCCCCCACCTCTGTCCAGACTGCTCCCCCCCACCTCTGCCCAGACTGTCCCCCCACCTCTGCCCAGACTGCTCCCCCCTCTGTCCAGACTGCTCCCCCCCCCTCTGTCCAGACTGCTCCCCCCACCTCTATCCAGACTGCTCCCCCCCACCTCTGCCCAGACTGTCCCCCACCTCTGCCCAGACTGCTCCCCCCTCTGTCCAGACTGCTCCCTCCACCTCTGTCCAGACTGCTCTCCCCACCTCTGCCCAGACTGCTCCCCCCACCTCTGCCCAGACTGCTCCCCCCCCCCGTCTGCCCAGACTGCTCCCCCCACCTCTGCCCGGGGCCCCGCCCACCTCGGCTCCTTACCTGTGAAGGGGCCATGCTGCGAGGCCCCCGGGGCGATGAAATTGAGGGGCACGTGAGGGGTCCCGCTGACGTACTCGTGCGGGAAGGGCCCGCTGGCCCCCGCGTAGCGCTGACACACCACCCGCTGGCACACGAAGTAGACACCGCCCATGACGAAGAGCGCGAGGATGATGCCGATGACGGGCCCGATGGCGCTGCTGTGGGCGGGGCTCTCGTCCAGGGGCGGCTTGGTGAGCTCTGGGGGGCCGACGGGGGGGTCAGCGCGATCCGCCAGGGGCCGGCTACCGGGGGCAGACACCGCGGGCCCGGGGGCGCTGGTTCTGCCCGGGGCCAGCACTCACTGATGGGGCCGGAGGGAGGGATGCTGGGGCCGGGGAGCCATGCTGACCTCAGTACCACCCCCCGCCGCCCCCGTGGCCTGCCTGGAGCGCCCTCCTTCCCCTCCTCACTCTCCCGTCCTCCAGTTGGCTAAACTCCATGCGTACCCCACGGGCCCTTAGCAGCGAGCCCCCCGCAGCCTCTGGGCCCCCCCTTTCCGGGCTCCAGCTGCTCCTGTGCGGCGTGAGCTGGGCCGCCCCGTGGGGCTGGTTCCAGGACTGACCGCCGGGCAGCAGGCGCGGGACAGGCGGGAGCCCAGCGTCTCCCAGCCAGTGGTCGGCAAACTGCGGCTCACGAGCCACATGCGGCTCTTTGGCCCCTTGAGTGTGGCTCTTCCACAGAACAACACGGCCTGGGAGAATCTATTTTGAAGAAGTGGCGTTAGGAGAAGTTTAAAAAATGTGGCTCTCCAAAGAAATTTCAACCGCTGTCCTGTCGATATCTGGCTCTGCTGACGAATGAGTTTGCCGACCACTGACCTAGCCCATCCCGCAGTGGACTTCCCGTGTGCAGGGGGGCTGGGCTAACAGGCATGCCAGGCGCCCAGGGCCTTCACTAGCAGGGCTCAGCGAGCCCCACAGAAATCCCGTGACAGGGCCTGGACTTGGGGGGCTCAGCCCAACCCGCGATGCCAGGAGCCGGCTCGGGGCTGCCAAGGAGCATGCGGGGGTCCTCTGGGCGTGCTGAGCTGAGGAGTGCTCCTTGGGCTTCTGAGCCATGGGGGCCGGGAACGCTGGCTGATTCAGACAGAGCAGGAGCCGGAGCCTGGGCTCTGGACTCCACATGGCACCGCTCTGGCGAGTAAGCCTCTCCCTGACCGAGGCCACTGGTGAGGTGCCCGGGCAGGAGCGGGACAGTTCACACTCAGGCCAAACCTGCGCATGCCTTCCCCCAAGGGGGCCTGCCCCTGTGCCGCTCCCAGCGGGGTCACCCCTCGCTCACGGTCTCCCTCTCCCCTCAGCTCCAGGAAAGCTCCCCTGCCTGCTGGCAAGGCCAAGACTCCCAATTGCCTCGCCTCTTTCAGCACTGCTCCCCCCCCCGTCCCCTTCTCCCTTCTGGACCCCGACTCCGAGGCAGAACCTCAGTTCCGGGGGATCCCGCCCTCCGTGGGGAGCCCGCTCACCACACATGAGCTCGTCGGAGCCGTCGATGCAGTCGGGGAAGGAGTCACACTGCTGCTTAATGAGGATGCACTGGCCGCTGGCACAGCGGAACTGGTTGGGCAGGCAGAGGGCTGCGGGGCGGGAAGCCGCACTCAGAGACGGCAGAGGGCGCGGTGTGGCTCTCTGCCCGCCCCCCAGGACCCAACGAAGATCTGGGTTCCAAATGTAGAGGGACAAACGGGACCCCTTCTGGGACTGGGTAGGGAGATGGCAAACCCAGCCTTCACCCTCCCCTCGATGACCCTGGTCCCGAAGCTTTTGCAACGTGGGGTCAGGGCCGGCCGGGAAGACGGTACTGATCGGGCTCCTTCCACGGCCTGAACAGAGCAGGGACTAACCCAGTCCGTACCCTGAGGCTCTCCAGGGGTACAGGAGGTGAGCCAACTAGAGGACCCCCACGAGAAGCTTTGGCTCCCTAGAGTGGGGCCGGGGGTGGGGGGGGTGGGGGCGGGAGCGGTAAGAACTGGTGATGTCTCGGCGGAGCTCCACTATGAAGGCAAAGCAAAGGCAGCAGCACAGCGACCGACGGGGAGGAAGAGGGGCTGGGTACCGACGGGGAGGAAGAGAGGCTGGGTACCGAGCACCGTGACCGACGGGGAGGAAGAGAGGCTGGGTACCGAGCGCCGTGACCGACGGGGAGGAAGAGAGGCTGGGTACCGAGCGCCGTGACCGACGGGGAGGAAGAGAGGCTGGGTACCGAGTGCCGTGACCGACGGGGAGGAAGAGGGGCTGGGTACCGAGCGCTGTGACCGACGGGGAGGAAGAGAGGCTGGGTACCGAGCACTGTGACCGACGGGGAGGAAGAGAGGCTGGGTATCGAGCACAGCGACCGACGGGGAGGAAGAGAGGCTGGGTACCGAGCACTGTGACCGACGGGGAGGAAGAGAGAGGCTGGGTACCGAGCGCTGTGACCGACGGGGAGGAAGAGGGGCTGGAGGCACAGGAGCGCTCTGCATTTGGCCTTCAGGCCTGGGGTCAGGCCCTGGTCTACAGCCGCCACCAAATTCCCGAAGCCGGGAAGACTTCACCACGGCGACAGTACAGAAACATCGAGGGCAGTGGCCGGCCCACCGCGGCCCACGAGCCACACGCGGCTCTTGGGCCCCTTGAGCGTGGCTCTTCCACAAAACACCACGTGCGGGCGCGCACGTACGGTGCGACTGAAACTGCGTGGCCGTGCGCAGAGGTCTGTTTTCGGCTCTCTAAAGAAATGTCAGTCAGGCTGTTGGTCTCTGGCTCTGCTGACGAATGAGTTTGCCGACCACTGGCCTCGGGAAAGGACGCTCAGCATGAAGAGGGTGGCAGGCTGTGACCGGACAGGACCCTCGGCTACCGGTTTGGCTCAGTGGACAGAGCGTCGGCCTGTGGACTCAAAGGTCCCAGGTTCGATTCCGGTCAAGGGCATGTGCCTTGGCTGCGGGCACATCCCCAGTAGGAGGTGTGCAAGAGGCAGCTGATCGACGTTTCTCTCCCATCGATGTTTCTGACTTTCTATCTCTCTTCCTTCCTCTCTGTGAAAAATCAATAAAATATATTTTAAAATAAATAAAAATAAGAGCGCAGTGGCGGTCCTGGGCCGGGTGTTAACAACACGTGACAGGAACCTCCGAGCAGGTCGTTGGTGAAAGGAAAACTTGGGGACACAGAGATGTTTCCCTGTCAAGGTCTAAAGACAGACCCTGCCGGTCACAGTGGACCTGGGATGGCCAAGCCCATCTCTCGGTAACTCCCGGTTCGACGGGTTGCGAGGAACTACTCCGGGGTAAGTGTTACCCCACACAGTCCTAGCCGGTTTGGCTCAGTGGATAGTGTGTCAGCCTGGGGACTGAAGAGTCCCAGGTTCAATTCCGGTCAAGGGCATGGGCCTTGGTTGCGGGCACATCCCCAGTGGGGAGTGTGCAGGAGGCAGCTGATGGATGTTTCTCTCATCGATGCTTGTGACTCTCTATCCCTCCCCCTTCCTCTCTGTAAAAAATCAATAAAAATGTATTTTTAAAAAAGTGTTATCCCACACGAAGGTCAGAGGAGGCCAGCCCCGCCTTGCGGGTGGGATTCACCCGGGTGTACACCACGAACGTCCAGCTACTGGCGTGTCTTGGTTTCCGTAAAACTGGACGGAGCGAAGGAAGGCGGGATTGACTCTCTCACTCCGCCTTCGGCTCAAAACTGCAGGACAGCATGGGGGCAAACGGCAGGGGTCCACATTCGGCCTAGAAAGTAACTTCTTTCCCTCCCAAGCTGAGGAGCTGGTGGTTTCTCTCCTGGGAGAGGTTCTACAGAGACGCCACCCTGTGGCCACTCAGAGACCTAGGAGAGGGTAGGACAGGCGGCTCCAGAAAGGAGGGCGACATGGCAGAGTCTGGGGAGGGCCAAGCTGGGGAGAGGCCAGAGGGGGGCAGGGGGGAGAGCAGCAGGGCCTTGGTGGACGGGGACTGGGTAGGGGCCGGCGGGGGCGGAGCCTCACCGTCACAGTCGGCCTCATCTGAGCGGTCCTGACAGTCAGCCTCACCGTCACAGCGCAGCCTCAGGTCCACGCACTGGCCCCGCGCGCAGGGAAACTGGGCGGCCGAGCACACGGGGCAGCCCTCCTCGTCACTCTGGTCGTCACACTCGGGGAAGCCGTCGCAGCGCCAGGCCGCGGGGATGCAGTCGATGTCCCCCGTGGCACAGGTGAACTGGTCCGGGGAGCACGTGGGAGGCTCTGGCGGGGAGCGGGGAGGTAGAAGGAAGCACCGTCACACGCAGCCCCTCCCAGTGCGATCGGCCTCCATTGGGGGTGTCCTGCCCCAGCCCCCGTGTAGAAGACAACAGGGTGGTAAATGTGAGTTAAAAGACATGAATTTTCTGTGTTTTTCTCACTGTGCAGGGATACAGGGCTGCGAACAGGCAGGCAGAGAGGTGAGGGCACCAGCAGAGAGATGGGAGAGCTGGCTCAGCCCAGGGGCACCCCATTTCCCAGGGCTCCCATCCCCATCCCTCCTCTCCTTTGTGTGGAAAATCGCAGAAAACTAACTGAGGCCAGGAAGTGGGCCAGAATTTCATTTTAATGTTTCACAACTGTCGTGAATGCCCTTGAACCCTAAGGGCAAAGTATTCGTTTCACCCAGAAACAATGCCTGTGTGCCTCCGCCTCACTGCCAGGTTCTCACCAAGCTGAGCGGGCCTGAGGCGGGGAGGAGACTGAGCAAACTCAGAAAGAAGCCCGCCTGTGCCCCCTGGGCCACCCACACAGAACACAGAACACGCCAGGGGCAGCACACAGAACATGCCAGGGCAGCAGGAGCCTGAGAGCAAATGGCGGCTGAAAGGGCCAGGGGCGGATTCCGCACGCTGAGCCACCAATGAAGACCTTGCACAGGAGGAGGGACCCAAGGGACCCGACAGCAGCAGATGACACATTCTTCCCAAGCTCACGTGAAACATTTGTCCAGACAGACACATGCTGAACCACGAAAAACATCTGAACAAAACTAAAAGGATAGAAATCATACAATGCCTGCTCTCGGACAACAGTGGGATTAAACTAGAAATCAGTAGCGGAAAGAGAGCTGGAAAATCCCCAATTTTTAGGAGATTACACACACTTCTAAAAAACACATGGATCAGAGAAGAAGCCACTGGAGAAATTTAAAAATATTTGAACTGAAAATGAACATGCAAGTTATGAAAATTTGTGGCTGCAGCAAAAGCAATGCTTAGAGGGAAACTCATAGCCCTGAATGCATATATCAGAAAAGAGAGGATGACAAAGAGACAGTCTGCTTTGGGGATCGAATGACAGATAGACTATCCTATCTAATAAAAGAATAATATGCAAATTGACCGTACCTCTGCTACACTCACAGGCCACACCCACCAGCCAATAAGGAGCAATATGCAAATTAACCTTCAGCCAAGATGGCAGGACACAGAGAACAGGAGGGAGGCTTGGGTTTCCTTGGTGATGGAGGAAGCCAAGCTTTCTACAGCCCTGGCCTGCCTTGGCCTCTGCTTAAGGCTACAAAGTTTAAATTATAGAAGGTAAATATCCCAGGAGAAACGGCTGTGGCCTCAGAGTGAGCAGGAGACTTGGCTCCGCTCCAGGCTACAAAGTTTCAATTGTAGAACATAAATAAATTCTAGATACCAGGGCCTCTGCTTGGGTCATTGGGAGGCGTGGCAGGCCTGCAAACCACCACAAGCCCCTTGCCCAGGCTGCCCGACACCCCAAGGGAACCCCCAACCTGATCTAGGACACCCTTCAGGTCAAACCAGCTGGCCCCCACCCATGCACCAGGTCTCTATCCTATCTAATAAAAGAGTAATTTGCAGATTGACCATCACTCCCAACACACAAGAGGGCTGCCCCCATGTGGATACAAGATGGCCAGCAGGGAAGGGCCGTTGGGAGGTTCCAGGCCTGCAAGGGAGGGCAGTTGTGGGCGATCAGGCAAGCATGCAAGGGCAGCTGGGAGAGACCAGGCCTGCAGGGAGTGAAGTTAGGGGTGACCAGGCTGGCAGAGGAGGGAAGTTGGGGGCAAACAGGCTGGCAGGGTAGCAGTTAGATATCAATTAGGCTAGAGGATAGTGGTTAGAGGGTGATCAAGCTGGCAGGCAGAAGTGGTTAGGGGCAATCAGGGAGGTAGGCAGGTGAGCAGTTGGGAGGCAACAGTCCTGGATTGTGAGAGGGATCCCAGATTGGAGAGGGCGCAGGCTGGGCTGAGGGTTACCCCCACCCCCCTGTGCACAAATTTCACGCACCGGGCCTCTAGTGTACACTAATAAAAAGGGAAATATACAAACTGACCACACCCACCAGCCAATCGGGAGTGCATATGCAAATTAACCCAACAAAGATGGCGGGTTAATTTGCATATGCAGGCACAGAGCGGCCAGGCAGGCGGGATGGCTGCTATGAGGCGGAGGGCAAGGGATGGAGGGAGCTGCAGGAGCAGCGCTCCGGCTGGAGCGGAGAAGACTGAAGGCTCCGGCCGGAGCCAAGGCCTGGGTCCCGCGGGCTGGAGGAGAACCGGTGCCGGCAGCCAGGGGAAGGAAGGTCTATTGCACGAATCTTCGTGCAACGGGCCTCTAGTGATTTTAATAAAAGAATGCAGGGCAGCAACCAGTGGGCAGAGAACTAGGTCCCAACAGAAAGTACTGAGGTCGTATCTACCCCCACAGGTCAGCAGGTTCTGCAGGAGCACGAGGTGGACTGGGCATGAGCACCGTGGTGTCCCGTCACCCTTGGCAATGCAGATGTGGGAGCAGCCGCCGTTGTCCCGGGCACAGGGGTGGGCTGCTGCAGAGACAAAAAGGGAGGAGGTCAAGTTCTGACTCCCGCCTCAGGACTGCAGTCCAGAGGGTGGAGGGGATGAGGGCCAGGTGAGAACTCAGAAGAACTGGCACTCTCGTTGGCCAGTTCCTACAGATCCTCCCACTGAATTCCCAGCAGGTTGCTTCCCGAGTCTGTGTTCAGTGACACTGCATTTTGCAGATGAGGAAACGCAGGCCAAAAGCAGTTACCAAACTTACCCAACATCACACCCCAGCACATCTTCCCAGCTCCCCCTGTGCCTACAGCTGTCACGCGACCCTGCCCACCTGTCTGTCTCTCACGGTGTAGTGGGCTGAGTGGTGGCCCCCCAAAAAGGTATGTCCACCTCCTAATACCCAGAACCTGGGAATAGGACTTTATTTGGAAAAGACCCTTGGGGAGAGAAAAGGGGACCAGATAGAGGGACTCCGGGGGGGTGGGAGGGGGGGCAGGCACTTGGCCAGCGGGAGGATGAGGGGCCGGGGTAAGGATCGTGAGCCGGGCATCCCCCGGAGTCATGAAGGTGAGCACCATGAAGGCGGCCAGACCCTGGGCCTCGCAGAACAGAGAGCGGTAGCCCTGCTCGGCCCGCTGTCAGCCCAGGTGTACTGACTGAATGAAGAGCGAGAAGACAGAGACAGGTAGACACCTACACACCCTACACTGTCCTAGATGGAGGGGACAGAGGAACAGGAGGTCCAGGGGTAGACAGCAGGCTGTGGCCGGCAGAACCCTACATGCTCCCCAATTTCCCACCCTAACCCCCAACACAGGGGATGCGGTGAGCTGGCGCGCCCACGGGTGTGCCGATGTAACTAAGGCTACTCGTCAGCTGACTCGTCAATCGCAAGGGAGACTGATAGCTGGGCCGAATCTGACCACGGGCCCCCGAAAAGCAGAGCGGACCCTCCCGCTGGAGGAAGCAGGAGGTTCGGATCTGACGCCGAGAGGCAGGGAGCGGGCCTGAGGGCGGCCTCCAGGAGGCACCAGGGAGAACAGGGCCTCAGCACCACCACTCCGCACAGCGGCCCCCCTCCCCTCTCCCCAAGGGGGCTGTGTGGGGTCACTGTGCTGAGCCCAGGCCCACGCTTCCCTGGGTACCCCCCACCCCCCACATACAGAACTCCTCCACGCTGACGTCCTCCACGGCGTGGATGCCGGTCAGGTGGGCCACACGGCCCTGGACGCGCGTCCGCTTGTCGCCGGTGGTCTTCTCCACGCGCTCGATCATCTGCTGCTGGCGGTCAACCCAGTAGAGGTGCCTGCCCAGCACGGTCAGGCCCACGGGCTGCACGATGTTGGCATCCTCCAGGGTCAGGCGGTTGGCCCCTGCAAATGCGACAGGTGCCCCTGAGCGGCGGCTGGCCTCGACAGCACCCCCCACCCCGGGCTCGGGAGGGTGAGGGAGGGCTGCAGGGAGCCTGCAGGATTGCACACGGGGGCGGGACCCAGGGCAGATCTGAGGCCAGCCCTGGACAGCCCCTGCTCCACTGCAACCGTCTTGGGATCAGGGACACAGGACGCCTCCCTGCGTCCCACCCCATCTTACGGAAGAAAAGGCCCCTCAATGCATCGACTCCCACTCCTCTCCAGCTCATGGGCCTCCCGGTCGAAGGGGGCCCACCTGTGACGTGGGCACCGGGCAGAGGCCGGGGTTGGACTCCTGCCCCACCCCAAGCTGTGGGAGCCGGAGCAACTTGCTCGTCCTCTCTGAGCCTCATCTTCGGCCTCTGCCCCGCAGGGATCGTGAAACTCTTGGTAGAACTCCATTAGGCGAGTGCCCACTCCCAGCAGGTCCCTGACTCCCACACCACCACTGTGACGGATGGCACGGGAGCCGGGCATTCCAGGGAAGGTCAGACCCGCGGCTGCCTAGGGGCCCTGTGGGGGGTGGCCCCAGGCAAGACACTGTGAGCATTCTCTAATACTTTGTGCCGGCGGAATTCAAGGCGCCTGGAAAAACCAGGTCTTGGAAAAACATATTCACCAACTAGGGGCCCGGTGCACAAAATTCGTGCATTGGGGTGGGTGATCCCTCAGCCCAACTTGACCCCCTCTCACATACTGGGAGCCCTCAAAGGATGTCCTACTGACAACGGCTCACCCCCGGCCCGCCCAAGGCCAAAAGCCTCTGGCCAAGACTTTCCGTCCTTGGGCAGGGGACCTCTGCTAGGGAACCCCAGCCAGCCATCGCCCTGCGATCAGGCCAATCGCTGCCTGGCCCTGCCCCCAGCCCAGCCTGGCCTGCCCGAGGCCAGGAACACCCAGGGAAGCAATCGCCCTGCGATCCGGGCTGATTGCTGCCTGGCCACGCCCCCAGCCTGCCTGGCCCAGCCTGCCATGGGCAGCAGCCATCTTGGTGGTGTGTTAATTTGCATATAGCTCCTCATTGGCTTGTGGGCGTTGCTCATTTGGTGTGGTAAAAGTACGGTCAATTTGCATATTACTCTTTTATTAGTATTCACCAATGAGGCTGGATATGTTATCAGCTTGGCGTAACTTTGCCTCAGGTATCAGGGAGAGAGCCTTGGTAAATGCCGGCTTGCCTGGGAATGGGGGAATGAACAGGGCCTGGGCCCACCGAAACTGCTTTGATCCTAATGTTGGAGAGACCCCTTTGCATTGTGGAATATAAATAAACCGCTGCTGTTTGGGTTTAGAGAATTCCTGTATCTCCACCGGGGAGAACAGAGTTTCCACCCAGCCCCAGCCTTTTACTATTTCTGTGTCTTTCTCTTTTATTCTTCATTTTCCTTAATCCTCAGCTCCTCCACTCAGAAACTGACCCCAGTCTCTCTCCACGCGGGACATGGGAGAGAGGGGAAAAGCACCCTCAACAGGGCCCGATTCCGGCCCGCCCGCCCGCCAGGGCACGCACCCGACAGGTCACAGCTCTCGATGCGCTTCAGGTCCGCGTCCACCCAGAAGAGCTTGCCCAGCGTGTTGTCCACCACGAGGGCCACAGGGCGGATGAGGCCCGTGGTGAAGAGCACCTCACGCTCGGTGCCGTCCAGCGCCGCGCGCTCGATCTTGGCTGTTCGGTCCTGCATGTTGGTGAAGTACAGGTACCTGTGGGAGGAGGAGGGGTCGGGGCGAGGGGGAGACAGGTGCCATCTCCTCAGTCTGGATGCAGCTTGCAAAGCACCAGTCAGCTTCCTGCCCTGCGGGTTAGGTCCCCTCCACCCGGGTTTTTCCAGTTGGGACCCTCCAAGTCTACCAACACGTCCCAGGTGCCTCCACCCGTGAGAGCACCCGCGGGCCGCAGGGGGCGCGTCGGGGGCCTCCCTGGGGGGAACGGCCCTCAGGAGGGGAAGCTGGGCCAGGAGCAGCCCACTGTGCGGCAGTGAGCTCCCTGTGCGGGACACAAGCGAGTAGCCGGCCACCGCCTGCGGCGCTACGGGAGGGGTTTTCGTACGGGGTTCGAGCTTCATGGGATGGTATAAAACCCATGAGAGCTGACATCCTTCCGTGTCTCTCAGCAAAGCCTGCACCTCCCCACACGTGCCTCCTGGGGGGGCACCCCTGGGAGTCTGCTCTCCTGCGCTCCCACGTCCTGCTCCGGCTGCCGTGGCAGGGATCCCGACCCACCAGAACGTGGGGGGTGGGAACCCCCCCAGCCCCAGCGGGGTGCAGGCCCCCCCCCCCATCACGGTGTCCGCCTGCCCCTCGGGCCTCGCACCCGCGCTCGGCGTTGACGGCGATGGCTCTCGGCTTGTCGCGGTCCCCCCGGAGCACCACGCCCATGGCCTCCCCGCTCAGCCTGTGGGCGTTGATGGTGTTGGCGGCCTCGCACGTCCAGAACAGCGTCCGGCTGTACACGTCGATGCTGAGGTCGTGGGGCTGCCTGTCCGGGCTCTGGTTCGGGCTCGGCGCGGTCAGGAGGAAGGGCTGCAGACGGGGAGAAAGGAACGGCGGCTGAAGGCAGGGCCGGTGTCTGAGTCAGGCTCCAGCCCTCCCCCATCAGCTCTCGCCCCATGGACGCCGGAGAGCGAAGCTGAGGCCGACAGCAGCCTGGGGAAGAGCCCTCGCCCGTTCACCCAGCTCTCAGGCCCACCCGCGCGAGTTCAGCCACCCCGATCTGCACTGTCACTCTCCCGGCACCGAGGGGCCACCTGCCGGCTGAGTCCAGGTCACAGGCCCCTCCCAAGACATCGCTCTGCCTTCTTGTTTCCTCAGACTCCCACCTTTGGGTGAAAACCATCACCTCCCGCTGTTTTTTTCAGCTGAGGGTGCCAGAACACAGTGTAGAGAACGAAGATGAACCTCACACAACCCTCTCCCCTAAGGGACAGGCCAGGGGTTCAAGGCCCAATGGGGGTGCAGGGCAGGTGGGGGCTGGGTGAGAGTGCTGTGGGAACCTAAAACCGGACTGGGGACACCAGTCATCAGAAAAGCCAGTTAAGAACCACACAGTGTGAACAATTGGCTGCCCGCACCCCTCCCCAGGAGACAAATTTTAATGGCTGGCCAGTTTTATAAAACCTGAACCTCAATCCTATATAACAGAAGCCTAATATGCTAAGGGTCCGACCGTTCAACCAGTCGCTATGATGTGCACTGACCACCAGGGGGCAGATGCTCTGACCAGTCGGTTAGCTTGCCGCTGGGGGGTCCACCAATAGATCAGGACTGGGCAAGACGAGCCGGACACGACCGGGAGCCAACCCCTCGCCGTCTCTCCCTGACTGGCCAATCTCTCACGGTCCCTCCCTGGCCTCTAAAATAGTTCTTCTAATTAATTTCCTTTCGATGTGCACAGAACCTTGCACCGGGCCTCTAGTTTTAACATAAGTAACAATACTTTGGCTAATGCAACACGCCTCCCTAGAATCTTATTCAACACCACGGTAACACACTCTGCTCACCAGTACAAACACCACCTCGTAACGCTCATGGCTGCACTGTTCACCCAAAGGTGGGAGCGACCAGTGGGAGCGACGGATGATAGAGAAATAAAAGATGGTCCCTCCCACAATGGGACATTACAAAGCCTTAGAGAGGAAGGAAATTCTAACACATGCTTCAGCGCAGATAAACCCTGAACACGTGATGCTCGGTGAAATCAGACCGACACAAAGAGACACATGCTTTCTAAGTGCATGAGGCCACTTGTATGAAGTGCTTAGAACAAATCCACAGACAAAAAGCGGGACGGCAGGTGCCAGGGGCTGGCGGGAGGGGTGGGGCACTCAGCGTGTCATGGCGGCAGCGTTTCGGCGGAGAACACGAACATTCTGGAGATGACGGTGCTGCGGCCACACAGCCACGTGAACGTACTGAGTGTCACGGGACCACACGCTGAAAACCCACTGAAATGGTCCTGTTACGAATTATTTACCACAGTAAGACATTTAAAAATGAACAGGTAAGAAAACTCACCCAAGTAGATAATAATTTAAACATCATCTGTGGGGGATTTGTAGGGGATTTGTGGGGTGCCCTAAGAAAGAATCGAAGCCCTGACCGGTGTGGCTCAGTGGACAGAGTGTCAGCCTGCGGACTGAAGGGTCCCAGGTTCGATTCCGGTCAAGGGCATGTAGCTTGGTTGCGAGCACATCTCCAATAGGGGGTGTGCAGGAGGCAGCTGAGAGAGGTTTCTCTCTCGTCGATGTCTCTAACTCTATCCCTCTCCCTTCCTCTCTGTAGAAAATCAATAAAACATTTAAAAAATAAAGCCAGCCGTAGCTGGTGGTTCAGTGGTTAGAGCATCTGCCTGCACACCAAAGGATCGTAGGCTCGATTCGCAGTCAAGGGCATGTACCTGGGGTGCAGATTCGACCCCCGGCCCCAGTCGGGTGCATATGGAAGGCAACCAATTAACGTGTCTCTCTCACATTGATGTTTCTCTCTCTCTCACCCCCACCCACCTGCCCTTCCACTCCATCTAAGGGTCAATGGAAAGAATATCCTTGGGTGAAGATTAACACACAGACAAACAAAAAAGACTCAAAGTCAGAGCCACCAGAGGGGGGAGGTTCAGCAAGAGACAAGGAGGCAACCGTGTCTCCAAATTCAGTGAAAACCCAGAAGCTGCTCCTAAAAGGACTTTTTCTTCAAAGTCTTTCCATGCTTTTGCTCAGATTGCTAAAGGAAGGCCTGGATGGGGCCTCAGGCAATTTGCACCTTGTAGCAGCAGGGAAACCACCGCCCGTCAATTAACACCTCCCCGTCAATTAACACCTCCCCGTCCCGAAAAGGACGCCCAGGGATGCGGCACCTGCTCTGAGCAGATGAAAGAAACCCATTCCCGTCAGGCTCAGCGCCAGAGACCACCACAGTAGCCTCAAAGGTGCCCGGCTAACTTCTGTCGTTGCTGGAAGAAGTATTTGTTTGGAAGTTATACCAACCCACCCAGACAGCAGTAGCAGCCAGTTGAGGGGAGGGAAGAGCAAAATCTACTTTACAGACACAAAAATCAGCTGAAAATCTCCCTGGACAAGCAGGCCTTGCCACCATTGTTAGCACAATCTCAAGAGTCTCAAGAGCTCCCCGCGGTGACACAGGCCCCCACACGGACCGCGGGACTGAGAAGGGCCGCTCAGCTCTGCGGCTTTTGTAAAAGGGCCTTCGGAAACCGGCAGGATGAGGTGCACACACGCATGTGTTCCCAGTTCCCTGCACACGGAGACACGGGTGAGGCCCGAGGCTGCAGTGAGCGTGTCCTTTCTGGACCGGGTTGCACACCTCACAGCATCAGTGCTGCCGGGACTCCCACTTTGAAAACGCCGATGTGTTCCCACATAGGGTGCCCTGGGGCCCTCTGAGCAGAACGTGGATTTCACACGTGCTCTCGGGCCCTCTCACTCGTGAGAAGCGCCCGGCGGTTGCACCCAGCACGGGCCGAGTCAGACAACACACCCCGTCTGTCTCCCTGTGAACCCCACATCCACACTCACTCCACCGACTCACAAAACCCCCAGGCTGCGACCCTCCAACGCCCAAATCCGCAGCCACTGAGGCCTGCGCGGTGCACCTGTCCTGGGCCATTTAAGCCGGACGACACTCCCGTACGGAGCCCGTCTTCTTAGCGGCCGGTGACGGAGCTCTGAGAACCGTGCTGAGTTCCCAGCCGCCTGTCCCCATGGCCCTGAGGTTTGTGCCGTGTGATTTTTGCAAAGCGTGGTGATCTGCGGAACGCACAGACTGCGTTACGGCAGAACCGACGGCACAATTCCTATGAAATAAGAACAACTCCAGCCGAAACCGGTTTGGCTCAGTGGGTAGAGCGTCGGCCTGCAGACTGAAAGGTCCCAGGTTCAATTCTGGTCAAGGGCATGGACCTTGGCTGCAGGCACATCCCCAGTGGGGGCTGTGCAAGAGGCAGCTGATGGATGTTTCTCTCTCATCGATGTTTCTGACTTTCTATCCCTCTCCCTTCCTCTCTGTAAAAAAATCAATAAAATATATATTTTTTTTTTGAAAAAAAGAAACAACTCCAGGGTAAGCAATACCAATCACCCTGTACAGAACCACTGTGGCGAGAACTATCCCACGGGGGTTGGCGCTCCCCTCCCCCAGTGATTTCAAAACCCATAAGATCCAGTTTCCGCACATAATCAGTCTCAGAGTTTCAGACCCAACAATGGCGGAATCGGAGCTCAAATAATTGTTTACCCAAAACTGTGTTTGGTGGGCACCCCCCCTCACCCCCCCACCCGCTGCTGCTGAGAAAAGTGGGCGGAGCCCAGTGATTCCCAGAGTGAGCTCTTCGCGGACCAAGGACAGAGGAGCCCTCATGCCTCTGACAGACACACTTGCCTGGGTGCCATCGTCCCGGGCTCGCTTGATGTTCTGGCGTCCGTCCACCCAGTAGATGAACTTGTCCAGGGGGTCGTAGTCGATGGCCTTGACGTTCCTCAGCCCGTGCAGCGGCAGGATGAGGTCCGGGCTGTGCTGGTCGTCCGGGATCATCCGGCTGATGGCGTTTTTCTGGCTGAACAGCAGGAAGGTGCTAGGCGCTGGGGAGAGGCAAACGGGGGAGGGGGGGGCTGCAGGTCAGCATCCGGGAGCCGCAGGGAGCCGCAGGGAGGGCGGTGCCGCTCACTGTTACGAAGGGCACACCTGCGTGTGGAGCCCCCAGAGGACATGGGACCAGGCCAGAGGACAGACACCTGCTTCCTGGGGAGGACCCAGGGAATTTTACCCTCCCAGTTACACGTCTCGGTTTCAGCTTTTATGCGCCTATGTTATTTTAAAAATAGACACCAGTTCATCTTTAAGTGATCGGCTCAAGGCGGCAGGAAGGAAGGCAGTAAGAAGGGCCCACTGCAAGTGTCCGCCAAGCTCGGTGACAGGCCTCATGTGCCCAGGGAGCTGAGGAGCGTGCGGAGTGAACGGAGACCCCAGGAGGTACGGGCCTGGGGGAGTCAGTGAGCAAAGCGTCCCAGCTGCAGGAGCTGCTCGCTCGCAACGTGCAGGCCACTGGCTGCAGCCACTGCAGACAGGGCGGTCCTCTGCCCAGGTCTGCCGGCCACAGGCGTCCCCTCTGGGTGCTGGGTTACCTGCACCTCTGCTTCTAGGGTATGGCCCCAGCGGGGCAGGGACAACCGGCCCAAAAGGAGCCCAGGAGCGGGGGTCCCAGGCTGTGGCCCAAGCCCAGCACCCACCAGCTCAGGGCCCTCATCTACGCAAGGGGATGAGGAAAGCCAGGCCTCCAGGTGCCGAGGGCTGTGGGACCTCGGGCCAGGCCCGGCAGCAGAGCTCCGCACGCTGCCCCGTGCTGCACACAGGCTGAGCTATGACGGCGCGGATGCTACAGGGGAAAAGCCTGCCAGCAGGGCCACCCGCTCTCCCCCTGGGCCTGTGGGAAAGTCGCCCTCAGGCTCCCCGAAACTCACTTCTTTATCACTGACATGGGAACTTTTAAAAAGGCCCGAATAAGTCAGAGCATCCGTGTGAGGGTTACATGTGTGAACGTGAGGCCGCGTGGCAAGGGGTCAAGAGCAGGGACTCTGGAGCCTGCATTCAAACCGGGCTCAGACCCCCTGCAAGGTTACCACGCACCTCTGCACCGGGTCCCTTGCCTGTGAGTGAGACGAGGACAGGGACGCTTCCCACCCTGCGGGCTTGAGGATTAAACAAGAGCCACAGGAAGGACTCAGAACAGGGCCTGCCTCCCTGAGTGCGTGCTCTCCCCCAGGGACCACGGTTCCCCACGGGGTGTGCCAGCTAAAGGCCCGGCCCAGCCTCTGCGTCCTCCACCCAGGGAGCTGAGGAGCGTGCAGAGTGAACAGAGACCCCAGGAGGCACGGGCCTGGGGGAGTCAGTGAGCAAAGCGGCTCAGCTGCAGGAGCTGCTCGCTCGCAACGTGCAGGAGGCCACTGGCTGCAGCCACTGCAGACACACCAGGTAACACGCGCAGCCTGGGCGCCAAGGCACCCTCTCCCTCCCAGCCCCACAGCCAGCCGGGCCGGCCGCGGGGGGCGCCCCGGGGGGCGAGCACTCACGGCTGCAGTTGCGGCTGCTGGGGTCCAGGGTGTAGTGGGAGGCGCAGCTGCAGCGGTGGCCGCCGGGGACGGCCAGGCACAGCTGCCCGCACTGCCCGTTGCCGTGCACGCAGTCGTTGAGGCCGTCCTGGCGGGAGGAGTGGAACACCAGGATGTCCATGACAAAGTCCAGGTGGCCCTGGATGAGGGTGCGGTTCCGGCCGCTGGTCTTGTCGGCCCGCTCGATGCTGTGCAGGTTCCAGTCCGTCCAGTAGATGTAGTCGCTGTACTGGGTCAGGCCGAAGGGGTGTGGCAGGTCGTCGGCAATCACGATCCGCTCCTGACCTGCACGGGGCACAGGGCGGGGCGTCAGCAGCAGCACGGCCCGCCCACAGCACCGGGTGCCCGGCGGCCTGGCAGCCTGCGCTGTAGCTAGAAAGTTGGAAAACGAACAGGAGTGACTGCCGTTGGGTGTGCATCACCCTGGGACCGGGCCACTCCTCTCCCGTCCACAGGAGAAACGCCCCCACAAGGTGTGCGCCTGCACCATGCGGGCAAGAGTGTGGGCGGCAGCGCTGGCTGTGAGGGCCACGGGCTGGAGACACCCAAACACTCACCAACAGCAGAACGGAGGAAAGGGGGTGGGACCTTCATATCATCTATATCTATACGTGTGACCCAAGGTGTAGAGGGCCCCCAGGGAAGACTCCTGAGCATGCTTTAAATCATTGTCAGCTGAATCCGAGGCGCCAGGCAGAGCCTCGTGTTTTCCACCACGAAGGCTGGGTGCGTTGTCAGTACTGACTTTTAACTGGCTTCCGGTGTCGGGAGGAGGGCCTTGAAATGTAGATTCAGTCGAGCCCCAGGAATGAGGGAAGGAGTAGGGCCTGGGCCCACTGATGCTCCTTTGATTTTAAGTTTTTTTCATGTGGGGCCCCTTTCTGTTTTAGTATAAATAAACACACTGCGTTTGGGTTGAAATTCTGTCTCTCCATCAGAGAGCAGAGAACCCACCCAGCCCCAGCTTTTATTTCTACTTCTGTGTCCTCTATTCTTTTATTTCTCAATCCCCAGCTCCTCTACTCAGAAACTGGACCCACTCTTCTCTCCACGCTGGACGTGGAAAGGAGAGAAAACCCTCCCACACCAAGGCAAGTCCTGAGACCTCTCTGGGCTGTTTCCCCATCGGTGAAAGCCTATGCCACAGGTGCCGTGTCAAATCGGGTGCTGGCCCAGGGCGTAGCCGGAGCCAGAAACCGTGGTCACGGGCCTCTGTCCACACACCCACGGCACGGTGCACAGTGCGGAGAGGGACAGCCCTCAACGGGGGACGCTGGATGAGCACTCAGGGCGTGCCCACACCTCCTGGGAGGCCCGAAGGCACAGTGCACGGGGGGCTGGCTGCGAGGTGACCGACGCTCCAACCAAGGACACCCATCCCCACAGGACCCCCGGCCCTCACCCAGCATGTTGGACGACTCGATCATGTTGGTGTCCAGGTCGGTCCAGTAGAGACGCTGGTCGGCGTAGTCGATGGTGAGGTCGTTGGCCCGGCCCACCTTGTCCACCAGCGTCATGCAGTTGGTCCCGTCCATGAAGGCCCGCACGATCCGGGGCTTGCCGCCCCACTCGGTCCAGTAGATGTAGCTGGGAGACACGGAGAAAGGCGGGTCGGTCTCGACGCGTCCACAGCCTCAGCCCGGCGGGGAACGCGGCCACCACCGTCTCCTCAGCTTGGTCCTCCCCGGCCCGGAGAAAGCCTCTTCCGCAACATCCCTCCGGGAAGCAGGGAAGAGGCCAGATCCCCGAGCCCCCGCCACCCGCCATCCCGAAGGGCCACGGGATGTGCCGCAGCAGCTCACCTGCAGGGGAAGCGTGGCCACCCCATTTACAGGCACAAACAGGCACGCGGACCAGGTGGCCGTGTAACGGGGCCACTAGGCTGGCGTGATCTGTCAAGGACAAAGGCTAACTAACCCGGGCAGATGCTGGGTGACGGGAGCCAGGACGAACATGGGCCGAGCAGGATGTGAGAGAGCAGGACGCAGGTCCCGAGGCTGCACACAGCTCTGCCGCCCCCCACAGCCCCACGAAGAGAAACCCCCGTCCTCCTCCCAGAACCAGGCACGCGGGACTTGCCCTTTGGCTGAAACCTGGACCTCTCTGTTCTGCCATCCCTAATGGGCATGCGCAGGCCGGGTTTGGAGTGTTCCCTACGCGTGGCTGGGGCCTTATGGGTGCAGCACGGTGCCAGCTGCTCAGAACAGGAATCTGGATGAGAGGGAGACGCCCCTTCCACCACACCCCAGCCCCAATGCCCGGGCCAGAGCCCAGGCCTCCCACAGAGCATGGTGTTAAGCCCGGCTATGGGAATCCGAGGGGCTCAAAGCTGGCTCTCAGAAGGCAGAGCCTGCTGACGGGGGCGAGGGGAAGAACAGCACTTCCTGGCCCGGCCCTGCTGTGACCGGCTGTGTGGCCTTGGGTAAGGCGCTCAGCTTCTCTGAGCCAGTTTCCACCTCCCCGCCCGCCCCCCGCATAGACCCCCTGGACGCTGCAGTGAGACAACCCACGTGAACGCGCCCAGTGCAGTGCCTGGTACAGTGGCCGCCACCCCTCCCTCGGCTCTGGGCCTCAGTTTCCCCGTAAACAAACCACATGACCTCCGAAGGGGCAGCCAGCCCAGGCCACCTCAACGCAGGCGGCGGCCAGTGCCGCTCCGGTCACAGAGAGCCAGCGGGCAGCCGCGCCTCGGCCACAGGCGGTCCCCGTGCCGGCTGACACAGGTGGGAGGGGCCAGGGACACCCATGCCCGACAAACACGGTCCTTACCCCTTGGTGGGGTCCAGGGCCAGCGAGCGCGGGTTGTCCAGGTCCCTCCACACGAGGACCTGCCGGAACTGCCCGTCCAGCCGGGCCACCTCGATCCTGTTGGTCCCGGTGTCGGCCCAGTAGAGGTTCTTGCCCATCCAGTCGACGGCCATGCCTTCTGGGTAGTCGAGGCCGAACTCGATCACGTGCTCCACCGAGCTCCCGTTGAGGAAGGCGCGGCTGATGGTCTGGGGGCGGGGCAGAGGCCACGGCTGGGTGTCAGCGTTCGGGCAGACATCTAACTCTGAGCTGCTCCGCCGCCGGGAGCAGCTGCTCGCCACATCGGGGACCAGGTCCCCACGTGCGAGAGTTTCAAAATAAACTGGCCAGCTATAAACATTTTAGAACAATATTTAGCTATTCTTACATGTAATATCAGAGGCCCAGTGCACGAATTCATGCATGGGTGGGGTCCAGTCAGTCCGCCCCCATTGGGGCCGATGGGGGCCAGGCCAGCCAGGGAGGGACAGGGACCACAGGCGGCTGGGTGTGACTGAATGGGGCTCCGACTGGGCCAGCTGGCCGCCACAGAGTGCATCATAGCAACCAGTCATTCCGGCTGCTTGGCTTTTAGATGTATAAATACGTTTTATAAATATATACCTTATATGCTTATAAAACAAAATAAATTATACGTTACATATTGCACATATCTCTATGTATATCTGTATCGTGAACCTTAAAAACAGCTGTGTCCTTCCACTCAGGAATCCTCCTGAAATTGCACCCAAAGGAATGAACAAAAATACAAAAGATGGAAATACCGAAGGGGCTTTGCACGCGAGACCTTCGCCGCTGTGGTTGCCGAGAGCGGGGAGAAGCGGAAGTGACCGGAAAAGCCATGAAATAAAGGAATGGTCACGTACAGTAGGGAACAGCTGTGCAGTGGACTCTTTTACACCGTTAATGAGTTTATAAAAGGCTAACAAAATAAATGCCTGTTAAAATGCTAAGTGGAAAAGACCAGGAAACAGAATTCTACGTAGCATGTGATTGTGACAAAGAGAAATACTACCATAGGAAACTAAACCCTCAAAGGAAATACACAGAGGTGTGAGGGATGGGTAAGCTGGGTGATGAGTGATTTTTATTTTCTTCTTTATAAATTTCTATGTATTTCCCTCTTACTACAGTGAACCCTGGTGACTTTTAAAAGCAGAAAAATCTTCCAGAAGCATCATGTAAGCATCATAAAAGACAGATGGCTAAACAGCTCTGGCTGTAAACACTGCGCTGCGTCGGCAATCTGGCTCCGTGAAGGGGCGCTCCATGTTCTAGGCTTCCCGGGGCGCACGGATCTGTCCCGGTTCAACCTCGTGGCACAAAGGCAGGCGTGGGCAACCCGTGAGCAAACAGGCATCGCCACGCTCACAAAAAACTCTATTTACGAAAGGAGGAGGCCAGCCCTCGGACCAGCCTGCCAAAGCCTTGTATGTGTCCAGGACGTTCACACCTGCACCGTGAATGAAGTTCGCTAAGCGAGCGCGCGCTGGGAAGGAGTGGGCGGTGAGGCTAAGGAGTGTCGCAGACGTCTCGGCTCCCCACTCGCTCTAGGAAAGCTCATCTGTGGGTCTTCTGGATGTGCTCACTGTAACCATTCATGTTAGTTTATTACAACAGGCTCACTAACGTCTTATTGGCTTGAGTCCAGTTACAAATATTTTTAAAAACTGCCCAGCCGGCCCTAACTGGTTTGGCTCAGTGGCTAGAGCATCGGCCTGTGGACTGAAGGGTCCCAGGTTCAATTCCGGTCAAGGGCATGTACCTTGGTTGCGGGCATATTCCCAGTAGCGGGTGTGCAGGTGGCAGCTGATTGATGTTTCTAACTCTCTATCCCTCTCTTCCTCTCTGTAAAAAATCAATAAAATATATTTTTTTAATTTTTTTTTAAAATGCCCTACCAGTGTGGGTCAGTGGTTGAGCATCATCCTATGAACCAAGAGGTTGCTGTTCGATTCCTGGTCAGGGCACATGCCTGGGATATGGGCTCCATTTCCAGGAGCGGGCGTGCAGGAGACAGCAGATCAATGATTCTCTCTCATCCTTGATGTTTCTATCTCGCGCGCACGCTCGCGCTCTCTCTCTCTCTCCCCCCCCCCTTCCTCTTTGAAATCAATTTTTTTTTAATTAAAAGCTCTGAGGCAGCGCCCGGCAAGCAAGGCTGAGTGCAGACACCTGGCAGGCTGTACCTTCAGGCTGACGTCCGTCCAGTAGATGTGGTTGTTGGACACGTCAAAGTCCAGCGCGGAGGCCTCCTTGACGCCCGTGAGCGGGATGGCCACGTCGTTGTTGTTGGTCTCGAGGGAGATCCGGTGGATGGTGGCCCGGCTGGTGAACACCAGGAAGGCCTCGGGGACGATGCAGGTCTTCATGTCGCTCAGCAGCTCCAGGCCGATGGGGCAGCCGCACTTGGTGGCACGGGGTGTGAAGAAGCAGAGGTGGCTGCAGCCCCCGTTCTGGTCCGCACACGGGTTGGTACCTGGAAGGCAACGCCCAGGCCCTACATGTCAGCAGCCAGGCAGAGACCCACAGTCACGCGTGGCTTTATGTCCACCGGACACCCAGGGGACCCTGGGTGGAGAATGGGAGCCCAGGCCTCCTCTGCTACTGGAGAGGCAGTGACGAGGGTGCCGGCGGGTCCCCACGGCTGGCTCCGACCACACAGTGGTCTGGGAGGGAGAAGCCAGCCCCACCCCTGTTTCAGTTGAGGAAACGTGTGGAGAGGTCAGCGAAGGTGACGCAGTTAAGGAGTTAGGAAGCAGCTCGGCGAGAACAAGAACCAGGAGGTCTAGCCGCCTGGCCCGAGCTCCGACCCGGGGTGGACGCGATGATGACACGAGGCAATGACAAGACCATCGTCCCTCCCCGGGCCGGACTCCGGCCTGCCGCCCGGACCGGAGCCTGGACCCCACTCAGCGGCTTCCTCCGATTCACCGGCTCTCTGGGCGGCCTCAAGCACTCCGACGTGCCCAGGACGGCCGGACACAGCTCGTTTGCACCCGAGCGGACGGTCCTCAGCACGTTCGCTATGTCTGGCCGGCCTGTCAGCCGCGCTCATCTACGGGGGTGCTGTTAAAACGGGCTCTGACTTAATGTCAAGGACTTCAGCTAAAAAAAGAACGCTCTTCCCTGTCTCTCAGTAAATCCCGAGATGAGACGGAGAGAGAGAGGAGCCTCATTTCTCAGCTTTAAATCTCACCCCGTGGATAAACCGTTTTTTTCTCTTTAACCATCTCTGGGGTTTTGTTTTCTTCAGCCCTCGCTCACAGCGGCGCACCGCCGACGTTGGCGATGAGTGTGCGTTACGCGGCGGCTGTAAGCGGCAGCGTGCGATTCCGTCATTTCTGTCTCAGACGTGCAGGTTGGGACTAAAGGCTCCGAGGTGCAGAAACAGTGGCTGTCCCCAGGTCAGCACCCTCGGCCTCACGTCGGGCCTCTGCCCAGCCGTCCCTTCTTCCCGCAAACCCTACTCCCCACCTGCTCCTGAAATTCCAAGCTCCAATGACATCCCCTGCATTTCAAAGCCAGGCATTCCTCTAACACCCCAGCTAGAGCCACCCGCCCGGGAGCTAAGGGGAGTCTCACCCGCCCGACTGTGAGCACTGCAGGGCGAAGGTCTGCTGAGCGCCACGAGCAGGCGCTGGGCCAGCCACGGGGCCTCGGCTGGGAGCACAGCCCTGGCCCACGGAGCCCGCAGCCCCCCATCCTGGCCCAGCCCACCTGGACGCTACTCTGTCTGGTATGGCTTGTGGACTTGCGCTTGGAATCCTTTTGCTAAAGAGATAAAATTGCACGAAGGGAGCTTTCTGCAAATCTTGGCGATGAGGTGGAAGCAGACCCGGGCATGAGTCCCAGCTCGGCCACCGGCCACCGTTAGCTGCGTGGCTTTATCTCCGCCTCCCCAATGTGAAGGGGCAAGATTGTAATCAGCATCCAGGGTGGCTTTGGGCACCAAGGTACACAGCAGGCGCTCAATAAGTGTTGGCCGTTATTGTAACAGTTACTGCCAGCAGCAACAGTCCACACCCACTGCCCGACACTCCCCAGTCAGGACAGCGCTCATGCCCACCCATCTCGAACCACATACGCTCACCACCTCCTGCCCTGCCCAGACCACAGTGAGGCTCCCCCGCTGGACACTTCTGCTCCCCAAAACGGGCCGCCCGTGGCCCAAAGGGCAGCCACAGCCCCGTCGCTTCATCCGCGCACCCGCCGGCACGGAGACTGGCCAGACTCACCGACGACCTTGGCCACGTTCACCGCCTTGAGCCCCATCAGGTCGGGCAGCTGGTCGATGATGACGTCCCGGCTGGCCTTGACCTTGTGCACACGCTCGATGCTCCGCCGCTGCCAGTCGGTCCAGTAGATGAAGTCCCCCAGCAGCGTGAACCCGAAAATGTGCGGCAGCTTGTCCTCCAGGAGCATCCGCCGCTTCGTCCCGTCCACGTTGATCACCTGGCGGACGGAGACACAGGTCTGAGCCAGCCTGGGCCTGAGCTGCTGAAACCGGTCAGGCTCGACCCCGGGAGCCTCCGCTCCATCCGCACCTCGCCGGGCCTCCACGGCGAGGACCAAGTCAGGGCCTCGCCTCACAGCCCCCCTCTTGGGCGGATGCCGCGCTGAGGGGCAGCGTGGTTGGGAACAGGTGGCTCCTCCCTCGGGGGGTGGCTGCCCGGCACGGCGCTGGTCTCCGCCCGGGGCAGCACGGGGAGCCCGGACCACACTCGGGACACGGAGCTGAGCTTCAGAAGCCGGTACAACCGCAGCGCTGCGGGCCCAGGCACGGTCACCCACTGATCTACTGGGGTGCTGGTGGACGAGCTTCCGGCCGGTCAGGACCAGCTGAGCCTGCGGGCACTCTGGTTCTGACTGAGCTGTGGCTTCAGGACGCCCCCGGCCCCCGCACTCCAGCGCCGGCGACTCTGAGAGGCACCAGCCGAGCCCTGCTCTGGAGTCGGTGCTGATGAGAGGCTCCAACCACAAAAGCCACGGAGGAGAAAAATCCGGCCAACACAGAACGCCGGCTGTGGGGGGATTGTGGTGACAGGGCGCCGTGTCGGGGCTTCTGTCGAAACCGGTTGGCTCAGTTAATAGAGTGTCGGCCTGCGGACTGAAGGGTCCCAGGTTCGATTCCAGTGAAGGGCATGTGCCTTGGTTGCGGGCACATCCCCAGTGGGGGGTATGCAGGAGGCAGCTGATCGATGTTTCTCTCCCATCGATGTTTCTCTTTCTGTCCCTCTCCCTTCCTCTCTGTAAAAAGTCAATAAAATATATTTTTTTCAAAAACGTAATTATCATTTTGAGGATTCTATTTGGCCAACTCACAGAGCCCAGGTCTTGCTATACACACACGGGTCGGGGGCAGGGCAGGGGGGGCAGGGACAGGCCTGGCCTCTGCCTAAAGCTCAGGGCCAAGGCCAGCAGGGCCAACATCCACACTGAGCCGCTTCCTGACGCAATGCTCACGTGGGGACGGCTCACCTCGATTTTGTCCGTCTTGGCGTCCCCCCAGTACAGCTTCCCCTCCTGCAGGTCCAGGGCCAGACCGTTGGGCCAGCCGAGGGAGGTGTTCACCAGGACGCGCCGCTCCTGCCCGTCGAGGTTGGCGCACTCGATCTTGGGGTTCTCCCCCCAGTCCGTCCAGTACATGAGGCTGGAGGAGAAGAAGCACGTGTCCGTCACCGCGTCCGTCTGTCTTGTCTCCGCCACAGCCCCAGAGCTGAGAACAGTGTCCGAGCGTCGTGTGGGAGGAACCGGGGATGCTGGCCGACGGGACGGATGGGCCACGAGCCCATCTGCAGGCCCGGGCCTCCAAGGGGACAGGGTCCCCCAGGTGCGGGCCTTATGCTGGGGGCCCCTGGCCTGGGAGGACCAACAGAAAGCAAACGCCCTGACGAGGGACCTGCGGGTTGGGGAGGCCGAGCGCCGAGAGGCAGGAAGAGGCCAAGTGGAACCCTCTCCAAAGAGCCGAGGGGCTCCCGTGGGCAAAGCGGGGGACACGTTCTCTGTGGCCCCGAGAGGCAAAACTAGACCCCGCGGCTCCAGGGAGAGGGCTGAGCACTCAGACTCACACACCCTGAGCTGTGCCCGATTCTCGGACTCACACACCCGGAGCTGTGCCCGATTCTCGGACTCACACACCCGGAGCTGTGCCCGATTCTCGGACTCACACACCCGGAGCTGTGCCCGATTCTCGGACTCACACACCCTGAGCTGTGCCCGATTCTCGGACTCACACACCCTGAGCTGTGCCCGATTCTCGGACTCACACACCCGCCTCCCGGCCCCATTTCCCGGGGCCTCCGACCAGAGCGGGGAGGGGCCTTGGCGTCTGCTCCCCGACCCCGGCGGAGAGCACCCCCGAGCCACGGTCCCTGCCCTGGGGCGGACGGTGAGCGCCCCGCCTCCTGCCCCTCACACCCGGGGACTGCTCCCATCTGGCCCACCTCCTTGGGGGGCAGCCCTGCTCTTGGCAGCTGGCACAGAGCCGCATCCGTCGACCGGCCCCACCCTGAGCGAGTAAGTCCCTTAACCTCTCTGGGCGTCAGCTTCCTCTCTGTTCATCCTCCCCCGCGGGGGGGGGGGGGGTTAGCTACAGACGCACAGAATGTGCTTAGAAGAGGCCAGCCCTGCGTGTGAGGGCAGCAGCGCCCGTCCCCACTGCTGCCATCGTTAGCCCAGAATCCCCCCGGGACCGGTCCGTTCCGCAGACACAGAGGCTGAAGCCCCCGGAGGCAATGACTCCCCCAAGGTCTCCAGGGCTTTCCATACACCCACGACAGCCCGTCAGAGCATCCCAAAGTCCGTCCCCGGACCGAAGCAGAAACATCCCTCGAGAGCTTATGAGAAAGGCAAGTGCTGCCCCGACCAGTTTGGCTCAGTGGATAGAGCGTCGGCCTGAGGACTCAAGGGTCCCAGGTTCGATTCCAGTCAAGGGCATGTGCCTTGGTTGCGGGCACATCCCCAGTAGGGTGTGTGCAGGAGGCAGCTGATCGATGTTTCTCTCTCATCGATGTTTCTAACTCTCTATCCCTCTTCCTTCCTCCCTGTAAAAAATCAATTAAAATGTTAAAAAAAAATAAAAAAGAAGAAGAAATGCAAGTGTCGGGGTCCCACCCGGCCCTCCTGAGTCAGAGCCCGGGGACCAGGCCCGCCATGTGCGTCCTAAGGAACCCTCCTCAGGGGCTTCTGACGCAGGAGGAAGTTCCAGAACTCAGCCTCCGTTTCGCCTGACTGCCAGCCCCAGCCAGGCAGGGAGGGCCCCCACGCCAGCCTTACCCCATCATCGGGTGCAGCGCGATGGCCCGGGGCTCGTCCAGGTCCTCGGACACCAGGATCTTGCGGGAGGTGCCGTTGAGGCGCGTCACCTCGATGCGGTCCGTGCCTGTGTCGGTCCAGTAGAGGTTCCGGGCCACCCAGTCGACCGCAATGCCGTCGGGGTCGTTGATCTCGGTGTTGACCAGCGTCTGCGCCCCCGAGCCGTCCAGGTGGGCCCTGCGGATGGCTCGCGCCTCGTCGTCCGTCCAGTAGACGTGGCCC
Organism: Antrozous pallidus; assembly: GCA_027563665.1. NCBI lineage: Eukaryota > Metazoa > Chordata > Mammalia > Chiroptera > Vespertilionidae > Antrozous > Antrozous pallidus. The sequence continues at coordinate 6,705,760 of CM050520.1, read as the reverse complement.
TCCAGCGGGTCGTAGTCGATGGCGATGGCGTGCCGAATGTCGTCCACCTGCAGGACGATGTCGGTGAAGTCCGGCGTGTCCAGCGAGATCCTCCGCAGGTCCGTCCGCCGCGCCAGCAGCAGCACCTCCTCGGCCCCTGTGGGTACACGAGCGGGGTGAGGCCCGAGCAGGACGAGAGACGGAGCCCGGGGTGGGCACGGCAGGGGAGGGGCTCCGCAGGTCCCCGGGGTAAGCGAGGTAACGTTCACTAGGTCTTCCTACACGGACACGGGTTGAGGCTGGCGCCATTTGTATCACCATACGATAAGAGAAAACGCACAGAGAGGGCAAGCAACCAGCTGAAAGCCACACAGCCATCCCACGTCAACCGCTGCACAGCATCAGAGCTGCCTCACCAGCCCCAAGTCTGAGTCCGGCCTGGGCACTGGGATCCAGACCCCACTGGCGGGCCCACTGGGCCGCACCTTCTCAACATGCTCCCCCCTTTTTGGCTTAACTCAAATGCCACTTCTTCCCCGAAGCTCCCCGACTCTGCCCGCCCCACAAGGCAGCCGCATGTCCCACAACCACCCTGTCAACGCACAGTCTGATTCCTTCCCAGTGGCCGCTCGTGGACTAGGTGAGCGCCCGGGACAGGCGCCCCAGGATTCCTCTCTGTCACCCAGCAGAATTAACATCTGGTGCTGTGTTGGGTCCTCCATGCTGGGGTTTACCGGAACTCCCAGCAGGAGGGGCACATGGAACCGCATATGGTAGACTCAGGGACCCTGGGGTGCTCCCAAACCCTCCGGAGCCGGCTGGGTCAGCACGTGGCCCTCACCCAGGGTTGGGCCATCATTCACTCATTCATTCTGGCCCTTTCTGGTCTCAAGGGTCCGCAGAACCGAGATTAGGTCAAGAGACCAGTTCTGGCACTTTGGGGCCACTCACCTGGTTTGATGCAAAGCCCAGAATGCGGAGGGACCCCAATGAAGTCACACAGCATGACAGGGTGCAGACAGGGACAGAACCACCGGCACCTCCCTCGTACCCAGGTCCCTAGACCCCCAGGCCCAGCCGACTGCCTGGCTTCCTCAGACCTGGTCAAGCCATTGGTGGTCGGATCTCCTGCACCTCAACGCCAGCTTCAGGCCACAACGGCCAAGCCCTCCAACAGGGGCCCTGCATTTGTCCTGCTTCAAGGCCCAGAGGTCATCATCTGATGTCTCCACTAGAGGGCGCACACGTGCCAGCCACGGCTTCCGAACCCAGGACCAGGAAAACTGAGCAGGCCTTGGGAAAAGGGAGGCTCAGAAGGTGCCCCAAGAGCGTGACTACACCGGACCCTTCGGAGACCCAAGTTCAGATTTAGTTAGAGGCGTTCCCTCAAGTTCAGATCCGATGTGTGTTGGAGGAAGAGGAGGGGAATTCTGAATTGCAACAGCCTGTCTTCCGCCGGGCTCCATTCCCAAAGTGTTCTGTTGACATCTGACCTGTCCTTAAAGGCCCCAGTCCCAGGCCTCCTCCTCCCCTAAAAGCCATTCCTGCCTCACCTCCCCAGCGCACGGGCTGAGCACACTCACGCACTGTCGGCCCCCTCCCTTGGGGATTCTGCCCCCTCGCTCCCCGAAGCCCCAGCACAAGGCCAGGCTCAGAGCAAGTGCCAACATCCTAGGACAAGCAGGGAGAATTCCGGGCAGAAACCTCCAGCTCCGCCTCTGCTGTGTGACTGTGGGCGGGTCCCCAACCCTCTCTGGGCCTTGGTTTCCTCGTTTATAGTGAAGAATCAGCCCGACCCTGATGCTTCCTGTCCAGCCCTGACCTCAGGGAGACCTTCCTCCACAGAAGGTTCTGGCTTCATCTGCCACGGGGGGGTTGAGGGGGGCGGGGACCGAGCCCCCCAGGGCACGACCAGGAACAGCCCTGTCCCAGAGGCATCTGCAAACTTTCCTCAGAGGTTGCCGGGCTCCCCAGGGAAGGCCAGGCCAGCCTCACTGCGAGGCGTGAGTGTGTGTCAAACCCACCTGACCTCAAGTCGCACTGCAGCCACAACCCCACGGAAAACACTGGTCCGATGGAAACCGACGTTTGGCCCCAAACACATGTTGGGCCTTTTTGCCAATCCCTGTTCCCATGATCCTTCCAGACACAAGCCCCTAAAACAGCACAAGCCTCACACCCACACGACCGTGCCCCGTGTCACCGACGCGGAGCCTGAAGCACGGAGAATCAGGTTGCCGCCCAAGCACACAGCAGCACGTGGGAACGAGGTGCCGCCAACACTCTGACCCCTGCCCTTGGCACAGCCAGTGCCCAGGCGGGCTCAGTCACCCCACCACTACTTTCGAGGGCAGCTGTTTCCAGCAGGTCCTAGACCAGGTGCTGACGATGGGGGACGGAAGAACCAGATCAATCCCCCTGGTGTCCCTGGGGACACAGGGCAGAGACCTCCAATGAACCGGTGCCAGGAAGGAAAGCTGGGGTACGGGGACAGTTGAGACTGGGGGTTTGGCCTCCAGTCCAAAGAGCGTCTGGGATTCGTGTGGCTGTGATCTTCAGCAGGTTCAGGCAGAGTGTGCCCAACAGGCACAGAGCCACCAGGGGCTCAGGGTGCCCAGCCCCCACCCACAATACCAGGTCAACACAAAGCCTGGAGCACCCCCCTCAGGGAACCCCGTTATCAGTGTCCTTTAGAAAGAAGCCTCGCTGGCGCCAGGCCAGGCGGCTGAGGCGGTGATTAAATGCTGGGATAAATTAGTGGGTGTTAACTGACTCCAAAGGGGGTCTCCCACACCCCTTCAGCTGCAGAGCCTTTGAGGGTTCTTATTTGAGCTTCGCCTAGAAAATGAGAAAAATGCAGAGACCCCATACCAGGAGGGAGTCAGGAGGGAGCCACAGCTCAGCCCCTTTGCCTGACGGTCGAGGAGGCCCAGCCCGTGCCCAGCAGGGGCCAGGCCAGTGCGAGCAGAGAGAGCCACTGGCCGGGGCCCTGAGCCACTCACCAAGGCTGCCGCCCTCAGGTGTCCCCCGAGGCCTGGCCTCCGGCCACCACGGTGGGTGCAGGGCACCGTGCCGGGCTGTGAGGGGGGAGCGACCCCCTCCGGGGGACCAGACACGAAGCCCGGGTAGGAGTCTGTTTAAACACCAGGGAAGTAAACTGTTTAGAACTAACAGTTTGGCCAAATGGTTTTCCTCGGGGTTGTCTAAACAAATAGCCGGCCTCGCAAGCGCTGCCAAGGAAAGTGAAACCTTCCCCGCCCTGGCTGGGCAGCTGTCCCTGGAGCCTCCTCCTTGGGGGGGCGCCTGGCCGCGCCCCTTCCTCCCTGCACGCACGCACCCAGGCAAGAAGGCAGCATCTCGGCCTCGGGGCCAAGCACGGCCTCGGGCACAGGCCGGGTCCGACACGGCCTTCCTGGCAGAGGGTGTTCAGACCTGAGGGGTGGCCTGATGTCACCGCCCCCCACTCCCTGCCAACATCTACCCAGGCCACGCGCCCTCCACCCCAGGCGCCATCCCTGTGCCAAGCCTGGGATCACACAGACAAGGGGAGACACGGGGCGGCTGGAAAGCATGGCCACACATTGGGGGTTGATACCAGCAGAAACACTCCCTCACAGCCTGGAAGCCGGAAGTCAAACCTCCACAGGCTCCTGGGGAGGGTCCCTCCTGCCTCTTCCAGCTGCCGCTCCAGTCCAGGGTTCGGTCCCAGCTAGCGGCTGCCTCACTCCTCTCTGCTGCCATCTGCACACGGCCTCCTCCCCAAGTGTCTGTGTCCGCATTTCCCCCCTACAGGGTCACCAGCCACTGGGCTAGGGCTCACCCCCACCCCTCACCCTCACCCTCACCCTCACCCAGTGCGACTAACTTAACTGGAGCATCTCAGAAGACCCTCTTTCCAAGCCCGGTCACCCTCACAGGTTCCTGGGGACACAATCCAACCCACACCAGGCAGGGAGCAGAGTGTGAAAGTTGGGGGACGCAGAAGCTCCAAGGGAGGGAACTCCGGGCAAAAGCAACAGCCGGGGCAACAACAGGAAGGCCGAGCAGCAGGCCACCTGCAGCTGGGCGGGGGCGGGGGGACTTAACAACGCCCCCATCAGGGCATCAGGCCCATCTGAGCAAGACGGCCAGGGCCAACGAGGGTTTGAGTTGTCACACAGGCCACAGCTCTCCCTGGACAGCTCTGGACAGCCCTGTCTTCGAGGACACCCCGTGCACACAGCACGCTGCACACACCGCAGGAGCCGGCCGCAGGGCAACACGCAGCCCCAGAGCCCCCGCAGTGTCCGCAGCGTCTGGCTGCACAGCCCCGGCCTCCCGGCTGCAGCAGAAGCCACACGCGCTCCACAAAGGGCCAGGAGATAAACAGCCCCACTTCTGACCCCGGCTGTCTCCGCCACAGGCCCCCCCACTTTCTCTGTAGCCCCGCAGCTGCCACAGGCCCCCCAACTTTCTCTGCAGCCCCACAGTTACCACAGGCCCCCCCACTTTCTCTGCAGCCCCGCAGCCGCCACAGGGGATGTGCAAGCAAAAGTGTGCAAACGCCCTCCGTGGACACTGAATGTGAATGTCCCATCCTTTCCCACGTCTCCTTGGGATTTTTTCTTTTTCACACACGTAAAAATGTCAAAGCATCCTTAACTCCCAGACAGCGAGCCATCTGCCCACAGGCGGGGTGCTACCCCCGTGTGAAAAGCACAGGACTTTTCACAACGTGAGAGAGTAAGTTCTGGTGGCGGACACTGTACGAGGGAGCGGGGACTCAGAGAAGTCGCCGTTCGCTTCCCTCCACTTTCCTGTCAACCCCGAACCGCTCCAAAGTTAGTCCGTTACGTTTTAAATTAAAGGCAGAAACGTCAATAAGAAAACCACCCAAACCCCAGCATGCACAGGGGGGACCATGAACACCAAGGACCAGGAGAAGCAACAAGGAGGGGAACGTGGGACACGAGGAACGCCTCGGTAAAACGCGAACAGCAGAGCCGCGACTGCCACCTCGGCGGGACTTGTGGTCTCTCAGTGTGGGCGCCCCCGGCCCTGCTCCCAGGGGACCGACCGGGCGCACACCCCGGGGACGACACCGCGATGCAGGGCCCCTCACCCAGCGAGGACGCAGCCCAAGGCGTACACGGTTCCCTGGTCACCGCTTCCCGGTCAGCGAGCGTCACTGCCATCTCTGCACGAAAGCAGCGAAGCCCAAACCAAAGACAGAGCCTGTGAAAGGTCTGTCCCCGCACACAGCGCCAACGGCGGCAGGCCCTGGTGAGGGCGCCCCAGGAGCCGGCCCACGCAGGAGTCAGACACAACGCCACACTGGGGATGGAAACGCACCCCCAGAACCCGATCTGGACAGACAAACCCCCAGAGCCCGATCTGGACAGACAAACCCCCAGAGCCCGATCTGGACAGACAAACCCCCAGAGCCCGATCTGGACAAACCCCCAGAGCCCGATCTGGACAGACAAACCCCCAGAGCCCGATCGGGACAGACAAACCCCCAGAGCCCGAGCTGGACAAACCCCCCGAGCCCGATCTGGACAGACAAACCCCCAGAGCCCGATCTGGACAGACAAACCCCCAGAGCCCGATCTGGACAGACAAACCCCCAGAGCCCGATCTGGACAGACAAACCCCCAGAGCCCGATCTGGACAGACCAACCCCCAGAGCCCGATCTGGACAGACAAACCCCCAGAGCCCGATCTGGACAGACAAACCCCCAGAGCCCGATCTGGACACACCCCCAGAGCCCGATCTGGACAGACAAACCCCCAGAGCCCGATCTGGACAGACAAACCCCCAGAGCCCGATCTGGACAGACAAACCCCCAGAGCCCGATCTGGACAGACAAACCCCCAGAGCCCGATCTGGACAGACAAACCCCCAGAGCCCGATCTGGACAGACAAACCCCCAGAGCCCGATCTGGACAGACAAACCCCCAGAGCCCGATCTGGACAGACAAACCCCCAGAGCCCGATCTGGACAGACAAACCCGCAGAGCCCGATCTGGACAGACAAACCCCCAGAGCCCGATCTGGACAGACAAACCCCCAGAGCCCGATCTGGACAGACAAACCCGCAGAGCCCGATCTGGACAGACAAACCCGCAGAGCCCGATCTGGACAGACAAACCCGCAGAGCCCGATCTGGACAAACCCCCAGAGCCCGATCTGGACAGACAAACCCCCAGAGCCCGATCTGGACAGACAAACCCGCAGAGCCCGATCTGGACAGACAAACACGCAGAGCCCGATCTGGACAAACCCCCAGAGCCCGATCTGGACAGACAAACCCCCAGAGCCCGATCTGGACAGACAAACCCCCAGAGCCCGATCTGGACAGACAAACCCCCAGAGCCCGATCTGGACAGACAAACCCCCAGAGCCCGATCTGGACGGACAAACCCCCAGAGCCCGATCTGGACGGACAAACCCCCAGAGCCCAATCTGGACAGACAAACCCCCAGAGCCCGATCTGGACGGACAAACCCCCAGAGCCCGATCTGGTCAGACAAACCCCCAGAGCCCGATCTGGACAGACAAACCCCCAGAACCCGATCTGGACGGACAAACCCCCAGAGCCCGAACTGGACAGACAAACCCCCAGAGCCCGATCTGGACAGACAAACCCCCAGAGCCCGATCTGGACAGACAAACCCCCAGAGCCCGATCTGGACAAACCCGCAGAACCTGATCTGGACAAACCCCCAGAACCAGACCTGGACAAACCCCCAGAGCCCGATCTGGACAGACAAACCCCCAGAACCAGACCTGGACAAACCCCACAGAAAAAGAGAACGGGAAACAGAACACTCCGAGCGGCTCTTTCTGGGTGGGTTTTATCTTCTCCATTGTTTTTTATGGTGTTTTCCGTTCTGCAGTGAGAACAAACGAGACCCTATAACAAGAAAATACCAAGCCTTTTAGACAGGAGTGGGCGCCCGCAGTTATCCCTCGAGAATGGGGAGGGCTCCGGGCAGGCAGCTCGGACCTGGCGGGTCCCACTGGGCCAGTGGTCGGTAAACTCATTCCTCCACAGAGCCAAATATCAACAGCAGACGACTGAAATGTCTTCTGAGAGCCAAGTTTTTTAAACTCAAACTTCTTCTAACGCCACTTCTTCAACATAGACTCGCCCAGGCCGTGGTATTTTGTGGAAGAGCCACACTCAAGGAGCCAAAGAGCAGCATGTGGCTCGTGAGCCGCAGTTTGCCGATCACGGCACTGGGCGATGTGGGAATAAATGAGCCAGGCCCGCGCTGGACTGCCACTCGGGGGCGCTGCCTGCGGCCTCGGGGTTCTGAGCTGTGTGGGAGAAAAGAGCGACAGGAGGGGGGTGGAACGGGGCGGGGGGACCGAAGGCCCCCACAGCCTAGCAGGAGAGCCTGTTGGGGTCGCCCAGAGTGGGGGGCCCGGAAAGGTCCTCTGGGTCCATCTCCACGCCACAACGTGGGAAAAGGGGTTTTGTGATGAGCAGAGTAAGGACTGACCACATCATCCAGATGCAAGTGGAAGGATGCCCACCCCATCACCCAGCAGGCAGAGCGGGCATCACCCCAGGCTCCCCATGAGCCACTGTGGCTCCAAGGTCACGGCCCACGGACGGGCCCACCCAGAGGCCAGCACCCCCTCATGACGGACGCAGAGAACAGCCTCCCTCGGCTCCCGGACACCACGGCCAGCCCTGCTCCCCGCCGCGTCTCCCTTGAGCGGCCCCCCACAGGCAGAGCTGCCTGGCCCACCTCCCGGGCCTGCTGCCGCGTGGGAACGGCGGGTCCCGGCCCAGGCTGCCGTCCACGCTGCAGAGCCGAAGGCCATAAACAGCTTCGCAGCAGGCAGGCGGCCGGCTTATTTTTGTTTTTTAGCAATTGATGGAGTTTCTCCACTGCCCCCCTGGGGTAAGTGGTTGGACAAAAGCTAAAACCGCAGCCCAGCATCCTGGCCCAGGAAACCGTGCCGAGCGACCACAGGGTCACAAGGCACAGAGGAAGTGGCCGGGCCGGGCGCTGGCTCCGCTGGAAACCCGAGGCCCGAGCAGCTGTCCTCCGCCCGGCCCACCCCAGGCTCCCGGAGATGAGGCCGCAGCTGCCAGGAGTGGCGGGGGACCCCGCCGGCCCAGCTCTAAAACGGGGGTCGTTCCTCTGCCCAGGGGCCTGGGGCAGCCGAGAGCGGCAAGGCCAGTGTCAGCCTGGTGCCCCCCCTGCAGCCGGCCCTCCCTCCCGTCTCCAGGTGTCGGCCCCGCACTCGGTCCTCCGCCCCCTGCTCCTCCCCCGGCCCCTGGGGCCGCTCTCCTCCCGGTGGCACCTGACTTCAGCCCCTTCCCCACTTCCTCCCTGGGAGGCCTGAGTAAAGATGGGTGCCCTGCCCTGTCAGTGCGGCTCAGTGGTTAAGCACTGACTTAGGAACCCAGGAGGTCAGGGTTCGATTCCCAGTTAGGACACATACTCGGGGTGGGGGCACCATCCCCAGTGCAGGAAGCAGCAGATCAATGATTCTCTCTGTCTCCTCATCGATGTTTCTGTCCCTCTCTCCCTCTAGCTTCCTCTCTAAAACCAATACTATTTAAAAAAAAAAAAAACACACACACACACACAAAAAGACGGGTGGCCCTGAAACTCAGGCACGTGGGTGTGTGGGGCTCGAAAACAGTCCGTGACCTCGGTGGGGGAAAAGGCTGTGTCCCACCTCTCTGGCACGAAGCCATCCCAGCCGAAACCGGTTTGGCTCAGTGGATAGAGCACGGACTGAAGGGTCCCAGGTTCAATTCCGGTCAAGGGCATGTACCTTGGTTGCAGGCACATCCTTAGTAGGGGGTGTGCAAGAGGCAGCTGATCAATGTTTCTCTCTCATTCACTAATGTTTCTGCCTCTCTGTCCTTCTCCCTTCCTCTCTGTAAAAAATCAATAATGTGTATGTGTGTGTATATATAGATACACACACACACACACACACATATATATATATATATATTTTTTTTTTTTAAAGAAGCTGTCCCAGTGCCTTTCTGAGCCAGGCACAGCAGGACACCCTCCTAATAATCCCCTCTGTCCCCCGTGAGATGGTCTGGCGGGACGCAGGGACACGCCCCCTGCCCGTGGGGCCCAGGCAGGGTACGGGAGGGGTGGGGTACAGACAAGCCCGGGCTCCGAAGTGTGCCGGCCCAGGAGGCTCAGGAATAGGACTGCTGTCACCCAACCCACACGGTGGTGGACGTCCAAGTCTCGGATCGGCGAACCTGACGGAAAAGCCACCGCTCACGGCCAACGGCGGCGGAGCCTCCGCGGTCCGCACGGCTCAGCGCAAGGGCCCCGCGCCTCCCCGTGTTCAAGGCGCCCTCAGAGACGTGACCGTGTTGGACCCTCAGTGAGACACCTAGACTCTGCCTTTCGTTGGGGTTCCCACCAAATCCTGTCCCTCCGGTTAGCGAGGAGGGGAGAAGGACACGCCCCAAGGGCAGGGGGTGCAGTCGGCCAGGTTGTTCCCGAGCCACAGGCCCTCTTAGAGGTGACTGACCAACTTTCCCAGCACCTTCCTGGTCCTGGCGTTGGTCCCAAGGGAAGACAGAACCCCTCCCTGCCTCCCAGAGGGGCCGGGGTGTCTAAATGGAGGTCTGGGGCCAAGGGGACGGGTGCTCTGGGCAGCGGGCACAGCACAGGCAAAGGCAGAGCCCGGCGCTCAGAGGACGGGATGACAGGAGGAAACGGGGGGAAAGACCCTCCAGTCTCTCTGATGACAAGCCGGCAGCCCAAGGCGTCAGCCCCGCTGAACGGGGTGCCCTGCTCACCACCCCCGGCAGAGGCACAGGGCCACGCCCAGAGGAGCCTCGACAGGGAAGGTGCAGCCGTCACCCGACCCAGGGCGAGTGTGAGGAGCACCGGACCCGGCGGGGCAGGGCAGGCGGGGTCTTCCTCTGGGCAGCCTGGCCTCTGCCAGGACTTGGACCTCAGAACCCCAGAACTTGACTCCGAAGCAAGGGGAGACCTCTGGGCTCGGGGGCCGCCTGGGGCCAGGCTGCAGCTGGGCTGGGGCTGCCGAGGAGGGGGGACACCGGGCAGGCTGGGGAGGCAGGGCCCGCGTTGGGGTGGCCACAGCAAGCCAGAAAGGAAAGGGCTATTGGGTCTGACCCCCCAGCCCAGAGGACAGTCTTCTCTTTCCAGGAACGCTCTCCCCGCCTCATTCGCCTGAAACGTAGCTCGTCAGGCTCAGATACAGAGCACGTGCTGTGTGGTTCCGTTTCCACAGTGTTCCGGGGCAGACAGCGCTGCTCTCGCGCTGGAGGCCGGGCGGCGGCTGTGCTGCGGGGCGCGGCGGGCTCTGGGCGCGGGCGGGCTCTGCATCGGGCTGGGCGGTGGCCGCACAGGTTTACACAACCGTCACAGCCAACCAAACGCGCACTCGGACTCCGCACCCCTTACTGTCTGCAGGTTATGCCTCGATTCCCAACAAAATAAAAGCTGGTGCTCGGACTTGTCACCCCACTTCCTGGGACTGTGCAATCCCACCTTCTTGCCATTAAAAATTCACGGTCCAGCCGAAACCGGTGTGGCTCAGTGAATAGAGTGTCGGCCTGCGGACTGAAGGGTCCCAGGTTCGATTCCGGTCAAGGGCATGGACCTTGGTTGCGGGCACATCCCCAGTGGGGGGTGTGCAGGAAGCAGCTGACGGATGTTTCTCTCTCATCGATGTTTCTGACTTTCTACCTCTCTCCCTTCCTCTCTGTAAAAAAATCAATAAAGTATATATTTTTTTTAAAAAAGCAAAAAATAAAATAAAATTCACGGTCCACAGCGGAGAGCAGCAGCTGCCTTCTGTTTGCTGCGTCAATGCCAATCGGCTCGGGTGGCGGCGGTGACGGGGGGCCACAAGGGCCTCCTTTCTCTTCCCGTTGACCTACTTCCCTGATAAGCGACAAGACAGCCAGACCGGGAACAAATGCGCCCCTGATTCCTCAGCCCTGCGCCTCGGCTTAATCCGCCCGGACAGACAGATGGATGTGAGGGGCTTTGAGACGTCGGCCAGTTGTCAGTCTGCCCCTCGGGCCCAACAGGGGCGCCTCTGTTCCCCCTGCCTCGGCCGGCCACATCCCCGCCGTCTTTTTGTTTCCTGCGCCTGCGGACATCTGTTAAAACGACTTCTTGGCGAGGCCGGGCGGGCGGACCGTAAATCAGGCGTCGGAGCCTCCCGCCTGCCCCACAGCCCACGGTCTGGGTGGGGGACGGAGCGCCCGCCCGGCCCGGCCCGGCCCGGCCCGGCCCCCCTGGCGGCGGAGCACAGGGCCCGGGCACCCCCGTGAGCCATCCCCCCAGGTCGTTCAGGCCCGGAGCAGGGGGTGCACGGCCCACAAGACCCCCACGATGAGGAACGTGTGGGGACAACAGTCAAAACAACAGGGGCACGTCCCACCAAGAGCCGGCCGCGGAGAGGCTGGAGCGAGGGAAGCGGCGGCCTCCCCGGACAGGGGTGGTAACTCCCAAATAAGGCCCCGCTACTGCTGTTTTTAGCCCATTCCACATAATTGGAAAAACATGGGGGAAACCAAAGCCAGCTGGGCGCCTCAACGGGGAGGTGGGGGGAGCGGCTGCTGCGGAGGGGACAGGAGGCCAGGCGGGGGGAGGCGGGCACTGGGATCGGGGCCCAGCCCCAAAGGGCTCCTTGCGTGCTGGTTTCCAGGGACAAGAGTCACTGGGTACCCTCGAGTCCCCCTAAGCCGCTGGCAAATCTGGGGCCGCTTAGTGTGACTTCCTTCCTAGTCTCAAACCTCAGGACCCTCACCAGGGCCACTTATCAGGAGGGGCCGGGAGACCTGAGACAATGCACCCCGAGCCCAAAGGAAGGGAGTCCTGAGTCTCACACCCGGTCCAGGTGGACCCCACATCCTGTCCAGAAGGCATCCTGGACAACAGCCTCTCCTCTGACCGCTCCCCCCTCCCACACCTTCTCCCCCTCCATTCTCCCCCCACACTGTGTGGAAGGGAGTCCTCTGTGCTCCCATTTCACAGACGAGGAAACTACAGCCAGAGGGCCCGCCCCGTTCCACCCTTCCCTATTAGGGGGACGCTCGCACACCACTGGCAGGCCAAACCCGTTTACTGGGGTCCAAGCATCACCACCACCTCAGCCCTTTTCTTGGGGAGGGCACCGACCCCCTATATAAGGCTGGCTTTCATTCACTTTAAAATCAGGAAAAAACAGAATCCCTGCAAACTTTCATTTCAACACCATGACGCAGACCCCCGAAGCGAGAGTTCCAGGCCTCTAAGTCATGCCCGAGGCCCCAGTTTCAAATCCCGAGACCTTCGTGAAATTCTGATGCACGAGGGAGCCTCACGGGCCCCTGAACAGAAACTACCTGCAGGAGCCCCATCGGCCCACTCCTCCCCCAAATGCCCACATGCAGCCTGGCCCCAAACACCCCAAGTGGGCGAAGATGGCACCCAAGCCTGCAGGCAGCCACCCCTCCCTCTCCCAGAGCAGACATCACAAGCTGATCCAACACAGGGCTCAGCCAGGCATCACCAACCAACACCAGATGCAGATCCCTCTTAGTCCAGGATCCCTCCCCCGGCAGCGGGACTCAGCAGCAGCAAAACAGACAGAACAGAAACACCCAACAGGGAAGCAGGTTCCAACGGATTCCCACTCCTGAAAGAGCATGCCCGGACCGGCACCTGCAGCCCCGAGGCTCAGACCCCACCACAGAGAAGAGCGCCCTTCCTTAAAAGTAGTCAGAGCCCTAACCGGTGTGGCTCAGTGGACAGAGCGTCGGCCTGCGGACTCAAAGGTCCCAGGTTCGATTCCGGTCAAGGGCATGCACCTCGGTTGCGGGCACATCACCAGTGGGGGGTGTGCAGGAGGCAGCTAATCAATGTTTCTCTCCCATCCATGTTCCTAACTCTCTCTCCCTCTCCTTTCTCTCTGTAAAAGAAGTCAATAAAACATATGTGTTTTTTTAAAAGAAGTCAGAGTCTGAGCCCTCGATGCACCAAGCGCCTGGAGGTTAAGGGGAGAATAAAACGGTGGTGAAACACCTCAAGCCGAGGAAAGACAGGGCGTGTGGGAGAAACCAACTGAAGGGGGGGTGGAAAGGTCCCGTCAGGAGCCTGCTCTCCACCCGCGTCCCCGGTTATTACAGGACGACCCCACGGGGACGCACGGGGAGACCCTGCCTCGGCGGCGCCCTGGCCCCGCGCCTCACCTGCCTTGCACGTCTGGCCGTCGTCCTGCAGCTGCACGCCGGTGGGACAGGCGCACGTGTAGAAAGGCTCCCGCGGGGACAGCAGGCACAGGTGGGAACAGCCGCCGTTGTCCTCCTCACACTGCGTGTGGACTGGGGGACACGGGGCAGGGTGAGAGAAACTTCCAGAACCCCCCCCCAACGTCCTGGGAGCCCCAGTGTGTCCCTCTGCCCAATCGCCATCCTCCTGAGGCATCAGGGGCTCACCACGGCACCCCGTCCCGCCTCCCTGCCGACTCCCACCATGCCCAGCCACCAGCCCCACCAACCCCTCCCATTTCTCCCCGCCTCCCTGGGCATCTTCCCGCCCGGCCCCCAGTCTTCTAAGGGGCCCTCATCTCCTGCAGGGCCCCACAAAGAACACCTCCTCCAGGATCTCAGAACCTGCCCATACGGTCATGACGGGGACCCCCTGGAACAGCCCCACACTAGCCCTACAGGCCGCTCCCCTGCCCGCCCCTGCACTCGACACACCTCCCTCTGCTCTAGCAGACATCCCTTTTTCCCCCACTAGCCTGAGGACAGGCCTCCCCCAGACCACAGGCCCCAGTGGAGGTTTGGGGGGGCACCAGCCCCTGCCCTGCCTGCCGCCCCCCACCCCCACTCACTGTAGGGCTGCCGCTCGGGGCTCAGCACTTGGATGTCCATGGGCGAGTAGAGCGCGCGGAGGATCTCCTTACGCTTCTCCCCGGTCCGCTTGTTGCAGGCGTGGATGGAGCGGGTCTGCCAGTCGGTCCAGTACAGCGTGTCCCCCGAGAGCGTCAGGGCAAAGGGGTGCGTCAGGCTGCCCTCCACCACCTTCTGCCTGCAGGTGCGGAGGAAGACGGGGGTGCAGGGACCTGTTCAAAACCCAGTCAGACCCTGGGGCTTTAGGTCCACAGTCCCTTGTCTGCACACAGAAGTCTGGACATTGAAGGCGTTTTCTCCCGAACCCATGCGTGGCTGTGGGGCTATTTGTGGTCTTTCTGATTTCACGTAAGAGTGAGCACTTTACACCTCGCTATAAAAACATTCACATGCCCTGACTGGCTTGGCTCCGTGGACAGAGCGTCGGCCTGAGGACTCACGGGTCCCAGGTTCGATTCCGATCAAGGGCATGTACCCTGGTTGCGGGCACATCCCACAGTAGGGGATGTGCAGGAGGCAGCTGATAGATGTTTCTCTCTCATCGATGTTTCTAACTATCCCTCCTCCTTCCTCTCTGTAAAAAAATAAAATAAAATAAATAAATAAAATAAAAATGCTTGGGGTGCGATGTCAGATGAGGTGTGTGCGCTCTATGACGGTTCTAAGTAAGAGCTCTGAAGTCCTCAAGCCCCCAGGATTCAGACACAAGACCATGGGCCTGAGTTGAGGATGCCTGCCAAGCTCCAGTGTGGCTTGGCCAAGGCCCCGGTGGCAGCTGGGGTCCGGGGGGGGGGGGGGGCCCTGGGCCGGGCAGCCACTCACCGGAACGAGCCGTCCAGGTTGGCGCGGTGGATGAAGCTGAGCTTGGCGTCGGCCCAGTACAGCTTCTGCTCCTCCAGGTCGATGGTCAGCCCATTGGGCCAGTAGATGTCCGAGTCCACAATGACTTTCCGGGTGCTGCCGTCCATCCCCGCCCGCTCGATCCGGGGCGTCTCACCCCAGTCTGTCCAGTACATGTACCTGAGGAGGGGGCAGGGGACAGAGGTAAGAGAGCTGCTTTTTCTCTTTGTTTTCTGCCTCCACAAATGCAAACAGGAAACAGAGGGAATGAATGTGCCCCAAAGTCTCAGCCAGCAGAGACAACCAAAGTTTCGGGCCTGGGCTAGTATTACTTCCGACTGGTGTTCTAAGCAGTTCGCAATATGCTAATTTTTAACCGAGTTGGATAATCAAAATGTATTATTTCCAACCATTCTCATGAGCAATATATTCTGGGCACCCAATCTTTTCACTTACAGAAATTCTCCTTATTCTTTTCACGGCAATTAGTGCTATACGTTACTTAAATAACTTTGCAACGGGTGTTGGGATTGTATCTGACGTTTTGCAACTATGGCAACGCTGCAAACGGGCGTCTTCAAGACGAAGGCGCGTGGGGCGGAGCGCGGCTTCGCGCTGCACAGACACCGCGGGAGGACCTTACACGTACACTAAGCGAAAGCAGCCAATCTGAAATGGCCGTGCGCTGTGGGGTCCTGACCACATGACACCCGGGAAGAGGCAGAAAGGGAGACCAGGCAGAGATGAGGGCACCGGGCTGGGGGGTGCGGTGCTGGATGGGGGAAGGGAGACCAGACGGGGCACAGAGGACGTGCAGGGCGGTGACCTGCTCTGCCTGATGCTACGATGAAACCTGCCGAACACACAGTATCCACATGGAGTACAGGGGCTCCCCACCCTCCCCTCAATCCTGCTGGGAACCGAAGCCTGCTTTAAAAAGTGAAGTCTATTTTTTAAAAAAAGAAAAAAAGCCAAAACCGGTTTGGCTCAGTGGATAGAGCATCCGCCTGCGGACTGAAAGGTCCCAGGTTCGATTCCAGTCAAGGGCACGTGTGCCTTGGTTGCGGGCACATCCCCAGGAGGGGGTGTGCAAGAGGCAGCCGATCCATGTTTCTCTCTCATCGATGTTTCTAACTCTGTATCTCTCTCCCTTCCTCTCTGTAAATAATATTTAAAAAAAAACAAAAAACAGCACCACATGAGTGGAGTGGACACTGAGCTATCACAGCAGGTGCTCCTGGGTGGGATGGGGGCGGGGGGCTTGGCTTGGCTCATCCACATTCTCAAGTTTCCATCGAGGGCACCCACCCACACAGAAGCTCCACCTCCTCAAAGGCTTCATCCGACGTCCCAGCAAGTGAACGAAGACCCTACGTGCGACCCCAGGCAGCCAGGGCGACAGGCTCAAACCCACCAGCGCCCAGAGACTGTCTGTTTTCCAGACGGGGCCCCACCTGTCTCGTCCACCTGAGTCTCTATGCAGAGAAGGGGGGACGGGGCCAGATTTGCGGAGCCCCTCGCCCACTCGGGGTGCATGAAGCTCCCCGGTGGCGTGGTCTCCCCAGCCCCGCCCCCTGGGGTGGGCATGGGTCCTGGCCGTCAGCAAATGTCGTCACCCCGCCTCAGCGACTGCTGCAGACAGCGGCTCGCTCACACTGGGCCCAGGGGGTGAGTTGGGACCTCAGCTGGGAGGGCAGGGGCTCCCGGGGGCCACCTGTGCCATCGCCCGCGGGGCCCGCCCAGTCGGAGAAGGCAGTGCCCACGACAGACGTGAGGTGAGTCTGAGAACGGAGTCACCCCGGGCGCCCATGGGCTCTCTCCTGTGTGAGCCGCTTCCCTCTGCGCCAACTCGGTGCCCCCGCCGCTCGCGGCCTCCATGTCTCCAGAGGTCAAACCACATCCCCTTTCAGCAAAGCCCGCGCTGCCATCCCTCACGACCGGTACACACACAGCTGCCAGGTGCCCCCCAAGGGAGCCCTGCGGGGACCTGAGGCCCCCCTTTCCGTGGGGTCATGCTGGCTTCTTGAGATGGGTCGTCTCTGAGCCGGAACCAGCACCGCCTTCCCGGGAGGAGCTTGGGAATGAGCAGGCGCTTCGTACAAAATGCACCGCCTCCCCCCTGCACAGTGGCCCAGAGCTCCCCAGCCCGGTGGAGCAGACAGGGGGGAGGGGAGAGGGAGGGGCACCTCTCCGAAAGGCTGCCTTCTCGGTCTCCTTTGCATCCAGCGAGAACCAAGACACGGGGGGAGCGGGAGGCCCGTTCCCACGGGGCCGATGAGAGAACGAGGCTCTGCACGCTGGCCGCCCGGGTCACGTGCCGCGGCGGCTCCGGTGAAGGCCAGCTCCGGCCATCACATGACTCAGCCTCTGCCAGCAGCTGGGGGGGGGGCACTTTTCCTGGCAGCCCCAAGCTCGCAGGTGCTGGCGGCCAGCTCGGCAGAGGCGGCCGCCAGCCCAGCGCAGGGGCCAGTCCCTCCCCTGCCGCCTGGAAGGGCCCGGCCCTCCTGCTG
This sequence comes from Antrozous pallidus, assembly GCA_027563665.1. Taxonomy (NCBI): domain Eukaryota; kingdom Metazoa; phylum Chordata; class Mammalia; order Chiroptera; family Vespertilionidae; genus Antrozous; species Antrozous pallidus. Next base: position 6,688,572 of record CM050520.1, on the reverse strand, counting down.
CCCGCCGCCCCCCCGCCCCCCCCTCCCGGCTGCCGCCGCCCCGAGGGAGCAGGAGCGTAAATCTCCGAGCGATCCCCCTCGCGCGATCCCCTCGCCTCCGCGGCGGCCAGCGGGACCGGCCAGAGCGCGCAGGCCCGGCCTCCGGGAGGAGCGAGATTCACATTCCTTCCCCCGAGTTTCATAACAGAGGCCGCGGGTTTCCTTAAATGGGGACCGTGCGAGCCGCCCGCTTCCAGGGACGTGCTGAGCGCGGCCACAGGCCCGGCCAGAGTCCACGGAGGAAAATCCACTTCCGAGGGAAAGCGGTGGGCCCGGCTCCGAGCAGAGGCTGCGGTTGCGGTTGTGTTATTTTAGGGAAGGGCCGCTCTGCACTGTAAAGAGGGGGCTGGGCTGTAGGCCGGCTTCACTCGGAGGCCCGGAGCCGCCGCAGCCCCTCGGGGACTCGGGGCCAGCGGGTCCTCCCCAGGGCCCACTCTGCCGCCCCGACGCTGCACCAAGGCCTGCTTCCGGGGTCCGTGGCTGCCCAGCAGTGGGCTCTTGGTCACACGCACACTGAGGTGCACACTGGAACTGGGCGCCTTCCTTCCTGATCGTAGCCAGGGGTGCCCCCCCCCTATCTGGGGGAGGACCCTCGTGGGGGACGGGTCACGGGTAGGCACAAGGAGATGGCAGGAGCTCCAATGGGACTGGGAGGAGGCAGAGCTGCTCCTTGCCACCTTGTGCTTGAGGCCAGGATGGAGGACAAAACCCGCTGTCCCCACTCGCACAGGCAGCATCCCATCCCAGGACTCGGAGACCAGGACCACGGCTCCCAGGGACGGCCTGGACTCCTCCCTCCCAGGCAACATGGTGCCTCGGGGGACAGAGCACGCCTCTTCACCTCCACCACAGTGCAGAGGGATGGGGAGCCGGGGTCCAGCACTCTCCCTGCATCACCTGGCGAGTGGGGGAGACCACAACTGTCTGCACCCCCTCGCTCATCACACCCACTCCTGGGGCAGGGCAGGCAGCCGTGGTCTCCCCCACTCGCCAGGTGATGCAGGGGAGAGTGCTGGACCCCGGCTCCCCATCCCTCTGCGCTGGGGGCCTCGCAGTCCTGCCCAGGATGCCCACGCAGTCCACTCTGCCCCTCGGCCAGAGGTGGGGCCTAGGCTAGTCTGGGGGAGAATTCTGGGGCCGGATCGGAAAGGATTTCGAATATTTAACGAGAAAAGCCAGAGCAGAGGCTGGCCGGCTCCCAGCGGAGGAACAGGCACAGCCTGCCTGGCCGGGAGGGAGCGTGAACACCGCTCCCAGCTCCCAGCCAAGCACCACGTGCCTCACGGCCAAGGCCAAGGCCAAGCGCCGCCCAGCAACACGGCCAGAGGCCCGGGAAGAGGAGAGAAAGCTTCACGTGGACAAGAGACTGGATGTCGGGTGGGGGAGCGCGTCCCGTTAACAGCAGCAAACACGGATCGAAACCACCCAACATTCCTGGTGTTTGCTGCGTGACCTGGGACCCGGTCACACCCCAGCACAGATGGGGGACACGGAGGCACGGAGCAGCGCCCCCTCACCTCCGCTTCCTGTCTTTCCCTCCAGTCCACAGGCAAAGTGCCAGCCAACCACTGGTTCTGCCTCCACCGTTCAACCCCCACTCAGGGCGCAAGCTGGGGTTGCGGGCTCGATCCCCACTAGGGGGCGTGCAGGAGGCAACTAACAGAGGATTCTCTCGTCACTGGTGTTTCTTTCTCTTCCCCCCCTCTCCCTTCTTCTCTGAAATCAGTAAAAATATATTTAAAAAGGAAAAGAAGCCGAAACCAGATTGGCTCAGTGGCTAGAGCATCCGCCTGCGGACAGAAAGGTCCCAGGTTCGATTCCAGTCAAGGGCATGCACCTTGGTTGCGGGCACATCCCCAGTAGGAGGTATGCAGGAAGCAGCCAATCGATGTTTCTCTCTCATCGATGTTTCTGACTTTCTATCCCTCTCCCTTCCTCTCTGTAAAAAATCAATAAGCTATATTAAAAAAAAGAAAAAGAAAAAGCAACATGGGCTCAAGTGAGGGAAATCATGACCTCACGCCATCCCACCCCACCAGGGGGGGCCGCTGGGTTTACCCGTGCGCGGGGTCCAGGGCGATGGCCCGAGGCTGGTCCAGGTCCTGCCAGAAGAGGACCTTGCGGGACGTCCCGTTGAGGTTGGCCACCTCGATGCGGTTGGTCTCGGAGTCCGTCCAGTACAGCTTCTTGCCGACCCAGTCGCAGGCCAGGCCGTCCGGCGACACCAGCCCCGAGATGACCACGTTCTGCACGGCGGCCCCCGTCTGGTTCAGGACGGTCTGCTTGATGGCCTCCTCGCTCACGTCCGTCCAGTACACGGTGCCCTGGGAGAACTGGAAGTCCACCGCGGCCGCGTCCTCCAGCCCGCTGACCACGACCGTGGACTCCAGCTTGACGCCACCAGCGTCCACCAGCCGCACGTCCCGGCGGTTGGCAAACAGCAGCAGCGGCGAGGCTGTGGGGACAGAAGCAACCGTGAGGACCGCGGGCCACCGGGCCGGGGCAGCCGGGGCACACAGCCCGGGGAGGGGCTACCCACACCCCCACCCCGCCTGAGCCCCAGGCCCTCCGTCCTCCTTGCCGCTCCCTAAGGCGCTGCTGGGAAGGGAGGGGTCAGACAGGCCCACACCTGGCCACTCAGAGGCCCTTTCGGAGCAGGTGCCCACGGGGTGCTGTCACGGGCCCTGGGGCGTCCCCCCGACCAGGGTGGCCCAGCCCCAGCCCCAGCCGGGGAACCCCCTGCGGAAGCAGGCAGGGAGAGGGTCGGCACGCCTCCTTCTACTCTGAGCCAGCGTCTCTGGTCCCAGGAGGGAGCAGGCTCCCGAGGCCAGAGGTATCCCCGGTGTGACGTCACCAGGTGGGTGGCCCAGACCCGGAGTCGCCAGCGGCTGCTTTCCAGCCAGAAAGGAAGTGGCGGTGGGCATGCCCAGGGGGCGAGTTGCCAGCCCAGCGCTGGGGACAGAAGAGCCCCAGAGGTGACAGCAGCGGGCTGTGCGGGAGGCGGGAGGCGGGGAGGGAGCTCTGAGAAGCTGCCTGCAGCCACCCAGATCCTGGCTCCGCTCCGTTTGTTCTCCCCGAACCGGAAAGACCGCATTTCCCCTGCGGTTGACACTCTGGGCCGCTCAGGTGCACCCTTCAAAGGCCCGGGAGGGGGTGTTTTCCATTTTCTGTGCTTTCCCTGCGGAGGGAGACCGGGGAGGGGCGGCTCCTTCCTGCGTGGAAGACAGAAGCTCGCTTCCTCAGCGTTCGGAGACACCCCTGCACACCCAGTCACGGGGAGCACACGGCGAGGGGGCCTCTGCGTGGGTGGCTGCCGCCTCCCCCAGCTGGCCCCGCCTCCCCCGGCTGGCCCCGCCCCCAGCTGGCCCCGCCTCCCCAGCTGGCCCCGCCTCCCCAGCTGGCCCCGCCTCCCCCAGCTGGCCCCGCAGCACCTCCCTCTGGTCCCCTCCTCAGGGCCTGGGCCACCCCTGCTCACGTGGCCCCGTGCCAACGAGGGCCGGGTGCCCCAGCTCACGGGGGAGACGGGTCCTCCTCTCCCACAGGTGGGGAAAGGCGAGGAGGACAGGCGGACAGAGGGAGGCCAGGCGATGTGGTGGGGACAGGCCGGCAGGTGGGAGGAGGAGGGGCCAGCGAGGTCAGAAGGGCGTGGTGAGTGGCGAGTGGCGTGCAGGGGGCTCAGACTCCATCTGTGCGCACTATAGAACAGAGAGCCCCCCACCCCCCCCCACCCCCGTGTCCTCCATTCCAGCGGGATCAGACCAGCAGGGGCTGCCATCGGGCAGGAGACGTGGCTCCGGGCACACACACTGTGTGTGGAAAGCAGAGCGGGCAAAGGGCTGGGTGTGCCTGTCACTAAGATGGCCTCCCCAAGAACGTGGCACCGGGCAAAGACCTGGGGGGCAAGGGCGGCCTGGAGGGAGGTGTCCCTGCGGAGGGAACAGCGGTGTGAATGCCCCAGGAACACGTGGGAGGCAGGCAGACCGGTGCTCGTGCCTACCCCAGGGACAGGCCCGTGGGCCCAAGACCCCTCCTCTCACAGCCCCCACGTCAGGGGTCGCAGCTGCACATCTGCCAGATAAGAAGACCCTCAGAGAGGTGCCTGTTAGTTGGAGCAGCGTCCTGTGCACCACAAGGTCTCAGGTTCGATTCCCTGTCAGGGCAAAGACTAATAAGGTGGGAGTTCGATCCCTGGTTGGATTGGTTAATTAGTTAATTGATGTCTGTCTCTCTTTCTCCCCTCTCCTTCCACTCTCTCTAAAATCAATTAAAAAAAAATAACAACACAAAACGTATCTTCAGTTGAGGATTTAAAAACACACAAAAGGTGCCCTGACCTGCCCAAGGTCACTCCACCCAGGTGGTCTCCTGACGGGTGGCCTGAACTGGGGGCAGGGGACGAAGCAATGCCCCGTGAGAGGAAAGAGAGGGGACAGGGGGAAAGCTTGAGCCGCCGCCAGGCCACCACCGCGCTCCAGGACCAATCCGAAGGAAGGAAACGGTCCCCGTCACAACATTCACTGCAGCCTTATTTGTCATGAGAAAAAAAACAAGCAAAATAGTTCCAATATCAGGATAACTAGACTGTGCTCAGGGGAACGTTGTGTCCACTGAAGCATTAAGAAAAGGATGGCAGTAACATGAGAAAACGTTCCGTCAAAACACACACACTGCCTGTGGCTCTCCACCCGGGCGTACGCTGGGGGGTTCAGAGGAAGTGCGAGGTGGGGACAAAGTCTGACGAGGAGACGGGGCCAGGGAAAGATGACCTTGTTGAGTCTCCGGGCAAACGTGTTCTGAATGTCTAAACCCCATATTCCACTTAAGTCTCTATGGAATGATCGGCACTTTTTTTCCAGGGCCAACAGACGGGGCCAGCCTCCCGGGGTGAGCTGGGAGCCAGCTCAGGGCGCCGGCTCAGAGCGGGACCGGCTCAGCCCCAGGCCTCTCGGACCTCGACAAGCGGTCTGTGAAATGGGGACATCCCCGCACCCCCGCATCGGGACAACGCATACACAGGCTCCGTCCGGCCACAGCACGTGTTAAGCGCCGGATACACACCAGCCAGGCTGCGGAGGGGCAGTTGTCACGAATACCGCGTCTCACCCATCCAGCCCCAGGCAGCTCTGCTACAAAGGGAAGTGCTTCGATTCAGACTCCGGTTCGAATCCCAGCCCGGCCCCCGGCTGGGAGGTCTGGAGCCAGACTTTCCAGCAGGAGCCTCAGGTTCCTGGCTTACAAAGCAGGGAGTGGTGGCTCCTCTCAAAAGGCAGGCTGGCTGCTGTGGCGAGCAGTCCGCAGCTCCTCAGAGGCCACCCGGCACAGCCGCGCCTCGGCCCACCCCGAGAGGTCCCTGAAGACAGGGACTCAGATAAACAGACACCCCTGTTCGCAGCAGCGTGGTTCACCAGCGCCAGCAGGCGGGCACCGCTGGGCGTCGGGAGCGGAGACACCGGGCGTGCTCTACGGAATGTCACTCGGGAACGCAGTACGGACATGCACAGCCGAGGCGTGAAAACATGACGCTGCGTGAAGAAGCTAGCCACGTATCACGATGACCCCGTGCCAAACCGGCCAGTCCGTACAGACAGATGGTAGCTCCGTGGTTGCCGGGGGGGGGGGGGGGAGGAGGAGTGGCGGGCGTTTTGGGGGGTGTGGGAATGTCTGAATTAGGTAGAGGTGGTGGCTACACAACACGGTCGGTGCCTGAGCTGAGTGCTGCTCACGCATTCACTGTAAAATGCTGATTTTAGGTGACGTGATTCTCACCTCGATAAGTGATTTTTTAAAGGCATCGCTGCGCCCGGAGCCCACTGATTTCCCCGTCCTGGCTTCCCAGTCTGCTTCCCAGACTCGTTTCCGTGACCCCGAAGTACATGGCCCGGCTCGGCACGACCCTCAGGACACCCCCTACAGCCCTGTGGGTTCTCCGTGCCTCCCTGGCAGGCAGTGGGAGCAGAGGGAGGGTGAATCTGACTTCCCAAGACCCTCTGCCAGTCGGTGCCAAAGGCTTGTCCCCCCTCTGCCGGGGCCAGGACCCGTGACTGACTAACCTCCAGGCCCAGCCCGGCAGAATCGCCTGAGTCCCTGCGCCAACAGCCCCACTTTAACCCGTGTGAGCATAGCCAGCTCTTCTATACAGAATTCGTAACAGATGTGTGGGGCTCCATGCCCCCGCCTGTGCTTTACACTGTTCACATGGTTACACTGAACACAGCCCGGCTCAAGGTAACCCAATCCCCCGCTACTGCGCCGAAGCCAGCCGCGTTGGAAGAACACGCCTTATTGACGTTCACCAAGCGTTACATTGCTCACTGAGCAGGCCGGGGCCTGGCGCGCACCATGGATTCACCCGTCAGGAACGGTCCTTTGTCCCATGCCAGCCCCGGGGGGAAGGCAGAGGGAGGGAAGGCAGCGTGGGGCCACATTCGAGGAGCCTGCAAGGGCTCTGTAATTGCCCCAGGCCAGGACATTGCGCGCGCGCACGCGCACACACACACACACATGCACACACATCCTAGGGAAGAAGAACAGGCAGATGAGTGACATGGACAGGCGGTGCCTGGCGCCAGGGAGAACGCGCTGTCAGGGGCCCCGGCAGGCTTCTGGGAGGAGCCAGCGCAGCTATGGGTGGCCTGGCAGGCTTCCTGGAGGAGGGGAGACCGGAGCCTTCAAAGATGAACAAGACTCAGCAAATGCTGAGCAAGCCCTGGCCTGACACCAAGATGCTCTACGCGCTCACGTTAATGAATCCCACTCACCTCGGCTCTTAGACCGTTTTCGTGCCGCCTACCAGCTCCGAGTGCCTCCTAGCTGGACTTTCTCAACCTGGTTATTCCCGCCCGAGACCCACCCTCCGTGCCACCTCGTGCCCCGCCCCCAGGGGCAGGAGTTCCTGCTTGCCACCTCTGCCCGGGGCCACACCGCCAGGTATGCCTGGGCTGCTCCCACCCTCCCTCCTCTGTCCTATCTGCCCGTCTAGCCCTGCGCCCAAACCAGCCGCCCAGGTACCAGGCCTCTGCCCTCTGCCCAGCACCTGCCCCGCCCCGCCCCGCAGGTCGCGCCTGATCACCCTGCCAGGCTGTCAAGAGCCCACCACGCCCCCTTCCGTTTTACAGCCAGCCTCCCAAACCTACAAACTTCTGTTGCCATTTTTTATGGCATTTCACATGATGTTTACAGTGTAAAAAAGCAACGTCACAGCTTAGCTGGGGGCAGGGGGCAGGGGGCAGACAGAGATACAACGTTGTTATATTGTAGGAAAGCGGCTTCAATCCATAAATTACGGTGGGAGCCCAACAATGTACTTAAAACTCCTGAACTGGACACTCGGGTTACGATGGTGAAGTTTATGTTACGTGTAACTTACCACAAGTCAAAACAACATAAAAATAAAAAACAGGGCGCAGTAGGAGTATAGGCTACTACAAGCTACTAAATAGAATGACTTGGAACGACGGCTCCGGCCTCCACGGGCTGTGTCTGTGTCGAGCGCTGTGAGTGCACATCGTTGGGTTAATGCTGAGCCCCGCCTGCAGCTCGCTCAGCACACAGTTCCCCGCGAGCGCTTCTGAATGGTGACTGGTCGTTAAGGCAAAGCTACAACATACTGTTTATTTGCGTTTTTAAACCAGTGCAGACGCCTCGGTTCCCAGTTCCCTAAATGGGTTCGGAGCCAGTACTCCTGTTTCCCGGCCCTGGTGGGTGATGTTTAGAAGCCGTGACCTGGGCACTGGGGGTGCTCGCCGCTGCTGGGGGTGCTCGCCGCTGCTGGGGGTCACTCCCCCGGTCTTCCCGGGAGACAGAGCCAGGAAACCCGCCCACGGCCATCCGCTCCCCTCCCAGGCTGCACTTGGAGGGCATCCCTGGTGCTAGGATGTATTCACACCCCCAAACCAATGCCAACAGGGCTGCTCGGCCACTCCTGGGCTCGTTCAGCGCGAGGCGGAACCCGCAGCCGTGTCCTCTTCGCCGTCTGGTTACCGCACCTCCCCTGCCCCCCCTCCCCCTCCCCCGCCGTCACACGTCCGTGCCTTTTGCTGCCGATGTCACTGCCGGAAGCGGTGCCGGCAGTGCTGGGGTGCCGTCTTGTGCTTGCAAACCTGAGAAGGGGCGACGCCTCGCGGGGAGCCGTGTGCTGAGCAAGCTGCAGGCGTGGGCTCAGCGGTAACCGAACAACAGACACCAACAGAGCGCCCGACACAGACACACGCACGAGGGTGTGTGCTGATGGGGGTGAAGATGCTGGGCCAGGGGCTCGCAGGACCGAAACCCGTGCTTCCGCCGGAGCTATGGGTCAGTGTCACCGAACTCAGTAACTCGATAGAACGTGAGTGCCACATACGATAAGAATTAACTATGTATATATGTGCACTTTTACACACATTTTCACTATTCCTCCGTGTGTGCACGGGCTGGCGTGCGGTAAAATCCACGTGTCTGTGGCTGTCCTGCTGGCTTTCAACACGTCCTCAGGGGACTGACCGTCCGCTTTCTGCGCTTGTCAGTACTCTCCAAGCAGATGGCTGGTGTTTGTCTGTATATTTACTTCCGCTCAATATAACCACCTCCCAACCACCCCTGCAGCCTCGGTGGGCCCGCCCCCCCTCCCTTCTCAGATGCAGACACCGGCCACATCGCACTGGTCCCTCTACGCGGCACCCCTCGCCACACCCCTTCATCGAACGCCGGGCACCAGCATTTCTACACGGGAGGGGGCGGGAGGGGCATGTGGGGAATCGTATGGAACCTGCAGTCCACTCGGGAGGTGGCCGCTCCGGACACTGTCCTCCCCCCATGAACATCGGTGCGGGTCTCCCTCCGTGTCTTTCTGGATTGTTGTATTATTGTTGCTTACACTCTTGGCCACTGTTACTCAGACACAATTCTAGGTGCTTTCAATCAGGTTCGTCGTCATTTTATAAAAACTAGCATGACTGCCAAGGAGACAGAAAAATTCCCACAGATCTTATGGCAAAACATGATTCTCAAAGGAGCCTGGGGGGCGGGCGTGCCCGGGGCTCCCGCCCGGCAGGAAAGTCCGATTTCCCGTCTCAGAGGAAACGCGGGAAAAACACCGAGCCCTCTGGCCGAAACGCAGACCCTGTGCGGTCCGGTCCCACGAGGGCGTGCGAAGCGGCCCGGCTCGCCCCGAGGGTCCGCTCTCGGCTCCGCTCTCGGCTCCGCGTGCTCTGGGAGAGCCCGCACTTGGCTGCCCGGAGCAGAGCTCAGGGGCCTCAACATGGCTGCAAACCGCACGCCAGCCTCCTCGGAAAACCAGGCCTGAACTTCGCAGGGAACGTTCCTGAGGAAGGTGGGAGTATGCACACCACAGTCACTTTTTAGGTGACCCCCCCTCGCCCTCCTCCCCACGTCCCGTCCGGCCCCCGGCTCAGCAGCGGCCACGTGAGCCCGGGCAGCCGGCCGGACCTCCATTCCAGCGACAGAACCCGCGTGTCTCTCGCTTTCCCAGCCAGCCAGCGCCCGGCCACAGCTCCACAGTGGTCCACGTGTGCGAAAGCAGACTTGACATTTACGACAGTAAATGACAGTAAAACCTTCCGTCTCCCTGAACCGAACAGATGTCCTGCCTTTTATGGAGAGCTCCGCACACTCCATCCTGCGGGCCTGAGGGGCTGAGCCAGGCGGGACCCTGAAACCATCTCCTCACGCCCGATGGCTCCCCTCGCCCCTTCAGCTGAGCCGTCACAGCCTCCCATATAGCCACGCGCCTAAGGGAACACTCCCAGCGTGGCCTCGGCAACCCAGGCTCCCCTACCTGGATCCCACCGAGACTCCAACAGACCCCAACCTTCTCACCTCCATGCTGTTTGCTGTTCCCACCCCCACAAACCCTCCACGGCCGCTACACCCGGCCCAGGTGACAGCTGGGGCCTCGATGGACCTGCCCAGCACGCCCCACCCCCCTGAACGCGCTGTCTGAGCTTCCAGAGAGACCCACGGCCCGCAGCTCAGGGCAGGGATGGCTGATGCCACCCTGGGGCCCACGCAGAGCAGGGCCCGGCTCCCAAGGGGCTTCTGGGGGGGAGGGCCGCTTCCCCCCCATCCCAGGGGTCATCGCGATAACTACCGATCGATCGACCGATTCATGAGCTGCCGGCAGTGTGTAAACGTACTGACCACAGACCACAGTCTGCTCCAGATCAGGCGGAGGCAGCCACGGTGGGCACCGGACTGCACCCCGGCCCCGGAAACGGCCCACCGCTCCCTACACCAAGGCTGCTCGGGCAGGAAGAGCTTGTATCACAGCCACCGGACGGGGAGTTCAGAACCCATGACTGGACCAGCCCCTCCTGGGTGGGGCGGGCAGGTGAGGGCTGGGAAGCCATTGGGGGAACCTTCTAGAACAGGGGAAGTTCGACTCTCAATCTGGGTTAACGCAGTGCGCTGGGGGCGCTGCTCTCCTGCAGTCTGCAAACGGCAAGGGCTGCAGAACAAAGGCTACCAACTCTCTCCCCAACCCCCCAGGCCCAGCCCAACACAGGGGCGGCACCCTGCTCCCCACTCACCTAGCACCTACCCTCGCCTCACACCTGCCTCTTACCTGGGGGTCCTGGTGCCTCCTTCCTGCTCCCCACCCCCACTCTCCTCCATCCACAAACCTGCCTCGGGCCCCTCAGCCACCCGGGCTCCTTCTCCCCGTCCTGGCTCAGTCACCCCATTCTCAGTCTCTCTGGTCCACACACACACACAGGCACACACACTCACATGGGCGCACACACACACGCACACGCATACGCACACACACACGCACACGCACACGCGGCTCTATAGGAAGGCAGCAATTAACCCCGAGGCTCAGGCAGGTTTCCAGAGCAGGGCCCACATTGCAAAGGTCAGGGAAGCAGGCAAGCAGGAAGCAGCCAAGGCCAGTCTGGGGGGTGGAGCAGGAAAGAAGAAATCAGTTGCAAAAGATAAAAAGAAAACCTTGGAGCACAAAGAACAGGACAAGGGCCTCCCCGCCTCCATTACAGGGAGACGCGCTGCACGCAGTGGGGGCTGGGCCCGGGGCAGGGGGGAGTGCTCTGCTGCAACCCGGGCCTCTGCTCCAGCCCCAGCCTCTGCTCCGGGAGGAGCCTGGGCAGCTGCTCTGGGAAGTCCTGGGAGACCCGCAGAGGCCCAGGACCCGAGCAGGCCCACTCTGTGCCTCCCGGAGGGACCCCTGGGTGTCTGGCGAGGCAGCCCAATGCTCCCAAAGGTCACTCTGAGGTCCTGACCCTGGCCCAAGTGACCTGGGCCCCTTCCAGAAGGGACTGTGTGGCCCTCATTCCCACCCAGCAGAGGGTCACCCCTAATACAGGGGATGACCATCAGATGGTCATTGAGTCCTCCCACCTTGCAACTCTCTGCACCAGCTCCTGGCCCCCAGCCCAGCACCCACACGGGACACACACCCTGGGGTGGGCAGAGGGAGAAACCAGCACTGCTGCAGACCTGCTGCGTGCCAACCCCCCTCGGGCTGCCCCAGGGGATCCCGGCAGCCCCCAGGGAGCAGCGGTCTTATCTCATTTCCAGCCGGTGCAGATTCAGCTCTGACGGGTGACACAGCCCACGGAGGCCACGCAGCCCACGGAGGCCACGCAGCCCACGGAGGCCACGCAGGCGTTGGGCAGAGCTGGCAGCAAGGCCCCCATCCTAAGCTGGGCTTTTCCTCCTCGACCTCTCACAGCGCCACATACTGCCCTTCCGATTCCAGACTCTGGACACAGGCGAACCGCTTCTGGCGTGTCACGACCGCTGCAAAGGCTCTGAGAAGTCCTGCACACAGTGAGGAAGCCCGGCTCACCTCCCACACCCAGGATTCCCCACCTGGATCTGCGCACAAAACACTGGGCAGCGCTGACCCAGGCGACACATCTTAAAAACACCGGCCGGAGGCAGCGTGAGACGGAAAACAAACGGACGCTGGACAGGACGCGTCCGCAGGGACCTGGCAGGGGCACAGGAACCCCAGCACGCTGGCGATCGCCACCTCCGTCCCCAGCACCTCCACGCCTTCTCACAAACCAGACAGATGTCCCCAAGCCTGGGGGCCGCGCCTCGGGCGTCCCACTCTCCCCACACCACGGGCCACCTTCTGGCCACGGCCAGGGCATGTCAGCCTTGAGGAAGGGGCTTCTTCATTTGGTTGCCGGGCAACCGAGTGCAACAAACCAGCCCAGACACAAAGGACCCAAAGTCTCCAGGGTCCACATTGGTGAGGACACATCCCGTCCCCCAACACGGCGCAGAACCGGGGGACCCCCGCTGACCAGGACGCAGGCCGCTGAGCCCCAGAGCTGGTTGGGTCTGATCAGGGTCCAGCAAAGGAGGACAGCCCACAAGAGGCCCGTTACTGAAGCCAAATCAGCTTTCCAAACCCTGCCCGTTAACAGGGCGGAAGTCGGGGTCTGGTCACGGAACGCTGCTCAGCAGAGCCTTTCCTGTGAGGGAAAGTGCTGCGCCCCGAAAGCCATTTCCCCTCTAAGTATGTTTTAATTGGGCAAGTGTATCCATTTCACCGCAGCCGCCGGGCAGGTGCTGACAGAGGGGAGGCGAGCAGGGAAAAGGGGGTGCAGGGGCCTGAGAGGGAAGGAAACAGGCGGCCAGGGCTCACCAAAGGGCACGTCTGTCTGTCTGTCTGTCTGTCTGTCTCTCTCTCTCTCTCTCACACACACACACACACACACACACACTGCAAGCCCTCATTTAGCAACTATGGAATGCTACAGCTCAGTGATACCTAGGACAAGCTTGTAGAGAATATGACGTTTGATTTATATCCGCAAATGTGCGTTCTCTCTAATTAGAAGGTTTAGGGCAGCGCAGGGAAAAATATGTATTTCAGAGTCCCAGTTTGACTTGCCAGAAACCAGCCTGTTCCTAACATTCTTATTTTCGACAAAATATAGCATTCTGATTACATAGCATTTCGGTTCAATGGCTCCCAGCCTGCCAGGCTCCCGGAAGTGGCCCAAGACCAGGGCAAAGACGGAGAGACGCGGGCCAGGGATCCAGCGACGGGGCCCGCGGAGGGGGCGAGGGGAGCTGGCGCTGGCGGTCCATCCTGGCGGGAGGCAGGTCAGCCGCTTTCGCCCCGAACCCTGAGGCCCCGTTGGAACAGGCATTTGGTTCATACAGGAGGCGGCACCACCCGCTCCGGGCCTCGGTTTCCACACCTGTCCAACAAGGTGCCTGAGGTCTGGGCCCCACAGCACACTTACTTAAACGCACCGGGGACCCCTCGGCTGGCTTCCTTTAGAGATTAAAAAAAACACCACTTTATAATTCAAATAGCAATTCAGAGACAGGCACTAGAGCTACGGTCTGCTGACATCAGTGCCCCATGACCCTGAGCAAGGCCATGGGCTCTCCCAGCCTCAGTTTCCTCGTCTGGGAAATGGGGCAGTGATGGCACCCTGCCTCCAGAGCGGCCGGAAGGAGTAAACGAGACAGTCGACGAACATCCCTTACAAACTGCTGAGCCCGCTGCAGATGCCAGTATGATTAGCCACTTTACCCGGTAAGGCTAGATGCCCGTACCTCATGTGTTCTGAGGCAAGGGGCACTTAGGAAAAAGTAAGAACTTCATTAAAGGCACACCCCAAATAAAGTCACTGCTTAGAGACTGTGCTCAATGGTGACCAGATCAAAACCGCGGACTGGAAGCTTGTAGGGGTCTGTTAGCTGTCCTTGGAAGTCAACCACAGAGGCACTTCTGAGGGCCCTGTGTGTGTGTGTGTGTGTGTGCGCGTGTGTGCGTGCACATGCATTTGTGTGTGATCGTGTGAGCCCGCCTGTGTGCATGTGTGTGGTTCACAGCTCTACCCCGGAGCACACACACACTTGGTCTCGAGAAAGCAGTGACAGCCCTGACCGGTGTGGCTCAGTGGATAGAGCGTCCGCCTGCGGACTGAAGGGTCCCAGGTCCGATTCCGGTCAAGGGCATGTAGCTTGGTTGTGGGCACATCCCCAGTAGGAGGTGTGCAGGAGGCAGCTGATGTTTCTCTCTCATCGATGTTTCTAACTCTCTATCCATCTCCCTCCCTCTGTAAAAAATCAATAAAATATAGTTTTATAAAAAGAAAAAGAAAGCAGTGACAGACCAAGCAGCCAAGGAGGGCCCGAGGCACGCTGGGCTCTGGGAACGCCCACTCGGTTCCTCCTGCCTCTCCGGCCAACTCCGCACCCACACTGCGTCCCCTTGGGCAGGGACCGGTGCCTGACGCCACAAAGACAACAACAAGAAGAAAGGGGCAGGACCAAAGGCAGGTCGCGGGTACAGTCCCGATCCCGGGGTCCACACATGCCACGCAGATGCAAGCACTTGCCTCGAGGCCACGCAGCAAGCCCAAGGATCTGAACCCAGGAGCAGTCTGTGGGGCCTCCAGCCACCACCCTGCACGCCACCCCCATGGGCCAGCAGACCGCCAAGCCCCCGCCAGGCAGCGGCTCCCTATCCGACTGGCGGAGGCTGGAGGTTTCCACCGAGGCGAGAGAAGCCCCCCCACACACACACACTGGCGCCCCCCACGTGCTCACAGAGACCGCATTGTTCTGCTGCAGAGGAAACCGGAGAGCTGAGCTCAGTGCGTTTGGAACTGGCAGAGAGGACATCTGGGAAAGGAAACACATTTCAGAAACAAACATACCTTTGTACCAGCTTTTATTTTCTTTAAGTGCTGCACAAAAACCATAATAATGAAGACGTGCCAAATTGCCCATCGTGCTGCACACTCTCCTTCTGATGGGAAAACGGGGAGGCGCTGCCTTCAAATGGTCCCTGTTCCGGGAAAAAAGCAGCTACCTGGGTGCGGAGTCTGCGGGCCGCCGCCGCCGGAGCCCAGCACAAAGCCTCGGCCACGGGCGGGTCTGTCCGGCGTGCGGACAGACGGACCCATCAGATAAAACTCAGGTGTCCTCTCTGTGGTTTGCTCGTAACCTCTCGCCGGCTGTCCCTGCCGACGCTCCTCCAGGCGCTGGCATTTCTCGGTCCCGAGAGCCCATGCGGGGTGAGGGCTGCGGGAACGGCCAGCACCCGGGACCAGCTCCGACCGCCCTGGGAGCCGTGCTGTATCGGATCTGGGGGATCGTAAGGACGAGGAGACACCCGTCACTGGGGTTCTGCAGGGCCTTGGGGGACCTCCCCTTGAGCGGGGACCAGTGTTTGATGCAGGCAGGTCTGAAAGGACGGAACAGATTCTCCACAGAGAAACCCCGACAAGCCCCAGTGTGGGAGCTGCTCCGGACCCCACGCTGAGCACGGCTCCCAGGAAAATCGGAGCTGGTCCTGGGTGCTGACCTTTACGGCAGCCGCCAACCCCGCACGGGGGTTCGGAACCCAGGAGTGCCGGCTCCTCGTGACCGCAGAGACGCAGCCGGCCTCCCGGCCTCCCGGCCTCCCGGCCTCCCTGCCTCCCTGCCTCCGGGGCTGGTGTGAGGGTTAAGCGGGGGAGGGTAACCCCGCAGGGAGCAGGAGGAGGCCAACGCTGCAGGGAGAGGCCTGCAGGGAGAGGCCGCCTGGCCATCCTCTCCAGAGAGGGAGGGACCCGTGCAGGCGACGCAGCAGCCAGGGTCCGGGTGGCAGAGGCGCAGGGGCCAGCAGCAGGCGGGGCTCCCCCATCACAGCCCACCTCTTTGGCGCGCACCCCTGGCCGAGGGTCAGTGCGTGCTGCCCCGGACGGGGCCTGGGCCTGCCTATTCACAGGGGCCTGGTTCCGAGCTGGTGCCACGAGAGCGTGTCAGCACACACCTGCTAGGGCTTCAATTGCTCCTAGGCCAGAGGCAACCCAGGAAAGCAGGAAAGCAGGCCCCTGCCCCCGAGAAGAGGCAGGCCCCGCCTGGACTCAGGCCAGAGGGGAGGTGTGGCAGGCGGGCTCAGGGCTGCGTCCTCCGCGTTACAGCGCGGTCTGTGTATTACTCAATGCACTCGCTCTGAGTACCTACTGTGTGCAGACCCCGCTCGGCAGTCCTGGGGGAAGGCACGGACCATCCGAGGGGTGCCCAGCTCCCAGCTGTGCCTGCAGGGGGGGAGCTGACTGGGTGGCAAGGGGAGAGAGGCAGGCTGCTGGATGCAAGGGAACTGAGTGGGGGGGCCGCTGGTCGGCTCTCCAGAGAGGAGCCCCATCCCTGTGAGTCAGCCAGGCTGTTAGGAGAAAGGCAACAGGGAAAGGAGGAAGCAGGGTTCCTAAGGAAGTCCTCCAAGAAGGGAGGGGCAGGG
This sequence comes from Antrozous pallidus, assembly GCA_027563665.1. Taxonomy (NCBI): domain Eukaryota; kingdom Metazoa; phylum Chordata; class Mammalia; order Chiroptera; family Vespertilionidae; genus Antrozous; species Antrozous pallidus. Next base: position 6,672,317 of record CM050520.1, on the reverse strand, counting down.
GTGCACCGGCAAAGCCTACACAGGGACGGAGGGTCTCCGGGTGAGGCCCACTCCTCAGACGCCTGCACCCGCTCCCCCGGGCGCCCCCCTGGCCTCCAGCTACAGCACAAACACTCGCTTTACTGCACAAGGGTAACGATTCGCTCCGGGAGCCATCAGTCTCGGCACAGAAACCGGGCAAGTAACGCGACTCGCCGCTTCTCCTTCTCATCGGAGGTGCGATGGTTTCCACCAGACCACTGTCAGCTGGGTTAAACCCGATTCCAGGGCCCAGCACCCCCCACCCCCCACCCCCACCCCCGGCTCTCCCCAGAGAAGAACAATTACGACTGCCATAATAATGCTAATATTCATCATTACCAAGCGCTCACCGGAGGCCGACCTGTGCTAAGTGCTTCACAGCCTCACACCCCCCGCCCCCGATCCCCAGCCGTGTCTGCCTACATGGAGGTGGGGCACTGTGACTGCACCCCAACAGGTGAGGAAACCGAGGTCCAGAGAGTTAACTGGCCTGTCCCCGCTGCGAGGCGGAGAGGAGCCAGGAATGCGAGCCAGGCCACAACAGGTGGAGGGGCCCCGGGATTCCAGGCCGGGGCTGGGTGGGGGCCCCGGCTGGCTGGCTGCAGGATTCCTCTGCAGCCCCTCAGCTGTTCGCAGCAAACCTGCAGGGGGTGGGGGCAGAGCAGGGTGCAGTGGGAAGGAGATTGAGTGTGGCCTCAATCCGAGGGTGCCTGAGGCAGTGGCGGGGCGGGGCCGCCAAGGGAAACACACACCATGCCATGTGCGCCCCGTGGGGTGCCTTCGGAGGGTCGGCTGGTGCCCACGCTGGCCTGGCACGACAGGCAGCAGGAGGGGGTGCTTCACCCACCGCTGCTGTCGCCGAGGACCTCAGGGATCACAGTCACGACACGTCCCCACCCACATCACCATCCAGCTCTGCGGACACAGCCCGCGAAGCTGGGAGGAGCTCTGAACCTCCCCGTGTCCCCAGGAAAACACACCCCGGGATCCCAGCTGCAGGAAGAGACTTCCCCTCCCTATCGTGGTTAAAATCGGATCAGAGATTACCGGCCCAGGGCCCCCACAGGTCCACAGGCAGGGGGCTCCCTAATACAATCCTGTAGGCACAGGGGCCCCACCATCAGTCACATCCCATCATGGGATGGTGGGGCACCAGGAAGGCCTAGGTACACAGAGAGGAAGCGACAGGAAGATCAGCCCGGGGCTGGGGAACTGGGCCGGGCAGGGGCGCTGGAGCCGGTGGGGGTGCTGGAGCCAGTGGGGATGCTGGAGCCAGTGGGGATGATGGAGCTGGTGGGATGCTGGAGCCGGTGGGGATGATGGAGCTGGTGGGGATGATGGAGCTGGTGGGGATGATGGAGCTGGTGGGATGCTGGAGCCAGGGGGGATGCTGGCCTAGGGAGAGCTCTGAGCGCCCCTTCCCAGCCCCTCACAGTTGAAGCAGAGCAGGGCCTCCCCAAAACCCTGCCCCCTCGAGGCCGGCCCTGCCTGGACCCTGGTGTGGACCCGTTTCCCCCTCCACTTCAGTCACTCCTGCTCTGTCCTGTCCGCAGCCCAGGAGGTGTACTGGCTCCTCCAGGCGCCGGAAAAGCCAATGGAAACTCCGGGGCCAGGGCTGCCAGAAACCAGGCAGCACTCCCACCAGCTCCGCGGGGCGACTGCGCATGTCTGGGATCCACACCCAGGAAAGGTTATTACTTAATATACTCTCCTTGGAAGGATAAAATCTTCCAAAACAGAAGGAACGTGTTTTAAAAACTAGAAATGGGAACCCAAAAGATGGAGGGTGGGTAGGGATTAAGGGGGCCCAGGACCTCAGGGTCAAGTGCATTTGGGGTGCACCGGTTCCTGGAAGTGAAATAAAGACAGCTTTATTAGGAGCAGGCCCTGCAAAGTCCGAACCTCGGAAACATGGGCTCTTCCTGGGGGCGGGGGTCCCACACTCGTCCCCACACAGCAGGACAGATGTTCCTCAATCTGGGAAACAGCTGGGCTGGATTTGGGGGGGGGGGGAGCTCACGACAGCAGATTTCGGGGCCAGAGGAAGTAGGATGGGGCAGATCTGTTCCGTGGACAGACAAGGCCTCCAGAATCCTCCAGACAGCCACTGAGCGTCCACCCCGCAGCGGACACCACGCCAGAGGCGGAAGGACAAGGACGGAGCCTCTGTCCCCAGGGCCCTCTCTCAGGCTGGGTGGGCCATGGAAGGTTCCGGACTCCGAGACGAATCTGGCTGGAGCAACACTCACTTTGGGGAGCAGGGAGGGGGGCTCCGGCCAGCTCAGGGGCAGCAGGGGACGGTGGGTGGAAAAGCTCCAACTCTGGACGCTGAGAAACGAGTATCGTTTTCCGGGAAAGGGGAAAATATGATGACACTCGTAGAAAACTAATCTGGCCAGAAAGTTACATAAATGGGCAAGGGGAAGGTTCTAGAAAGGAGACTACGCAGAAGCTTATGTCCACAGCAAGAACAGAGGGGTGGGGAGGGGGTGACAGGGAGGCCTCTGAGCCGGGCTCCGGTGAGGAGGGAGCAGCATGGCAGGCTTCCCAATGAGGACAGACCAGAAACCGGGGGGCAGGGGTGCACCCAGGGGCAGAGGAAGCTCAGCAAGGAGGACCATGGGAGGCCAACACAGCGCCCCCACACCCCGACTTCCCCACTCAGTCTCCTTTGGAGAACCAAGTTCGCAGGGGGGAGGCGGGGGCCTGCAGGGGGATTTGGAGAGTCGGCTGTCCCCCACACAAGCAGGTCTTGCTTCCAAGCCACCTTGAGTGAGGACGTGTCCTCGCTCCCATCACCAGCTCACAGGTGCCAGGAGGCCGGTGGGGAGGCTGCAAGGCTCCCAGGCCCGGGGCTGACGCGCTCTGGCTCTGGCTCTGGCTGGCCACGGGCTCAGGCGGCTCTGAACGCCCCACAGAGCAATTTCCTGCGAGTTCTGCGAGGCAGGTACCGCCTCCCATCTGGGCTGGTGGAGGGGTGCAGCCTGGGCAAGAAATGGAAGTTGCTCACACTCTGCTCTGGAATAACTGGCGAGGGGAGCAGTAACTCACAGGTTACATCTGCCGCCGGGCAGCGCTGGCTTTCGCTCATGAGCGCTCGTTTCCTGAGTAGATGTGGCTCAGGCAGCCCAGCACACCGTCCCCTCGGCCCCTCCCGGGTCCCCCAGCCACCGCAAACGTGGGGACCCGCCCCGTCGAGGCCGCAGACGGATTTCTGTCCGCAGCCAGAGGCCGGCTGGCTTGTCGGAGCGCTTCTGCAGTCCGGCCCTCGGACACCTGTTCAATGCCACCGTTTACTGCCCGGATCCAAAGATCAAAGAGTGGAACTCGATCGGCCGACTCTGAAGGTTATCACAAAAGGGTAAAGTACAGTAAGAGTCAACACAAATCTTCGTTGGGAAGAACAATGAAGGGGGAATTGCACAACCCGTCTCAAAATACACTGTGATGTTGCACAGATTAAAACAGCAGCCTGCTGCTGCCCAACAGGTCACGGAGAAGGTTCCAGAATCAACAGCCGAGCATCTATGGACACGGCACACGAAAGGGTGATTTTTTTTTTTATTTCTTCTCTTTTTTAAAATCTTTATGTTGAAAGTATTACATATGTCCCATTTTTCCCCTATTGACCCCCTCCAGCTCACTCTTGCCCCCACCCCAGGCCTTCACCACCCTATTGTCTGTGTCCAGAATTATGCATATACTAGAGGCCCGGTGCATGAAAATTCACGCACTGGAAGGGGGAGGGGTCCCTCAGCCTGGCCTGCCTCTTCTCACAGTCTGGTAGCCCTCAGGGGTGGGAAGCAACCCGGCGATCAGGGGAAGGCAACGCCCCATCACACCTCTGCTGCTGCCACTGCCGGCAGCGCAAGCCTGGCCTGGTTACCTGAGCCTTAGGTGGTGATGGGTAGCTGGCCAGCCACCATCCAAGGTTTGCCTGCACCTCAGGCTGACCCTGGGTGCCTGGAGGAACTGGGGACCTCAGAGACAAGGGCGTGGAGCCTTGCCACGCACCTGCCACCCCAGCAGGGCTGAGGGGGCTGCCATCTCTGAGGGCATGGCAGTCGATTAGCATAGTCCCTCCTTATTGGCTGTGGGCGCCACCATCTTTGAGGATGGGGCAGTGAATTAGCATATTCCCTCTTTATTGGTTGTGGGCACCAACATCTTTTGTGATAGTCAATTAGCATATTCCCTCTTTATTAGATAGGATGCCTATAATGTCTTTGTTAATTACCTCCCATCCATCCACCCTCCCCCGCCTTCTCTCTGAGATTTTGCACTCTGTCCCATGATTCCATGTCTCTGGATCTACTCTGTTCATCAGTTTATTTTGTTACTTAGATTCCACATATGAGTGAGATCATGTGACACTTGCCTTTGACTGATTTATGTCACTTAGCATGATTACTCTCGAGGTGAAAGGGTGACATTTTAAACGAGTGGGGATAAGAAGGGCCATTCTGTCGAGGTGTCCGAACCACTCCATACCCACTTACTGGTAACAGGGACAGTTCAGACCCCTACCTCACATCACACATCCCCTCCAAAACCAGAGAGACTGTCTGATTATAAAGTACAAAACAGTAACAGTCCTTGGAGAAGATAAAGGAAGATGTATTTATAACCTGGGGGTAGGGAAACCAGGCACAGATCCCAGAAGCCATAAGGGAAAAGAACGGGAGTTTGTGTTATTTTTTTTTTATAATATATTGATTTTAGAGAGGAAGGAGAGGCAGAGAGAGAAACATCAATGATGAGAGAATCACTGATCAGTTGCCTCCTGCACGCCCCCAACTGGGGGTCAAGCCCACAACCGGGGCATGTGCCCTAACAGGGAATCGAACCGTGACCTCCAGGTTCATAGATTGATGCTCAACCACTGAGTCACACTGGCCAGGCAAGAATGGAAGTTTTTATAACATAGCATTTTTCATGTCTTTATGATAACAAACCACCCAAAGGAAGGATGGACTAGCTACAGTCTGGAAGAAAAACTGGAAAGAAAAAAAATATATATGTATATATATAACCCAGCCGGAGTGGCTCAGGGGTTGAGTGTCGGCCTATGAACAGGAGAGAGGTCAGGGTTCAGTTCCCAGGCAGGGCACACACCCAGGTTTCAGGCTCCATCCCCAGTGTGGGGTGCACAGGGGACCGCCAATCAATGATTCTCTCTCCTCATCGATGTTTCTACCTCTCACTCTCTCTCTGAAGCCAATGAAAATATTTTTAAACATATATTTATATATACATATAAAACAAAGAATGAACATCCAGACTAAATAGCTCCTACAAATCAATAAAAAAAAAAAAGATAAACAATTCAACAGAAAAATGGGCTAATAAGAGTAGACAGTATGCAGAAAAACAAATACAAATGGCTGAACGGCCAGTCATAAAGGAAGTGAAAATTAAAATGTGTGATAATTTTTAACCAAAGTGATTTAAAAACACAAAACCTGGTGACCGCCAGCACTGGCGAGGACCCGGGAGCACCCCTTTTGGGGGCATTTGTCAGCATCTTCACAAGCTTATGAGTGGACCTACTCTCTGACGAGGAGTGTGTCCCACAGAAACGCTGACCCACGTGCACGGGGGTGAGTGTGGCGGCCGCTGGGGCAGGCCGCGCACAGCCACTGAGCCGCAAGACAGAGCCGCTCTTCGGGGTAAAGCGTGACACGGGGACGCCTCCCTGGGAAACAGCTCCTGGCCTTTAAGAAGAAGGAAGATCCAGCCCTGGTGGGATCTGCTCAGTGGTTAGAGCGTCGGCCCACAGGCCGTAGGACCGTGGGTTCAATTCCAGGTAAAGAGCTCCTCAGTTGCAGGTTCAATTCCCCGGCCCCAGTCAGGCGCGCATGCGGGAAGCAACCAATCAATGTCTCTCTCACATCAATGTTTCTCTGTTTCTCTCTCTCTCTCTCTCTCTCTCCCTCCCTCCCTCCCTCTTCCTCCCTTTCACTCTCTCCCTAAAAATAAATAAGTAAATAAACAAGAATGGAGATCTCGAAGATACAGAAAATGTTCACAATATGTAAGTAAAAAAGGCAGGCTATGAAATAGCAGGCAGAGAGTGACTGGATGTAGGTAAAAAATGAGTCCAAGGCAATGTAACGTTAACAAGTGTTAAAGGTCCGGTCCTCTCCGGGGAGAGAATTAAAACAGGCGATAAAAGAGGAAATCAGCCCTGGCCGGTTTGGCTCAACAGACAGAGTGTCGGCCTTCGGACTGAAGGGTCCTGAGTTCAAATCCAGCCAAGGGCACAGGCCCGGGGGGCGGGCTCAAACTGCAGTGTGGGGCGTGCAGGAGGCAGCCGATCCATGATCCTCCGTCATCACTGTTTCTCTCTCTCCCCCTCTCCTTTCCTCTCTAAAATCAGTAAGAAAGAAAGGACACTCACCTTTGCAGAAAGAAGTGCCATGGTAAACGTTTCAGCTGTTTCTACGTACTCCTGTATGCCTTGTATTTATTCTTTTAATATGTTTTTATTGAGAAAGAGAAAGGGAGAGGGACATAGAAACATCAACGTGAAAGGAACACCGATCGCCTGTCTCCTGTGCGCCCCCTACTGGGGACTGAGCCTGCGCCCTGAGCGTGCGCCCTGACTGGGAACGGAACCAGTGACCGCTTGGTACATGGGTCAGTGTTCAGCCACCGAGCCACACCAGCCGCTCTTGCATTTAAACACGTGTATGTTTTCATAAAAGACAACGCCAGCAGGCCGTGGAAAGATGTTCGGCGTGATTCCTCACCAGGAACATGCAACCTGAACCCACCGTGAGGTGCCACGTCACACCTGCTGGGGTGGCTTGACGCGAACAAAGGGGCAGAAGTGTGGCCGGGCCACGGAGGAGCTGGAGCTCTGAGGCCTCGCTGGCGGAGACGTGAAACGATGTGGCCGCTGTGGAGGGCGGTTTGGTGCTGCCTCAAAACAGCAGACGCAGAATTACCACAGGGTCCAGCAAGTGCGACAGGGCAGGCAGGGACTCAAACAGACCCCGGCACACCCACATTCACAACAACCGAAGGCGGAAACCGACACCAGCGTCCATCCACACATGAGGGGACACACAACGTATGCTCTGCCCACACAGTGGAACATGGTTTAGACACAGAGAGGACGGGCACCCCCACACATGCCACCACCTGGGTGAACCGCGACAACATCACTAAAAGAAAGACGCCGGACACAAAGGACAAACAGTGTAGCCCTAGGCGGTTTGGCTCAGTGGACAGAGCATTGGCCTACGGACGGAGGAGTCCCAGGTTCGATTCCGGCCAAGGGCACATGCCCGGGTTGTGGGCTCGATCCCCAATTGGGGGCGTGCAGGAAGCAGCCGATCAATGATTCTCTCTCATCATTGATGTCTCTATCTCCCTATCCCCCTCCCTTCCTCTCTGAAATCAATAAAAAAAATATTTTTTTAAAAAGGACAAACAGAGTCTCTGTCTCCCGGGTGAACGAGGCTGTCACAACGAGGGAAGGCTAGTGCAGGTTCGCCTTCCTGCAGACATGGGGCGCAGAAAGTCAAAACGAAAGCCACCTCCCAAGAAGAAGATGACAGGCACCCTAGAGACCCAGTTCACCTGCCCCTTCTGCAATCACGAGAAATCTTGTGACGTGAAAATGGACCGTGCCGTAACACCGGAGTCATCTCTTGTACTGTGTGCCTAGAGGAATTCCAAACACCCATCACGTATCTATCAGAACCGGTGGACGTATACAGTGACTGGATAGATGCCTGTGAGGCCGCCAATCAGTAGCAAAACAGAGGACCCACCCCCTTAGCAGCCCCGCTGCCAAGGACCAGCCCACCGGGTACCAATCCAGAGACATTCCTGAGGTCCAGGGTGTGGGTCCCGGGCCTTCTCAGCCCCCTGCCTGTGTATGGAGTGGATGTGGATGTGAATGTTTGGCTGCAAGTATGGCCATGGGTCTGTGCTCATGGGCAGGGGGCTCCAGGGGCCTGAACTGCCTCCTTGGCTCCAAAACCTTCGACTTGCTTCCTCTTCTGGCCCCTGACCCCCTGGCTCTGGAGCCCTGGTTTCTCCAGGGGCCAGTGTCCTGACATCCTGGGTGAGGGAAAGCCCGGAGAGACAGTCTCAGGACTCCGCCTCCTCACCCCTCTCCAGCACCTTGCCTGTGTGAACCGGAGCCACGCCCCCCTCTGCCTTCGAAGGACTGGCCTGAGATTCAATACCACTGGATGGGGGCCCCGGTTCACGTGCAGTTGCTTTTATAGAAGAGGAAGGGACTGGGATGGGGACTGTTAGTCACCAGCCTTAAATAAAGCAGCTGATGCAGAAAAAAAATAAAAAATAAATAAAAAGGACAAACGGTGTATGACTCCACTAATGTGTGGTACCTGGAACAGGCTAATTCAAAGACACAGGAAAGTGAGGTCACCATAGGGGTTCAGGCAAGAGAGGACAGAGGGACAGAGGACTCCTGATCTGGGCACAGACTGGTCACAACCTGAGGTTCCAGGGCCTCCTGGCTGCTGGCACTTTGTGAGCGTGGGCCCACGCTCCCTGGGCAGGGCGGGCCCTCGGTGCCAGCAGAGAGCCAAGTCCCTACCAATCAACAGTCAATCCAGGGGAAATCGGAAACCAAAGGCCAGCCTGGGGGGCTGCACAGACAATGGGGCTGCTTCAGGCTCAAGTCCAGGCAGAAGCGACGTGGGCAAGGATTGCCCTGGTTGGCACACAGCCCACAGAGCTCAGGGGCACAGAGCCCCACGTCTGCCCGGGGAAGGGCCAGCAGCCAGGCCTGGTCCCAGCTGCGCTTAGGCCTGGAGCTGCCAGCCACCCCTCAGGGGCAAACCGGCACCAAAACCAGACCCCCATCCTCTTTCACTGCCCCCAGGCCCCCAACCGGGCAAGGGTGTCAGGCCCTGGACTCCTGGGGCACTTGGGAAAGGACATCCGGAGGCCTAGGGCAGGCTCTCAAATCCTTCCCACAGTGGCCTGTCTGGAGGGAACAGCTTCCCGCTACCTCCTGACACTGGCTCCCTGACCCCGCCAGGGCCCTGCAAGGCAGAGCCGGGGTCCCCATTTTGCAGGAAACCAAAGCTGAGAGCTAGCAAACGACTTTCCAAAGCTGGAGAGAAAGCAGCAAGCAGCCAGCCGGGCCCCGGGCCGCTCCCTGCGCGAAGCAGCTGCCTCCGCGTATCAGCACGGGGGCTGCACTGGCCCCGGGGGCCCCGCAGGCCCCGTCTCCCGCAGACACAACACCACGCTCTGACCCACCTGTCAGCAGGCCAGCCCCCGCTCCCAGCACAGCCTCCCACTTGGGGAGCGTTCGTGGTGGGAGGAGAGGCCTCAGAGGCCCAGTGTCTCTCAGGGCTCCGGTCACACTGACCAGACACCCTCCCTGGAGGCCAGCACCGGCCCTCAGCTTGTTGCCTTGGTTCCCTTCACCATCAGCTGTCACGTCCCTGAATCGAGGCAGGAGGATCTAAGAACTCACTGGCCCAGGGCCTGGCCCAGCTTAAAGCAGCTTTCACCGCCCCAGCCCCATGGGGGCGCCACGGCCCCAGCCCGCACCACGACCCCCCCCCCCGCCCGCACCACAGCCCCCACCCTGCACAGCCCGCACCACAGCCCCCAGCCCGCACCCAAGAGCATCACCCTGTCGGCGGGCGAGGGGCGAGGGGCAGCAAGACGTGCTCTGCCCACACAATGGGAGGTCGCTCGGCCATGACAAGGAATGAGGCGCTGACATATGCTACCATGTGTCTGAGCCTCGAAACCCTGACACTAAAGAGGAAAAGCCGGCGAGAAAGACCACACAGCGACTCCCGGGACGTGAAAAGTGCGGGCCAGGCAACTCCATGGAGACAGAAAGCGGACTGGCCGCCGGGGGACGGGGAGGTGCTGCCTGGTGTCCTGAGGCTTATTTCAGGGTGAAGTGTCTTGTGACTTGACAGAAATGGTGGTTATGCATACAACTCGGTGATCACACGAAATGCCTCCAAATTTAAAATAATTACTTTTATGTGTACTTCATCTCAACTTAAAAAAAAAAAAAGTCCATTCAACACCTTTCACCTAGGACAGATCTGACTCCAGCCTGCATTTCCTCCCCTCCCCGCACCCCCCCCAAAAGCCTTCTGAAAGCTTCCATCGCCTTCTGGCACCCATCCAGACTCTGCAGTGTGACCCGACCTCTCTCAATGAAGAACCCCCGGTCCGTGAGGGGGAGCCCCAGCCTCTCCCAGCTCCACAGTCAGGAACAGCTGGCAGCAAAGACTGGGCCTCTCCGCCCTTCTGTCCTATTCCGTCCCAACACTTCACACAAACGCCCAGGACGGGCACCAACCACAGAAGCTAATCCAACCCCAGGCTGCTGTTACCCTGAACCCGTGGTAGGAAGTATTATTATGCCCATTTTACAGAAGAGAAAACTGAGTCACACAAAGCTCCCCCCCAAAAGCAAGTGGCAAGACCCTGGACCACTCAGGATCCATGTCCTTGCTGTTAACCACTCTGAGCCATCCCACTCGGTGTCCGTGATAAACAAGGCAGACAGCAGACAAAACACCCACGGTCACACACGGAAGGGAAATCCAGAGTGTACAACTTCTAAACCTTCCAGGCAAGCTCAAGGCCCCTGTTACACAATAGGGGCGCCCGCGGCTAGTCCCTCATGTGGGACAGGGATGGTGCTACGGGCTTCACATATGGCAATGAATGCTCCCAAACGGGCAGAATCGGGGGGCAGGGGGGACACCAGATGGAGACACTGAACACACAGAAGCTACGTGCCTCGTCCAAAGTCAACCAGCGGCTGAGCACATACACAGGTCGCTCTGACCCCAGGCCCCTGCTCAGCCCTGGCGAGCCGCCCCTGCCAGCAGGAGTCCTGCATGCTGAGCCCTCCTCACCTAACGGTACCCCCCTCCCCAACCAGCGTGCCAACTCTGCTACATGCCTGAGCAGTGAGACAGTGCGGCTGGAATTAGACGGGCCCCAAACAGGACAGGATCGCCACAGCGAGTGCCGCACCGTATGGATGAGCTGGGGACATTCTTGGATCCAAAACAGGAGGGTGACAGGCAGGAGGGCCCTGACCGGGAAAGGACCTTTGTGGGGAGAGTCTCTCCGTGGACTCCACACACCACTCAGCTAACCCCCCCCAGCCCGTCCCTCCCAACGGCCAGGCCCCGGGGGGGTTCCCGGACAGGCCCCGCCTGGAGTGAGTGCTGGGGGGCCGAGGGGGGGGGCAGCCTTGGGCCATTCCCAGAGGGACCCAGGAGAACAAAGGCACTTCAGTGGGCTCAGAGCTTCAAACCGCAACAGGAAGCAATCAGGAAAAAGAATTAGCTACCGACTTACTGGCTTCTCTCTGGACGGAGGCATAACTCCAGCCCAGCGACCAGGGACAGGCCCGCTGAAGGCAGGCCGGCAGTTCTGCGCCCCGCCGGCCGCTCTGGAAACCTCACGCTCGTACACTTCCTAATGGGAAAACAATCAACTCTATTTTTGCCTCCCCTACAACCGAGCTGCACAGATGGGATTCTTCTCCTCCGGGGCTTGAACCGCACGTCGGCAGGCAGCAACGTCACCCCGAAAGCTCCAGGAAATCCAAAACTGGAACCAAGTGCAGAGCAACAGAGCCGGCTGAGAAACCCCACCTTTAAAACAAACATCTCCGCCCCCCCCCCCCCCCAAAAAAAACCCCTTTGCCTCCGTGATGCAGGCATTTCCGGAAAGAAAAGGAGCAGCGTTGGCCTGAACTCCCCAGATACTGTCGCCCGTGGTCCTCACCTTGTTTTGCTAGGATCAGACACGGCCCAGAAATGTGAAAACACTCCTGGGAGAGACCGACTGGGGGTGAAACAGCCCACAGTCTGTATGTAGGCTTGCACTGGGCGTGGGGGGGGGGGCAGGAGGATTTGAGGAAACCATTCCTTCTTGGTCCCCCCAAACCTCAACGCTGGGGCCGCAGCTCTGGGAATGTGACCACAGAGCCAGGCCGGACACCTCCCTGCCATGTCCACCCTGGAAATGTTCGGGGAGACAGCTGTTTGCCTTAAAGAGGCCCAGCCAGACAAAGGAACCCAAGATCTCCCCCCCCCCCAAAAAAAAAAAACAAAAAGCTGCCACCAGCAGAACGGACCCGCTGGCCATGCCCACTGGCCCTGCCACACTCCAGAAAAACAACACCCGCGTCTGAGGATAATGGTTTAGGTAAGCGAGAGACTTGCTTCAAAAACCACATGGCAATCTCCAAATTAAAAGAACATGTGTAGCGTTTCACAGGCGCTTAGTTTTCCTAAGCCCTCCCGACCTCAACTCCACCCCTTGGGGCACACCAAAAGCGGCAGGGGACGGTTCCCAGCCCCGGGTCTCCCCACGGGTGTCCACAACCCAGGATCGACCTCGCGACCCCGCCACGCCGCGCTCCGGGACACCCCGTCCTCCGCGGAGGCCCCCCACGCAGCCGGACCCCTCGGATGCCACTGTCTGGGGACCCCGAAGGCCAGACGGGTCCTCGTGGCACCTGGCAGGTGTCAGTCGGTTGGAAACCCGACAGCAACGCAACAGCAAGGCCAGCGCGACAGGCCAGGCCGCCCGCCCGCGCGGGTCTCGGAACTTTTCTCTGCAACTTCGATCCGTTCTCGGGGCTCGCGGGCCGGCCGCGCGGCCATCGGAAACAGGCTCGCCGGAGCTCCCGGCGCGGGGCAGCCAGGCCCGTCTCCGGCCGACAGTCCGCGCTCGGCGCCTGCCCCGTGGGGCCGGGGTCCCCCGGTCCCAGCGCGGCCTCGGCCGCCGCTCCACGCGGGCGCCCTGCCGAGCGCGCCCGGGGCCCCGGGCAGGTGAGGGCCCGCCCGCGCCGCACCTGGCGGGGACGGCGCCGCCCGCGCACCCTGCTCGCAGCCCCAGGACGCTCGGGACCGGGCCCTGCGTCCCCAGAGGGGCCGGACGGTGGAGACAAAGGGCCGCGCGCGGCACCCAGGCGGCGGGGGGTGACGGGAGGGGGCGGCGGGGATCCGCGGCGCGCGCCCCAACTCGTCCCAACTTGCAAAGTCGCTCCCGCGCGCCGCGCACTTGGCCGCGGGGCCGCCCGAGGCGCCCGGGCTCCCCGGGCCATTGTCCCTGCGCCCTGCGCCCACCTACCCGCGGCGGGGGCCAGGCTGCAGCACAGCGCGAGCAGCAGCAGCGGCGGGCGGCGGCGGCGGCCGGGGCGGCGCCGCCTCCATGTTGTCCGGGGCCGGCGGGCCCGCGCCGCCGCTCACTCGGGCTCCATGGCGTGGCGCGGCGGCTCCTCGCGCGGCTCCCGGCGCCTGCCGCCTCCCCCTCGGGCGCCGCAGACCAGGACGACGGGGGAGGAGGGAGGAGGGAGGAGGAGCGGGAGCGGAAGCCGCGCCGCGTCTCCGCCCCCCGCGCCGGCCGCGCCCTCCCGCGGGCGCCCCCGGAGCCGGCCTGCGGCCAGGCTGCCGCTGCGCGCTGTCCCTGCGGGCCTCCCGCGCCCCCCCGCCTCCTCTGGGGCTGCCGGGGGCTCCTCGGGGCGCGGGATGGACTTACAGGCTTCCACCCCGTGGAGCCCGTGTGCCTATCAAGTCCCGGAAGCAAGCAGGTGTGTCACCTGTAGGGTTTGCAAAGACCTGGCCTTTACCGATGGGTAAACTGAGGCACGGGGGCGGGGCGTGGGGCGGGGTGTTGTCCGAGGCACATGGTGAGGCAGTTTGGGGGCTGTGAGTCAGGGGCTCCCGGAACAAGGTCTGTGCGCTTTCCCACCCGCGGCGGCCCCACCTGTTGGCACAGGAGGGGGCTGCCAGGAGGGCAGAGGGCAGAGTAACAGAAGGAGCTGGTGGAGAGAGGCAGGAGCTGCACGGGCTGCGATTGGAGTGGGCTTGAGGTTTTATTTTAATTTTAATTTTATTTTGTATATATTTTTGTTGTTGTTGCTCTCAGAGAGGAAAGGAGAGGAATAGAGAGGTAGAAACTCAGTGATGAGAGGGAATCACTGATTGGTTGCCTCCTGCACGTTGGACCGATCTGGCAACCCAGGCATGTGCCCTTGACCAGAATCAAACCTGGGACCCTTCTGGCCATGTCCACTGAGCCAAAACGGCTAGGGCTTGAGGTTTTATTTTTATTTTTTAATATATTTTATTGATTTTTTACAGAGAGGAAGGGAGAGGGGGATAGAGAGTTAGAAACATCAATCAGCTGCCTCCTGCACACACCTCACCGGGGACGCACCAGCAACTAAGGCACATGCCCTTGACCGGAATCAAACCCAGGACCCCTCAGTCCTCAGACCAACACTCTATCCACTGAGCCAAACCAGCTAGGGCTGGAAGTTTTATTTTTAAACTAAATGTGCTCTCCATGCCTTATGATACAGAGACTGAGCGAAGGCATACTGGTCTCCCAACATGCTTCCTGGCAGGCCAAGCGAGAAAGGCCCTGGGGTGGCAGACCCCGCCTTGAACAGATTCAACAAGCAGGCACCGACCTTCCCCATTCCCTGGCTCTGTCCCCACCTGACCATGGAGCTCCGCCTGGACCCCAAGGGGACAGGAGGGGCTGGGAGGGCCACGGCACAAGCTCTGGAACCCGAGGGCCCCAGTTCAAACTCTGGCTCCAGAACCAGCTGTGCCCTTGGCAGGTCTAAATATAACCTTCCCCCCACACACAGACACACACACACACACACTTTCCTTCCTCATAGAAGAGGGCCAGCAGTGCCCTGCAGGTAAGCGTGAACTACCTGCACACACCGACAACCTGCTCATGATGCCAGCATTCTTCGTGTATTTGTGACAACTGTGCAAAGCTAGGCAGACTGTCTCTGTCCGATGGAGTTTATATTCTGGGGAGGGAGGGAGACAAGCAAAAACAAGAAGACAGATCAATTACAACCAACCAACAAAAAACCCCAAACACCATTAACAGACTGTGAGGAACCTCATGAAAAATGAAGATTATTGGGCTGTGATGTCTGGGGGATTCTGACTTGCGACGTGGGGACATTGACGAAGGAGTGAGCACTGGCCAGTGGTGCAGGAAGAACAGGCTGGGCCAGTCTGGGTCAGACCTGAACAAGGAATTGAGATGTACCCAAAGAGCAATGGGGAGCCATTGTAGGCATCTATAATAATAAAAGTGTAATATGCAAATCAACCGAACCGCAAAACAGTGGAACGACCATCAGGTCGACCTTCCGGACAGAGCCAGGGCTGCGAAGGTCTACTCTGGCACGAATTTCGGGCATCAGGCCTCTAGTCCTATCTAATGAAAGAGTAGCATGCAAATGTGACTGTACCTTGGCTCCTGATTGGCTATGCTACCAGCCAATCGGGAGCAGGGGGCGGGGCCAAGCAGCACAAGGGCTGGGCCCTAGGGTAGAAGCGAAGCAGTAGGGGTGGAGACCAAGCAGTAGGGGCAGCCAGGGGGCGGGACAAACAGCCCAGGGCGGGAGCAGAGGTGAGCGCCCAGCCCCTGGGGCTGGGTGGTCACAGGCAGCTGGAGCTGAGCTGAGCAGGGGATGGCTGAGTCCCCAAGCTTGGGCAGGCTGGGGTGAGCCATCAGTTGGACATCCCCTAAGGGCTCCCAGTATGTGAGAGGGGACAGGTTGGGCTGAGGGCCCACCCCCACCCTGTGCACGAATTTTGTGCACCGGGCCACTAGTTTAAGCAATAAAATCCCTGCTCACACTCTATGCCCAGCCTCAGTAGCACATCCTGTCGTCGGCTCTATTTTCAAAACAGATGCAGACTCCCTGTTCTTCTCACACCCCCACTCTCACCATCCAATTTGGGTGCCGTCTCAGCCCCATGGGGCTCCTGCTTTCCCACCTGACCTCTTCAGTCTAATCTCAGCAGCCAGAGCGAGCAGGTTAAAACAAGTCAGGTCACATCCCTCCTCTGCTCAGAAACTCTCTAAAGCTGCCGTATCAGTCAGAATAAAAGCCAAAAGCCATGCCTGACCTGCCACCCGTCTCCCTTTATCTCTCCAGCCTCCATGTGCTCCGTCCTTCCTCTCCCTCACCCTGCCCCAGACTCTGGCCTCCTGGCGGGTCCGCCCACACACCGGGCGCGTTCCTGCGCTCACGCCTCGGGCCTTTGCCCTTGCTGGTCTCTCTTCTGGAACTCTCTTATCCCTAATTATCCACATGGCTCACTTCTTTACATCTTCCTTTTCCCAGCCAGGTCCTCCCTAAGCCCCTTTGAAAATGGCAAACGTTCCCAGCACTGCCTGCTGCATTTCTCTGCTTTCCTTTTCCCTTTGCAGTGACTGACATCTGACAAACTGTTTTGTTTTGTTTTTAAATATACTTTATTGATTTTTTACAGAGAGGAAGGGAGAGGGATAGAGAATTAGAAACATCGATCAGCTACCCCCTGCACACCTCCTACTGGAGAGGTGCCCGCAACCAAGGTACATGCCCTTGGCCAGAATCGAACCTGGGAACCTTCAGTCCGCAGGCCAACACTCTATCCACTGAGCCAAACCGGTTAGGGCCTGCCAAACTTTACTTAACTTTCTTCCCTCCACTAGGATGGAAGCTCCAGGACAGGGGTTCTCGACCTTCCTAACACGACCCTTTACGACAGTTCCTCATGTTGTGGTGACCCCCACCATCAAATTATTTTCGTTGCTGCTTCATAACTGTCATTTTGCTACTGTTGTGAATCGTAATGTAAATATCTGCGTTTTCCATGGATTTAGGCTCTACAGCAGCGACCCTCAGGTTGAGAACCGCTAGCAGGGTCGCCTAAGACCGTCGGAAAACACAGATATTTACGTTACGATTCGTAACAGTAGCGAAATTACAGTTATGAAGCAGCAACGAAAATAACTTGATGGTTGGGGGTCACCACAACATGAGGAGCTGTAGTAAAGGGTCGCGTTAGGAAGGTCGAGAACCCCTGCTCCAGGGGAACGGAGACTTTTAATTGTTTTGTTCCCTGTGTATCCCCTGAGCCTAGACCAAGGCCTGGCACATAGTGGGTGCTCAACAAATGTTTGTTGAATGAATGAATTAAGTGAAATGATCTAACTTGCATTTACCAGAATAGCACTCTGGCTATAGGGGGGCCGGGGCGCAGGGGTGGAGGACAAGGCTCCCAGGAGGAAAGAGGGGGTGCAGGGGACTGGTTAGTAGGTGGATACCATGGTAACAGCCAGGAGAGATGGCGTTCCGGACTGGTGGCATGGGAGCTGGGGTGGCTCAGGACCGGACAGAAGGGGCTGGGTTCAGGATGCTTTAGGAAGAGCAGACGGGACCGGGGACAGGCACTAGTTGTGGGGATGAGGGGAACGGGGCCCAGGCGCACATGGGAGCTCTGCTAGTGGGCACGTTACACAGCTGGGCCGAAGCTCAAGCAAGCCAAGACTCTAAATCTGAGAAGCTGAAGGTCCTGCAGCCGGTGATGCAGATGGTTAAAAGCAAAATGAACCAAGAATATAAAAGCAGATACTGGGACTCTCTTCCCAAAGAGGGAGATGGCAAGCTCAAAGCTCAGATGGGAGAACTCGGCAACCAGAAAAGAGGCTGTGTAAGTCAGGGGTGACAAGGCCGGGGGCGGTCCTGGAGTTTCCTGTGCCAACCCTCATGATGTCCATTGTGGGGGGACCACCAGAGACCCCCCCATAGGGAGGGACTGTGCCCCAGGTCCCCAGGCCTCAGGCCATGACCCCAGCTGGCCTGACTCCACTCCGGACTTGGAGAAAGTCGTTTGCAGAGCACAGATGAGAACCAGTCGCTCTTTCATTCTGACACCACAAGGACAGGGATTTTTTTAAAAATATATATTTTATTGATCTTTCACAGAGCGGAAGGGAGAGGGATAGAAAGTCAGAAACATGGATGAGAGAGAAACATCCATCAGCTGCCTCTTGCTCACCCCCTACTGGGGATGTGCCCGCAGCCAAGGTACATGCCCTTGACCGGAATGGAACCTGGGACCTTTCAGTCCGCAGGCCGACGCTCTATCCACTGAGCCAAACCGGTTTCGGCAGGACAGGGATTTTTAGACTCTTCCCTGAGGTCAGAAGCAACCGGAGAATGTGCTAAGCTCCCACTTCCCCGGAAGGCTGCTGGTCACAGCTCATCAGGCCCCTGGACTTCTCTCCGGCCCCCTTTCGCAAATGCCCACTCTCAATTCATTCCTCAGAGCCAGGCTCCTTCTCAGCGAGGCAACGGGGGCTCAGCCGCTGTCACAGAATCATTTCTGGGGACCAGAGCTCCATGAGGGTCCCTTTGGGGCCCGTCAGAGGGTGCCACCTCAGCCCCGTGACAGTTGGGGAAAGCGCCTCTATGGTCTGCCTCCCGGCCTGGAACCTGCTGACTCTGGACAGCTGTTCTGAGCGCCAGAGCCCTCCGGTCCAGCCTGGCCTGGCCTGTGGGCAGAGGTGTGCCTTGGGCTCCCAGCACCCCAGTTCTCTGAACTGTGAGCTCCCTCCACAGGGCAGCTCAGTGCAGGAGGGCAGAGGGGAGTCCACAGACCAGCCTGTCCCTGGGCCCCCGCAGCAGCACCCCCTCGGAGCAGGCAGGGGAAGGCGGCCACAGTGTGGGGACTGGATTCGGGATCTCCCTGGGAGCTTCGTTGGTAGGGGGCCACGGTTTCTATAGAGATGGCCCGGTGGGAGGGACGCAGGCTGGACCTCCCCTCTGAGCTCAGTTTCCTCGTGTATAAAATGGGAATGAT
Organism: Antrozous pallidus; assembly: GCA_027563665.1. NCBI lineage: Eukaryota > Metazoa > Chordata > Mammalia > Chiroptera > Vespertilionidae > Antrozous > Antrozous pallidus. The sequence continues at coordinate 6,653,631 of CM050520.1, read as the reverse complement.
GGTGTCTACCCCACGTCTCTGGGTGCTGTTGGGAACCGCAGACCAGAGCAGATCTGAAAAAATGACGGACCTGAGGGTGGGGGTGCCAGGCACGCCCTCAGGGTAGGCACCTCCCCCCCCCCCCCCCCCACACACACACACACACACGCACCTCTGCTTCCCAGAGTTGCCATCAGCCCTGAGTTTGTAGCCCTGCGCTGCCCCCTCCTGCTCACGTGGCCTGCCACGTGACTCGCCTCCAGGGAAGAAGGCTCTGGAAAACCTCTGCTGGCCCACCTGGCAGTGTTGTTTTCAATACAGATTAAGGAGTCGACATTCAGGTTTGAGTTCCCTTTTCAAACGCTGTAGACACCTGCAGCGGGTTGAATGGTGGCCCCGAAACAGTTACGTCCAAGTCCTAATCCCGGAACCCGTGCACGTTAGCCTATTTGGACAAAGGGTCTTTGCGAGTGTAATTAAGGGAAGGATCTTAAAATGAAGACATCATCCAGGATTATCCCCATGGACCCTAAATCCGGTGACAACGATCCTTAAGACAGAAAGGCAGGGAGAGAGCGGAGACAGACGGGGGGGGGGGGGGGAGGAGGAGGAGGACAGAGGCGGAGGTTGGACTGAGGCGGCCATAGCCCAGGACAGCCTGGACCCCCAGAGGCTGGAGGAGGCAGGAGGGACCCCTCCTGAGAGCCTCGAGAGGGAGTGTGGCTCCACAGACAGCTCCATCTCCAACGCCAGCCCCCAGGACCCTGAGAGAGCATGTTCTGCTGTTGTAAACTGGCCAGCTGCTGGGGATTGGTTCAGTAGCCCCAGGCCACTGACACAGTCCCCAGTCTTCACAGACCCTCCTTTCCCCCTCCCCCTCCCCACCTCCAGCACAGGGGAGGGAAGGGGGTCAGAGAGGCAAGGCCTAGTCCAGGGCACCGTCTCCAACCGGCAAAAGTGAGTGGTTGCGCCCTGACCCGTGTGGCTCAGCGGCTAGAGCGTCAGCCTGCGGACTGAAGGGTCCCAGGTTCGATTCCGGTCAAGGGCATGTGCCTTGGTTGCGGGCACATCCCCAGTGGAGGGTGTGCAGGAGGCAGCTGATCAATGTTTCCAACTCTCTATCCCTCTCCCTTCCTTTCTGTAAAAAATCAACTAAATATATATATATTTTAAGAAGTGAGTGGTTGCAACAGAGACGGTGTGGCCTGTGAACCCTAAAATAATTATTATCTGGCCCTTTACTGAAATGTTTGCCCACCCCCCTACTAGGTGGCAATGTCAGGTGGCGAGGCCAGTTCTAGAGAAAATGAGGCAGAGTAGGAAGGTCAGGGCCCGAGAAAGTACTCACTAGGAAAGAGACATTAGTGCAGGGACCCGGAAGAAGGCGGGAGGGAGCTTTGCAGCCAACAGGGGGGCCAGTGCCGAGGCCCTGAGGCACGGGGAGGGCGGGAGAGGACGAGCAGAGAGAGACTGGTCAGAGGGGAGCGGCTGGCTCCGCAGGGGTCAGGAGGACATTGCCTCTGAGGGAGATGGCAGGACCATCTGGGGCCCGGAGCAGAGGAGGTGTGAACGTGGGTTTCCATGGCGCAGAACGTCTCTGCTCCTGTGTAGCAATAGACTGAAGCGGCCATTGCAGTGGTCCAAGTTCAGGATGGCGGTGACCAAGCCTGCAGCCGCAGAGATGGCGAGAAGCGGTGGGATTCTGGATCTCTCTGAGGGCAGAGCGGATGTGGAGAGGGATGTCCAGGCTGAGAGGAGAAGGTGTCCAGAATAATGTCCAAGCGTTTGACCAGAGTCAGGCTGGGCTGCCACTCACTGAGCCCGAGACCTGACAGCCGGTGTATGACAGGGAAGAGAGGCCAGGGTGGGGGCAGAGTTGGCCTTGAACTTGTCTAGCCCAGATCCTGTCCCATTTCCGGCTGGAGGAGTAGAGTGGTCGGGATGTGGGGTTTAGGGAAGAAGCCTGGACTGGGCATAGAAATGTGAGATCTTCAGTTTTGGGGGCCTTTACCCCAGAGGAGCAGCTACAAAGAAAGAGGTTCGAGGACTGCACACTGGGGCTCTCTGAGCGCCCGGGTGAGAAGGGCCAGGAGAGAGTGGATTCCAGACACCAGGAAAGAGTGGGGGGCAAGTGTGAGCTGCTCCAGGCAGGCGGGACGGGCTGGGAGCTTGCCCACTGGACTCGACAGGCGACCGCTGGCCTGTGAGCAGTGTCCCACGCACCTGGCGTTTCCTGAGGCCCAGGCACGAGGTGCACACGGAGAGGCAGGGACCAGGCAGAGAGCGCCTTCCCCGCACCTGGGTGGGATCCTGGGCAGCCGCCAGGCCTCTCTGCCCCGTCTCAAGTGCAGTGAAGTTTGTGGGGCCACTTCTGATCCCCAGAACAGCTTCAGCTCAGGAGCGGCAGTTCCAGTTACTGCTTAATGATCAACACCAATGATGATTCCGTCCCAGCGTTGCTGCGCCTCTGTTTCCCCTCCCTCCCCTCCCCCCATGGCTGGGGCCAGAGGGCGGGAGACCTAAGTGATAGATCCTCCCTTTCCCCAACTGATGGTCGGAGTATGAAGTAAGCTGGACCTGTGCAGCCTAGACATTCCCTAGCACCTAACCAGGCACCTTCTCATTCCTGGCTCTGTGCTAAAGGCAAATATTTGTGCAATAGTTCGCTAAGATGATGCTACTCCTGCCCTGTGGAGCTTACAGAACAAAGAGAGAAAAAGACAACTCAATAAGCAGTTGCCATCGAGTGCGATGTAACCTTCCATACCAGTGGTTGGCAAACTGCAGCTTGTGAGCCACATGCGGCTCTTTGGCTCCTTGAATGTGGCTCTTCCGCAAAATACCATGGCCTAGGCCAGTCTGTTTTGAAGAAGTGGCATTAGAAGTTTGAGTGTAAAAAATTTGGCTCTCAAAAGAAATTGCAATCATTGTCCTGTTGATATTTGGCTCTGTTGACTAATAAGTTTGCCGACCATTGGTGAAAGGCCAGGAAAGTGTGGGGGTGGGACTGCAGCCCTGGGGCCCAGCCTGGGGCCCTGTCCTTTTGGGGGGATTGCAAGTGTTGATTTTTTCTCCTCGGGGCTCCGCTCCTCCAATGGCCTCTGGTCCCGGGACACACCTCTGACCAGTCGCCCAGGAAGCCACCTGGGTCCAAGGCTGGCCGGGCGGTGACATCACAGCCTTGACTTTTAACCTCTGAGGCATGGAGCAAGCACCAGCCACACGCGCTGTCCCTCCCCCTCCACACACACCGGCCATCCAGACCCTAGCTCCAGGGGAGGGACGGCCCCTGGTTTCCTGCAGCCCCTCTGGTCACTGTTGAGATGGAGGGGACGCACCTCAGGGCCTCTCTCTCGCACTCCACCCGCTCCCTTTTGTACTCTCAAGGTGGGTGGAGGGCTCCCAGGGGTGACCGCCGTCCAGGCTGGCCTAGAACTCAGGGGTTCCCCGGACACAGGCCGGCCGGGGCGAAGACTGGGCAAGTCCCTGGCAAGCAGTCTCCCTCCTGGGCTGTGCCCTGCCCGAGGATGTGGGCACAAAAGTGCAAAGCTGGCCCGCTCTGTGCCTGCCACTTAAGTGAAAAACCACTCTTCAGCACATCTATGCCATTAAAAAAAAAAAAAAAAAAAAAAAAGAGGAGGGATTTTTCTAGATAAAAACAGACATATGAGATATCCTGACTGATCTTTTAAAAAAATGTTTAAAAAATAATTCTGCTGATAGTAAGCATCGTGCATGTTTTTTTAAAGACGTGACAAGACTATTCTGTTTACGTAAGAGCGTGCTCTTTGGCGTCCCCTCTAAACTGTTTAACGCAGCTCCGTCATAACAGTCTGCCATGTACTTCCAACACTTATATGTTTGGCAAATGTGGCAAAACCTCAACAAACGAAAAAGCTAGCTAATAAAATGATGGGTGGTCAGTGCAAAAAAGAAAGAAAGAAAGAAAAAGGTTATAAACCAGCCCACAGGCGGTGGAAGCTGTGGAGTGTTCTGTCTCCTAACCCAGCTGCCTCCTGGGGCTTCGGGGGCTCCGCGGAGTCTCTGCGGGTGCACGGTGCCAGGGGAGACCCAGCCCAGGATCTCCCGCACCCCCGCCCCGGGGTGGGGTCTGCAGTGGGAGGGCGAACCCTCCTAAAGCCCGAGGTGGACCCTGGGCTTCCCTGGCACCTCCCCTGCCCTTGGTCCTCAGCCCCCTCCGGTGCGCAGCGGGGGCCAGGAGCCCAGGCTGGTGCGTCTCCGGCCCGCGCCCCTCCGGGGTCACGGTGCTTCCCTGCGAGTCCATAAATCACCGACCAGAAATCAAGGCGGGCGGGGGCAGAGCACGCGGCGCCTGTGAAGGCCGCCCCGCCTCACAAGCAGCGAGCTCCCTGCAACTTTGAACCCAGACGTCGTTTCCTCCGGACCAGGAAGGGGCGAACCCCCGGCCTCCCGCTGCGCAATCCGGGCCAGAGGCCGCAGGGCGTGTTCCTCTCAGTCTGTCCTGGGTTCCCCAGGAACGCCGCGGAGGGAGAAACTGAGGCCCGGGGCAGGTTGGATCTCAGTCTTTGACTAAGATCCCTCAGCGAGCAAAGCGTGGAGCCGCAGACCCCGTTATTTTATTTCCTACAGCGAACGCCCTGGGTCTTTTTGGAGGGGGACGATCAGAGTGGCTGCCGGCTGGGACATGCAGTGAGCCGTGCGGCCACGAGGGGGCAGCAGAGTCTGGTCCTGCCTGGCTCTTCCAGGAGCTCTTCAGAAGAAACAGCTGTGAAAATAGGGAAGGGGGTCGATGGACCTCGCTGTCAAGATAAGATAAAAGGCAAAAGGACCTGGGCTCCGGCATGCGGAATGCCCACTGCATGCCTTTGGCCAAGTTGTTGAACCTCTGGAGACCTGTTTTCTTTCTTTTTTTGAAATGTTTTTTAGTGATTTCAGAGGGAGGAAGAAACAGGGAGAGAGAGATAGAAACATCAACGATGAAAGAGAATCATTGATGGGCTGCCTCCTGCACGCCCCCCACTAGGGATCGAGCCTGCAACCTGGGCCTGTGCCCTGACTGAGAATCGAACTGTGAGCTCCTGGGTCATGGGTCGATGCCTGACCACTGACCCACCCCGGTCCGGCTGGAGACCTATTCTCTAATCTGTGCCAATGGGGAAAATAGTTGCCCAGCTTGGGTGTGCTGGGAATTAAAACAACCAGGGAATTAGTACAAAATATTGCCCCAGGGTGCAGAGGGCTCCAGGCTGAGTCACCAGCTGAGACAAGGGCTGTGCTTCCTGGCACCTGCCTGGAGGAAGAGTAGGATCTGCCCTTGACTTTCACATGCAGGGCTTGAACATCTGCAGATTTCTGCTGGCCACTGAGCATCCATGTTGCCCCCACAGGGAAATTGTTGTCATCTCCATTTTATGCAGGAAACTGAAGCTCAGAGAGGCTGAGCAGTTGCCCTGGAGCCACAGGCCACAGCCTATGTCCACCTCAGAACCGGGGACCTGGGGTTTGTACCAAAGGCTCTGCCCTCTACATCCTGCACAAACCCCCACATACCACTGCCCGGATCACCTGTGCAGGGCCAGAGATATCAATGCCTCTCAAATCCCTCAACCAAGGTGGGGGCTGCTGCTGATGCTTTGACACAGACAAAAAAGTCCCAGCACTTTTGACAGTTGTCCTCTAGCCCCCCACTCACCCCCAGGTTTGCTGGATCACTGGGAAGAAGAGTTCTAGGTAGGTTTCCATTGCCAACCTGTCCCACCCAGTCCCCAGTGGCTCTGGACCCACAAAGGAAGTGAATAACTGGCACAACAGTGAAATAGCAGAACACCAAAACGAAAGCTCTTTAAGCCAGCCAGAGAAAAAAGATGGCATGCCGACAGTGAAACAAGGCGGTCAAAGGGCAGGAAATACCCTCAACCTGGGATTCTAACCCAGAAAATGAGCTTCAAGAACACTTTCAGACAAACAAAACCAGGAGAGCAGGAAGGGAGGTGGAGTCAAGAGGATGTCTGGACGGAAGAACAATCAATGCAAAGCTCATGAGCCCAGAATGTACCTGCCTGCTTAATAATAATAATAATAATAATAATTTCAAGAGCATTTCCCCATCCCATTAAATGTTACAAAACTATTTTCTGAACTCCATAAAGAACAGGTAAGCCTCATGCTCCTTTTCCCACCCTCACCCCTCCAAAGTAATGAGGTCATAACTCTCCTCCCACATGGCGCTCTGTGCCACTGGGCTCATAGCAAGCTTTGGGAGCCATGATCTCTCTGAGGCCTGTAGTGAAGGAAGTGTCCAAGCTAATCCCAGCACAGGTGGACAAACACACACACACACACACACACAGGAATTAATGCTTGGCTTTTGAGCATAAAATTGACTTGAGGATCCCAAAGAATTCTCCAAGGGTTTGATCTATTGATATGTGCCATTTCAAAAATTAAAACCAAAAAATCTTTTTATTTTTTAGAGACAGAGGAAGGGAGAGGGATAGAAAGATATAAACATCGATGAGAAAGAAACATAACCAATTGGCTGCCTCCTGAACACCCTGACTGGGAACTCAATCCATGACTTCCTGGTTCGCAGGTTGACTTTCAGCCACTGAGAAACACTGTGTGGCTTGCAAAGCCTAAAATATTTACTTCCTGGTCCTTTATAGAAAATGTTTGTCATTCCCCATTCCAACTAAATGCCCTTCGTTTTGTGTTCAGAGTACAAAACGAACCTTCAATTAATAATATCAATAAAGGGAAGAGCATGAAGGGAAGTGTTTGGCTTTGTTTATCCCGCACAGGAGTATTAATTCAATATTAACTAGGTCAGTGCCCACACAGAGTTTATTAACCAAAACTACCATAATGAGAATTGACTGTATGGTGAAAAGAGGGCACAGAGGGTCTAGTCTAAGCCTTGTGCCTGCTGTCACTCAGATAAAAAGTGAAGGAACCAGCCTGGTCAGCGTGGCTCAGTGGTTGGGCACGGACCTAAGAACCAGGAGGTCACGGCTCAGTTCCCAGTCAGGGCACATGCCCAGATTGTGGGCTCGATCTCCAGTGTGGGGCATGCGGGTGGCAGCCGATCAATGATTCTCTCTCATTATTGATGTTTCTCCCTATCTCTTCCTTTCCCTTCCTCTCTGAAATCAATTATATATATATATATATACACACACACACACACACACACACACACACATATATATATATATTTTTTTTTTTAATGAAGGAGCCAGGATTTGACACCAAATAATGTTACCCCAGAGCCCTACATTCATATGTGGACTCTTGTGTGGCCTCACATTCAAATAACATTGTAACTCAACAACTATGAGGACAAAGCTTTGTGTTTGTTATTGGCCATTTCTGCATAGAAAGCCTGCGATGACCTGTGCCCTGGGACAGAAGCTTAAGGATTTAAGTGTATCCTTCTCTTTAATTCATCCATTGCCATTGGAAGAAGCTGGCCCACCCTGTTTGACCCTTCAGAATACTCTACAGACCGTATGCAGTTTCCAGGGCTGTACTCAATAGGAACTAGGTCCCAGGTGACCCAATCTACCAAAAAGGTACCAGACTCCCCTATGAAAGAATGTGTTTCCCTGTATTCTGGACTATCTAGGCAAGATATGTCCACTGTTGCCTGAAACTCATGTTCTAGTAATATCCCAGACTGGGGTTGGCAAACATTTTTCTGTAAAGGACCAGGCAGTAAATATTTTAGACTTTGTGAGCCGTAATCGAACTGCTCAACTACTCAACTCAGCCCTTGTGGTGCAAAAGCAGCCAGATAATATACAACCAGGTGGCATAATTGCATCCCCAATGAAACTTTATTTACAAAAGATAATGGCTAGCAGACCCCCCCTCTAGACTGTAAGCTCCTTGGGAGGGAAGGCTCAGATTAGGAGTAAAATGGTCCTGATTTTACCAAGAAGGAAAGGGAAATCGTCACAGAGACATCAATTGTTGAAGAAGGTAAGAGTAGAATTCTATAACTGGATGTTTTGGTGTATTTTCACAGGTGAAGTGAATACAGATACGGCACTTCTCACGTTAGATCTGACCCAGTTGGGAAAATGAAAGCAAACACAAAGCAAAAAATCTTGTCTTCACAAACCCTACCAACTGGCCTAGGAATCAGCAAATTCCTATGCAGGATAAGTTCTACACAATTTAAAACTATGAGTTTGAACTGGGTGGTGATAGCTCTGAATTGCTTTTCAGGTGTTCCCAGAGCTCAGAGCGGGTGAATTCATCCTGTCTTTGTACACCTTAATTTTCTGTCTGGTTTAGTTTCCTAGCCCAGGACCCCCAGACAAGTTATAAAACTGTCTGAAAAATATAGCCTCCCATGCGTGCAGGAAGAAGAGCTTCTATGGAAATGAACCTCCCTGATCGTAAATCTCCAACTGGGCAGGTCATGGTCCACAGTCACACCCCAGGCATAGAACTTCTCTAGTAAAGGCTTATCTTGGCCTAAGCAGGCCCTGTCGATTGTTCTGTGTATCTAGGTTAGCACACCTTTGAAATAAGCATAACCCTACACTCCACTTCCCCATTGTCACCCCAGTTGCTGTGTCTGTAAAATGGAGGCAAAGCAGCTCACAGGGCTACCGCAGCGATTAAATCGCCGAACCTGCAGGAAAGTCCCTGAACCAAGCACAAGGCTTGGCCTGTTGGAAGCTGCCATCGCTACTATTACCAGTAAAACCCTTTCCTCTCCAACGCGGGCACCCAGGGGTTGGATCAAGTCAGAGAGAGGAGGGCAGGAATATGGCAGGGCCACCCCCATGGTTCTCTGTAAACTATTGGGGTTTACATCTGATCTGACCCTGCCGCAGGCCGGGTACGCCGATCGCTGCAGCGAGATGCCCACATCCAAGTCGGCAGAGACCCGCATTAACCACTTCCGCCAAAGACCAGTCTGGAACAGCGACTTCCGGCCCGTGGAAGACAGGGCTGGACCGCCCGTGGTGGGCGGGGCCTGAATAGACCACGCCCCTTTCTCGACTCGCATTCAGCGGCGCCAGGCACCACCTAGCGGATCCCTGCGCCTGCAGAAGCCGCCACGCCCCGCCTAGACCACGCCTCCCGGTTACGTCACTTCCGGGCGGGCGGGCCCGGGCGGCTGCCCTGAGCAGGCTCTGGCTCCGGGTGGTTCTGCTCCACTGCCGGCCACGTCCCCAGGCCGGACCGCGGGCGCCTCACGCCGTTCGAGGGCCGCCCGGCCGCTGCAGGCCTGCCGCGCCCGGGTAAGAGGCCTGCGCTGCCATCGGGGTGCTGTGGCCACGGCTGCTGGGACAGGCGTGGGGCTGAGAGAGGGAGGTGAGGGGCTGGGGAATGAATGGGGCACGAGAGGCAGGGTAGGGTAGGGCAGGAAGAGAAAACGTGAAGGGGGCACAGAGCGCAAGGTGACGAGGATTGGAGGTGTCCACTAAGAAATGTCCAAACCCATAAAGAATTTTCTGAGTTTATTTGAGCCAAACTCATGACAATCGCTGGGAAGCAAGAGCTCCCGGAGTTGAGAAGAGGCTCTGGAGAAGGGCAGTGTGCAGCTCAGAGGAGGAGACTTAAGGAGGGTCACATGAATTCATTGGTGGTAGATTAAAGGGGCAGGAGGACGCAAAGTGGGGGAAGTCTCTGGGATCGAATGAAAAGTAAACCGGACACATACACACTTTTACACTGGTGGGCACAGGATAGCTAGTTACCATTTACATAGACAGTATTTGGGGAACAAGATAACAATGAGGGTTCTGTGTTCTGTTGGTGGGTGAGCCCTGAGTTGTCTGGGAAAGGAAATTGCCCTGACATTCTGTAGGTTTGTTACCTTAGAGTAGTCAGGCTCCCTTAAAGTAATGGGTCAAGGAAACTACAGGCCTAGGACAGACCACGGCCATAACGGGCTTTCAGTTGGGGATTTTTATGTTCAGGCCATCCTATGTGGTTACTTTCAGTTTCTGAGTTTGTAGGGCCTGCCACGCTGGCCTCCCCTGAGCTTGTCAGTTTTAGTGTGGGGTCCCTTTTCCCGCCACACCGGCAAGGATGAGAGGGAGAGGAGGAAACAGGAGTCAGCTGGGGGCTGAGACTCCAAAAGCGTCAGTTGGGGGAGAGGGGGGAGAGGCAGGAGGCAGGGGATCAAACCAGGGGAGAGGCCCAAGCTGCTCCAGTTTGAGCAGCAGATGGGACGTTGGGACACCCCCGTACAGGCGGGGCGCTGAAAGGCCTCTGAGGGCCAGGATGGGCCCAGGAAGTGTTCTATCTGGGAGGGTTGTACTTTTCCATCTACTTATCTACCTCCTCCTTGTGGGTCTGGGTGGCTGCCTAACAGTGTGTGCCTTTAACTGTTAGGCTAATCTGAGGAGTCAGCATCCACCAAGTTTGCCATCAAACATAAATGTGGCACTTTCAGTTCTGCCTGTAATGTTTTGTTTTATCCCAAAAGGAAGCATCTCTTAAAGTTTCAATAAATGGGCAAGGAAAGTATTTAAAATACCGATTTTTCTGCTTCTGTGCCAAACTTGCCATGCAGGCCCATTGTGAACAAAAACTAGGCGTGCCAATCAGCATTTAAATGTGATACCAACACTTTCAGAAACCCGGAAGCAATCAATGTCATTAAGACAATACTCACTGCCCCGGGTCCCCGTTTGCCACAGGGACACGTCCTTTGGACCACAGGACCATGTCTATGTACACAGAACCACACGCCTGTGTCCGTTGGGTTCTGTTATCAAAGTTCAGCCAGGTGGCGTGTCGAGATAGGTGTCGTCGGTCTGCCTGTGCTTGCTCTCACAGCCCCTACTCCTCGGTGTGTACAGTTTTTCCAGCTTGGAGTAGGGACTGGGGTCCTGTCGCTGCTGCTAAATAAGTATTACCAGAGCCGTGGAATGTTGGGTAACAGGTGTAGTCCCTTGCCAAGCCTGAGGATTCCTGTGTTGGATCTTGGGAACCTGTGTGGGCCAGAAAAAGGAATCCAGCATGTTGCAGTCCAATTTCACGTAATTTGCACACAGCACCCTGCATATGACAAATAGGTGCATAAGAGAGTTTAAAACCAGGCCAAGATTGGGGCACAAGTCATCAGAGACAAGAGGTGTTGAGGGCATCACAAGTTCAAGGGCCAGAACAGGATCAGGAAGTTGACACCAAGAGCAGTTTGGGGCTCGCTTTTTTAAAAACAAAACAAAACTGCCTGGACTGGTTTGGCTCAGCGGATAGAGCGTTGGCCTGCGGGCTGAAGGGTCCCAGGTTTGGTTCGGGTCGGGGGCGTGTGCCTCGGTTGTGGGCACATCCCCAGTGGGGGGGGGGGGGGGAGGGATGCAGGAAGCAGCTGATCATTGTTTCTCTCATCCATGTTTCTAGCTCTCCCTCTCTCTTCCTCTCTGTAAAAAATCAATACAATGTATATTTTTTAAAAACAAAAAAACCTTGTTTTTATTGATTTTCAAGAGGAAGGGAGAAAGAGAACCATCAATAATGAGGGAGATCATTGATAGGCTCCTCCTGCATGCCCCCTACTAGGAATCAGGTCCGCAGCTCAGCACGTGCCCTGACTCCGAGTCGGCCTGTGGCCTCCGGCCCATAGGTCGATGTTCAGCCACTGAGCCAGGCTGGCCAGCCTGGGGCTGCCTTTTTGATGGAGTGGCGCCTGGCTCGTGGGGGTACTGCCTCTTCTCTGCAGAACTTGTGGGAGCTGACCCCTGAAAAGGGAAACTCCCAGCAGCAGCCTAACCTGTCTTTCCATCTGCCCTGGTCTCCCTCTCACTTGATACTAACTTCATTCCTTCTTGCTTATTTCCCAAGGGTCTCTTTACCTTCCATCTAGCGAAGTCTGAGGTCTGATCTGTCTAGTCTCTAGATAATGAGGATAACGGGCCTGGCCCTCTCTTAAGGTTCACTGAAGCCTTTGCAGGGGTAACTGTTGTTTCAAATCTTGTGAATGGTTTGTCTGTTGTGAGCCAATTTCCCAGATTAGCACAGGACCCCACAAGTTAATCCTGACATTTCGAGCAGGCTGTTGGAGAGTGGGGGCAGGACCATACCGGAGAGATGAAGTCACGGCACAGCGAGGGCCTGTTCTCGACTCTGCACAGCATTCAATTCCCGGTTCCGTGGGAGTGACCGGCAGTCCCCCTGGCTGGGAGTGAGCAGGCAGTGATGGCATCCGGCAGAAGTTAACGGAGAGTCGTGCAGTTTCCTGATAGACATGCTCCATGTGTGCACTCGCTTCGTGTGTAAGTGTGTGTGTGATTGTTTGTACACATGCATGGGTGTGACTGCATATGTATACATGTGGCAGTGTGCACGTTTGTGTAGCTGTGTGTGAATGGATTTGCAAGCAGCTGTGTACACACACGAGTGACTGCATGCTCACGTATGTACGTGTGTGCATAGGTGGGCATTTGTGTGAGGGAGTGGGCCCATGGTGGTCCTCAGGCATCACCACGTGCTAATGGCAGCCACTGCAGGAGGTGATGCGTTCATGTCCGGAGCTTGGGTGAACTATTCATATTCAGCCTTGGGAGGGTCATTTGTGCTGATTAATATCCTTGCATGGCTGTTGTCTTCCTGGATTCCTCTAACGTTTTGATTGGCTCTTAAAAAAAGAATGCATCTCCTGTCATGTAAATAATAAAGTTTCTCTAAATTATAGAATCGGGTGGAACTGTGTCAGGTGGGTCTGGAAGCTCAGATTACTTGCAGAAAATCAGACATCGCTTTCTTTTATTGGAGCCCTTCAGAGTGTTTGCCAAAAGTGACACGAGCTTGTTAAAAAATAGAAAGATCTGAGTAGGTAACCATGGTGAACTTTCTGGTCTGAACCTTCCAGACCGCTTGACATATGCCTGTTTAGGTCGTGGTGTATGTCCTGTGTGCGACCTGCCTGTTTCACCTCACGTTCCATGCTGGGCATCTCCCCGTGGCCATCAATAGACATCTGTGTGTTTTCTAACAGCTGCCGTAGTATTTTATATACGGACGGGTGGGTATTTTACGTAACCGTTCTGGTTTTTTGCCGTTAGAAGTAGCACCGCCATGAACATCTTTGCCTCGCTCCCCTTTGTGCACCTGTCCAGCCGCTTCCTGAGAAGGATTTCGGGCGGAAGACAGTGCTGCCCCCGAGCCGTGCCAGGGAAAGTCGGATACATAGTCTCCTTTGCCAGCCGGCCTGCTGAATGCTGCCCGGGGGCCTCCCTCCTCACGGACCGTTTTCCTCCTGCGTTTCCTAAGAAGTGTTCACTCTTTTACAAACCCTAGATGCGACAGTCACCGGAGCGGAGCATCCGCCCGTGTCCCGCACGGCCCACAGAGCATGCTGTAGCCCGGGAGCTGCGCTCACCGCAGAGCCAGACCTCGCCCGGCGAGCACCCCGTGCCGAGCCCGCAGCTCTCCGAGCAGGAAGATGGCCGGCCCGGGAGCGCGCCCTGAGCACCTGCCTCTGGTGAGTGTCTGAGGGCTGGGTCACCTGCTGGGGGCGCCACGGTGAGCTCGGAGGGGACTCTGCAAGCTCGGGGAGCCTCCAGGGGAAGGAAAGACAGCCAGGCCCAGAGGCCTGAGCCTCCCAGTACCCAGAGGGTCCCGAACCGTGGCTCTTCACGTCAGAGGTTCTGCCTTCTGAGGTCCTCCCGGAGGGTGGTCCAAAGGTGGGGACACGCCCTGACCAGTTTGGCTCAGTGGATAGAGCGTCGGCCTGCGGACTGAAGGGTCCCAGGTTCGATTCCGGTCAAGGGCATGTACCTTGGTTGCGGGTACATCCCCAGTAGAGAGTGTGCAGGAGGCAGCTGATCGATGTTTCTAACTCTCTATACCTCTCTCTCCCTTCCTCTCTCTAAAAATCAATGTTACATGTATACACACACACACACACACATATATGTATATAAAGGTGGGGACAGGTGGGGACCATATGGTCGTCTGCGGCCTTCATCTGTTTCTGGGACATCTGCTGTCCCCACAGAAGACTCGGCGTGTGTCGCTGCGCCGTGACGCTGGGAGCTCCCGTGCGCGGCGTCCGCTGACGCCGGGTAAAGCGGTGCCTCGTGGCAGGAGGGCTCTGGGAGGAGACCTGTCCCAGGGCAGGAGGGAAGGGGTCCACGCCTGTCCCAGGGTGAGGCCGGGGGGAGGGGCACATCGGTCAGGCTCTCCCTGCGTCTGAGAACCCCAAGTCCACTGCGCGAGCAGGGCTGTGAACTGCAGCCCGGGGGCCCGCCTGCCTGCCACCGGCCTTTGCAAACAAAGTCTTCGTGGGACACAGCCACGCCCGTCGTGCACAGCTCCCCCAGCCCGAGTGGCCCACAAAGCCTCGAACATTTGCCGTCTAGCTCTTACAGGAGACGTTTGCCAGCTCCGCTCTAGAGGTTTGTAGCGAGGGGCCATGGAGCCTGAGGCCTGGGGTGCGTGCAGGAAGCCGTGGGGACCCAGCTCCAGGCTCAGGCGCAGGGCCACGCATGCCCAGATGTGATTGGCTGCAGAGAGCCGTCTGAATGCGTTCGTTTACAAGAGCCCAGCTGCAGGCCGCGGCAGATGGGGGGGGGGGGGGGGGGGGCGAGCTCGCCGTGCCCGGACCTCACTCCGCTCTTCCCTCTCAGGACAGCGTCTGTTCTTCTCTCCTCTCCCCACCCCCACGTGTCTTCAAAACAAACAATGCCCTTGCTCTCTGGAAGACAGACGCAAACCTGCATTTCGGGGGGCTGAGGAGCCTTCCAAACCTGAGCCCCGGCGCCCTCGCAGACGATTCTGAAGGGCAAGTGCAGGATGAGGGAGACAAAGTCTGACTCGTGGGGAGGGGTCAGACGCTTCCCCAGAGTTTGTGCTCAGGTGGGGTTTGCAGTCATGGGGCCACCCTATGACAGTCCTCACTGACCACAGGGGGCAGAAAGCCACCATGTGGCGGCCCCAGAGACATCCCCTTATGCTGCGCGGGCTGTCTGTGGGCTGCGGCTAAGCCAGGCTCTGCACTGGAACAACAGGATTCCACGTGCCCGGGACGGGGTGACGGTAGCGGCATTTCCGGAAGTTTCTGCCGTCATGCTGTCTCCTGCAGGTGGACTATTTAATGAATGGGATGTACGCTGGGCCCCTGCAACCAGGCCTCTCAGCCTGCCTTCCATCTCGACAGTGACACCCCCTCACCTATTCCACAGCCTCCTGAGGCCTCGCCCCTGCCTGCCTGCCTCTGCCCACCCCGCCCCTCCCCTGGTGGACAGCCTCTCTAGTCTAAACCCAGGTCGCGCACCACTGGCCCTGAGCCCCACCCTGCTGCTGCCACCTGCTGCTTTCTCCCACTCACCTCCCAGCAGGTGGACGCCATCCATCTTCTGGACCAGTGGTTCTCAGCCTCTCTAATGCCATGAGCCTTTAACACAGCTCCTCCTGTTGTGGTGACCCCCAACCATAAAATTATTTCTGTTGCTACTTCATAGCTGTAATGTTGCTACTGTTATGAACCGTAACGTGAAGATCTGTGTTTTCGACGGTCTCAGGCTCTACAGCAGTGGTTCTCTATCTGTGGGTCGCGACCCAGGTTGAGAACCGCTAGCAGGGTCGCCTTAGACCATCGGAAATCACAGACATTTACATTACGATTCGTAACAGTAGCAACATTACAGCTATGAAGTAGCAACAGAAATAATTTATGGTTGGGGGTCACCGCAACAGGAGGAGCTGTGTTAAACGGCCGCAGCGTTAGAAGGATTGAGAACCACGGTTCTAGAACATGGCTCAGGTGCCACTTTCTTAGGAAACCTCTGACACCCACTCCAACCCATCCACCCGCCTGAGTTCCGTGCCTCCTCCGGCCCCCGCAGCACCCGGTCCTCCCCACCCTCACCCAGCCTCCCAGAGGACCCGCCTTCACCTTACCCTGCGGGGCCTGCCCGCCGCCGGCTCCTCCCCGCTCCTGCTCGAGCCACGCCTCCGCTCCATGTCTGCGCCTGCAGTGACCTCTTTTCTGTGCCCCCCAAGAGGGCAGGCTTCCTGGAGGGACCGAGCGCACCCCCTTGCCCTGTGCGCTGCGGGCACAGGAGCAGGCACTGGGGGCGCAGGGCAGTGGGTGGCTGGCTGGATGGTGGCGGGTTAAGTGGCGTCTCGTGTGAAGCGCCCGGTCAGCCGTCCCGGGCTGCCCAGCGGTGCCACGGCCTGGTCTGTGTCCCGCGGCCACGGCAGACGTCGAGGAGGAAGACTGGCCCATCCTGGCGATCAGAATGCCTCGGCCCCTGCTCTGCCGCCCCCTCAAACTCTGAACTCTGGGGCGGGCAGTGGGCATCCGGGGGTGGAGACTCATCGGGGAACTGGGTCAGGAAGAGCTTTAAGCCGTCACACAGACCCGGGTCAGACCGCTAACCGCCGTGGCTGAGGCGCGGCGCTCTCCTGCGTGCCCGCCCGCTCGAGGCACTCGGCTCGGTTGGCACGCCAGGCCAGGCAGAGCCCTGCACGCGGCGCGGGGCTGTGCCCAGGCCAGGCCAGGCTGTGCGCTCCTCACCGGACGCCTTGTCTCCTGATCACAGATCCCTCGGCCGCGTAGCCGGCGCCGTTAGCAGCCCGAGAGTGGCGCTGGGAGCCCCGGGACCGCCAGCCTCGCCCCGGCTCACCCACAAGATGTGGACAGCCCTGGTGCTCGCCTGCATTTCCTCCCTGTCCTTCTCCGAGAGCCGAGTGGCATCCCAGGGTCCAGGTGAGTGAGGGAGCTGGGAGATTGCTGCACAGGCCTCTGCGGCCCCAGTGCGCCCCGTGCCTGAGGGGTGTCTGCAAGCTGAGGGTGGGGAGCCCCCGAGCTCCACGGGGCCAGGCTGGGAAGGGCTGTCGGGCGGAGCTTCTCCAGGCCCAGCGAGGGTAGGGAGCCCCCAGTAGGGCTGGGCCTCGAGGTCCTGAGCGGGTCTCTGGCTTGGCCCTGCAAAACCTCCTTCCTTCCGGAAGCCTGGCCTTGGCCGGCGAGTTGGTCCACTCGGACTTAGACACTTGGGGGCTGCCGCTCTGACGGGCCCCCCCCCCCCCCCCCCCCCGCCTGCAGAGCCTTCATGAGCCGAGAGGTCCCTGGCGGCGGGTTATCGGCTCTGAGCGCGCGGTGTGTTTGAGGGGCTGGTGAGGAGTCACGCCTGTGATGTGAAACCCACCCGTCTGCTGTTTTGGGGATTGGATCAAAGAACGAAGCTCTTAAGCCTTCCCTGGGCTTGGCGCTCAGAGAGGGCAGAGCAGTTTTCAAACCAAGGTGCCAGCTGCCCCTGCGGTGGGCTGCAGGCCAGGCGTGGCCCGAGGAGGCGGGGAAGCTGTGCACCCCCCCCCCCCCCAGTCTCTCCGGGCCCAGGAGACAGGCCCGTGAAGCCGCCAGCCGCCCTGATCGTGCGTTTCTCTCTCTTTCTGACTTGAAGGGCCCCTCGTCTTCAACCAGACGCAGGAGGATTCAGTTACAAAAAACACATCCAGGGAAACGACTGTCAGCATCTTGAACAAAACCCCTGAGGGCGTGATGGCGCCCTCTCCTGTCGCGTTGGCCAGAGAGACGTTGGGAGCCAGCCACAGCTCCCCTGCAGTCCCAGCAGGGACACCCAGCACTGACGTGGGCGCCTCGGCCGCTGCCATGGGTCCCGCCAACCTCATGGACTCCAGGGTGCCCACGCCAATGTCCACACGGCCCACGCCGACTTCCACACCGCCAGCCCCGGCGTCTACACGGCCAGCCCCGGTGTCCACACGGCCCACGCCAACGTCCACACCGCCAGCCCCGGCGTCTACACGGCCAGCCCCGGTGTCCACACGGCCCACGCCAACGTCCACACAGCCAGCCCCGGCGTCTACACGGCCAGCCCCGGTGTCCACACGGCCCATGCCAACGTCCACACGGCCAGCCCCGGTGTCCACACGGCCCATGCCAATGTCCACACAGCCAGCCCCGGTGTCCACACAGCCAGCCCCGGCGTCCACACGGCCAGCCCCGGTGTCCACACGGCCCACGCCAACGTCCACACAGCCAGCCCCGGCGTCCACACGGCCAGCCCTGGCGTCCACACGGCCAACCCCGGCGTCCACACGGCCAGCTCTGGCGTCCACGGCCGCTCTCAGCACACCCCACACCCAGGCACCCAGCAATGGTACGTTGCCAAAAGCAGCGCCTTGGACAGCGCTGGCCACCAGCACGCAGACCGTCACCACCACCACGTCAAATGCGGGTAGCGCCTGGGCCTCACAGAGCCCCGCCGAGCACACCGCCCACAACTCCACAGCCAGCCCCGCGCTCCCCACGAGTCCCCACGCACTTAACTCATCCACGCAAGGTCCCACAACCCAGCCATCGACTGCCCGACCGGGGGCACACACAGCAAGCAGACCCACCCCGCTCCTGCAGAACACAACCCCAGAGCCCACCCCCTCCGTGGCTTCTGTGGCCAGCACAGCGGTGACAGCTGAGGGGCCAGCTGCCAGCACAGTGCCCGCTCCTGTGCCACGTGCCAGCCCCACACCTGGGATGGAGGCCACATCCTCCACAATACTGCCAAGCCTGGTTCATCTCCAGGGGGGGGCTACGGGGCCTGCCGCGCCCTCCACACCGGAGCAGGTGCGGCCCGAGGCCATGGGGGGCACTGCTTCCACCGGGCCAACCCCCGGGAGCTCAGGGGACCCTAAGATGCCAACCACGGACTCGTGCCAGCTCAGCACCCAGGGCCCGTTCGTGGCGGTCACCACCAGGACCCTGCCCCTGACCCCGGTGAACAGAGGGGTGCTGCTGGCCATGCTCTTGCTCGGGGCGGCCCTTTTCCTCGCAGTGCTGGTCCTGTTTGCCCTACAGGCCTACGAGACCTACACGCGGAAGGACTACACGCAGGTGGACTACCTGATCAACGGGATGTACGCGGACTCCGAGATGTGAGGCCCGCGGCGGCCTCCGGCTCCGGCTCCGGCTCCGGCTGGACCCTTCCCTCCTTCCGGGGTCCCTCTGAGACCAGACCAAGTGCTTCCAAACCCTTCGGTGCAGTTCAGGAGGTCCGCCAGGCGCGTAAACGTCCCGTTACGGCCAGATGAATGCCACGTCACTAAAAGGCTGCTGCTTTCCTCTCGTGTTTATTTTTGTGAACGGTCGTGTTGACGGAGCAGGCAGTGGTTGAGGTGGTGGCATGAGGCGAGGTGGGTGGGTAGGCCCTGGTGTCAGACCCTGGCAGGAATTCAAGCAATGACCCTCTCCCTTCAGACAGCGCCTCCCCATTTATGTGGCCCGCCCGCCCGCGCCGCCAGGGGGAGCCTTGGCAGGTACAGGAGGCCCTGAGCTGTGCTGTGCCCGGGCCACTTCCCTGGGCGTCCTCTTGTGCCCAGTCCTGCCCGCACTCGGGGAGGGGTCTCTGGTGCCACGGGGAGACCGCCCTTTCCTCTAATCCCCCTCTCCCCCTGGACCACCAGGTGGCGGACCCTGTGGAGTTTGATTTGGGCAGGAAGCCGAATCCGCCCTGTGAACCGCACCCGAGTCACGCCCGCAGCCAGGTCAGCCTGGACCTGCTGAGCCCCGCTCGCACTCGCCTCAGGTGGTCCTTGGTAGCACCTCGACCCAGTCACCCTGGAACCGGGGTGCCCCAGGCCCCAGTGAGTGCAGGGCCCCCTCCCCTCGGCAGGACCATTGCCCTGGGTTCCTGGCTCCTATTTCCCAACACCAGTGGCCTCAAAGCCACACTTGTGTCCTTGTGTCCCAGCTACTGTCCTGTTTAATGCAAGGAACACATTGCGCTCCCCACCTCCCATCCCCCCGCCCCTGAACCCCGGGAGATCAGCTTCCTCCCCATTTTACTTATTTTTTAAAATATATGTTATTGACTTTACCAGAGAGGAAGGGGGAGAGAGAGAGAGAGTTAGAAACATCGATGAGAGAGAAACATTGATCAGTTGCCTCCTCCACACCCCCCACTGGGGATGTGCCCGCAACCAAGGTACACGCCCTTGACTGGAATCGAACCCAGGACCCTTCAGTCCGCAGACCGACGCTCTATCCACTGAGCCAAACGGGTTAGGGCTCCCCATTTTATTTATTTTTTAAATTATTCTTATTGGTTTTAGAGAGGAAGGGAGAGAGAAACATCAACGATGAGAGAAAATCATTGATCGGCTGCCGCTTACCCCCTACCGGGGACTGAGCCTGCAACTGGGATCCTTTAGTCCACAGGCCAACCCCTACCCACTGAGCCAAACCGGCTTCCCTCCCGTTTTAAAGACGTGTCCACTGTGGCACCGGACAACCCCCCAGTGGGGCCGCGCTCAGGGTGAGCCGGGTGCTCACCAGAGCTGAGCCTTGACAACGCCGGAGGGCTGCAGGGACCAGCCAGAGCCCCACGTCACTGCCCTTGGCTGTCCGCACGCAGATTGCCAGGCCGAGCGCGCTCTCGGACTGCACGGCTCGGTCGCAGTCGAGTGAGTGAGCGGGCCTTTCTCTGCCCGAGGAGCGGGAGCTGATGGGCAGCACGCGGGGCTGGTACCCGGGCCGGGTCTGCAGCTGCTGCTACCCGCCCAGAGCAGGCGTGGAATGTGCTGGAGCTTGGCTGCTTCACCTGGACGTGGGGAAACGGAATAGCATCCTTCAGGGGTCTGGCGGGGGGGGGGGGGGGGGGGGGGGCCCGCTCCTGTTTCTCTACCCAGAAGCCTGAAGAAGAGACAGATGTGGTCTGACCCCCGGCCCTCATCACAGAGGTCTCCTGAGCCAGGCCTGGGCAACAGTGCCTCTCATTTAGGTTCTTCCGCCTCCAAAAAGGGATTCAAATGGCCCCTGATGAAGCCCGGGAGAGGAGGCACTTACAGATGGGTTGAGATGATGTGAGAACCAGGGACGGAGAGGACACGGGGAGAAGGCCAAAACTTGCACGCGGTGCTCGCCAGCCCTCAGCCCAGTCTCCCCACTGGTTGGTCCACAGGCCCAGGGGTCCTTCCCCCTCTCGGGACGGAGCCAGCTGTGAACAGCGGCTGAGCCCAGCAGCCTCGCCCTCCTGCTTCTCCCTTCCCCGCACCTGAGCCGCCTGCATGGCCGTGGCTGGGCGGGGGCGTTCCAGGCCGACTCGTCAGCCTGCGGTCCTGAGCCCAGGCCAGCGACAGCCTTGCTCCCCGACGGGCTGTACTGTGAAGGGCAGGCTCCACCGTTCGCTGGTTGTCTCACCTGGAGCTGGAGCCCTGAACCCACATGAGCCCCGAATCCACAGGAGCCCCAAACCCACGTGAGCCCTGAATCCACGTGAGCCCCAAACCCACGTGAGCTCTGAACCCACGTGAGCTCTGAATCCACAGGAGCCCCAAACCCACGTGAGCCCTGAACCCACGTGAGCCCTGAATCCACAGGAGCCCCAAACCCATGTGAGCCCTGAACCCACGTGAGCTCTGAACCCACGTGAGCCCTGAATCCACGTGAGCCCTGAATCCACAGGAGCCCCAAACCCACGTGAGCCCTGAATCCACAGGAGCCCCAAACCCACGTGAGCCCTGAATCCACAGGAGCCCCAAAGCCACGTGAGCCCTGAACCCACGTGAGCCCTGAATCCACAGGAGCCCCAAACCCACGTGAGCCCTGAATCCACAGGAGCCCCAAACCCATGTGAGTCCTGAACCCACGTGAGCCCTGAACCCATGTGAGCCCTGAATCCACGTGAGCCCTGAACCCATGTGAGCCCCGAACCCACGTGAGCCCTGAACCCACGTGAGCCCCGAACCCACGTGAGCCCTGAACCCACGTGAGTCCTGAATCCACGTGAGCTCTGAACCCACGTGAGCCCTGAACCCATGTGAGCCCTGAACCCACGTGAGCTCCAATCCATGTGAGCCCTGAACCCACATGAGCTCTGAACCCACGTGAGCCCTGAACCCACGTGAGCCCTGAACCCACGTGAGCCCTGAACCCTCGTGAGTCCCAATCCACATGACCCCTGAACCTACGTGAGCCCCAAACCCACATGAGCCCCAATTCACATGAGCTCCATGCCTGGGTCGAGCGGCCATCCTTACGAGCAAGGCGCTCTCCTCCCGTCCCGCTGCTGCCTCTCCCCTGCAGCCCGCGACCCCTCCACACACAAACCTGCAGTTTTCCCGGCCATAGCCCTTCCCGGGACACAAGGCGAGCTGTGCCCCGCATTCCAGGCCAGGCAGCTGCTTCCAGGGGTCCCTGCCGAGGGGAGCACGAGGCCAGCGCTGGGCTCCAGACAGCCACAGAGAGCCCCTCCACGCAGGCTGTCCAAATCTGGGGGCCACAGGCCCAAGCCCTGGGCTGTCCCCTGCCTTGGAGGCCACCAGACTGTTAGTGACCAGGCCGCCATTCCTGGCCTGCGGGAAAGTCCTGTTAGGCATTAGCTCTTCGGGCACTTATTGAGCGCCCACCGTGTGCTAACCAAGTGGGGATTCCGAGATGAAGCTGCCCACCCTGCCCCCGGGGCACACAGCGTCCTGAGTGGGGCACAGGAAGGTGGGGAGAAGAGGTGGGCACACAGAGAGGCACCGGCCCTCCTGGGAGCGCAGGCGGGGACTCAGAGCTTCTCTTCCGTGCCCAGAGCCAGACTGGCCCACGGGAGGCGGGGTCTACTGGATGCATCCAAGTCCACACAAAGGCCACGGTAGAAGTGAGAGACTGGCGTGGCCCCAAAGGGGACGCTCTTCCCGTCACAGTGAGGAAACTGAGGCAGGGGAAGGCCAAGTTGCTGCCCAAGGTCATCCTCCAACTGGCCTGTCTACAGCGGTGGCACAGACAGCCTGGGAGCCTGAAGATGCCTTCTCTGGGGCCACCCCCACACTGGGCGCCCAGCAGGCGGGGCCCCTGTCCTCTGGAACCGCCAGCATCGCCCTCCGCACCCCGCACCCTCCAGGAAAGTGCAAGGGCTCCACCTGGCGGCCGAGGCTCCTTCCAGCATCCACCTCCCACCGTGGCTGCTGCCCGTGGCCAGAGACAGTTCTTGGGGGACTCCCTCCAGCCCAGCGCCCCTGGCACCGGAAGCTCCCCGGTTCCCACGCTGGAAGAACCCGCACCTCCCAGGGCTCCTAGGCCAGGGGTCTCCGGTGCTAAGGCAGCGTGCTCCGGGGAACCAGGGCATCGGTGCCAGTGCCGTCTCCCCGCTTCCGGGTCCTAAGAGCCTCAGGTGTGGGCGGGGCTGGCTCCTCCCAGGAGGTTCTGGGGGCAGATCTGCTTCTGATCAGGCTCCCGGGTTCTGGGCAGATCCGGGCTGCTGGCCGGAGGCTGGGGGCTCCCTCCCGCACCTCCTGGCCACAGGGCTCACTCCCTGCAGGGCAGCCCTGGAGAGGGTCTCCTCCGAGCCAGAGAAACGTCAAGATCTGCTTTATTGCTGACGTCTGTTTGGCTCAGAGGGTAGAACGTTAGCCTGCGGACTGAAGGGTCCCAGGTTTGATTCCGAGGCGGCTGGTTGATGACGAGTTTCTATCTCTCTCCCTTCCTCTCTGTAAAAAAAATCAATAAAGTATTTTTTTTTAATCTACTTTATTGTCAAATGTAGACCCATGACATGAAATTAGCCATTTTAAAACAAAGGTGTACAAGCTCAGGGCCATCAAGTACATCCACTATATTGTGCAGCTATCACCACTCCTCCCACAGCTCTTTCCTCCTCCGGAATAGAAACCTCTCCTCATTAGGCAACAGCTCTCCCTCTCCCACCCCCCACGGCCCCTCCCCGGCGCCCCCAGCCGGGGCAAGCTCTGTGCTACTTTCTGTCTTTATGAACGGGCTCATTCGAGATAGAGTGGCAATGCAGTTATTTGTCCTTTCATTTTGATTTTCATGATTTGAGTCTTCTTTTTTCTCTCTCTCAGTTAATCTAACTAAAGATTTAGCAATTTTGAAAAGATCAACAATCCGATTTAAAAATCCGTGTGAAATGACAAAGGACTTAGAATAAGCAAAACAAATTTGGAAACACACACACACACTCCCTGGATTTTTAACGAAGATGAAAACGCAAGTCAATGAAAAGAGAATAGACTTTCAACAAATGCTGCTGGAACAATTGGAGATGAGAGAGAGAGAGAGAGAGAGAGAGAGAGAGAGAGGGAGGAAATCTTCAGTCTATACCTCACACCTTACATAAAAATTAACCAAGCCTGGCTGGTGTGCAGGAGGCAGCTGATTGATGTCTCTCTCTCATCTATGTTTCTATCTCTCTCTCCTTTTCCCTTCCTCTCTCTAAAAATCAAGAAAAACATGAAAAAAAGAGACATAGAAACAGCAAATAAACTCATGAGAAAATGCTTACCGTCACTCATTAGTCACCAGGGAAATGCAATTAAAGCCACAAGAGGACCCTTCCAGACCCGCGGCGGAAAAAGACGGGCCGGGCCAAGCGTGGACAAGGCTGTGCGGAGCTGGGTCTCACATACGGCTGGAATGCAGAATGGTTTGGGATCTGGAAAATGATTGGGCACTTTTCAAAAATATATATGTAATTAAAAATACATTTTTACTGATGTCAGAGAGGAAGGGAGAGGGCGAGAGATACAGAGACGTCAGTGATGAGAGAGGGTCATTGCTCAGCAGCCCCTGCACGCCCCCTCCTGGGGACTGAGCCTGCCACCCAGGGATGTGCCCTTGGCTGGGAATCGAACCTGGGATCCTGCAGTCTGTAGGCCAGCACTCTATACACTGAGCCAAACCAGGTAGGGCAGCACTTTCTTATAAAATGAACAATATGCCATTTGGCCCTCGCCGGCTTGGCTCAGTGGATAGAGCCTCAGCCTGCAGACTGAAGGGTTCCAGGTTCGATTCCAGCCAAGGGCACAAGCCTGAGTTGCAGGCTTGATCCACAGTAGGGGGCATGCAGGAGGCAGCCGATTAATGATTCTCATTGATGTTTCTATCTCCTTCTCCCTTCCTTTCTTATTTATTTATTTATTTAGATTGTGAGTTTTTAAAAAATATATTTTGTTGATTTTTTACAGAGAGGAAGGAAGGGAGAGGGATAGAGAGAGACATCGATGAGAGAGAAACATGGGTCAGCTGCCTCCTGCACACTCCCTACTGGGGATGTACCCGCAACCAAGGTACATGTCCTTGTCCGGAATCGAACCTGGGAACCTTAAGTCTGCAGGCCGACGCTCTATCCACTGAGCCAAATTGGTTAGAGTCTCCCTTCCTTTCTGAAATCAATAAAGAAATATTTTTTAAAAGGTGAAAGAGCCACATATATACAGAACTTGAAATATCTTTAAAAAATAGAAATAGAAAATAAATATATGCCACTTGGCCCAGCAATCCCTCTTCTGGTTATTCACCCGAGAGAAAGGAAAGCTTGCATTCACACCGGAACCAGCCAGGAGTGTTGACAGCAGCAGCCGGCATGCAGTGACGGCCCGGAAATAGCCCAGTGTCCGCCCCTGGGAGGAGGGACAGACACCCCCACGATGAAAACACGGCTCAGACGGGGAGACACCAGTTACTCAGACAACCACAACGCGGAAGGCTCTCAAAGGTCCTGTGGGTGTCGCTGCGCTGACACGAGTTCCAGAAAAGGACAGACCAGTGATTTCCGGGGGTCCGGTTTGGTTCGACTCTCAAGAGGTCGCCTGAGGAAACTTGAGACTGTTTTATGTTCTCGCTGAGTTGAGGGGTACCTAAGTCTATGCACATGCATAGAAGTGTGTACACCTCACCCAGTGCATCTAATTTAAAAAACTTAGCTCCAGCCGAAACCGGTTTGGCTCAGTGGATAGAGCGTCGGCCTGCAGACTAAAAGGTCCCGGGTTCGATTCCGGTCAAGGGCATGTACCGTGGTTGCGGGCACATCCCCAGTGCGGGGTGTGCAGGAGGCAGCTGATCGATGTTTCTCTCTCATCGATGTTTCTGACTTTCTACCCCTCTCCCTTTCTCTCTGTAAAAAATCAATAAAATATATTTAAAAACAAAAACAAAAAAAACTTAGCTCTGCCAAAACTGGTTTGGCTCAGAGGATTGAGCGTCGGCCTGTGGACTAAAAGGTCCCGGGTTCGATTCCGGTCAAGGGCATGTACCCTGGCTGCCGGCACATCCCCAGTGGGGGGTGTGCAGGAGGCAGCTGATGGATGTTTCTCTCTCATCGATGTTTCTGACTTTCTATCCCTCTCCCTTCCTCTCTGTAAAAAATCAATAAAATATATTAAAAAAAAAAAAAAAACTTAGCTCCACATCAGAAACAATTTTCCATTTTGTCCAGCATTTCCTGGTGTTTGCAGCAGAGGGGTTTTCAGGGTATCTTACCCCGCCTTGTTGCCAGGGCAACACCCTGACACTTTGAACTCTTTATCTCCCGACTCTCTCCTCCCTCCAGTCCACCCGGACGACTCTTCCTCCAAAATCTGCCCGACCTCAGGCACACCTCTCCCGGAGCCACCCACAGGGTGGCGGTGCCCCAGTGGGCATTTGGTGCTGTCTGGAGGCATTCTGGTCGTCTGACTGGATGGGGTGGGTACAGACCAGTTCGCTGCTAGACGTCCTGGAATATTCAGGACAGCGCCCACGACAGGAATGAGTTAGCTGCAGATGTGAAGGGAGCCCAGGCTGAGAGAGCCTGCCTGAGCCTCGATCCGCGAACCGGCACCTTCACGCCCCAGCCTCCCCCGCAGCCGTTTCACCCCGACGCAGGCCCGGCCTGGCCTCTCCCTGCAGCCGGCAGCCCAGGGGCCACACCTCAGCCGCTCCCCAGTGGAGAGGCTCATCTTAGTCAAGACTGTCCTACTGATAAGAACTGCAAAACAAATCAAAATGGGGCACCAGGAGGCTTTAGGGGAACCGCTCACAGGTAACGTGTATTGAAAACGGACACGGACGACCCGTTCTTCGCCATCCTCCTTTGAGGTAGGAATGATACCCGCCCATTTTACACGTGTCTTATGGACCCCACAGGTGGAAGGGCTGTGGGGTCCCAGAATCTAGAACAGGAAACCAGAGAGACAGCCACAATGAGCTGTTCTCCCAGCGCTGATTTCACTCTTTCTCCCCCCCTACTTCAGGAGACCCAGGATGCAAATGGCATTTCTGATGGCTCAATGCAAATCCTCTGCTCAGTTGTTTTTTCAAAGTAAAAACTTTTTTGGGGGAACAGTTTTAGGTCTACAGAAAAATTGAGCAGCCAGTACAGAGTTCTCACACACAACACCCCCCCCCCCCCCCAATGGTTTTTTCCTGTTAGTAACAATCTTGTATTATTAGGGTGATACATTTGTTACACTTAAGGATATAATATTTATATTATATCAATATAAATATTGATACAATTGTATTGCCTGAATCCATAGTTATATCAAGCTTCACTCTTTGTGTTGGACCCTTCTATGCATTCCTTAATTTTGATATTACTAGAGGCTGGTGCATGGATTCGTGCACATCAAAAGGAAATTAATTAAAAGGTGGCCTGCAACGTGGGACTGGGTGTGATGGGCCAGATACACCCTGGAGCCAACCCCCCACCCCCAGCAGACCCTCCCAGGCTGGCTGCACCTGAGGTGCTCTGGGGCTTGAAGGGCATCTGAGGAGTGGAGTGCAGAGGGCATGCTGCAAAGTTGCTATTGCTCGGTAACTCCTGCATTGAGTGTCTGCCCCCTCGTGGTCAGTGTACATCATACCTACTGGCTGATCGGCTGGTCGGACGGTCGCTTAGCCATACACACACACACACACACACACACACACACACACTAGAGGCCCGGTGCACGAAATTCGAGCACAGGAGGCAGGGGATGTCCCTCAGCCAAGCCTGCTCCCTCTCCAATCTGGGATCCCTCGAGGGATGTCTAACTGTCTGTTTAAGCCTGATCCTACCAAGATCGGGCCTAAATGGGCAGTCATACATCCTTCTCACAATCCAGGACTGCTGGCTCCAAACTGCTCACCTGCTTGCCTCTCTGATTGCCCCTAACCGCTTCTGCCTGCCAGCCTGATCACCCCCTAACCACTACCCTGCAAGCCTGATTGATGTCTAACTGCTCCCCTGCCAGCCTGTTTCCCCCAACTTCCCTCCTCTGCTGGCCTGGTCACCCCTAACTGCCCTCCCCTGCTGGCCTGATTGCCCACAACTGCCCTCCCTTGCAGGCCTTGAACCTCCCAACAGACCTCCCTTGTTGGCCATCTTGTGGTGGCCATCTTGTGTCCATATAGAAGCAGAATCTTTGACCACATGGGGTCATCCCTCTTGTGTGTTGGAGTGTTGGTCAATCTGCAAATTTGTCTTTTATTAGATAGGATAGAGGCCCGGTGCATGGGTAGAGACCAGCTGGTTTGCCCTGAAGAGTGTCCTGGATCAGGGTGGGGGTTCCCTTGGGGCGAGGGGCAGCCTGAGCGAGGAGCCTGTGGTGGTTTGCAAGCTGGCCACGCCCCCCAGTGACCCAAGAGGAGGCCCTGGGATCTGGGATTAATTTATGTTCCACAATTGAAACTTTGTAGCCTGGAGCGGAGCCAAGCCTTCTGCTCACTTCATGGTGACAGCCATTTCTGTTTGGGTTTATTTAAATTCTATAATTGAAACTTTGTAGCCTAGAGTGGAAGCCTAGGCACTGCCCCCCCCCCCCCCCCCCCCCCGCAGAAGCTTGGCTTCCTCTTTCACCTGGGCAACCCTAGCCTCTGCTCTCTCCAGCTCCATGGCTACCGCCATTTCTGTTGGGATATATCTTTTATAATTGAAACTTTGTAGCATTGAGTGGAGGCTTAGGCCAGCAAGGGCAGGCGGAAAGCTTGGCTTCTTCCATTGCCGGGGAAACCCAAACCTCCCTCATGCTCTCAGTGGCCACAGCCATCTTGGTTGGGGGTTTATCTGCTTCTGATTGGCTGGTGGGCATGGCTGGTGGGTGTGGCTTGATAGGAGGCAAGTCAATTTGCATATCACTCTTTTATTAGACTGGATAACTATGGGCAGTATTATATGGAGCAGTTTCAGGCCTGAGGAGTCTTTCCTGTTCGTTCTTTTAGTTTGCCGTTCCCTAAATGACACGTGATGTTTCCTTCCTCTGGAAGCCATCTGGGCAAGAAGGCTTTAGTTTGTTTTATTTGATGTTGTTGTCCTTTTGTGTGTGCATATGTGTGCATGTGTAAATATTTTCATAATGAATTCATTTATTCTGATAGATTTGGAGCTATTCAGTTTTTTTCTTTAGTCAGTTATAGTATTTTTGTCTTTCAAGGGATATGCCCATTTTATATAACTTGTCAATTTTATTAAAATTAACTTACTTATATGTGTGTGTGGCTTGTATCCAAATAAATAACGAAAGAATGCTTGTAATTCAATCACGAGGCTTAGTTAAAAACGGGCCGAAGGGCCCTGGCCAGTGCGGCTCAGTGGGCTGCGCGGCGTCCCATGCCCTCAGCGTTGCTGGTCTCACTCCCAGTCAAGGCACATACTTGGTCTGCAGGTTTGACCCCAGTAGGGTTGTGTGTGGAGGCAGCTGGCTGATGTTTCTCTTTCACATCGGTGTTTCTCTCCCTCCCTCCCTCTCCTTTCTTCTTTCTCTGAAAAATAAAAATAAATTGGCAAAAGATTTGAAAAGACACTTTGTCAGAGGAAGGTTACAAGTGAGCAATGAGCACACAAAAATGCGTCATTTGCCGTCAGAGAAATGAAAGTTAGGACCACAAGGTCATAATATTACACCCCCCCCCCCGAAAGGCTGACCTTAAACAGATTGACAGTACAAAGTGCTGGGGAGGATATGGAGCAAACAGGACCCTCATATACCGCTTTGGGAATGTAAGATGGTGGAGCTACTGTGGAAAAGATTGGCAGTTTCTTACAGTTAAGCACACACATTCTCTAATCCAGCCATCCTACCCCTAGTCACCCAAGAGCATTGAAAATATGCGCCCCTCGCCAAGACTGGTTTGGCTCAGTGGATAGAGCGTCGGCCCGTGGACTCAAAAGTCCCAGGTTCGATTCTGGTCAAGGGCATGTACCTCGGTTGCAGGCGCATCCCCATTAAGGGGTGTGCAAGAGGCAGCTGATCGATGTTTCTGACTTTCTATCCCTCTCCCTTCCTCTCTGTAAAAAAAACAATAAAATATATTTTTTAAACAGAAAAGAAAATATGTGCCCCCCCCCCAAAAAAAAACAAATACTTGCACATAAATGTTCATGGTAATTTAGTCACAATAGTCCCAAACTGGAAACAATCCAAAGTCCATCACAAATCATGGTATTGATCGGCTGTATCTGTTACTGGTGGGGGGGTCCTCGTCCCCATCTGCTGCCAGTGGGAGTGGAATTCCTGCCATGTCCAGAGAAAAAGAACTTTCTGAGACTCGCACGGAAGGATGAAATACAGCAGGAAGCTTTCTTTGTGTGGAAATAAAAGAATTCCCAGGGTGCTGTCTCCCTCTGTCCCACCAAGGAAGAAGTGTAGCTGGAACGTCGATAGGGCTGAGATAAAAGCAAGCGTGTTCTCCGTTCCATGTTGGAGCAATCCAATCAGCATCAGGCTAGCCGAGTTTGTGTTCCCAGTTGCAATCCATCAGTCCGTTGCATGTGGGGTCTGCAGGGCCACGTGGCTATGGAGCAAACACCGGTGAACGCAAGGAAGCGGAAATGAGGGAGCCTCACGAGCCAAGAGCAACAAGAGAGAGAATCCCTTTGTTTAGGGATTATGCATTCCCACATGTCCATGGGTGTGCAGTGGCCAATGCTCTCTGCTCCCAGGTGTGATGGACAGGCACCTTCCCTAGTCACCCCGACTTCACTCTACAGGCAACTGACTCCTCTTTGTTGGACCCCTTTCCCCCGGTGATCTGCGCGGAATGGGCCGTGGTGCCTTGGGAGTGTGAATTGCAGCTTCCTGGTGAAGCTGCCCAAACAGTGTGGCTAATGTCCTGCCTTCCCTCTGCTCCTTTCCTATCACTAATAGCTAGCTAATGACAACGGCATCACCCTGCAGAACAAAGCCCTAGGATGAAAACTGACCAAATGGCAGAACCACCAGTCACTATGATGCGCATCGACCACCAGGGGGCAGATGCTCAACACAGGAGCTTCCCCCTGGTGGTCAGTGCGCTCCCACAGGGGGAGCCCCGCTCAGCCAGAAGCTGGGCTCATGGCTGGGGAGCACAGCAGTGGTGGCAGGAGTCTCTCCCACCTCTGAGGCAGCACTAAGGACCCTTTGGGGGTCCTGGACGGCAAGAGGGCACAGGCCGGGCTAGGGGACCGTCCTCCTCCACCGCCAGTGCACGAATGTCGTGCACCAGGCCTCTAGGATCTGTGTAATGGAATACTTCTCAGCAAGAAAAACGAGTGAAGTCCTGATACATCCAACAACCTGCATGAATCACAAACACATTATGCTTTAATTCTATGAAATTCAAGAACTGGCCTGTGGTTGCCTCTGCAAGAAGACGGGGAAGAGACAGGGGAGAACTTTCTGGGGGTGAAGGAGATACTCGGCATCTTGTTGTTGTTGTTGTTAATCCTCTCCTGAGGATATGTTTCCATTGATTTATAGAGAAACTATTAGGGAGATGGAGAGATACAGAGAGAGAAACATCGATGTGAGAGAGACACAGTGATAGGTTGCCTCCTGCATTGACCCAACCAGGACTGGGGAACCTGCAACCAAGGCACATGCCCTTGACAGGAATTGAGGTTGGGACTCCAGTCCGTGGGCCGATGCTCTATCCACTGAGCCAGATCAGCTAAAGCAGGATCCTGCTTTCTAGATCCATTTTCCACTGAAAGCAGACAAGCCCTCTAGAGCTATGATTGGTCCCAGGGGTGGATAGGGGAAGCACAGGTGATGCTAGGATTTCTTATGGCATCGGGCTTCGGAAAGTAAGGCAGCGTCCTAAGAACCGCAGGAACACGTCCAGAGAGATGAGAGGCAGTTTGAAGCGGATGCTACTGGCCAAAGTAAGCAATTGGGGGTGCCATTGACGAAATGTTTGTGTTCCCCAAATTCCTATGTTGACACCTAATCCCCAGTGGGATAGTTTTGGGAGGTGGGGGCTTTGGGATGTGATGAGGTCATGAGGGAGGTACCTCATGAAGAGGATTGGTGCCCTTATAAAGAGGAACTCCAGAGAGTGCCCTGGCCCCACCCAACAGTGAGGACACAATGAGCAGTAGCTCTCTGGGAAGCGGAATCTGCCAGCACCTTGATCCCGGACTCCCAGCCTCTGGAACTGTGAGAAACAAATGTTCCTTGTTTTAGTTCATTTCCCAACCCATGAGTTATAGTGGTAGTAACGAGTTATGATTGTTGGGGAGGGAGTTGCAAAGATGAAAAGGGAGAAACTAAAATGAACCTGTGATGTTGGATTGGAATTGGATTGAAATCTGTGTTTATACATAGTTTGATATAGAAAGATGTAAATGTATTTATAAATATATATACTCATACAAACATTAGAGGCCTGGTACACAAAATTCGTGCATGGCGGCGGTGTGTGTGTCCTTAGCCCAGCCTGCACCATCTCCAATCTGGGAGCCCAGGATTGCTGGCTCCCAACTGCTCACCTGCCTTCCTGATTGCCCCTAACAGCTTCTGCTTTCCAGCCTGATCACCCCCTAACCACTCCCCTACCAGCCTGTTTGCCCCTAACTGCCCTCCCCTGCTGACCTGCTTGCCCACAACTGCCCTCCTTTGCAGGCTTGGTCTCTCCCAGCTGTCCTCCCCTGCTGGCCATATTATGTCCACATGGGGGCAGCCATCTTTAACCACAAGGGGAAGCCCTCTTGTGTGTTGGAGTGATGGACAATCTGCATATTACTCTTTTATTAAATAGGATAGGGGCCTGGTGCACAGGTCGGGCTGGCTGGTTTGCTCTGAAGAGTGTCCTGGATCAGGATGGGGTTTCCCTTGGGGCATGGTGTGGCCTGGGAGAGGGGCCTGTGGTGGCACAGGCTGGCCACGTGCCCTGACAACTCAAGTGGAGGCCCTGGTATCTGGGATTTATTTATCTTCTGTAGTTGAAACTTTGTAGCCTTGAGTGGAGGCCAGGGCCAGCCAAGGCAGGTGGGAAGCTTGGCTTCCTTCATCGCCAGGGAAACCCAAGCCTCCTGCTCCTCTGTAGCTACAGCCATCTTGGTTGGGTTAATTTGCATACTCGCTCCTGATTGGCTTGTGGGCGTGGCTTATTGGTGTAGCAGAGGTACAGTCAGTTTGCATGTTTCTCTTTTAATTGTGTAGATGAGTATAGTCTATATTTACACACACACATGCATGCAGGACCAGGAAGCAGTACTGCCCCAGTGGCCCTAAGCACATCTCACACCCAGAGCTTGGCTCCCCTGAAAGAAACCATTGCTCCTTGGAGAACTGATTGATTGTGGGTTGAGGTTCAGAGAACAATGGAGACCCTATAAAAAAGAGACAGAAGCCAGTTTTAAGAGGTTCCCACTGGCCCAATTAAAGGCCATTTGAGCAGCAAAGAAATAATGATGTGGGAGGATGAATAGTGGACCCATGAAAGATGTGTCCACATCCTAATCCCTGGAATCCTCAAAATGCGACCTTCTTGGGGAAAAAGGTCGTTGTGGATATAATACAAATTAAAGATCATGAGAGGAGATCATTCTGGATTATGTGGGTGGGCCCTAAATCAATAACAAGTGTCCTGAGAGAAAGAAGGGGGTGGCAGAGACACAGAGGGAAGGCCATGGGAAGAGGGGGCGGAGACTGGAGGGATGGGGCCACAAGCCGAGGGAAGCTGGACTCCCCGGAAGTTGTAGGAGGAGAAGGAGGACACTCCCCCAAAGACCTCCAGTGGGAACACAGCCCTCTGACACCTTGATTTTGGACCTCCGGCTTCCAGAACCATGGGAGAATAACTGTCTGTTTTAAGCCACAGGAAACTACAAAGGAAGAGTCAGCCATCTTCCTCTGGGCTGAGCCCTTTCAGGCTTGAGTAACTTCCTTGCTTGGTTCAAGGCCTTTGGTAAAGAGACAGACCTTGTGGGAGCCCGTGCCTGGGGTCAGGCTGGCATGCGATCCGGTACAACCAGTTCTGCCGTCCGAGGCTCAGACCCGGATGCCGGGGGCTCCGACCAGCGTGCACGCTGCCTGTGGCACTGGGAGTGTGGGAGGGGCCTGTGCCTGGCCCAGGAGCTCTGCACGCTTAGCTCCAGCGCTCAGGGGACTCCTTCACCCTCTTCACCTGGGGATCCGTCCACATGTCCCCCCGGCCCTGTTCCCGGAGACCTCCATCTCTCCAGCAAGTTCTCCCCGACACCCGCCCCCCACGCTGAGAGTGGTCCAGTCTCCTGAGGGCCCCCGCCAAGGCCAGGGCACCGCAGGGGGGAGGCCTGGGGCCGCAGAGGGAATGTCGTGCCTGTGCATTGTGGGGACAAGGAACGAAGACCCTGACTCCTGGGAGCTTATCTTTTGGGCCAGGGCTTGTCTGCTCTTCTGCTCCGATTAAGGGGCAAGACTGGGATGCCCTCCATCCCCCCTAGGTGGGCCAGCTCCCTCCTCAGCTGGAAGGGCTTCTTGAGCTGGTAGGGGCCTCCCCTCTGACATCAGGACCTCCACCCTGAATGCCGCGGCCAGCCGAGGCCAGAATGCTCCAGAGGAAATCATCTCGGCTTTTGGCTCAGGAAGCACCACCCTGGGAATTCACCAAGGGACCAGCCAGCAGCCCAGGCATCTGGGAGGTATGACAAGGGGACTAAGGGGGATGAGAGAGAGCGAAAAGCTAGCTCCCCGGGGAAGCATGCAGATCAGGCCAAGATCAAGTCATGTGAAAACCGGACAGTGGCAGGGGCGCTGCCTGGTGGTGGGAGTTTCCATCGGCTGTGAGAGGCAGGAGCAGGCTGTGCTCCTCTATGTAAAACGGACAGTGCCCGGATGGAGGAGTGAGGACCTGCAGGTCCCGCACCTGCACCTGAGCCTGGAGCCTGGAGCCTGGAGCCTGGAGCCTGGAGCCTGGAGCCAGGAGCCTGGAGCCTGGAGCCTGGAGCCTGGAGCCAGGAGCCAGGAGCCTGGAGCCTGGAGCCTGGAGCCTGGAGCCTGGAGCCTGGAGCCTGGAGCCTGGAGCCTGGAGCCTGGAGCCTGGAGCCCGGAGCCCGGAGCCTGGAGCCTGGAGCCTGGAGCCTGGAGCCTGCACTTTGACCCTGGTCCACACCCAGACGCCATGTCTGGGAGACGCCCCAGGAAACCACCTCACCAAGTACCTCCTCACCGCTGTGACCGTCCCGGGGACTCGGGAGGCGGTCGCATTGAGCAGTAGCCCAGGCCTGTTCACCCCCCCCCCCCCGCCCGCCAACGTCCCCTCTCTTTCGAGTGTCTAATTGTGTGTACAGAACTTAGACGTCCTAGTACAGTGCGTGATCCTCAGAGGGCACGCACCTGGGTACACCGCCCTCCACACAGGTGGCAGTCATACCAGAGGGTTTCTCTTTTTTATTAAACATTTTCAATGTGGAGATTATTCCAGGGTTTTCCCTCCCCTGCATCCCCTCCTCCCCTGCCCCTCATCCCTTGGCCTCCAACACATTATTGTCCTGTCCATGGGTGTGCATTAATGTTTTTTAGCTAATCTCTTCACTTTCTATTTTATTTTATTTTTTAATCCTCACCTGGGGATATTTTTCCATTGATCGCTTTAGAGAGAGTGGGAGAGAGAGGGAGAGACGGAGAGAAACATTGATGTGCGCGAAAGACATCGATTGGTGCTTCCTGCAGGTGCCCAACCAGGGCACAGGCTGGGAAGAGCCTGCAACCGAGGTACGTGCCCTTGACCGACCAGAATCGAACCCGGGACCCTTTGGTCCATAGGCTGACGCCCTACCCACTGAGCCAAACTGGCCAGGACCCCTTCCCTTTCTTTATCCAGTGCCCCCACCTCCACCCCTGGCATCGCTCATGTCCCCACTTGGCCAGTCCCACCTGCCCAGGAGCAGACGACTCTTCCCACGTGGGGCCAGCTTCTTGTTGTTATTGTCGCTCTGACATCACATATTTGGAATGAGCTGTGCACCCTGGTTTCTGGTTTCCCTCCACCTGATGCTTGTGAACGGGTCTGTGTTGTTGCCTCTAACAGCAGCTCACTTCGTTTCTGAGTCAGATTCCATCCGGGGACGGACCACAAGCTGTGCAGCCTTTCTCTCCTTCGTTGGTATTCAAGTTGCTTCCGGTTTTAGGCCATTCTAAATGAAGCTGTCCCAAATATCTGAAAGGAAGAAGGAGAGGAAGGAAGGAAGGAAGGAAGGAAGCAAGCAGAGGGGAGGAAGGAAGGAGAGGAAGGAGAAGAAGAAAGGAAGGAAGGAATGAAAGAAGGAAGGAAGGAGAGGAGAGGAAGGAAAGAAGGAAGGAAGGAGAGGAAGGAAGGAAGGAAAGAAGGAAGGAAAGAAGGAAGGAAGGAAGGAGAGGAAGGAAGGAAGGAAAGAAGGAAGGAAAGAAGGAAGGAAGGAAGGAAGGAGAGGAGAGGAAGGAAAGAAGGAAGGAAGGAGAGGAAGGAAGGAAGGAAAGAAGGAAGGAAAGAAGGAAGGAAGGAAGGAGAGGAAGGAAGGAAGGAAAGAAGGAAGGAAAGAAGGAAGGAAGGAAGGAAGGAGAGGAGAGGAAGGAAAGAAGGAAGGAAGGAGAGGAAGGAAGGAAGGAAAGAAGGAAGGAAAGAAGGAAGGAAGGAAGGAAGGAAGGAGAGGAGAGGAAGAAAAGAAGGAAGGAGAGGAAGGAGAGGAAGGAAGGAAGGAAGAAGGGAGGGAGGAAGAGGGAGGGAGGGGGGAGGTGAGAGACAGGAACAGACTATAACCTATCCAACAAAACCAGAGCCCATGCTTGGCCCGTGTTTCTCAGTGGTTAGAATGGCGGCCCATGGACAGAAGGGTCTCTCGGGTTCGATTCCTGGTCAAGGACACATACTTGGGCTACAGGTTCCATCCCCAGTTCCGGTCAGAATGCGTGCAGGAGGCAACTAGTCGATGTGTCTCTCTCACATCAATGTTTCTCTCTCTCTCCCCCTCCCTCCCTCCACTCTCTCTAAAAGTCAATGGGAAAATCTCGGGTGAAGGTTAACAAAAAATGAGCAGGAATGTAAGTCTCTGTTGGCTGGATCTGTGAGCACATGGAAAGTCTGGGAGGGACGGATGTTTACATCCTCTCCCGGTGCCTCTCCCCAGAACACTTACTTATTACCAAGGGCAGCAAGTGGCTTTTCCCGGGGAGGGGGGGGGGCGTCCGGAGGACATCACTCCATTGGGTGACCCGAGGGATCGTCATCTCTCCTGGGTCAAGTGGGTCTTTGCCACTGACTGGACACAGTGGGGGACACAGACTCACTGAGCGACGTTCTTGCCAGATACCCGACCTTCATCTAATCACGAGGAACCATCAGGAAAACCTCACCGGAGGGACATACGACAAAATAACTGGCCTGTCACCTTTGGGAGGCCAAGGTCATGCGAGCTGAGGAAAGAGGGGGAGCCCGCTCCAGAGTGAAGGAAGTGGGCAGGCAGCCACGGCGCCGGGACTCGGACTGCACTCCATGGCAGCGAACCGAGCATGTTCATTTCCTTATGTTGTTGTTGATCTTAAATATACATTTTATTGATTTATTACAGAGAGGAAGGGAGAGGGATAGAAAGTCAGAAACATCGATGAGAGAGAAACATCGGTCAGCTGCCTCCTGCACACCCCCCACAGGGGATGTGCCCGCACTAAGGTACATGCCCTTGACCGGAATCGAACCTGGGACCTTTCAGTCCGCAGGCCACACTCTATCCACTGAGCCACACCGGTCAGGGCTGCTGTTGTTGATTTCGGAGAGAGGCAGGGAGGGAAGGAGGGAGAGAAACATCAGTTTGTTGTTCCGCGTACGGACGCGTTCACTGGTTGCCTGAATGTGCCCTGGCCGAGGAGCCAGCCCACAGCCTCTGTGTGGCTCCGTGTCTGGCCCTCCGAGCCACCCGGCCAGCGCGGGAGCGGTGAGGAGTGCTTTTGTTTGTTTGTCTGGGTTTTTTAAATAGGTTTCTTTATTGACTTAAGAGAGGAAGAGATAAGGAGGAAGAGATAGAAACATCAACGGTGAGAGAATCATTGATTGGCTGCCTTCTGCACGGCCCCTGCCGGGGATCAAGCCTGCAACCCGTGCATGTGCCCTTGGCCGGAATCGAACCCGGTACCTTTCAGTCCACAAGCTGACGCTCTATCCACCGAGCCACCCACCCAGGGCGGGAACGCTGAGTTCTTGACTCTGGTGGTCCTTGGAGCCGGGTTCTATGGGGGGCCCCTCTCTGGAAGGAAACACAGTCAGGAGCCACAGCGCCTCTGGACGGGCCATCCAGTCCGGGACGGGGGAGAAACAGCTGTGCCGCGGGGAGAGTACCGAGAAGCCCGTGAGGAGCTGTGTGCCAGCCGCCGCTCCTCTCTGTTTATTTCCCGGCGTGTGGGAGGACGGGGCCGCGAGGCTGGGCTTCTCTGGGTGCTGGTGGGAAGATGAAAGAGGGTGAGTGGGGGGAACCCCAAGATCCTGTCTCTCAGGGACTCAGGGCCATAGGATTGCCCAGGTGGACACAAACCCCAGGGCACCGGGCAAGCAGCTGGAGCCCAGAGCCAGGACTGCGGTTAGACCCGCCTCCCCCTCCTTGGATCCCGCAGCAGCCTGGGAGGGGGCTGTCCTTCGGGGGACTGAGCCCCTCCCCTCCCCCTCTCCCGCCCAGGGGCTGTTCCGGATGCGGAGGTACAGCCCCGAACGAGGCTGGCAAGGCCCCTGCCCGCAAGGAGCTGAGGGACGGCCGGGAGACGTGATGAATACATGACAAACGCAGATGCCAGACCGTGATTCGCTCTAAGGGGAGAGAAAATGAAGGGGGTCAAGGGAGAATGAAAGCTCGGTATTGGACCTGAGCAATGGGAAGGATATCTGAGAGGCGGAAGTTCGCGTGTGCGCGTGTGCGTGTGTGTGTGCCCGTGTGCGTGTGTGCGTGTGTGCGCCCGTGTGCGTGTGTGTGCCCGTGTGCGTGTGTGCGTGTGTGCGTGCCCGTGTGCGTGTGTGCGCCCGTGTGCGTGTGTGCGCCTGTGTGCGTGTGCGTGCCCGTGTGTGTGCCTGTGCGCGTGTGTGTGCCCGTGTGCGTGTGCCCGTGTGTGTGCCCGTGTGTGTGCCCGTGTGCGTGTGCGTGTGCCCGTGTGCGTGCACGTGTGCCCGTGTGCGTGTGCCCGTGTGCGTGTGCGTGCCCGTGTGCATGTGCGTGTGCCCGTGTGTGTGCCCGTGTGCGTGTGTGTGCCCGTGTGTGTGTGTGTGCGCGCGCACGCGCAGCCATGCTGTGTGTGAAATGCCCCGCCAGGCTGGAGGCAGGACTGTGGCTGTCCCCAGCACCACAACGATGCCGAAGCTCGAGGGGGACACCTCAGCAGGTCCACGGCCGCAGCCTCTCACAGCTGAGAAGACCCTGGAGACAGGCTGCCTCATCTGCCCCAAAGGACACGGCTGGTGAGGGCGGAGCCGGGGTTTGAGCCTGCCACGCCCGCTCGCAGCTGCCACAGAGTCTTGCTGCTGTTGGAGCTGTGGGCAGGCCGCTTGGTTTCCTCTCCCATCAGGAGAGGTGGGCGGTGGAGGGGCAGGTGAAGATGAGGGGGGCAGGGGGCCTGGGGGTGCTCGGGCAGGTACCCGGACGGGGTGTGCCCCCTACCCCTTTCCCGCCAGTCCCAGACCCGTGCTCTCAGTGGAACAGTCAAGTCTTCCGGAAGAAACAGGAGACCGGATGCGACTCATGCACAGAGTCCAAGAGCCAACGTGTCCCTTTACCTGAGAAGCCACCCATCACCCTGCCCGGGTCCCAGGCTCGGCACAGCCTGGGAGCCCTTCCTGTGGGCACAGGACCCAGCAGGCAAACCCTGCCAGGCGGTTGCTGGGCAAAACTGGGTTGAAGGAAGGGTCGGGGCGACCAGGCGGGGTCTCTGGAGTGTCCCTGGGCCCTGCTGGGGGACTGGAACAGCCCACGGCCTCCGCCAGCTCCTGGCAAGGGCACGGCTCCCGGGTCAACAACGGGCTGGCTGGCACTCCCGCTGGCCGGGCCTCTGCTGACTGGCTGGCTGGGTCTCTCTCCAGAGCCACTCTCTCTGCCTGTCCGGGCTTGGTGGGGCCGGCGCGGCGGCTCGGCACTTCCACTTTGGAGCAGCCAGAGGCTTCGAAGTGTAAATGCCGATGGCTCCTGTCACGTGGGGGCTGGGCAGGTGCCTGGCCGCACTACTTCCTGTCCCCTCCCCCGCCCCTGCCAGCTGGCAGGAGAAGCCTCCAGCTGGCCACACTCTGTGGAAAGTCCAATTTGTTGTCTTCCCCGGAGGGCCACTCCCGGCTGCGCCCTCTGACCAGCTCAGCCCTGACCTCCCTGGTCCCAGCAGGGACCCCCCCCCCCCGGTCCCCCCTGCCAAGGGCACCAAGCCTTCAGTGTGGCTCCACAGAGGCCCTGAGCCCCACTCAGCTCTGCCTGCCCGGCCTCTCGGCTGAGGCTGGAAGAGCAGCCACAACGCAGGTGGCTGGGGAGGGCCCGACCCCCAGCGGCAGCCTGGAGGGAACCTGCCAGGTCTGCTCACTGCCCCTGCCAAGCTGTGGGCCCGGCCTGCTCCTTTGGGAGGCACTGCCCAGAACATGTAGCCTGGCACCGGGCAGTGACTACACGGAGGTGCCTGAGGTATGGGGGCCAGCCCAGGGGTCCATGGAGAGCACCACTGTGCTCGAGTGACTTTGGGGCGCTGGGCGTGTGGAGGCAACTGGAGGCGGTCCGGGCTGTGAAGGGCTGCCCAGGCCCGAGGCCCCGGGGGCCCCACACCGGCTGTGGCTGCCCCGTAGAGGCGGTGTCACGCCGCCCGTGGGCAAAGGTGGTCTTGG
Organism: Antrozous pallidus; assembly: GCA_027563665.1. Classification (NCBI taxonomy): domain Eukaryota; kingdom Metazoa; phylum Chordata; class Mammalia; order Chiroptera; family Vespertilionidae; genus Antrozous; species Antrozous pallidus. Next base: position 6,612,941 of record CM050520.1, on the reverse strand, counting down.
TGGGATGCAGTTTGAGTATCTGGAGCCCCGCACTATGAAAACATTGGAAAGAAAGTTTAGTGCTAAGTCAGAAAGGAATAAAACCAGAGCAATCTTTTGTTAGGTGTGTCTGCAGAGGATTCTGACGGCACAGAGGCCTGAGGCTGCAGAGTGAAAGCAGGAGGCCCGGAGCATGGCACGGCCTGGGTCTGCTTTACCTGTGGGCTCCGCCCCACTCCCACTCCCACCCCCAAGTCAGCCTCCAGAGCAGAGCAGGGAAACGGGGAAGGTGAGGGCGGAGGGAGGAGCTCTGGTTTTGAAGTTCAAGACCTGCTTCTGCCTCTGTTAGCCTTACCCTCCCCAACATGGGGCCTCAGTTCCCCACCTGTGGGAGGGAGGATAAGCCCTTCCTGTGGACCAGCCAAGGTCAAGGAGGAGGGAGAGGAGGTAAGCACCTGTGTGGGTGCTGGCTCCCAGCTCTCAGGGCATCCAGCTCCCCACTGACGGGCGCTGTCCACCCTGTGCCAGGCCCCTGGATGCAGGGCCCACCTGCCCGCCCTGCCCCTGCCTGTCTCCTGGCACAAGAGCTATGTTGGGGTCCCTCAGTCCTGCAAGATGCCCTCTCCCCCTCCCAGGGCCTTCGCACTGTTGGTCCCACATTTCCCTCCTATCAGCCCCCTTTTCCCTAACACACTCCAGTCCCTTTGGATCTCTGCTTCCCCGGAGACCCCTTCCCAGCGTCCGCCAGCCTGTGGCCACCTCACCTTCTCCTGAGTCTGCGGGTTTTACTCGGGGACCAGCTACCCAAGGGCTCCAGCTCAAGCCCTGGCGGGCTGCTGCAGAGCTAGCCTAACCGCTCCGAGCCTCAGTTTCCCTATGTGCAAACCGGGGACCACCAGGGTCCCGCCTCCTGGGGGTTGTTGTAAGGAGTAAGCAGCGGGGCTAAAGGCTGTGCACACGTTACTGTCATTATTTTGTGATCATTGTCATCAGGGATCCCAGGAGCAGGGTCCGCACGATGCCCCCAGCGCAGCACCTGGTGCGAAGCCCTCGGCCCCTTCCCACCCCGCCCGGCACCTGCAGGTGCCGGCCCTGCCCAGCCGGGAGGAAAGCCCTGCACACAGTAGGTGTTCAAGAAACGGCCAGGTGACACCAGGAAGCCAGCGGCCCGATTCATGCACGCTCCCTCCCTCCCACGGCACACGGCGGCAGGCTGAGGCTGCCCACACGGACGTTAGGGGTGTATCTGCTTCCAACGACACCCATTTGCACAACAAAGAAGCTCGCCTCCGTGTGGGGCCACCTCGCCTCGGCCCAACCGGGAGGCGCAGTGGGAGCCGTGGGTGAGGAGCCTGCCGTCCCGCAGAGATGCCCCCGGGGTTAGTTCGGGGGCTGTCCCGGTGGGTGAGGCGGCACGGGGAGCGTCTAGGGTGGGGGGCGCGCGAGGAGACCCCCAAAGCCAAGCGGCGCCCGAGGGGCGTGCGGCGCCAACGCCTCCAGCCGCGATTTAAAGGGCAGCGAGGGGCGGAGGGATCCCTGCCGGCCGCTCCGCACGGATCCCTCCGCCGCGAGAGGCGTGCGGCGGCCCGGTCCCCACAAACTCGCTTTTTGTCCCTCCGCCGCGGGAGCAACCGGCGGGGACTCCTTTCTTCCTCGGGTTTCTCCGCCTCCCCCCCCGCGGAGTCCCGTAAAAGCAACAGAGGTGACTGGGGAGCGCGAGCCGGCGTGGTGTCCTTCCGCCCGGCCGGGGGCACTCCTTTTCGTGTCTTCCCACCGTGCCCGGGCGGCGTCCGGGCGGCTCACCGGGGGCGGCGACGCGACTGCGGCGCGGTCGGCGAGGCTCCGGGGCTATGAGGTGAGGCTGCCCGGGTACGGAGGTGGCAGCGCGGCGCCAGCCCCCCCAGGACACGAGCCTCGAAGCTGGCGGCGGCCTCTGGGACCCCGCGGCCGCGCGCGAGGCGAGGTGAGGCCTGCGGCGCGGGGGGCGCGGGGGCGCGGGGGCGCGGCGCGATGGGGGCGGGGGGCTCGGCCGTGGCTGGGACTCATTTCTCCACAGCGGAGGGAGCGGGCGGTGCTGCGGTTGCGCCGCCATCTTGGATTTTACTCTCCATTTTTCTCTGGAATTATTTTTTGGTGATTAATTTTTTGGGGGGGACGGGAAGTGTCGCCGGGCAGCGCGGGGCTCCCCCCCCACCCCCAGCGCAGCGGCCTGGCGAGGAGCCTCGACGCACCCCGAGGAGCGGGCAGCGCCCGGCGGTGAGCGGGGCGGCGGCGGCGGCGGCGCCGGGGCGGGGGGTGGGGGGCGGGCCGCGGGGGCGCCGGGCCGGGCGGGGGCCGGGGCCGCGGGTGGGGCGCGGGGCCTGCAGTGGGCGCCGTCGCCGGAAGGGAGCGGTAGCGGCCGCCGGGCAGCGCGGGGCCGGGCCGCGGCCGCACGAGGGGAGCAGCCCCGCCGCTCGCGATTGGGGGACTCTGTTTTCCCTCTTCTCCAATGGGCGGCCGTGAGCCGGCTCGCCCAATCTGCTCCCTCAGCCGCGCTCCTTTCGGGTTGTGTTTTGTTTGGGCTCGAGCCTCCCGTCTGCTCTCGGCGCGGGCCGGCCCCCGCCCCTCCCGCCCCCCGGGTGACAGCGCTCCGGCTCCCGCGCCCCCTCGCCCCGGACCCCGCCGCGCCTTCGGCCGCTTCCCCCGTCCGTCGGCCGGCGCCTCGGTCCCGAGAAAACGCGTGGGTCCCTCGGTGTTGTCCTTCCCCGTAGCCATACGCGATGGGCAGCGCGTCGCTCCCATCCGGGAGAGGGGGAGCGTGTGTTCGGGGTGACAGCTCCGCCCCGCTTGTTGGCACGGCGTGGGAGCGGGTTGGACCCGGAGAACCGCGCTCGCTTCCTCCGGGTCCGTGGGCCGCGTTGCAACTTCGCCTCCACCGAGGGGGCAAACTCGCGGGGTGAAACGTGTTTTTGGAAGTTGATTTTGAAGAACTTGCCAAGTGACGCTCACCCGGGGGGGAATCTAGGACAGGGGGCAGATGAACTGGTTGGTTGCGATTGTGGATTTTCATCAGGACCTTGTTAGGTTTAAACTGTTTTGCTGTGAAGTGTAGGAAAAAACGTGGCCTTGTAGCTCCGAAGGCTGCTGGCCGTGTGGGGTCGTCCGAGGAGACGGGCGCCAGCTGAAACTTTTCTTGAATATTGAGAGCACGCCTGTAACTTATGATCATTGGTAGTAAAAGCATAAACAGTTTGAAAAAGGAAGGGCGAGATCACTGCATACATTGGAAGTGTCAAAGAGTTACTTGTATGTAGGCAAGTTTACTTTGTAGCAGTTTTAGGTGTGGCCCTGTCATTGTGGGGGCTCCCTATCTACGTTCCAAGATTAAAGCCCACAAATGCTTTTAATCCCAGCGTGTGTGCGAACTCAGGCCCGATGTTCAGTTTTTAATCTCTCAACCTGGTACATTCTGCGCTCCCTTTGCTAAGCACTGGCCCTCTCGGTGTCCATGCCTGGTGCCTTTTAGGGTTGCATCCTGCCCAGCATCCCTGCACCCTCTCCCCATTCGCATCATTCTTCAGGAACCTGCTGGTGAAACCTCTCTGCTGGTGAAACCTTCTCTTGCACGCACAGTGCAGGGACTGGCTCACTCGAGAGAATGCACACTTCCTGTGTTCCTGAGCAGGGGTTACAGTGTTGTACGTGTTACATGTAGTTGTTTACTTGCCTGTCCTCTGGGCTTTCTTGTGGGCTTGTTACTTATCTCCGCCACTCAGGGACGGGTACAGAGAGAAGGTGCTTCTTCCACAGACACTTGAAAGTGTTAAATTTGTTAATCTCTCCCAAGTTATCAAGTTCAGTAGTTTGTATTTAGTTTTTCAAAATGTTGTTAAACATGATTTTAATAACATTTTCTAATGTTATTAAAAACACTGTCATTAGCAAAACAACTTAGAGTGAAATGAATGTTACGGGTATTTATTCTTTATGAAGAGAGTAGAGTAGGGCTGTTTTCACCCATAAACTTGGCAGTTGAACGCTGTCATTTGCAAGTGCTCTCTTGCCTATGTTTTCATCGGTCTTCTGGTACACACCGAATTGCTTACGCTCTGAGCTCCCAGTGCTGGAGCCGGCGGTGGGCAGCACCGGGGGAGGGGTTGGGTTGGGAGCACCTCCGAACGTGCATGTGAGGGAAGTGGTTGCAGGTTGTTCGCTCGCCTTTGAGCATAGAATTTTGTGGGTGGGGAATGTTGCTTTGTAAATTTCCCCCTGGTCATATAAATCTTGTCATTGAACCTGATTTTTCCTCACAGGAGTACCGTTGTGTTACAGGACATAGAGCATAGCCCAGTTGTGAATAAAGATATATATTTGTGTGAGTAGCATCTGAACAGCTCCCTGTCCACAGGCATGCCCTTCCCATGGCTTATGAGAGAAATCCTTTCAGATAAATCACATAGGTTCCATTTTATACTCCCATTTTACTTTATTTTTTATTCTTTGTTGTTGGAAGTATTACGTATGTCCCTCTTTCTCCCCCCATTGGCCCACCCTGCCCCAGTGTGGGGCTTGCAGGAGGCAGCTGATGGATGATTCTCTCTCATCATTGATGTTTCTATCTCTCTCTCCCTCTCCCCTCCTCTCTGAAATTAATAAAAATATTATAGTTAAAAACAACTTTTGTTCCAGTTTGCTCTGTTATTATTTGTTTAAGACCATCAAGAGAGCCAAGTGTCTTCACCTGTAAAATAATGAAACAATCTCTGAGATCACTTCCAATATTATAGTTTATATTTTACATTTAATTGCCACCCTATTCTAAGGTCTATTTTAATCATATTTTGGCTAGTTGGTTTATATAGTTCATCTGTATATTCATATAGTTTTACTCCTTTAAAAATTCAAATTGATGATATAGCTTACAGTCAATTGGGTTTTATAATCAAGAGACGGGTATATCAGTGGTCCCAAAATTTTGATTCTTAAGGCCTATATGGCTCCTCCTTGTCAGTTGCTCCCTGCAGGCTGTCTAATTTTCTGCATTATAACAGAACACTGAAGCCAAAAGTAAGTAACCGGGGGAAGCATGCCTCAGTGATGAGCCTCTTTATTTCTGACCGAACCACCTGTGGCTCACATATTGGAGTAAATCCTCAGACTGCAGCTTAAACACTAGAGCTTAGATCCAGCCTTGGCACTTAACTTCCATTTGCCTTTAGGAAAGCAACTTTATTTCTGAGCTTTAGCCATCTTGTTTGTTGTGATAATAATACCCGACTCACCTACATCATAGGGCTGCCAAGCTGGCGAACTTTTGGTCCTGTGTGTCATGGTGAAACAAACGCCTCTGTTCTAATGGTGCATGTTTATAGAAGCAGCTGGTCTCTAATACAGAAACAGCAGATCTCTAATGGTACTTGGGATTGCCTCTCAGGTCTGAGGCAAGAGACTCCTTCTGAAGGGTCATTCAGCTTCCTGTTTGTAGGCTGGTTTTCCTGAAAGCCGAAGCTTTTGTGCGCCCTCTAGTGTTCTGTGGGCACAACCAATATTCCAGCACCACGAACAGTGCCCAATGGTTCTTAATAAAAGTTGGATTGAGTGGATTCTAAATCTGCAGGATGGTTCATTTTGTCTGTCTGATTTGTATAGTAAGGTGGAAGTATCTGGTAAATGAGCCATGAGGTGTATTTTTATTTTCAGGAAAATGCTTATGTGGCACAATGTGGAGGGATATATTTCTTGAGCAAGAAAACTAACTGATTCTTAGAAAGGTGGAGCTCCCCGCTGAGGAGTCAAGGGGGGCCTGATTCTGCAGCCAGCGAGCCAGCGGAGTCCTGGGCTGGAGAGGCCACATGGAAACCTTTTCCCTCCCCCTTAAAAAAGAAACAAAAACAGACCTCCTTCAGGGTTCGAGGGGATTTTCTAGTAGATAAAGCCAGTTGCCTCAGAAACTATGTCCATTGGCTATAAATAGGCACCAGGAATGTTTTGACCCCCAAAAGATGATTGTTTCTGTAGTTATGCTTTTGATTTATTTTCCCTGGCCAACCAGTCTATATCTGTTCCCACATATTCTGTCTCTTAGCATCCTATTTGTGTCCTTTACAGCTCTTACCAGAATTTATAGTTTCATGCTTATTAGATTATCTTTTTCCCCACATTATTCCCTGAGCTTCATGAAATCAGGAACCATGTCTGTTTTGTTCTAGAGTCTTATTCAGAAGCGAGACAAAGTTTAGTAAGTCCTCATGTAAACGCCATTGATGGATTGTGTGACTTTAAGCAAAATGACACATATAATGAAACCAGTTTACACAGGTTGTTATAAACAAGAGTTAAGCTCCTATGGCAGGCATCTCATCAGGGTTACAACAAAATGACATTATTGGAAGACCTTCTCCATGTTTAAAATTTTGAGTCAGGATTGTATTGCTTATATGGTGTCAGGAGTGTATAATCTCAAAACCCCAGCCTTGGCTTAATTTTTTCTAATTCTCTAAGACTTGCTCTCATTTGTAAAATGGGGTGATAATAGCATATTTTATATTACTGCATAATTTAATTTCTTATTGTATGTGAATGAGTATATTTAATATATTGTACTTGTTAAGGGACTGTGATGGGGGCAAGTGACATAATTCACGTAAAGCTATCAGCACAGACCTTGGATCATAGGGCAGTGCTGTGAAATAGCACCCAGAAAACCAGTGCTAAAGAGGTGTCTCTCAGTTGTGCCCAGGACTGCAAACCATCCCTGGAGCAGAGAGTTATTTAAATGTGTGGTGGACACTGGGCTGGGCACTTAACAAGTAACCCTCAACAGTGTAAGTGAGAGTGCTGCTTTGGAAAACCTGTCTCTCCACAGTGCCAGTGCTCATTTATTTCCTACTCTTTCCTCCCCTTTTCACTTTCAATTAACTGATAAAGCTAAAAAAAAAAAAAAAGAAAGAAAAAAAGAAGTTTGGTTTTATGTATTAGTAGCACATTATGTTTTCAGAAGTAAATTACTTTAGGTACGTAATTTCTCTGAGCCTACTTCTTTTATACTAAGACTGTTCTGAAATTCTGTGATTCTTTGAATTAAAATAATACTGGAATGCTTGGTATTATGTAAAGTTCTTTTGTTAATGTTACTCTTTTCACTTCTCTCCTGACATCCTATGCCAGCTTCACCAGGGTAGTGCCCCCTCCTCAAATTTTGCGAATTTCTCGTCTTTCCTGCAAACTTTTCCTCTATGTTAATGGCAACCTTGCAGTCGCCCCAACTAGAGGTTTCTGACTCATCTGGAATGCCATTCTGTCCCTCACCACCTAAATCTGATTTGTTACCACATCCAGCCAAGCTTCTGTTGGAAACACCAGCGCCTTTCTCCCTTCCCTCTCGCTGCTCCTGTTCATTTAACTTTCTCACTGGTCTGTCTCCGTCACATGCTTTTCCACCAGAAGGGTCCGTTTTAGAGGACAGGTGAGCAAATTATCTAACCTCTCCTCTGTGTAAAAACAGCTTTATGTGGTGTGAGACTTTAGTGAGAAAGTGAATATAGGAAGAGCTAAATGAATAGAGGGCTATGATTTACTGGTGTTTTTTAAAAACGAAGTTACAATAAGAAAAAACGTTTTATTACATGCAGAACAAGTTAAATTCCATTGTAACAAAATCTTTAGTCCCTCTGAATGTTGATTGGGAGTTGTAATCCTTCCTATCTAATAAAAGAGTAATATGCAAATTTGACCATACCATCGCCACACCCGCAAGCCACGCCCACAGTCACGCCCACCAGCCAATCAAGAGCACATTATGCAAATAAACCCCAACCAAGATGGCTGCTGCCACTGAGAGCAGGAGGAAGGCTTGGGTTTCCTGGGCAACAGAGGAAGCCAAGCTTTCTGCCTGCTGTTTGCCAGCCTAGGCCTCCACTCAATGCTACAAAGTTTCAATTATAAAAGATACAGAGCTGAGAGAACAGAGGTTTGGGTTTCCCTGGCAATGAAGGAAGCCAAGCTTTCTGCCTGCCATTGCAGGCCTAGGCCCCCACTCTAGGCTATAAAGTTTCAAACAGAAATGGCTGCCACCACGGAGCGAGCAGAAGGCTTGGCTCCGCTCCAGGCTACAAAGTTTCAATTGTAGACATAAATGAATCCCAGATTCCAGGGCCTCCACTTGGGTTCCTGGGGGGCATGGCCGGCCTGCAAACCACCACAGGCCTCTCGCCCAGGCTACCCCTTGCCCCAAGGGAACCCCTACCCTGATCTGGGACACCCTTCAGGGCAAACCAGCTGGCCCCCACCCATGGACCAGGCCTCTAGCCTATCTAATAAAAGAGTAATTTGCAGATTGACCATCACTGACACATAAGAGAACTGCCCCCATGTGGTCCCAAAGATCCTGCCCCGATGTGGACACAAGATGGCCACCACAAGATGGCTAGCAGGGGAGGGCCGTTGGGAGGTTCCAGGCCATGCAAGGGAGGGCAGTTGTAGGCAATCAGGCCAGCAGGGGAGGGCAGTTGGGAGGGACCAGGCCAGCAGAGGAGGGAAGTTGGGGGCAAACAGGCTGGCAGGGGAGCAATTAGACATCAATTAGGCTGGCAGGGTAGTGGTTAGGGGGTGATCAGGCTGGCAGGCAGAAGCAGTTAGGGGCAATCAGAGAGGCAGGCAGGTGAGCGGTTTGGAGCCAGCAGTCCTGGATTGAGAAGAATGTCCGACTGCCCGTTTAGGCCCAATCCTACTGGGATCGGGCCTAAATGGGCAGTTGGACATCCTTCGAGGGGTCCCAGATTGGAAAGAGTGCAGGCTGGACTAAGGGACATCCCCTGCCCCCGTGCACGAATTTCATGTACTGGGCCTCTAGTTTGGTATAATTTTTAATTTCATGTTGGTGCCAGAGGTCACATTCCCCCTCTTTTTTTTAAAATATATTTTATTGATTTTTTACAGAGAGGAAGGGAGAGGGATAGAAAGTCAGAAACATCGATGAGAGAGAGACATCGATCCGCCGCCTCTTGCACGCCCCCTACTGGGGATGGGCCCGCAGCCAAGGTACATGCCCTTGCCAGAATTGAACCCGGGACCCTTTATCCGCAGTCCAACGCTCTATCCACTGAGCCAAACCGGTCTCGGCCACATTCCCCCTCTTGAGGAGCAGCAGTGAAACAGAGCTGGTCTCAGCTCTGGAGCATAAATTCGCACCCCTGGCTCTTGTTTATTCTCTTGAAAACTTGTACTTTTGTAGTGGATTAGGTGAGGTGATTTTGTGCATGTGTGTGGTGGGGGTGGGGGGGGAGTTTTTGTAGGGTGAAGAGTTAAGGGGAAATTTCTACTTGATTTTTTAAGATTTTGTGAATAATGGGCCAACATGCCTGGCCCTCTTTGGTTCTGCTTTAGTCAGAAAGAGACAGTTGATAACTTTGGTTTATTAGCAGTTTCTGCTCATTTAATTCTTTTGACAAACCAAGGAGGCAGGCCCTATTTCCGTTTCATTATTAGGTATTAATGTGGTTACATGACCTGGCTGTGGACACAGGGCTCACACAGAGTAACCGGTGGGGCCAAGGTGGGCCCAGGCACTTGGACTCCACCCGGAGCCACGCCCTGAACCACTGTGCACTCTGCGTCCTGCAGAGTCCACATCCTGCAGCCTTGGCTCTTAAGACCCACCCCAAGAATTGCCTTTTGGAAGTTTTCTCAGCCTTGTCTCTGCCCAGTAAGAATTAATTATTCTTTGTTCCGCTTTCTCAGAGCTCCTGAGCAACTGAGGGCTGTACTTGCAGGCTTTTGGCACTAGGTGGCGTCCGTTTACAGGAAAGTAAAATGCTGTTTGGGTCTTAGAAAACGGTAACAAAGGAAGCATCTTCGATTTTACTCACAGGCCCTGCTAGGTAGGCAGGTGGGTCAGATATGGAGACATGGGCAAGCAGGTTGTTTTGGAATTTCCCTCAACATCTACATCAGCTAAAACCTTATTTTTACGTGAAATCCTTTGTTGTGCTGTAATCAGACATGAGGAAATAAGGACTATGAAGCAGCATTTTCTGTAAGGATGCTGTTAGGTGTTTGTTACATGCCCGGTTTTTGTGTGGTAATTGTCTGACTGCTGAATTACTAGTATATTTTGCTGTTTAAAATGTTCTTCTGAAGCCCTGGCTGGGTTTCTCAGTTGGTTAGAAGGTCATCCTGATATGCCAAGGTTTGTAGGTTCCATCCCCAGTCAGGGCAGTACAAGAACCAGCCAATCTGCTAGTGCATGTGTAAACAGCCAGCGACTGGAACGCAGGAACTACCAGAAGGACTGGTCGCTATGACGCCCACTACCGCTGGCCAATCAGGGTGGAGCTAGTCAGCCCACCTCCTGCAGCTCCGCCCCCAGCAGGCCCCATCCCTGATGGGCCCCCACCGTCCCCGGCCGCCTGCAGACACCTCCCCCCACTCTGCCCCCTCCAGTAGGGGGCGGGGTGAGCCGGTCAACCTCCTGAAACCGCTCCTTCCACCCAGCCCCACCAAAGCTCATCGTCCCCCCCCCACTTCGATCGCTGGCCAGCCAACCACCTGTGGCCCCTCCTCTCAGCCTCCCCCCCTGCCCTCAATGGGTCCCCAACACCGGATCTACCCGTGGCCCCTCTCCCACAGCCAGCTCCGCCCCTGATCGCTCCCCCACACACCAACAGTTGGGGTTGGGGCTGGCCGGCCAATCTCCCACGGCCCCTCCCCCAGCTGCTGGGCCCGCTGGCCAATCACCCATGGCCCCGCCCCCCAGCTGGCCAGGGCCTGATTGGGGTGGGCTGGTTGGCCAGACCCCACCCGAGCTCGAATTTGAGTGGAACGCAAATACATAAGTGGAACAAATGTTTCTCTTTTAAGTCAATTTAAAAAATAAAAATTCTAAATGAAAAATTCTGGTAGTTTCAGTTTTCATTTTTATTGTAAATTCTATGTAAAAATAAACATGTTCCATCACAATATTTCCAAGGAAGGTCTTCGTTAATTGGGCTTAAGCACAGTTCGTAATTACATGTGGAATTGAGATTCAGCTTCAAACTCCACTGTAGTTCTATCTATAGCTTTGTTTCACACCTGCAGTTGAAGAGGGGAAATGACTATTTTTAAAAATGTTTCTAAAACAACTTTTTAAAGGTGTTTAAAATACTTTTTCTGTATACATTGGGATTTTATGTGTTTTTGAAATCTGCTAACTCTGAAGCATTTTTACTTTGGTTTACTTTCTGGTCTTGGTATTAGTTTCCTGTGGGTGCTGTAACAAATGACTGCAAACGTGGGGGCTTAAAACAACAAATGCATTCTCACTCTGGAAGGCAGAAACTCACCACCAGTTTCCCTGGGCAGAGTGAAGGTGTGGGGAGGGCTCCACCCGAAGGCTCTGGGAGAGGATTGCTCCCTCCCTCGCCCGGCTGCTGGGGACTGCGGCATTGCCTTGCTCGTGGCCACATCACTAATCTTTGCCTCTTCTCTTGTGTGTGCGGTGGCATTTAGGGCTCATTCAGGTAATGTCTTCCATCTCAAAATCCATAATTTAATTACATTTCTAACGACCCTTTTTCTTATAAATGAACATTTACTGGTTTGATATCTTTGGGGATCATTTTCCAGCCTACTACAGTATTCTCTTCTTTTTTTTTTTTTTAATAAATATTTTTGTATTGATTTCAGCGAGGGAGGGAGAGGGAGAAAAAATAGAAACATTAGTGATGAGATGGAATCATTGATCAGCTGCCTCCTGCACAACCCCTACTGGGGATTGAGCCCGAAACCCGGGCATTTGCCCTTGAATTGGAATTGAACCTGGGACCCTTCAGTCCACAGGTCAACGCTCTATCCACTGAGCCAAACCAGCTAGGGCTACTATAATGTTCGTTAGAGCAGTTAGTCTGGCCAGTTTAGCGTAATGAGTGATGTTGTCCTCTGGACGTCCTGAAAGGGTGGGGGGAAACGGCTCGGAAACAGGCCATTTCTTGCTTGTCCCCAGTGGGGCTTCACCACCTGAACTGCCTGTGAAAGCTGTGGAATTGGCTAAAGCAAACTGCATATCAGTTTGACTACAACAGCTGGCAAAAGAAGGCAGAGGGGAAACTTTTAATAATAACATGACAAGTAATTATTGTACAGGTGCCTATAAAACCCTGTTTTTGCTCTGGAGTTTGGTGCTAGCTATGCAACCAGCATTGAGTTTGCACGACACCTCCAGTCTTACAGCAACAGTTCTGCTTTGGGTGAAGGCTTAATTGTGAATTCAGAAAAACAAAATTCCCCAAGTTCCTCTTTACACATAGCACATAGCTGAACTCCGACAAGTCACCTAAATTCTCTAATGAAGTTTATTTCTGACAGCAATATTTATAGGAGCAAGTTTTAAGGTTACAGGTGTGATCATGAATTCATTGTAGTTTACTAACGAACTGGCAATTGAACAGTTGTATTTTACTGCATTGTAGTCTTATGAGGGGGTATTGATCACAAATGCTCCTGATAGCATTGCAGGGCTTCCTATATTGGTACTATCATGTGGATTATTACTAGAGGATTCCATGGAACCTTGGGTATATATTATTGCAGATGAATTTGGAATAGCCATTGATAAAGACCAATGTGGAATATTTTGATATATTGTAGGGTCCTTTTGTAATTTTAGATTTGAGGGAAAGAACTAATTAGCCCTTGGGCTTATATGTAACAGGTTTGAGACTGAAAAGGGGGTTGTGAATGGACCTATAGTGTGTTGGGCCTTGTGCTAGGTTCCAGTGATAGGAAAGTATACCTTAGTAGTTTATATTACAGTGGGGAAGACATGTCATCCAGTAATTGCCTAAAGGAGAGAGTACAGTTGTAACAAGCACCATGAAGGAGAAATGTGAAAGCATGTAACAAGCGAGGCGCTGGGATGAAGGTGGGACTGGGTGGCAGGTGCCCGTATCCCCAGTATAAAGGCCAGTGCTGGGGAAAGGCTGAGCACTCTAGAGGGATGTGACCAGGAACATTAGTTGGGCTTGATCTGCAAGACCCTGTAGACGTGGCTAGGTAAATTCTGTTAATAGTTCGTGACAATCCCCAACACTTTAGTTTTGCTATTGCATGTGATCTCCACGAGGCTCACTTAACTAGTGGGTGTTGTTGGAAATGACAGCAGCCAGAGTGGCCTCACTCCTTCCTGGACGCTTTTGTTCTTTTGGTGTGTGTTACTGTCTTCTCTTTGGATAGTGCTTTCTCTCATTAAAAATTTTTTTTACTGATTTCAGAGCAGAAGGGAGAGGGAGATGAAAACATCAGTGATGAGAGGGAATTATTAATTGGTGGCCTGTGCCCGCCCCCACTGGGCATCCAGCCCACAAGGGGCACGTGTGCCCCGCCTGGGAATTGAACTGTGACCTCCTGGGTCTCTGCTCAACCACGAGCCACCGGCTGGATTATGTTCACATTCTTACGCGTTACTCAGAACCAGTGTTTTCATTTTTCTAACAGATTTTTAAATCCTGGTTTGTGTTTAGAACATTTATCAAAACTCCTGTCCACAGCTTTAAGTAAAAAAGGATTGGAACCACAGTCCTCAAATTAAGTGGGCATGAACAGCTAACTCAGGTCACTAAGCAGGTTTTGATCCTCTGTGTCATAGGGACAGTAGGAGTGATAACGGTGTTGGCATTTGTTGAGGGTCCATCACTGCTGGGAATAGAATGGGCATTTGACATGAACCAAACACATTTTTTATGAAACAATTCTGTGCTTTCTTTTGAAACTTTATCAAGTCTCAGTATTTTTTCCAATTATTCATAAATAGGTTTACTTGTTTATAAACATTTGGCAGGGGGAGGGGAGACGTGTATAATCTTTAATGTTAATCCCATTCCTCAAAGATAGCCATTCTGTGGTTGATTTGGGGTAGGGATGGTGTGGTGTGCACCGGTTTTTCCTGCAGTGGTATTTATAACATGGTTAGACGTTTTCTCTTTAAATACAACTCTACAAAATTCTTTAACTGCTTTCCTCTTTAAATGCAGCTCTTATGTTAGCACTTTGCGGGGAGTAGTTTGCCCTCTTACTTATGGTTGGTACTAGAATCTGAAGCATGTGCTTCCTTCCCCACATGTTGGCGAAGGGAAATTCATCAGGTGAACCGTCCTTTCCTGTTGGCTCAGTGCCAGGTGAGCCTCCTAGGCCGCAGTCACACTGCGTTTCCTTCAGGGAGCCTGATGGTTCTTGTGAACACTCATAAAAAGGGAACAGAACTTGCACTTCCAGTATACGCTCGGGATTCCACCCTTTACCAGAGGATTTTATTATGTCCAGAGAATTGGAGATGTACTCATCTGCATCTATTCGTTTAAAAACTATTTTGTTTATTGATTTTAAAGTAGGGAAGGGAATGAGAGGCAGAAACATGGATAGGTTACTTCCTGCACACCCCCTACTGGGGATTGAGTCTGCGACCCAGGCATGACCCTGACCATGAACCGAACTAGTGACCTCCTGGTGCACGGGGCAGTGCTTAACCAACTGAGCCACACTGCCTGGCCTAAAACTGGCTGTTGTTTTTTATATAAAAGATCCTTATAAACTCTCTTAAGGCATACTGTTATAACCCCATCTTCTCCTACCCTCTGAATTTAATTTACATCTTTTAAAAAATTTATATCTTTATTGATTTCAGAGAGGAAGGGATAGGAAGAGAGAAACATCAATGGTGAGAGAGAATCACTGATTGGCTGCCTCCTGCATGCTCCCCACTGGGGATTGAGCCCACAACCCAGGCGTGTGCCCTTGATCGGAATCGAACCCGGGACCTTCCAGTCTCCAGGCCGATGTTCTATCCACTGAGCAAGACCAGCCAGGGCTACATACATCTTTTCTGACATGTGAAATTTCTGCTCTTCTTCTCTTATTTGAAACAGATGACATAGGTTTTAGGGCTCTTTTTATTCCTTATTCCCCCTCTGCTATCCAGTTCTGTTCCCACGAACCCATGTTTTGAGACATTATGTCCATTTTGGAAGTTCTCTGCTGTTTGCGAAAGAGGCTCACAGATGGTGAGGGGCCCCTCCTGTCTGAGTTTCAGCTCTCGTAACATAAAGGAGGGATTTGCCTCTGAGCCTGCGGCCTCTGCCCAGCGTGGCCGCTCCCTCCTGCAGTGCGGACCCTGCTTGCTCTGCCGCCTCCAGTTGCTGCTTTCACCATCCTGTGCTGCTGCTGTTTTCTCAGGCTGGTCTTTAAATGCGAGGGTGCCCCCCAGTCCTTAGGCTTCTTGTAGCCAGACTCACTTCTCAGGTAATTTCATTCATCCTGTGACTGGAAATAGCATTAGTACAGACACCAGGTTTAATTATCCAACCTGCATGCGGGCCCTGGTGTCCAGCTGCCTCTCATCATCTCCACTTGGTCCCTAATGGCATCTCAGATGTTCCAAAAGCAAACTGCACTCGGACCCCCGCCCAAACCTGATCTTCTGTCATCTTCGTCACTTTCTTCAATATTAACTCCATCCTCCCACCCGGAGGCATATTGGAGTCCTTTTTCTTCCACACAGGCTGTTAGCAAACGCCACCTACCAGCAAAACCTTCCGAAAAGATCCTGAAGCCAACCCCGGCACCACTCTGCTGCTGCAGGCCACCGGGCTCTCCTCTGTGTCCGTGCAGGAGTCTCGTCACTGGTGTGTGCTTTCTTGCCCCACAAATTGTTAATAGCTTCATTAGAACTTCTTCTTAAAAGCCTTCATTGTGAGCTTTCTCCATAACAAGTAGCTAGCAGGGGCCTTTACGACTGGAAGTTGAATCATGTCGCTGCTCTGCTTTGCGCCTCACTGAGAGTCAGTGTCCAAGTCTCAGCAGGCCCTGCAGTTGCATGTTGTGTCTTCTGGCAGCTTCTCTGACCTTCCTCCTGCCCTTTCCTCTGCCCCCGCTACGCTGGCTCTGTGCTGGTCCTCAGATACACTTGCGCAGCTTCATCTGTGCCCTTTGCCTCTCACTCCCCACTGCTGCCCCACTTTCCCATCAGGCCCCTGTGCCACCCACAACACTTCCTGCCGCGTAGGGACTGCTTCCTGGTCTCCCAGGTGCTGGCATGCACTGTATTTGTGAATTTGTCATTTCTCAGGGCTTCCTTCTTTAGACTGTAAGCACAAATGAGGGCCAAAACCTTGTGTTGTTTGTATTCTCAGTGCCTGGAACAGTGTCTGGAATAGAGCAGGTGTCTAGTAATTTCTCTGGCATTTTCATATTTTGAGATCAGAACAGACAAAGATTTGTAGCTCTTCTGCCATTTAAGGAGTGGTCAGTACTCCTTTCTGAAAATCTTTTTTTCTGCCAATTTTGAGATAATTTTTACTTCTAAATATAGTCAGTGGCCAGTTAGTTTAGTACTGTCAACCAAGCCAAAGCCCGTGGTAGCTTTTCCATGGGAGCCAGCTGCGTTCTAGGCCAGAGAGCCACACCCTGGCTTTACCTGAGGAGGGCCCTCCCTGTAGCCAGGAAGCCTCTAGGTTTTGCTTGCCACCTGCTGTCCGCAGCCTGTTTCTCCAGTCCACCACCATATCAACTGTTGGTTTTTGAAATTCCATCTCCACCTCTGATATGTAAGTGTTCTTCCTTCCCACTGTAATCTCACAGGAAAGAACATGCCCACAGGAACAAATTCCACACTCATGGGGTCGAACGAACGATGACCTGATACTTCTGTTGTATACAAAGAGTTTTTATTGTGAATACTCATCTTGAGCTAAAACATTATAAATAGCCCCCAAATTTCTGATAGCGCTACTAGAACTGCTTTCTGCAGGTGTTCATCTTTTACCTGAATGAGCTGTCATTTTCTGGACGAGCGGCGAGTATTGGCGTCTCTGCTAGGATATATCCAGACACATGCACTCTCAGAGCTGAAGTTATGAATTTGTTCCAGTTTGGATCATGAACCCACATTTCGCTGAAATTGTGTATAAGTTAGAATGGACTTCCATGAACTGGCCTGAAGTGTGCTACTAGAATGATTTATTAGTGAACTTTTCCTAATTCTTGGGAGGAAATTAGGTTGATAGGTATACAATTTCCTCCAATTAAAATGTTTTATTCCACAATTTTCCTTAAAATGTTGGCTTCTGTCCCTTGCCCTAACAGCTGATCAGTTGAATGGATAAGTAACTTAGAACAGTTTTCACACGAGCTTGCATCAGAATCACCTGGCGGGCTTATTAAAACATTGCTGGGGCTCATTTCCGGTTTTGGCTTTTTGTCTCTCAGTGGGAACCTGGGTTGGGACCTACGGATTCTCTGTGGAGAGATGACTTGCTATTTCTTTCATCTCTTCATTCTTTCTAGCCCTGGTGGGGTGGTTCACTTGGTTGGAGTGTCCTCCCATTTATGTTTTGCAGTTTCTTGTCCCACAGCCTTTTAATTTGACTTACATATTTCATAATGAGGTGAAGTCATGGACACCCTTTTTCTCATTTTATTATCAATAAACATAATCTATTATACCCTCACTTCCAAAGATCCTTAAAATTACGGGTAACCCTCACTGTCCAATCATTCAGTTCCCAAATTCAGCTAGTTAACATTCATGTAGTGAGAGATGCCTCTGTGTGAGCAAATAGAATCTCTCGGGTTTTTGCCTTTGTAAAGGAACAGAGTCAGACATTTTATGATGGGCAATACTTTGATAAAATATCCCTAAATATCTTGAATGTTGATTTTAATGACAAAAAGATGTAACAAAACTGTTGCAGACAAGAGATAATAAATATCTTTGTAGTTTACTCACAGTTTATAGAATGTTACCAAAATGTGTGGATGGAGCTAATTATTGAGCTATACCTAGATATCAGCATAATAATAAAGAACAAAGATGATTCTTAATGGTAATTGAAAGATAACCATTTATTGAGCACTTGCTATTTACCAGTTGCTATTCAGAGCACAAGCCATGAGCTAGATCCAGTGCGTCCCTCCCCAGCCTGGGGGCCCTGAAGACGGCAGAGGACAGGACCCGCGGGGGCCAAGGTAGCCCGAAGAGTGGAGACATTGATTGCTCCAGTGCTGTTAATACCTGTATCTTTCTCTCGAGTCTGTGTAGCATGGTCTTTCATGTATTTACCTCCCCGTTTTGTTTTGTTTTTCATGTTTTGTTTCTGTTAGGAGAGAACATTGAAATTATTCTCTGAGCTATCTGAAGAGAGTGACTAAATGCACCTGGGTCAGGCTGTCTGTGGGTATGAAGTGGTTGGGAGAATCCAAGAACATGGTGGTGAATGGCAGGAGAAATGGAGGCAAGTTGTCTAATGACCATCAGCAGAACCAGTCAAAGTTACAGCACCCGGGAAAGGACGCTGTGAAGGCCGGCAAAAACGCAGTGGAGAGGAGGTCCAGCAGATGTATGTACACCCTCAAACTGTCGCTCTGTTACTGTGATTTGGGCAGCAATTCTTTCCCGTTTGTAATGTGTTCTGTGCTCTACTGTTTTCAAACAATTCTTTATGTTCTCACATTGTTAACAGTATAGTATTTTACTCTTTTATTCTCATCAAATGTGTACAACTTCAGTTTAATGCTTAATATAATAACTTCAGTCATCCTTTTATATCCATGGTTTTAAATTGTATTTTGTAGAATTTACGTACTATAAAAAAACTAAAGTGCTGCTATTGACCTGAATTTCAAACTGTATTTTTTATATTTGATGTAAGTATAAATATGTATGTCTTTGAAAACTTACAGAAATATGAATAAAGTTAACTCTGATTTGCATGATAAATAGAGTTTAGGGCCGCTTCAGAAATTGTCACCATTTCTTATGTTTATATAGGGTGAACAGTCCTTTATCCGGATAGTGAGGCACTATTGATATTAAGTTACTTTTTACCTCTATACCTCTTAGTAAAAATGAAATGACTTGTTGAGAGTTGTGAGAAATTGTAGAGTTTCATAGCTCTTCTATGAGTAGTAAAATCGTCCCAGGATAAACATAAACCTAAGTAGGCAACCATACGAAGGTTTTCCAAAAGTGTATGACCATGTTAAGGAGTACAGCTTTTTCTGTTTTTTACTTTTCCTAAGGTTAATGTAGCCACTGCTATGTAGTCTTAGTTTGTGTCGGAATTTGCCTACTCCCCGGAGATTGAATTCGGCTGAGGGTTCTGCAGTTTCAGTTAGATTGCTGTAGTTCTGATTCATTTCATTTTTACCTTTTGGGGGTTTATGCTGTTCACTGAGCCCGACTGCCCTTAACTGTCCCATGTCAGAGCAGGTCACTGTCTCTGTAATGGACACTCTTCTGCATGGACACCTCCTTGCCCCTTTGCATGTGATGGGAACCTGAAGGGATTGAGAAATGTAGTGACTATAACGGTGGTATTGGCTCTGTTCAGTAAATTAGGCATCTCTTAATTTTTAAAAAATATATTTTTATTGATTTTAGAGAGTAAGGGCGAGGTGGAGAGAGAGAGAAACATCAGTGTTGGAGAATCCTTGACCAGCCACCTCCTGCAGGCCCCACACTGGGGCTTTAGCCCCAAATAATCTATGGATTGGGTGCATTTTCTATCAAAATCTCAACTGGCTGCTTTGCAGAACTTGACAAGTTGATACTAAAATTCTTATGGAAATTTAAGGGACCCAGAAAAACTAAATCTTGAAAAAAAGGACTCTTAGTCATTAGGAAAATGCAAATTAAAACCATAAGAACCAGAAAAACTAGAATCAAAAGGACAGATAGTAACAAGTGTTGATGATGATGTGGAGAACTTAGAACCTTCATACACTACTGTTGGAAATGTAAAATGGTGCATCCACTTGGAAAAACAGTCCGGCAGTTCCTCTAAAGGTTAAACATGGAGTTACCATGTGACCTAAGCAATTCCATTCTTAGGGATATACCTAAAGGAATTGGGACAACATATGTACACACAAAACTTTCATATGATTGTTCATAGAGACATTACTCTTAATAGCCAAAAAGTAGAAACAGCCTAGATGTCCATCCGCTGATGAATAAGCAAAATGTGGTATATCCATACGGTGGAATATTATTTAGGCATGAAAAGAAATGAAGTACTGATGCATGGAACAGCATGGCTGAACCTTGAAAACATTGTGCTAATTGAAAAAAGCCAGTCGCACAGACCACATATTGTACGATTGTAGCTATATGAAATTTTCAGAGTAGGCAAATCCATGGAAACAGAAACTAGATTCTTGGTTGATAGGGGCTGGGAGGGAGAAGTAGGTAGTGACTGCTAATGGGTATGCGGGTTATTTTGGGGAGTGATGAAATGTTCCAAAATGGATTGTGGTGATGGTTATACAATTATGTGAATATATTAAAAAATAACTATTGTACACTTTCAGTGGGTGAATTATATGGTATGTGTTGAGTAGCTCCAGTGTCAATAAAGCTGTTATAGAAAGTGAAATGATCTGATAGCTTTTCACAAACCCACATGTAAATCATATACCTACCCTTTGGCAAGGATTTTCATATAAGTGTTTAATTTTTTTAAAGAGTGGATGAAAAGAAGGTTACACCTCTCACTGTGTGTTCCTCTCATTCTTCCACATCTTGATTTTGAGAGGCTTAACATTATACAGCTGGTATCTTCGCTGACTGCTAAGACTATCAGTGACATGTGCTGAAATGAGCACTGGTGAAACTGATACAGACAAATTTGACCTTAACCTTCCTCCCTTCTCTTTACAGTGTTTTTCTTCCACAGTTAAACACAGTGACTTCCATCACGTATATATTCCTTTCATCTTCCCTATTTTTCAGTCAAAATTTTTCAGACAGTTCAGTTAGAAATAGGCCTGTCATTCTCTCTCTTCTCCTTTCTCCACCTTTACTACCTAGCTTTGTAATCTTAGGCAAGTAAGTTTCTTAACCTCTGGGCCTGTTCCCAGCCAAGTGGAAATAATAATCACTCATCCATCTGAAAGCAGGAAGCTGGAGTTAGGTACTTGGGACTCCTTTCGGTATTTAAAATCGAGCTCTCCCCTGCTGGCACTTACTGCAGAGAGTATCTTGTGTCCGTCCTGTTTGCTCACCCCAGCCCTGTCTGTAGTGGCCCTTTGTGATCTTGATGTCTTCATGAGCCTCCACCGTCCCCGTTTCCCAGCTCTTCCTTGGAGGGACAAGGCATCTGAGCCAAAGATTCTCACATTCTTTTTGGGCAACCTGGTGTTATCTGTAATCGAAATACTTTCAATAATTGGGTTAGTTTATTGCATTTGCCTTTATGTTTATGCAAATAGTACTCCAATCTCCATTAAATTTGATTGAAATAATTTTAGTTCTTGATTACTAGCTTGAATGGGCAAAGGTTTTTAAGGTAGACTTTAGTCATTTTCAATTTGTTACTTTTCTCTTTCTTTTTGCAGGTAATGGTAACTCAGGATTTGAAGGTCAGAGTCGCTATGTACCATCTTCTGGAATGTCCGCCAAGGAACTCTGTGAAAATGATGACCTAGCAACCAGTTTGGTTCTTGATCCATATTTAGGTTTTCAGACACACAAAATGAATACTAGGTAATTTTAAGTCTTTATTCTGAATGACACAGATGATGTTGAATTTAAGAAAATAGATGGAAAGAAAGAAAATAGATTTTTACTTTCAGTCAAAAATTTAAATGACATTAAAGGAAAGTACCTTGCTACAGAAAGATTTCCTATATGTGAGCCACAAAAAGCAACAAAAGCTTCTGAGAATCTTGTCAATTTTAATTCTTTGTTCTTTCTTTATCTCAGGATATTTCTTACTAAAATATAAAGCTGGAGGGACATCTTTATTCTGTTCTAAATGTCGATGCTAATTAGTGGAAAGAAATCTGACAGGCATCCTCTATAACCTTAAAAATGTATATTTTCCTACTAAAAGTAGATTACAGCCTTTTTTTCATAGTTTTATTACAGACGTTTTTAAAATAATTGCCACTGTGTTTGATCTTTGAGATGCAGCAAAGCATTCAGCTAAGTGAGGTTCAACTTAGTAAGCGTGAATATTTTTAAAGACGTGCTTACATTCCGTGTGCAGATAAGAAAATAGATGTGCAAGTGCTTTATTGAGTATTAAATGTCATCTACTTAAATATTGCATCACTCTTTGAAATCTATCATCCTTTAAATTTCTTTATTCTACTTCCCTTAAATACCTTCTCTCCCACAAAAAGGCTCGTAGATAATTTTGTAATTGACTTCCACCATACACTAAGTCAAAGCTTGACAACCTTCCTCTGTCTCTTTAACTTCCATGGCAAAGGGTTTTCAAGTCTGATGGAAAAGTATAGGGATTTAGAATGTAGAGCAAGTTCTGGGTCACCGCCCACTCTTCCCTCAGTCACCCTATACTGGTGTCCAGTAGCTCCAGTGTCAAGGACCAACCCTGGAAGGACTTGCTCACCAGGTGGATAGTCATAGATAATTAGGGGGAGGTAGGAATTGGTGAGTAAAGGTGATTAGAGGAAAATCTCTGTTCGTCTTTTTCCTGTTAACTCTCTCTTGCTAGAATTAAAATACTGTAAGATGCATTTATTAATTATATGCTAACCCCAGAAAGAAGTAATTCTGGTGAAAATGTGCCTTTGGTATTTTCATGTAATTTTCTGTCATCGTGTATCTTAGTAAAATGAAGTGAAAAGCTGGGGTGAACTTGAGAGGTTCTTTAAATAGTTTCCTGCCTTCAGAGGAGCAAATATCTAAATTTTCTAAATAGGCAGACAGATGGCTGTCCTCTGGAAAGTCAGCAGACTCAAAATGCCATAGTGTCCAAGTAAAATCTAGTTTGCATTATTTTAAGTCCATTTCCCTTTTTTTCCTTAGTGAACATAGGAGACCTGGCAGCTCTAGAGCAAGCATGTCAAATTCGTGGCCTGTCGGCCAGGAGTCCACAAGTTTGACATGCTTGCACTGGATCCTGATAGTATTTAAGCCACCCTTTAGCATTCCCCCCTGAGTTAATAAATGAGAATCACTGATTCTCAGAACAGTTTAGTAGCATGCAGACTTTTACTGGAAAGGCCCATAATTGTGATCTGGAGTCATCCAGAAAGGTAATTATCTTCATTAAGCCTTATATACTGAAATATGGAAGCGTATAAACCATTTTAGAAAGCGTTCCATCAAAATTATAAAACATTTTTAGTGGCTTTAGGAAAGAAATCTGTGTGTTCAAAATCCCCATGCTTTGACTATTCCAGAGGGTGAAGGGTCACCTGTTACTGGCTTCTACTGTAGGAAATAACTCCTATCCTATCCTATGTAATAAAAAGCCAATATGCAAATTGACTGAACAGCAGAACGACCAGTCACTATGAT
This sequence comes from Antrozous pallidus, assembly GCA_027563665.1. Lineage (NCBI taxonomy): Eukaryota > Metazoa > Chordata > Mammalia > Chiroptera > Vespertilionidae > Antrozous > Antrozous pallidus. The sequence continues at coordinate 6,589,687 of CM050520.1, read as the reverse complement.
GTGCACTGACCACTAGGAGGCAGACCTCAACACAGGAGCTGTCCCCTGGTGGTCAGTGTACTCCCACAGGGGGAACACTGCTCAGCCAGAAGCCTGGGTTTGTTGCTGGTGAGCACAGCAAGTCGAGGGAGCCTCTCCTGACTCTGTGGCAGTGCTAAGGATGTCCGACTGCAGGCTTAGGCCAGCTCCCTAAGTCGTCAGTTGGACATACCTTGAGGGCTCCTGGATTGCGAAAGGGCACAGACTGGGCTGAGGGCACCCCCCCCCCCCCCCGCCCCACAAGTACAGGAATTTCGGGCACTGGGCCTCTAGTTTTCTATAAAACCCTCCTTGGTAATTAATTTATGGGAGTCACTTGGGAAATCTTAAGATGTAGCTGCTTAAACAGTGGTGGTGGGGCTTGCCCAGGGTGGGAATGGCTGGGGAGGGGGGGAGTCAATTGGCAAAAAAGGAGACATATGTAAAACTTTAGACAAAAAAAAAAGATGCAGCTGCTGATTTCATAGCTGTGGGGCGGGGCCTGAGAGCTTCCATTTCTACTCTTGCAGTAGCAGGTCCTAAATCACCTGGCCTACTGCATCTCCTTGGGATGTAAGTGGGTAAAAAGCTCCTACCTGCAGTTTCCTAGGACTCACTTAAAACCGTGTCTTAAAATGTAAAGTTCCAGATTGCTACACAAATATTAAAACCCAAAACCTTATCCAGGTGCCCCTAAATTTTTTAATTATATTTTAGAATATATTTTATTGATTTTTTTACAGAGAGGAAGGGAGAGGGACAGAGAGCAGGGAACATCAATGGGAGAGAAACATCAGCTGCCTCCTGCACATCCCCTACTGGGATGTGCCGGCAACCAAAGGCACATGCCTTTGACCGGAATCGAGCCTGGGGGACTCTTCAGTCCGCAGGCCGACGCTCTGTCCACTGAGCCAAACCTGTTTGGCAGATGCCCCTAAATTTAAAAAGTATCCAGTATGTAAAATTTTTTGTGAATAGAAATTGAAGGATCTAAAATAAAAACTGGTTAAACCAAGTTAAAAATGCAGAAGAAAACATATACTTTTCAGTGCAACATTTAATTCTTCTCATCCAGTTTCTAAAATAGCCATTGATGGTGTAGACAGCCCTACTCCCCGGGGCAGACCGGGTTGGTTTTGCAGCAGTGGGGACCCTCAGCCCCTGTGCTCGAGCAGTTGATGTGCTATACCAAGGAGTGTTCTCGGCGTTCATTGCAAAGGTACTTTAACAGGAAAATTTACTAATGAAGCTTTCAATCTTGGTGGACTTAATCGAATATGAAACTATCTGCTCTGGCTCATCTTTTGACCAAGAATTTACCAGAATGTTGACTCGCATCATGTTCAAAGACATTATTTTATAGAAAATAAGGAAAATCTATTAAAAAAAAAAACAAAAACCGAACCGGTTTGGCTCAGTGGATAGAGCGTTGGACTGCGGACTGAAAGGTCCCAGGTTCGATTCTGGACAAGGGCATGTACCTTGGCTGCGGGCACATCCCCAGTGGGGGGTGTGCAGGAGGCAGCTGATCGATGTTTCTCTCTCATTGGTGTTTCTGACTTTCTATCCCTCTCCCTTCCGCTCTGTGAAAAATCAATAAAATATATTTTTAAAAAGGAAAAAGAAAATAAGGAAAATCTGTAGTGCTTTATTTGAATAAACCATATAAGTTTTTAAATTACTAGTTCGTAGGCTTCTCTCTCTTTGGGGTTCAAACAAAGTGAATAGAAGAGATAAGCTTGAAGCTTGGATTTTAATACTCGCTGTCACCTATAGAATGGTCTCTGTTTCGTGCTTATATATTTGTAATTGATTGTCAGTGTTCATTTTCTCTTTTATGTTCCTTTTCCTCCTTTCAACTTCTTTCAATGTACTGTGTTCAGAAACAGTAGATGTTTAATGACTTGAAAATTTTCCAAACTAGCTATATTATGAATGCTCATATTTTCATCTTAGTATATCCCTATATTTACTAACTAGAGGTCCAGTACACGAGATTCGTGCATTGCCGGGGGTGAGGGGGTGTCCCTCAGCCCAGCCTGCACCCTTTCCAATCTGGGACTCCTCGAGGGATGTCCGACTGCCCATTTAGCCCCGATCCCAGTGATCGGGCCTAAACGGGCAGTCGGACATCCCTCTCACAATCCAGGACTTCTGGTTTCCAACTGCTCATCTGCCTGCCTTCCTGATTGCCCCTAACTGCTTCTCCTGCCAGCCAGTTTGCCCCTAACTGCCCTCCCCTACAGGCCTGGTCACCCCTAACTGCCCTCCCCTGCAGGTCTGCCCCCCCCCCAATTGCCCTTCCCTGCAGTCCTGGTCACTCCCAACTTACCTCCTCTGCTGGCCTGGTCACCCCTAACTGCCCTCCCTTACAAACCTGGTCCCTCCCAGCTGGCCGTATTATGGTGGCCATCTTGTGTCCACATGGGGCAGCCATCTTTGATCACATGGGGGCAGCCATCTTGTGTGTTGGAATCATGGTCAGTTTGTATATTGCTCATATTATGTAGGATAAGCAAGTCAAGTATAGCATGAATTCCTAGAAATAGTATAAATAAAATAGTAATTTCAATTTATGGAAGATACTTAGATTTAGTTATCAATTATGAAAATTAAATTCTTCCTTTTATCTGGAAAATAGAGTTGTTAGTAATACCTCTGATTTTCAAAAGATCCAAGTGGGGAGACAGATACAGTAAAGCTGGTACAGGTGCTTCCAGTCATGCCCCTCGTGGAGGCTGTAGAACCCAGAGATTGGACAGTGTCCGGAGGAGTGGGTGCCTTGGAAGTGAGCTGCGCACTCTTAATGTTATAAAGAAATGTTATAAAGAAATGCAAGAGGCACTTTTTCTTTGGAATTTTTCTGATCCATACTGCAGTCTGTATAATCCTTACTCATCCTTCTACTACTGTAACTGTCTAATTTTATTTTACTTTATGTACTTGATTATATATCCACTGTTGGATATGAGTTTATAAATCATGTTAAATGTCACTTTGAAATTTAAGTGCTTGACTAGAAAGCATAAAGAAATGTTTAGACTTTCTAATTCGGTATAATGTAAAACTATCTTCTGTGGGAAGAAAGGATTTCAGCATCTGGCTTTTATCATGCTGAGCCTGGAACACCAGTGTCTTAAGGGTTTTCACAACAGCTGATATTGTAAATCTGCTTAGAGATTACAAGTTCAGGTTGTACAAATAGTTTTTTATTGTTGTTGTTTGTTTTTGCATTTATATAGCGCTTTTCCTTCGAGGAGCTCAAGGCATTTTTCAAAATCTGACAGTTTTCCTCACAACAACCCTGTGAGGTAGGTAGAGTGCATTACAAACAATAATAAGATGCCCGCTAACCTTTCACAGCCTTTATGATGTTTTTTGATGTTAAAAAATAGAGGTGTTAGCATAAACATGAGTTTTAGAACATGTTACAAACCTTTTAAAATAGTTTGGTCTTAGTTGTATTTAAAAAAAAATCACTTGTACTCCATAACAGGGTAATTTTAATCATCAAAAGATCATGAATCACTCCCTGGGATTAGCTGAGCACTGAGTGCAGACTCAGCCAGGTGTGTTCCTGGGGGTTATTTGTTCCCAGGTGAAGAAGGAGCAGCGCTGTGGCTCCGGCCGGCCTCCTCGCCTTGGCACCTGCACACTGTCAGTTTGCAGTTCAACTTTCTTCAAAGGGGAAATGTGTTCACAGTGTTGCCTCGTGGTTTCTTATATCTTAAATATTTGAGCATTTTCTCTCTTCCTCTCCTTCCCTTGCTCCCCTTTTTTCTGTCCTCCTCTTCTTCCCCTCCTCCAGTCAGCTCTTGGTTGTCCCTGCCATAGCAGGGACAGTAGTACAGCTAACACAATCTACAACCTTTCTTCTTTGCCACAGAGCTCTCTTGGGTTTGGATACAGAAAAACCAAATAGCAGGAAACCTGGGAAGTCAGTCTCTGGAAAGAGTGGGGAACAGGTGTGTGGGAGTGTGAATTCATGTTTTTTTCTGCCCCTTTTAATTATAATGAGTGTAAATGACTTTTTTTTTTCTTATAGCCATTCATCAGAGGTGTGGGAAGAGAAAAATGTTTGGTTTATTTAAAGTAGCAAATTTTGCCGAGACCGGTTTGGCTCAGTGGATAGAGTGTCGGACTGCGGACTGAAGGGTCCCGGGTTCGATTCCGGCAAGGGCATGTACCTTGGCTGCGGGCACATCTCCAGTAGGGGGTGTGCAAGAGGCAGCTGATCGATGTCTCTCTCTCATCGATGTTTCTGACTTTCTATCCCTCTCCCTTCCTCTCTGTAAAAAATCAATAAAATATATTTTAAAAAATAAATAAATAAAGTAGCAAATTTTGTTAGGGAGGAGGGGCATATTGATTTGGAAATACCAGATACCTGTTTTTCTTGCCCCCCCTGCCACCCCACTTCACCCCCATATGTCAGCTCTACAGGTATATAGTGCCTGTCACTGTATTGCTAGAACACCAGGCAGCTCTGTTGCTGGCTGGGCTCTGGGCTGGTGTTCCATGGCAGACACAAGTCAAATCCTGTTCTATGTGGAACAACATGTGGGCGCCCTCTGAATCCGCATAAGATCAGGCTGAGAAAGGCTTCCCTTAATTAGCCCGCCTGGGCCTTGTTGTCCTCACTTACTGAACAAAAATGCTGTCTCAGATGTCTATATTTTCTTCTAGCTTTAAGAACCATGGTGTAAGGAGAGCTTTATGCAATGTGTATGGAAGATTTATAGGGATTGTGATTAAGGAGAGGGTCGAGGATATCTTTCTACTCAATAATAGAAAATTATTTTAATGTTTTTTAAGGTCTTCATTGCTGTTTGCCTGGTCCTAGTAGTTGTAAAAAATCTTATGCTATTAAGTAATTTTTATTTCCCTAGCAGTATTTGTGATACTGGGATTTGACTTGAACTGCCAGCCTAGTGATTTAATGTATTTTTGTAGGGTTATTGGAAACAGCTGTCTCTTCCTCTTCCTGTCTGCACCCAGAACCCTTTTCTTCCTTTGCCTCACTATCACATCACGCCTATATCAGCCAACTGTGACAGGAAGTTTTGATGGTAAATTATATTTTAAGTGAAACGGAGGTTCTTGCTATTGGCAAGTAAGTTTTGCTTGTGTTTGATTCAGGAAAGCAGAAACAAAAGTCAACACAGGAAACGTGGAAAGCAGAATATAGCTAAATCAAGAGTAGATTATTTTGTGTTGGTTTTAGCACATAAATTGGCATCATGAACAAAGAGTAAACAAAACTACGATAGCTGAAAGGCCTTTGTAGGTAGGAAGCAGTAGGTTTTAGGAAGTGGAACAGGCTAAGCCAGTGTCCGTCCCAGGCCTGCAACTCATTTTCTGTTGTGTCCTTAGAACCTGAGGTGAATTTAGCCCTGATTCTGACTTGCTTGCTAATGTGTTGAGCCAAGCAATTATTTAAAATAAGGTGTCACCACTGGTCAGCTCCATGTTGGACATACCAATATTGCTGGGTTCTTTTTCTGTCACGTGTAGCACTAACACCATGGATTATACATTGCATTTGCTCAGAGTGAAGACTAGTGTTGGCTTTTTTGTTCTCTGCATGAAACATGGGGTATCCATTTCCTGACATGTCATTTTGTATTGTGTGAAGTGGCATGCCTTAGCTAACAGCTGCTGGTTATCTTATCTGTCCTTCATGTGCAAACACCCCTAGTGTAGCTATGCAGCAAGAATGGTTAAAGAACCCCAATCTTGACAAAAATGACTTGTGATATCTACAAGTCACTTAATATTATAACTGGATAGAAATTTGCAGTGTTTCACAATTCTGCACATCTTTAGACTATTTTGACATCATATTTTGACAGTCCTACTTAAACACATTCTGAATTTTTTATTTTTTATTTTTTTAAAATATGTATTTTATTGATTTTTTACAGAGAGGAAGGGAGAGGGATAGAAACATTGATGAGAGAGAAACATCGATCAGCTGCCTCTTGCACACCTCCTACTGGGGATGTGCCCGCAGCCACGGTACATTCCCTTGACCAGACTCAAACCTGGGACCTTTCAGTCCAAAGGCCGATGCTCTACCACTGAGCCAAACTGGTTTTGGCTCACATTCTGAATTATTTAAAGGACATCCACTCATCTATCTGTCAGAGTGGGTATGCTAATAGAACATGGAAAATAAAATTTGACTTCCGGTTCTTTATATGACATCTCTGGGATATGTTTGAACTCTCTCTGATGGTTCTGCTTAGTAGTTGTGAGAGTTACTGAAGCTAGTAAGCTCCTGAAGGGTCAGCATGCATTATATATCTGAAGTCCTCCAGAAGTCCTGTCATCAGTAATGCTAGGCCTGTTCTGAACTTCAGGCCTTCTCTCTTCCTGTTCTTTCCTCTCCTGTTGTTGCCCAGCTGATTCCCTCAGTCCCTGTTCACGTCTTTGAAAGTAGCCGTAGGTGCTCTGCTTAAATTTCCTCCCACTGTGCCTGCCTTCCTTTGATTCTTTCCTGCCTGTTCTGGAAAGCTAAATTCACACTCTCCTCATTGCCCATGTGTATCTTCACTTTAGTTATGATTTCCATACTTTAAAGTGCTGTAGTGTAGTTTGTACCGTAGTAACCTGCATTTGCCTATCACTGCTGCTTAACTGTTGATGCATGTGTATGTCTGTTAGTCCTGGATAAATTTTCCCTGTCAGAGCAGTGCTAGTCTGTCACTTCACCAGAACAGCTGTGTGTGCACAGCACCTGATAAATAAGCCCTGGGAAAGTATTGTGGCTTAACATTTTACTGAAATGTTGTGAATACATTTATGACCGCTCATCTAGAAAAAACACTGCTTGAGCGCTTCCTTTCCTAGATCTTATCTCAGTTTTAGCATTTTCAGGTTTACAAAGTGCACAATTTTAATTGTTGGAGTTAGGGTGCATCGTTCAAATCCTTTTCCTCCTTGGCCTTTAATATATTTTTTCCTTAATGTATTCTATTTGAATAGCAGTCTGTAATTCCGTTTTTTGTTGGATTTTTTTAAACTTTATTTGGGAAAATAAGCCAAATGAAATGGACATGAAAAGACATTTAGATTTTGAGAGAGAGAGAGAGAGAGAGAGAGAGAGAGAGAGAGAGAGAGAAACATTGATGTGAGAAACACCAATCAGTTGCCTCCTGCACACACCCCAATGGGGGGGTTGAACCCACAACCTAGGCACGTGCCCCAGCTGGGAATTGATCTTTTCGTGTATTGAATGACATTCAACCAACAGAGCCACACCTGCCAGGGGGACGTTTTTAAATTAAGATCCAAGTACCTTTCATTGTAGTGTATGCTCTATTGAGAACACAACTTTAGAATGAGGGACTTGCAAACTTAATTTTACTTGCACTGTGATTGTATTATGTGTTATTTTATGACTAGAAATGTGATATGCTGAAGTCATTGTAGCTAATTTTATTAATAGAAGCCTTTTATAATGGTACACCAAATGTTTTTCCTATGTCACCATATGCAGTTGTACTTTTGCCTCTCTTTGTTCTCACTGCAGTTGTCACAGAGTAATTGACATGATGTGGGAACACCAAGGTGTACAGTATTTCAGGGCTCACTGGGGTACTTGGTTTGGGGTTTTTCTAACTGTACAAAAAGAATGTTTTGTTAGCAGCAGATTTTGTTTACTTCATCCTTCTTCTGAAGCTCATTGCCTGCCACTCTTGTGGCTTGATTCTGCACGCGTTAGAAAGTGTCACTCTGACACACAGTTAGATGAGCTCTGTGGTGGGCCTTCCATTTTGCGCCTTCAGGCTGGAGTAAGCCTGACGCAGAAGCATTCACTTGAATCAGCTGGTCACTTCTCAGTTAATGAGATAATAGTGAAATAACAATATTAAAATGCATTTTGAAGACAGATTATGTTTCCTGGTGGTTAATATTACTTGAGTAGTAATTATCAGGATTTTTGATTGTTGTCTTTTGTTTTTTTTCTGGCAGTTTTTAGGTTACTGTCTTTTTCTCAGTATCTCTTAACAGTGATGGCAGATAATTAAGAGTGACGGAGATAATTAAAGTTATTGTCTTGATTTTGTTCAGATTTCGGCCTATTAAAGGAAGGCAAGAAGAACTGAAGGAAGTAATTGAACGTTTTAAGAAAGATGAGCACTTGGAAAAAGCCTTTAAATGTTTGACTTCAGGCGAATGGGCGCGACACTATTTTCTCAACAAGAACAAAATGCAAGAGAAATTATTCAAGGAACATGTAGGTTTATTAATAAGATGAATACTGTTTATACGTTTGGATAAGAATCTAGGAAACTAAAGCCTAGATTTTGGTGAAAACTTGAAATCAGTCTTTGTGAAGCTAATCGTATGAAGATCTAATGACATATAGGATCCTTTGACTATCCAAAGAGAAAACTTTGTCATCTGGAAGTGAAATCTGTTGTGAGCTTTTAGAGCAACATGGCTATGCCATTAGGTACTCAAATATGTGAAATGTTGAAATAACAACAAAGTATTTTAAAAGTGCAACATTTTTATATTGTTGTTCATGGTTTGCTTTTATAATTCTATGAAAGTCTAGCAGGACAAACAGTGTACTATAGAATTAATGTCACATTTTTTCTTTTTTAGGTGTTCATTTACTTGAGAATGTTTGCAACTGATAGTGGATTTGAAATACTGCCTTGTAATAGATACTCATCAGAACAAAATGGAGCCAAAATAGTTGCAACGAAAGAGTGGTAATTATTGTACTAGTATAAGCCCATAAAGTAATTTTATTTAAAATTCTCTCTAAATTACTGTCCAGCTGCTCAGAAAGTCATGGAAGGGATGAAACCAGAGCTCACCTGGAGGAGCCAGTGCGTTGGGCCAGCAACCAGGGCCCATGGAGGGCTCCTTATTCCCGTCCTGGGTGTTTAGAATTACAAGTCTGAGTTGACCAGGTTCTCTGTCTAAACTGAAGTGTGTTTTGTTTTCTTTTGGTTGAAGCTGGTGCCTTGCTCAATAACGGGGCTACTAAAAGGTTAGGGAGGCGAAGGTTGGACAGCCTGACTTCCGGAGTCGGTCCTTTACTGGCCTAGAAGAAAAGTTAGGTGTGATGCCTTCATGATCCTAGGAACTAGACAGGTGGAAACTTCTTAACACATTGCCTCCTTTAAAAAATATATGTACATCTGAAATACAAGTAGTCACATTGAGCTCAGCTCCATTAGAGCGATAACAGCCGTGTGGAAAAGGGAGAGTGTGTGGTTATATCTTCTTTCCTCTGATGCCTGTTCCCTACCTCTCTCCCAAAAGAAACAGGTAGCCCCTTTCATATACCACCCTAATGTATTTTATAGTAGAAATTTAGGGTCAAGTGCCTGAAAATGGAGGGCAGAGAGCATTACTCTCAGGCTCGATGGGTGGGTGTGTGGGGGGGCATCTTCTTGGGATGATATGCCTGCTTGCCAGCTCCCGTGGCTCCCTGTGGTGTCAGTGGGTGTGGAAGTTTGAGATCTTGGTGCTTGAGCTGCGCTGTCAGTACAGTAGCCACCAACCACATGTGGCTCTTGAGCTCTTGAGATGTGGCAAGTCGGAATTGAGAAGTGCTGTGAATGTGATACACATGCCAGGTTTCATATGAAGTTAGCTTTCATTAGTATTTGTTAAACTGATGACCTGCTGAAATAGCATTTGGGGTATATTGGGTTAAAATATATTGCTAAAAGTAATTTCACGAGTTTTTAATTTCTTAAAGTGGCTGTTAGAAAATGGACGAGTCTGTGCTTGGCTTGCATGGCTGTCTGTGGGAGTGGCGCTGCTCGAGGGGACAGCATCCCAATTCTGGGTCCTCGGGCTCTTCCCCACTTGTCTGTCTCCTTCACCCAGTGTCAGCAAGTTGAATTCCGTGCAGCGGGAATTTGAGTCCTTTCTGCTTGCAGAGCCCTACGCTAGGTGCTGCAGGCTGTTCAGAGACACGAGAGGCACACAGTTCTGTCCTGAGGACTCTCCCGCCTCTGGTAGGACTAAGGCAGCTGCTCAAGTCCATGGCAAAGGTCCTGGGGCTTCCCGGGGGATCCAAGCGAGTCAGCTGAAGTATGCAGAGCTGGGTCTTCTCAATACTTGGATGCTTATTGGACAGGCTTGTTTTAATAAAAGAAGCCTTCTTATTTATAATTACTAGTAATTTTTAACATCACATATTTTAAATAGGAAACGAAATGACAAAATAGAATTACTGGTGGGTTGTATTGCCGAACTTTCAGAAATTGAGGAGAACATGCTGCTGAGACACGGAGAGAACGACTTCAGTGTCATGTATTCTACCAGGAAAAACTGTGCTCAGCTGTGGCTCGGCCCTGCCGCCTTCATAAACCATGGTAAGCCTGCTCCTCAGGTATCGGCACTGGTGTTGGGCGGTGCTGCTCAGAAGTAGAATGGCATAGCCATCTAAGTAAGACCTTACCGTCCTTTAAAGCAGGGTTAAGAATATTAATAACCCCGTTATTAAATATTCCTGTAGTTTAACTGAAGACATAAACTTCTATCAAAGGTGGTAAAATTACATGGAGAGCTTATTTCAGATTTCTGTAATTGTTCGTGTTTCAGATCTTATCTACAGTTAATTGACTTTATTTTTGGACATTTTTCAGATTGCAGACCTAACTGTAAGGTAAGCACAAAAGCTTTCTGTCTCAAGTATTTCGTTTTTGCTTTAGGTATGAGTTTCTTAATGAGTTCATTTTATTTCAGTTTGTGTCAACTGGTCGAGATACCGCATGTGTGAAGGCTCTGAGAGATATTGAACCTGGAGAAGAAATTTCTTGTTATTATGGAGATGGGTTTTTTGGAGAAAATAATGAGTTCTGCGAGTGTTACACGTGTGAAAGGTAAAAGATTCAGTAAAATGTTCAGCTTTTCCATTCTTTTAACCTCCTGATGACCGTGGGCATGAAATCACATTATCTCCTCATTATTTAAATGCAGGAATAGTCTTTTACATTCTGGAGCATTGTAGCCAGTAGCACACATAAACAAAATCGAAGCATCCTTAACTTTCAAGGGCACTGGCACCTATTATTACCAGCTGTTCTTATGAATGGATCAGAATTCAAATGCGCTTAAGTAGAGAATGGGAAATACTTTACATACACATACACACCCACAGCCACAGCCACAGCCAGGGTGGGGTTGCCTGAAAATGGCAAGTGAAGTTCAACTGCTGACAGCCATGTAAAAACCCTGATATAGGCCCTAATCAGTTTGGCTCAGTGGATAGAGCGTTGGCCTGCGGGTCCCAGGTTTGATTCCGGTCAAGGGCAATGTGCCTTGGTTGCGGGCACATCCCCAGTAGGAGGTGTGCAGGAGGCAGCTGATCAGTGTTTCTCTCTCATTGATATTTCTAACTCTCTATCCCTCTCCCTTCGTCTGTAAAAAATCAATGAAATATATTTTAAAAATTAAAAAAACAACCCTGACATAGTCTTATGTATTACCAAGCTGTGTCCTCTGGATTTTTTTAAAAAATTTTTTATGCACATAATCCTCATAATTCCTAAGTTCTGTCATTTAGCCAGGAACCTCTTTGTGTGACCATCAAGGTTTTGGAGTCCTTGTAGATGTCCCAGATGGGCCTTGGCAGCAGTGACGTTCACACGCTCATTGGAGTGGCGCTGCATTCCGGGGCTCACAGGGCGGCTCCCCAGGCTTATCTGGGTGGCGCTGCAGGGAGGCGCCCTTACCTTTGCTGAGCCCATTTCGAGTACCTTCCACTGCCCTGGACACTGCTGATCTGGACTCACTCAGTCCTCACAGCCGACCTGTGCCCTGTGGCAACTGCAGAAACTTACTTGCTGCATCCAGACCGGCCTACCGTCAGGGCCCTTACAGTTCCACATCACGTTGTGTTTGCAAACATGAGCAAAGACATCTGGTAGTGCTGCTTCTCCCACTGAGAACACCCAGCCTGCAGCCAGACTAGAAACCCACTTTTCCTCTTCCTGGGTAGCCAGACATTTCCCCTGTGGGGGGAGAGGGGTGCATAAAATGTATCTTTTTCAATATAAAAAATGGTGTAAGCATTGGTTGAATCTTAGACCCTTTAATCCATGAAGTAGTTTAATTATAGTTGAATAATGCTTTAAAATCAGTTTTTAGAGATGACATAGCGTAGCAGTTAAGTAAGTTTGTCAGACTGCCTGATTGGAATCCTGTGACTGTATTTTATTAGCTATGATTTTTTGGGCAACTTAGGTGCTCTTGTACCTTAATTACCCATCTATAAAATGGTAATAATGCCAGAAGTTATTTCCTGGTGTTGCTGTGAGAATTAAATTAGTTATTTCACATAAAGTATGTAGAACTGTACACAGTTCATACTCAAATATAGTTATTTTCCCATTAGAATAGATGCTCCAAGAAGGCAGACATTTTTACCTTTTTTTATTGACTCCTTTATTTCCAGCATCCAGAACAGTACGTGTCACATAATAAATGCTTAAAAAATGTTTGCTAAGTGAATGATTAAATAAAGTAAATGATATGCTCGTAAGATTTTAGAGGTTGTCTTGAAAATGTAACCACACATTCAGGATTCTAAACCAGCCCTGAAGCATCTCTTTTACTGGTTCAGACTTGCACGTATCATCATGTTCCTTAGGGAGGTGAGTTCTCTTTATTGAGCCTCCGTTTCTCAGTGGTCATTGGTGGTAATCCACCTACCCTGCAGGCTTAGTGCGAGTAAGAGAAGCATGCAACTCCTTCCGAAGTGGGAAGGCCTCATAGACATAACAGTGGACATGCTAAATCAGACTCCTGGAGCAGTGTGACCGAAAGGGTGGCTATGAATATCCTTTCACATTCTTAGGAACACCAGTTAGGTGAGAGGATGACTCTGGTCAGATGAACTCATTCAGTTGTTAACTGAACAGGCGCTTTATGTGAGGCCTACAGATGGAAGGTAAACAAGACTAGCACAGTGCCAGACATGAGGGCGAGAAGAGGTGCCCAGTGAAGAGTTGAGAGTGGACAGAACGTTGAACAGGATGCTGAGGTCACAGGTGGAGAGTCCGGGGTGCATTGGATGCACGTGTCTGGTCTGTAACCATCCTGACCCAACAGTGACTGTGATATGTTTCTAACAAGTGCTCCGAATTTCACTCCAGAAAATCTGAAGAATAAAATCTAATGAAGGACAAAATTATTGTAAAGCTTATGTGAAAGTGTGTTTGATAGCCAAGAAAAATTTTATAAAGTATAGTTAGGGGAGATTTACCTTATCAGATATTAAAAGTTACTAAGAAATAATTGTGATCCAAACTTGATGGATGTTGGCCCAGAAATGGACAGGTAGGTAAGAAGACATGAAGGGAATTCTGAAAGAGAGAGGAGTGTGATGTTGGTGCAGTGTTTCCAGTTCGTGATTGGGAATCTGCGTTTTGGAGGGCTGAAGGCGTTCCATGTGGATTTTCAGCTGCGGGATTGGTTGGCGCCCCAATCCCCACGTTGTTCAAGGGTCAGCTGAAACCCCTCGTGTGTCTGGAGGAAAACCAACCAAGCCCCATCTCCCACTGTGTAGACACCAGTCCCGGCTGGGTACTGGGAATATAGGAGTAAATAGAAAAGGCAAATTTTAATGCAAAACTATTTTTAAAAACTTAGATTATATGTCCAACCTTGGGGAAGTAGAATTCTTTTGAAAGAAGACAAGAAATGGTGAATGCAAATTTCTTGAATGGCTGAAAGTAAGTCACAGACAGATGACCAACTGAAGGGGGAAAAGTACCCATGTGGCAAAAAATTAATGTTATTACTATTATAATTACAAAAGCTCCAGTAAAGTAAGTTAATAAGGGAAAAGCAAACTCCAGTAGAAAAGGAAGGTAAGGAGGATGCTGCACAGAAGATAATGGCTGCAAACAAGGAAATTACAACAATTAGGTATTCCTTTTCGCTGTCAGTTGGCAGAATTGAAGGAGGCACTGTAACTGCCGGTGAGGACAGAGACGGGCACGGTGTAGCTGGGGCCGTGAGCGGCTGTGAGCGTTCGGGAAAGCCGTCTGGCAGTATGTGTCGGAGAGAAGCGCGTCCGTTTACCTGGCAGGCTGTCCATATGGAAGAACCCGCCCTATGGAAAGATGAGCACCAATTAGTAAGGATTCGGTTTTAAGAGCAGTATAGCAGCTCTATTCCTGGTGGCAAACAAAGACAAAATACCCCATAGGTTTTAGTGTCACTGATGGGGAGAATTTGGAATGTTTGCGTAAAAAGTGCAACTTTTAAAACGTGTTCAACACCAGGGAATTTAAGCATGGTTTAGTGAATGTATGGCATTGCCCTGCTGGTTCTGTTTGCCTGGTGGGCTCCCACAGTGCATGGAGGTGTGTAGACCGAGGAAAGGAGAGGAAGCTGGTGTGCTGGCGGGTGGTTAGCCCTGGACCTCTGGGCTCTGGGCTCCGGGGGTTAGGAAATACTGTCAATTTCTGCTTTATGCATATTTACGTCCTAGGATTGTTTGGCTTGTTGCAGCAAGCAAAAGCATGTATTACTTTCCTAAGTTAAAAAGAAAAAGGGAGGGTAGCAGAGAAGCAGATGAAGAGTAGAGGTTTCTTTAAATGTGGCCCATCTTTCTAGAAATGAATCGGAAATGTTGTATATTATGGTAAAAAGGCATGGAACATCTGAAAAGAATGACTTTCTTTGTCCATATGAAATAACATGGCCTTCGGGGTTTGTGGATTTACTTTCTGAATATATTTCGGGGGGGGGGGCAGCGTGTAATTGGTTGCCTGCCTCTGTGAGGATTTCTAATGCACCTTTTGAAAAAAAGAATTGAGGCAGTCCCACAATAAGTTTTTTGTTGTTTTTACAAAAGCATTACTAAAAAGAATTCCATATCCATTCTATGTAGATGAAGAAGGCAAAAATACTTAAATTACTTATATAAAATAGTTTCTGCATTACGTTTGGGTCTGTCCTCCCTAGCATTAAAAGGTAAGAAGATGGGGAGAGAAAATAAAACTGTTGTTGTCCTTTAGCAAAAAGTGAAACACTCTGATTTCCGGGGGAGAAAATCCTGAAAGGTCAGTCCCAGGAGACCTCAGAGGGCCAGGACACTTTCAGAGAAGGGCAGGCAGGGTGTGTCAGGTCAGAAGCTGTTGTCATGTGGCTTTTCCTAAGCGAAGGCCAGTAAAGAGCCAGCCAGTGAAGGCAGTTCTAGCCAGAGAGACTTCTCACTTCTTAAGTGCAATAGGAGTGCTTGGTAAAAACCTCTTACCATATAATTTACTTACTCTTTTGAATAGAGCTGGGTAAGAATTTTTCTTTATACACTGAATAAAGCAAAGCTTTGCAAAACTAGATTCCTTTGGGAAGTTTAGGAACTCTTAGTAAGTACCCTCATTCCAAAAAAATTGTATCAATACAGATAGTTAGAGCAGGTTAGAACTTGTTCTTATCCTGTGGAATAAACAAGTCTTTTACTGTCTTTTTTTTTTTTAAATAAGGAGGTCAACTCTTTTTTTATATATATTTTACTGATTTTTTTTACAGAGAGAAAAGGAGAGGGGTAGCAAGTCAGAAACATCAATGAGAGAGAAACATCAATTAGTTGCCTCTTGCACACTCCCTACTGGGGATTTGCCCACAACCAAGTTACATGCCCTTGACTGGAATCGAACCTGGGACCTTTCAGTCTGCAGGCCAACGCTCTGTCCACTAAGCCAAACCGGTTTCGGCTTTACTGTCTTATTTAGTAACATTTTTATAACTTAACTAGAGGCCCAGTGCACGAATTCGTGCACCAGTGGGGATCCCTCAGCCTGGCCTGCGGGATCAGGCCAAAATTCTCTCCAACACCCCTTGAGGAGTCCTGGATTGTGAGAAGGTGCAGGCCAGGTTGAGGGACCCCAACAGTGCACAATTGGGGCCAGGGAGGGATGCGGGAGATTGGCCAGCTGGGGAGGGATTGAGGAGGGTTCCAGAGTGTGTCTGACCCGTCTTACTCAATCCCGATTGGCCAGACCCCAGCAGCAAGCTAACCTACCGGTTGGAGCGTCTGCCCCCTGGTGGTAAGTGCACATCATAGTGAGCAGTTGAGTGGCCTTATCATACCATTAGCATATTACGCTTTGGTTGAATGGATGACTGGACACTTACCTTATTAGGCTTTTATTATATAGGATTGTGTTCATTTTTGTTTAATTCATAATTTTAAAGAATCATTTAATAGTTTTTTAGTTCAGAACAGCTTAGCCTTCTTAGAATTTCAGCTAGAATTTGTATCTAACATTCAGTTCTATCTAAGTAATGCCTCATTTATGGAAATTCTATGGTTTCTTTTTTTCATTCCTTAATTCTCAATATTCAGTGATGTAGTGTTAAATTGTGCAGAAAAAAGCTAGAATATAATTAACAGGTGGGTTGTTTAAACCACAAGTTAGACCTAACTATTGCACCAACCTGTTTTGAAATTGAAGAATTAGTTATGTACACATGCAACTCTATAGGGTTCAGTGGTTTCTCATGGGCAGTTAATAATTGACAATAGTCATAACAATTTGTTTTGTGAATTTCAGTTTAGAGTTTTTTGTTGAATATATATATATAATTCCTTTTGAGAGGCCTGGACTTGGTAAATTTCCAGTGGTGCTTGAGGCCTCCTCAGTTCGTCACCTCTGTAGATTTGATGTGGCCCCGAGCCTTTGGCAGCTGACCTGTGGTTAGTAGGTACGCTGTTTGTTTGACGTGTGCTGTTTTCTCTTTCAGACGAGGAACTGGTGCTTTTAAATCCAGAGTGGGACTGCCTGCGCCTGCTCCTGTTATCAATAGCAAATACGGACTCAGAGAAACAGATAAACGCTTAAATAGGCTAAAAAAGTTAGGTGACAGCAGCAAAAATTCAGACAGTCAGTCTGTCAGCTCTAACACTGATGCAGACACCACTCAGGAAAAACACAATGCAAGTAAGTAAGGGAGATTTGATAAGCATCTTTTCTTAAGTGTTTTCACACAGTTTGTTTTCTAAAGTGTGTTACGATAGTTTTGATCTTTTAAATATTGAGAGAAACCCTGGGACTCGTGCACTCCAGCTGCATTGCAAGATTCTAGAAATGATTTGCCGCAGAAGCAGGCTGTGTTGGCCTCCAGATTCCATGCGCCATCTAGACTGACCTGTCTGCTTTTCTTGAATACTTGGTAACGGGATATTACATTCTTCAGCCTGTGTTCCAGGTCATCATATATGTTTGAAAGAAACATTTTCAGGTGTTAGTTTTACCATAATTCTATCATGTCTTCCGAGAAGACAGGACGAGGAGGAATCTTATAGGCACGCACCTGTTTCTGTGCCTAGCCAGCCTGTGAGGGTGGAGGATGGACTTGGGGAGGTGATAGCTTCTGGCTTCAAGGTTTCCACCTTTTTACTACTTGTCTTTTTTTTTTAATGAACAAACCCAATTTACTAAGTTATTAGTTACCAGACTTGTAATTGTGATAAAGGAACATTTTAGATGTCACTGTGCTTGGACATATTAGCCACTAACAAAAGTAGCAAGATGAAAGGAGAAAGAAGCAAGCTTTAAGACACCAGGTCAGGGAAGGGGGCGCAAGAACTCATGTAACTAGAAAAAGAGAGAATGAAGAAGAAAGAGAGAAGAAAGAGAAGAAAGCCTAAACAAACAGAAGAAAACATTTCATCTTGATGGAGCTTTGAAGTCCTGGGACTATTCTGGTTACAGCTGCTTTTCACCTGGGCGATGCCAGTTTTCTCTGGCTCCACTCAAATAGGAGGCTCTTCAGTCCGACTGATGTCTGACAGGCATCGAGTTCGCAAGCTTTGGCTTGGTGATCCCCAAAGTATGCCAGTTCCGGCACTGAGTGTTCTCAGATACTTCCTAGTGCCTGGTGCCCACTGAGGTCCCGTTATTTCAGGCTCTTCTCCGTTCTCACACGTGTTCCCCCAGCCCCGCGCTCCCCTCCCGTGGGGAAAATCCCAAGGAAAGGGGAGGTGTCCCCCACGGTGGCAGCGCTCACTGCTGCGAATTCCCAAACCTCTGCTGCTGGGAGTCGGAGCCGCCGTGACTTCTAGTGTAAAAGTAACCTGCGTGTCTGGTTTGTAACTCCAGCGTGAGCAAGAGAGCAGTTAGCCTGTCGTTCACTGTGGACTGTTGGTTCTAATAATAAATGCAGCACAACCACTGTTTGTTCTCTGAGTCTGGTTCCTTGTGAGACGGGAGGCTTGTGAGGCCTCTGTGGAGACGGCCACCATGCTGTCCACATGATTGGCTCTTGACATTCGTGGGGTGTTTTGCGTTTTTATACATTAACTCTATTTCTAATGCATAGATTCTGAACTCAGTACACCACTTAGTTTAAAAGATTGGAATACAAATATTTTGGGAAGGTTTTGAGTGTATTACTAAGTGACCATCGGAATATTTATTAACAAACTAAGTATTAGTACTTATTAGAAGCCTGGTAGTAGTTGAAGAGATACATGTATGTGGGAGACTCAGCCCCTCCCTCAAGGGGCTTACGCCTAGCTCCAGGACAGGACAGGTGCACAGGCAACAACGCAGGACAACTTCCTAAAGTTGAGAGGGAGCAGGAACCCCTCTGAGCTGTCCTCTCAGCATTGCAGACAGGTGCTCACTTCCCGGGGGTGCGGATGGGGGGCGCTGACCTCATTCAGCTGCTTTCTGCAGAGGCACTGGCCGGCTGCTGCCGTTAGTGTGCCGACAGGTGATGTGGGGGCTCTGCACTAACGGAGTGTCAGGCTTCCTCCGTCACCTCGGCCAGCGCACACTCGGCCATGCTCACGCGCTGTTTCCTCAGACTTCCATGCTCTTTTAGGCTGTGTTTCTTGGGTGCTTGTGTCAGACCCAGCCTGCTAACCGCGTGGGGGAAGGCTCGTTAAGACGCAGCTGGCAGCGGAGCCGCGCGCCGAGCCTGTCTCCCGGGGCCGGGGGGGTCACGGCGCTGTCCGTGCGCGGCTGCCCGCCTGGTCCTGCCGCTCGTCTGGGGTTCAGTGGCTGACGGCGGAGCAGTGTGTGTGTTCTTAGACTCCTCTGCCTAGTGGGAAGAAAAAGTTCCTTCCACACAGATCCTTCAAAACTTTTTTTTAGTCCTCATCCAAGGAGATGTTTAATTTCCATTGACTTCAGAGAGAGGAAGGGAGGGAGGGAGGAGAGAGAGAGAAACATTGAGATGAGAAACGTCAATCAGTATTATTCCATGCATGCCCTGATGCAGGACCAAACCCGAAACCCAGGTATGTGCCCTGATTGGAATCCAACCCACAACCTTTCGGTATGTGGGGTGACGCTCCAACCAAATGAGCCGTCCTACCAGGACCAGGACCTTTCTGAAAGGTGTCTCGGGAGCCACAGCCTGTTTGCTTTAGCGTCTACGGAGCGTAAACAAACCCTGTTTTAAAAAGTGTTTTTTTAATATGTTTTTGATGATTTCAGAGAGAGGTAATTACAAACATCAGTGAGGAAAGAGAATCACTGACCAGTTGCCTCCTGCATGCTCCCTGCTGGGAATCGAGCCCATGACCCAGGCATGTGCCCTGGCTGGGAATCAAATTGTGACCTGATTCATGGGCCAACACATCACCCCTGACCCACAGCGGTCTTTTCACAAGTGCCCTTTACATGCCTGAACTGTGCCATTATTGGAAGGGTCTCATTTTTCAGGTCCTTGTGCCTGGATGGCTGGGCCACTCCCCACAGTCAGTGCTGTGATGCGGAATGGGTGTCATTGCAAATGCCTCAGGTCAGTGCAGAACCCAGAAGACTTGGCCGGTGGAGTAAGCTTTTCTTAGCTAAGGATTGCCTGTCCTGGAGGTAGGGGTGGGTCTCTGCTGCTCGCTCCTGTCAGAGGCGGCACTGCTTTCTGCCAAGCCCGCAGGCCCGGTCCAGGCTGCCGCTGCCAGTGTGTGGGCCACATAAGATGGAGGAGGCTGGCTCCTTGAGTTCTGAAGGTGTCAGCTGTGTGTGGTCCTCGTGTCACCTCGGCTCACATTGACTGTGTGCTCCCGGGACTTCTCCAGCGCAGAGCAAGGACGCAGCCCAGCACTCGGGGAGTTTTGGGGTCCTTGTGCTGCTCTTGTATCTGCCTGTGATTCTTGATGCCCAGGCAGGGCTGCCTCATGGTTTTGAGGACACCCTGAAATGACTCAGGGCCGTGTGTGGCTTCTTTACCCATGAGTTGGGACTGGCTTACCTTAGAGGCAGGGCTGAACAAGTGGGGATCTTAAACCATGTTCCTCAGTTCAAATCCCATCCCTGCCACTCAGCAGAGGGACGTCCATAGACTCACTAGTCCACGTGAGCTCGGTGTCCTAGTGCAACAGCTCTTACTCCAAAAAATGCCTGTTAGCATTGAGATCATGCTAAGGTGGCCATTTGCCCCGCACCTGCTATATAATTGTTAAGAATTTGTGTTTTCACCCAAAGTTACGTTAGATTATGCATTAGGGTTTGTCCTAGCCAGTAGGGAAGAGTCACGGCTGGTGTGTGAGTGCCGGTGCCAGACCCACCACAGGCACTTCACCTCCTCCGCCAGGATCCTCAGTCTCTGATGGACTTGATTGGTTTGCCACTGGGGCCTCCCTCACCCTCTGTCGCTGATGCTCTCACGGCGCCAAGGATAGGGTGACCCTCTGGGGACAGTGAAGAGCCCTTGGCACTTGCTACCCTCTGGTCTTAGCCGCTTTGCTCGCACTTCTGCCCAGCCTGCTTATGTCTTTTTTTGACCTTGGACTTGGTAAGCACACTTTTTAGTTTGACTTTTGATGAGCTCATGCTTTTTGGACAGAAGGAGAATTCACTGTAAACACGTGAACGTGAGGGAAACGGGCTGCGGCGTTAAACAGTCTTTCGAGCCGTTGAGAACCAACGCCCACGTGCTGTGAGTGGCCCCCTGTGGTCGGCCACCAGAGGCTCCATGGGGAGGAGGGGTGTGCGAGGAGAGGCGAGCGCCGGCACCACCGTAAAATGAGATTTCACCTAATGGCTTAAATTAGTGTCCAGGTCACGGGACTCAGGTCGCGGGAGACAGAGGAGAGTGTCCTGTCCTGTGGGGGAAGTCGGGGCTGGCTCCCTGAGAGGTGTTCCCTGCGCTGGACTTCAAAGAGGGTGAGAAGCCGGCCGAGTGAAGCACATTCAAAGCAGAGGGACTTTCATTTTTAAAAACGTAGTAAGGCGACGAGTGTAGGACGTGAATAAGTAAAGTTTATCTTGGTGGAACTGAAGGTCGGAAGAAAGGATGTGAACACAACCTAAAATGTTGGGTTTGATCTTAGAGCATACGGTTATTAAAAGATTTAAATCCCAAAGGTGACGTGGGTACTAGGAAGATCATCCTGTCCGCATGGTGGAGAATGGGGTGTTGGGAAAGCAGTAGGAGAGACCAAAAAAAGGGGGTGGAAGCTGTTGCCCTCATTCAGGCAGGAGGCAGTGGCATTGGCGGTGAGAGAGGCGGGTGCTCCAGTGACATTGCAGGAATGGACTCATCAGGACCTGCTGGCCGGTGGGGAGAGGCAGTTGGGGAAAGCAGGCATCAGGAGTGACCTCCTGGTTTCTGGGGCGATTGGCCAAAGTGGAGAACTTAGGCGGAGAAGCAGCCATGAGATTCATGGCAAGTTCATTTAAAGCAGGTTCACCAAGGGACGATGAGGCAGCCGGGGCGATGCGGATGCCAGCGCGTATTTGGTGGCAGGGCCTGTGATCCAGGAGAGAATCGGGTGAGAGAAAGTGGCTCAGGAAGGGGCTGAGTGCTTGTCACCAGGAGGCTGGTTTTTCAAGGACTGAGGACAGTGGTCAGCAAACTCATTAGTTAACAGAGCCAAATATCAACAGTACAATGACTGAAATCTTTTGAGAGCCGAAAACCGGCTTCTGCGTATGGGCCACGAAGTTTGGATCGAACTGTAGTGCACGCCCGCACGTGGTGTTTTGTGGAAGAGCCACACTCAAGGGGCGAAGGAGCTGCGTGTGGCTCGTGAGCCACGGTTTGCCGTCCGCTGGCCTGAGTGGGACAGCAGAGGCCTGAGGAATGCGGTGTCAGCATGGGCAGGTGGAGGGAGCCTGTTCTCCGGGACAGCGGCGCGGAGAGGGTTTCCCAGGAAAGGGACGGTCAGCAGTATCGCATTCTGCAGAGGACGGTGAGGGCAGAAAGTGCTCACTGGGCTTCACGACCAGGAGGTGGTCAGAGACTGGCCGAGGCGCTCACGTGAGGATGGGCTGGGTCCCGATGTCGGGGGGGGGGGGGGGTCGCTGTGGAGACTGCAGCGGATGTGGATTATGGAGTACAGCTGATGGCAGGGGTGAGAGGGTGGGGAAAGGGACAGCAGGCTGAGAGGCACTGAGCTTGGGCCTGGAATGGTCCTTGAAGAGTCAGGCTGGGCAGAGGAGCAACAGCAGCCAGCTCGGAGGGGGGCCCGGCGGGCGTCCATCAGCACGTCAGGCCGGGCGGGGCCGGGGTGAGCGTCGGCCTGTGGAGCAGGAGACCCGGCTCGGGTCTCGGGCAGGGCACAGGCCCGGGTTAGGGCTCCATCCCCAGCATGCAGGAAGTAGCTGACTGCTGATTCTCATCATTGGTGTTTTTCCTCTCTCCCTCTTCCTTCTTCTCTGAAGTCAAGAAAAATACATTTAAGAAATAAGAAAATACCTCTACCAGTTGCGCCTTGAAGGAATCCTTGAGAGTAGAAATTCTTTAGCAGAAGAACCCCCCAAATATCCTCATATTTTAAAAATCATTTCTAGCAAGTTCTGTATAATTCCAGTTCATATACATGTTCTCAAAAGGAGTGGCATCCAAGATTGCTACTGTTCTTCAAAAAACAGTGGGCCTCATTTCGGGGAATTTTGCCGATTTGGGTACCTCAGCTCCATTTAGGAGCCAGTCTTGAGTACAGAGCCCCATTCTTGGGGGTGTGCTGCTTGGAATGCTTGTTACTCGTGCTTGTCCTCCTTGAAAACTGACTGACGGGGCTGGCTGGCTCCATCAGGCAGGAGGAATGGCAGTCGCCCAGGCAACCTCCAGGCTCGTGGCCGGGACCATCTCTGTCGGGCCGTGCTGGGCTCGCCACGTGCGTTGTTTTCTGGTGTTCTCAGCTTCTCTGTGAATGATTGAAAAGGGGTGTTTTGATGGGGATGAAGTTTTCGGGGGGGGGGGTTGGAGCTGAGAAGCTGACTCAGGTAAGACGCTGTGCAGGTCCGAAGGTAAATGCAGAGGAAAACAGAGATGGCAGCTGGTCAGTGGCAAGGTCAGAGGTTCTCAGGCGAAGCTTAAACTCGAGTCACATGGAAGCCTTTTGTAAAGCCCTTCAGTTGTCACCTTAGTTCCCAGTAGGGTCATCCCAGCCTTTGTGTGCCCTTGGCCAGAGGAAGGAAGTTGGAACCCCCTTGTCTGCGAGTGATTCTGGCAGCATGCTTCTTCCCTGTCGGTGTGCCGGGGGGCAGCGGGCAGGCACGGCAGGGCAGGGGCGGGCCCGGTGAGCTCGGCTGACCTCCCAGCGCCTCGGAGAAGTTTCGGAGGGGCAGCTCTTTGGGGCGGTTGTCAGGGATACAGCATGTTGGCACCATTGGAATACAGTTTGTCTCTGAGCCCGTTTACAGTCTATTTCCTGAGTTAATGAATAGTTGGGTTTTAGAAACCTACTTAAAATGATTATGTTAAGAATTTGTGAAAGAAAATAAAACTATGATTTTTTCCCCCTTAGATCCACGTCAAATCTTTTACAAGGTAAAATACTAAGTCGAAAAGAAATACTTATTTTGGACCAGATTAAGGACAAATAGAGAGTAAAATCTAGGCGCTTGGCAGTAGGAGCTCTTCAGACCCCAGTTCAGTTGGGAATAGACGCTCCATAAGTCAGAGGCTGGAATTAAGAAGAGAATGCGAAGGGGACCGGCAGAAACCAGTCTGGGTCGGTCTGCCGTGTGCCGTGTGACTGAGAGTCACATGGTGACCGAGAATCTGGTGTTGGAGACTGTTTCGTGTCATCAAGGCTGTTTTTCATCTTTTTTTCTTTCTTTTTTTAAACTTTGCAGCTTCTAGCCGAAAATCTTCAGTTGGTGTGAAAAAGACCAGCAAGAGCAGAACATTAACAAGGCAATCTATGTCAAGAATTCCAGCTTCTTCCAACTCTACCTCATCTAAGCTAACTCATATAAATAATTCCAGGGTACCAAAGAAACTGAAAAAGCCTGCAAAGCCTTTACTTTCGAAGGTGAAATTAAGAAATCATTGCAAACGGCTGGAGCAGAAGGGTGCGTCAGGAAAACTCGAGGTGGGAAACTTAGTCCTTAAAGAGCCCAAAGTAGTTCTGTACAAAAACTTGCCCATTCAAAACGATCAGGAGCCAGAGGGACCAAGACCAGCCACAGCGGCTAGTGGGTGCTTAACCAGACACGCGGCGAGAGAGCACCAACAGAGTTCGGGGCGAGGGACCCCTTCGCCAGGGGAGGGCGCCCCCAGCACCTACACAACCAGGCGGTCTGCACGGACGAGAATGGTTTTGCAGGAGCCCTCTGACATCAAGCTTGAACCAAATACATCGGACAGCTATGAGAGCAGCTTGACGGAGCCTTGCCCAGAGAGTGGTGAGCAGCCGGCTCCTGCGGCTCAGGAAGAAGAACTGGTGCCCGACGCTGCCCACAACGGGGACGCCAAGTGTCCCAGGAGTGACAGCAGCATCGCAAAAAAGAAGTCACGGCAAGGGAAACTGGTGAGACAGTTGGCCAAGGCGGGGGAGTCCACTCCGGAGCACGGTCCCCCTGGGAAAGCCGGGGTGGTGCCCAGTGTGCTGGGGCCCCTCCCGGACCAGGGGGAGCACAGCGGCTCCGAGGGGCTGCCCGGGAGCTACATGGACTGGGCCCCGTTGCCTGTCGATGGCTCGGTGGTGACATCGGACAGCTTCAAAACGAAAGACGGCTTCAGGACTGCGAAAAGCAAAAAGAAGAGGCGCATCACACGGTATGACGCGCAGTTAATCCTGGAGAACAACTCCGGGATCCCCAAATTGACTCTTCGCAGGCGCCACGACAGCAGCAGCAAGACAAACAACCCAGAGAACGAGGGGATGAATTCTTCCAAAATCAGCATCAAGTTAAGTAAAGACCATGAAAACGATAATAATCTCTACGTAGCGAAGCTCAATAACGGATTTAACTCAGGGCCGGGCAGCAGCGCCACGAAATTAAAAATCCAGCTCAAACGGGACGAGGAGGGTCGGGGGCCATGTGTAGAGGGGCGACACGAGAACGGGGTGTGCTGCGCTGACCCGCTGTCTCTCCTGGAGTCGCAGATGGAGGTCGACGACTACAGTCAGTACGAGGAGGACAGTACGGACGACTCCTCTTCCTCCGAGGGGGACGACGAGGAGGACGACTACGAGGATGACTTTGAGGACGACTTCATCCCCCTGCCCCCGGCCAAGCGCCTGAGGCTGATCGTCGGGAAAGACTCGATAGATATTGACATTTCTTCCAGGAGAAGAGAAGATCAGTCTTTGAGGCTTAACGCATAAGCTCTGGGTCTCACTTACCCGGGATAAACTACTTAAAAATAAAAATTCCAGTCTATTATTCCTCAACCGAAACATTTAGCGGCAGCACTTCTCTCATTTCTTTACTTACCGGCATAACATGTAGAAAGTGTACAGCTACTGACTTACCTGGAGTCTGATTTGCGCACATTTTTGTTGTACTTTTTGAATAGCCTCCTTACGTGCAATTCCGAGTCAGAGGGAAAGGCCCGGTGTCGAGTAAAGGCCCAGCAAACCGCTGTGGCAGCAACTTTCCACACGATGTTGAAAACTAATGTGGCTACACGGTTTTTTAACCGTGAGAGCAGCGACTGGCTCTAATGTGTGACTGAACAGTAACTTACACCGACCCTCGTAGCAGCCTGTTAAGGGTTTCTAGTCCATGCTAATATCACCAGCAATGACCTTTGGCTTTTTGGTTTATTTGCTAGACGTTCCCCCCCTTGGAGTTTGACCAGCTCCACACTGTTTGCTGGCCAGGTATACTGCGTGTGGCCGTGGTTAAATAGTAGACCATCAGTTGGGAGTCAAATTGGTTTATTTTTTTTTTAAAGTACAATCCCATGCGTGACAGCCAACTTTTCAGTACATTATATGTACGAGGGTAGCAGTGTGCAGGATGAGTTTCGATACAGCGTATTTATTGCTTGTCATGTAAATTAAAGACCTTGTATTTAACACTTTTCAATACTTTTAGATAAAATTGTTCTTTGCAAGAATGATTGGTGCTTATTTTTTCAAAAATTTGCTGTGAACAATGTGATGACACCAAGCAACATTTAATGAACTACAGCTATCTTAATTTGGGTCTTCAAGTTTTCTGTTGCACTTGTAAAATGCTACAAGGATTATTAAAAAAAAAAAAAAACTCTATTCACTTTAACTTATAATAGTTTATGAAATAAAAACATGAGTCACAGCTTTTGTTCTGTGGTGACCTATAAAAATGTTTGTCTTTAAAATTCAATGTAAAGAACTGAAAACAATGTATATGTTGTAAATATTTGTGTGTTGTGAGAAATTTTTGTCATAAGAAATTAAAAGAACTTACGAGGAAGGTTTTTAAGTTTAGAATATCCATGCCAATAAAATAGGAAATTATAAATACATAGTTTTAAGCACTGCATCAGTGGGAGTTCTTGACTTATGTTAGTTTATGTATGACAATATCAAAGAGTTTTTGACTATATTATCAGTTAGACAAAAAGAAGAGTCAGATTTAATTTGTTTTTGAAGCACTTTGAAAAGATAAATTAATTTTAAGTAAGTTAATGAACGAAATTTTACTACTTTATGTTCAGTACCCGTCTTTCCTTTTTTTTGGTGTTTTGTAAATCATTGGACAGAGAATTGGGGGTCGTGAATCTGCAGCAGGGGTCGAGCCAGCGGGTCTCTGTTCCCGGGAAGCGTGTGCGTATACTCGTGTGTACCAAGTCCGGGGATCCGTGGTTTCTGGAAAGGGAACCCCTGTTTTAACGTTGAAGGAATCTGCAGGTAATAGAACCCTTTGAAGAAACTTCTGTGCTCACTGTCATTCCTAATTGATTCCCCCACTTCCCAGATTTTGGGAAATTCAGTTCCTTCACACTATTGCTGTAGGTTCCAAGTAGAAATTAACAATACCCATAAAAGTTGTTTAGATGTAGCAGTGTGTTTTTCTTACTTCCTTCAAGGCATTGCTTCTGTAGTCTCATGTCGCCCCCTGTATGTTAAGATGCAGTTCAACCTTCAGGTCGTGATGGGGCAGCGCGCGGCACACGCTCTGCCTCTCGGCTCAGCTGGAGTGCCTCCCGCGCCAGCAGGGCGGCCCCGGGGCACTTGACAGACGGCCCAACCCTCACGGTGTCCCTGTGTAGACAGGCACTCACGCCACCAGGATAGGTCAGGCTGAGACCCCGTGTGGAAAGCCCCAGCAAGCAGAGAGTCACCCCATCTCCACCTTCGACTGGAGTGTTCTGTAGGCTAAACAGTAACTTAAACATCTTGAACTGTTTCTTGGAATACCAACAATAGCCGTTACAGGAATTCCAATCTTAAGGGAGAAGTAATAAAATGTCGTATTTCCCACTTTTCTCCATTTTTAAGCTTCTTTTCAGGAACTTATTTATGATGTTAGTTTTAACTGTATGGCAGCCTTGTCCCTTGAGGCTGGCCGTCCCATGGTCTGAGCAGTGACGCCGGGAGCCGTCACCGTCTCAGGAGGCCATGTGGCCGGCCTGGCCGTCACCGCTGACGCCTTTCAAGGGGCTGATTTTCCGTTGTACGTTGTCCTGGCTCTGCCGTGTGGGGTGGCGAAACCCATACTCTGGCGACCTCTTGGAAGAGGTCAATAAAACTTGCATTCAATAAAACTCTTAGCTTGAGCTTATGCAATGATTGGTAAAGACTTTTGCATTGTAAGAATTAGGAAGTGATCATAGAAATATATGTATTCAATTTTCAATCATTTTTCAAACTACTGTTTTAAATTGTTTCACTGAGTTGTAATACTTTTGAGATACAATGTATTCCTTGTACTGAAAGAATGAAAAAAGGACTTTTTCAGCATTTGAGGTAAGTTCTTTAACGTTTCATTAAAAACATTTTTTACAAATATTTTGTACATGCACTTGCAGTATTGAGGTTAATCATTTTAATAAATTCGGAAATTAAAACAATTTGGCCAGTGTTCTCTGCATCCAAGAAGGAAAGATCCAGGTGATTTTCTCCCACAAGGATGTCATTTCGAGTAGAATTTGTTAATTCAGTGTTTCTAAAGTCTTCTTAGTCTCTGAGTGTTGAGTTCTCGGAGCCCTGATCTCCTTTGCTTCTGGTGGAGAAGACCTGTTGGCCACCCAGTTTAAGAGAAAAGCAGGGGCCAGGCTGGCTCAGTGAGCATTGACCTATGAACCAAGAGGTCACGGTTAGATTCCTGGTCGGGGACATTCTTGGGTTGTGGGCTGGATCTCCAATTGGGAGGTGTGCAGGAGGCAGTCGATCAGTGATGCTCTCTCATCATTGATATTTCTATCTTGCTCTCCCCTTTCTGGAATCAATAATCTATATATATAAAAGCCTAAGGGATCAAATGACTGGTCGCAGTGATGCGCACTGACCACTAGGGGGCAGACGCTTAATGCGGGAGTGCCACTCAGCTGACCAACAGGCACCAAATGCCGGGCTTGCTACCAGGCGGTGGAAGTGGCAGGCACAGTATGGCTGTGATGAGGGGAGCAGCGAGCCACGAGGCCTGGGCTTGGGCTCCTCCCCAGCCGCCTGCCGCTTTGGGCACCACTACATCCCTGTGGGGATCGGCTGACACCGCAATCAGACGTCCCCTGAGGAATCCTGGGTTGTAAAGATGCAGGCCAGGCTGAGGGACCCCACTGGTGTACAAGTCTGTGCACCAGGCCTCTAGTGTATGTAATATATAAAAATTTATTTTTAAGAAAAGTAAAGGGGGAGAAGCACTTGTTCTCTCTATAGGGAGGCTTTCAAGAATAACACCCTCTTAGCCATCAGGGCCCACGAAGGCTTTTGCAACCCACTTTTCAATGGTTCCTGATTAGTTGGGTTTTGTCTCACTGGATTGGACAGAACTAGTGTGAGTCCTTTCTCCCAGTTCAGCAAAACCTGATTGAAAGAGGAAATACAACTGGCTTAGGAGTCAGGAAACCTGAGTTTGCCCAGCTCTGCGGCGTCTGGGTGACCCTGGGCAGGCTGCTAATCCAGTTCTCTAGCCCCTGGAAGTGGGTGGGGGCACCCGGTGCCATGGCCAGTCCAGCTTCAGGTCCAGCCACCAGCTCTGCGGCGGTGAGGGTGGTGGTGCAGACCGGAATGGAAAGCCTGGCCCCGACTCACTGAAATGCCCACCCTAACGGGTCCCCGGGTGAAGACTGCCGGCGGCATGCCCGTTACTCAGTCTCCGGTGTCTGCAGTCACCCGCTGCAGCTCTCTGGCCCGTGCTGCTAGAGCTCCTGCAGATTTCCGTTTCTCGGGGGCCAGGGTCTTGCACTGCGTGCCGTTGTGTTTGCTGCAGACCCCGGTGGTGCTCAGGGCAAGGTGCAGCAAGCCGCTGACCTCGGGCACTCGGAGCTCCAGGGTTATGCTAAGCGTGACCCTAGCATGCAGGGCGGGGGTGGGGAGGAGGTCAGTGAGTAGGCCTCCAGCCTTCCTCCCCGTGTCATTAGCACTTTGGCTTGGTGGTTGCTAACGCCCAGTGAAACAGCAGATTTGGATTCTTCCGGAAGGAGCAGGTGTGTGAGTTGCAGGATTGGAAAGCACCCCCCTTTCTCCCCTACAGGCTGCCTCTGCCTCCCTCCCTGAGGCTGGGCCACTCCAGTCCTCCCCGGACACAAGCTTGAGCTCATGGACAGCTGGAAACCTTCCCTGAGGACTGCAGTCTCATGCGGTGGCTTTGGTAACATCCTTTTAAAAACGTCGGTGTGGCCTGGCCGCTGTGGCTCAGTGACTGAGCGTCCACCCAGGAACCGGGAGGTCACGCTGGATTCCCGGTCGGGGCACGTGCTGGGTTGCAGGCTCGATCCCCAGAGCGGGGAGCATGCAGCAGGCAGTCTATTGATGTTTCTCTCTCATCAGTGTTTCTCTCCCTTTCCCTCCTTGTCTCTCTAAACCCAAAACATTTTTTAAAAAATGTATTTTATTGATTTTCTACAGAGTGGAAGGGAGAGGGATAGAGAGCCAGAAACATCGATGAGAGAGAGACATCGATCAGCTGCCTCTTGCACGCCCCCTACTGGGGATGTGCCCGCAGCCAAGGCACATGCCCTTGACCGGAATCGAACCTGGGACCATTCAGTCCGCAGTCCGATGCTCTACCCACTGAGCCAAATTGGTCTCGGCTAAACCCAAAACATTTTAAATAAACTGTTTACTAACCTTAAAAAGAAGTCTGTGTGTTCCTAGATACCATACTGCCATATTTGTGTTTTCTGCTAAGATGCAGTAGACGGTGACTTCAGGGCTTGGGGGTAGACCCTCCCGTTGAGTCTGCTCTGCTAAGGGGAGCAGCGCTTGCTGGCCGCTCAGGCCCAGGCCCCGGGGCTGGTGGTGGGTTTCCCAGCCTGAGACCCGAGCAGCAGGGGTCGGCGGAGTAAGAGCTGACTTTAATACGCGCTGAACACAAGATGTGTCACGGGTTTTGGAGGAGGAGGCAAGATTTGAGAGTCTTCCTTGTGGGGTGTGATTAAAGCCACCCACGTCAGCATGTGGAATAGCCTAGGGCAGTGGTTGGCAAACTGCGGCTCTGTTGACTAATGAGTTTGCCCATCACTGCTGCCAGTCATTACCCTTACCCAGAAGTTTTGACTTCAGGTTAAAGACATTAGTACATTATTAAAATGTTTTTTTAAGTGTTTTTCCCTAAGGCAGTGGTCAGCAAACTCATTAATCAACAGAGCGGACTAGCCAGTTTGCCGACCACAGGCTTAGGAGCCCAGCCTGCCCGGCTCAGACGCAGGTGCCTGGAGAGGCGCCTGGACAGCACTGCCAGGAGGAGGCTGAGCGGCAGAGGGCGGAGGGAGGCGTGGCTGCGGAGGAGAAAGGATGGCAGCGGCCCGGCAGGTGGCGTGGAGGAGGGGACTCGCCGTTCATGAAGGACAGCAGACCCGACTGGAGAGGGAAGCTTCCAGAGCGCGTCCCAGGGAGGGAGAGAAGGATGTACTGAGTCTGCGGGAGGAAGTGCTGAGGTTCCCAGAAAACTCAGTGTCTTCACCATCAACCGGCCAGCGCTGCTGTTTCCCCGCCACCCAGGCGCTCCCAGCACGAGGTTTATGGAGAAACAGGGACAATGGGCATGCAGGGGGAGCAGTGCTGCATGAGGTCAAAACACCAGCTGTTTCCAGTCCAGGCCCACATCTCGACGTTTCTGTTTGGCCTTAGACGGCGTTGCTGGCCAGGTTCCCAAGGTCTCACAGTCCCCTTGCTGCTGGCATCACTGTGTTTCCCACGGGGGTGGGGGCGCGTTGGAGCCTCGGGAGGGGACCTTTACCAGACAGGAGGATGGTCTTGAGTCTAATCCAGCTTCCTGGGTGATGAGAGGAGAGAGGTGGGGCAGCCCCAGCACAGGGGTGTCTGTCGTGCTCATTAGGAGGCAGGGCATCGAGAGAGAGGAGATGAGGGCCCCAAAGCTTGGAACTGAGAAGGGGAAGGCAAGCTGACCGGAAACATAGCATCATTCATTGCGGGAGTCTTTCCCGGGCACCTCCTAGGTACCAGTGGGTGTCTAGGCCCCCTCGGGCCCAAGGCTGATGGGAGCAGGTCCCCGACCGGAGCGGACCGGGGCTGAGGATGAGGGTCAGGGGGGCAGGAGCGCCCCGGAGTGCAGGCGGGTCAGGGAAGAGAAGAGAGCAGCCCGAGTGGCCGGAAGTGGAGGTGCTGGAGGCTGGAGGGGCTCCGGTGGGCGGTGAGCATGGAGCTGGGGGTAGACCAGCTGTGGAAAGACGGGAGGGGAGGCCCGAGGGGTGGGAAGGGCAGCATTTGCCATGATGACGAGGTCCTGGGGAGGTCTGGGGGGAGAGAGTGTCCTGGTTCAGAGACAGAACCAAGGGCACCCACGTTGGCAGCAGACAGACAGCCTTCACTGTGAGTCCTGCAGGCCGAGGCGGGGCCTGTGGACCAAAACAGAGCGGCTTCCTCAGAGCTGGGGGGCGGAGGGGTGAGTAAAAGCTCCGGAACTCTCCATGAATGAGTGAGTCAGCCTGCCTGGGGCAGCTTGCAGTGAGTGGCAGACAAAGGTCAACCCCATCAACCCCAGATGTGGCCAGGTGATTATCTTGGGTGACAAAGAGCAATCACTGCTTTTCAGAGTTTGCAAACTCTGTACAAAGGTGATGGTGCAGGTAAGTGGGTGCCCCACCCCCGTTAGTCAAACAGACAGGGAGCTTGCAAAGTGGGCCAGATGCCACGCTGTCTGCCAGGCCTCCGAGGCTCTTGCTTTATCTGAAAATGTGAGTCAAACACAGGATGCCTCGAGACAGAGACGGCGGGACAGCCAGAGTTCAAGGTTTCCTCCAGCCCGGCCCCTCCGCTGGAGGCTGCAGTTCCAACGGCGACCTTACACAGACATGCAGCTCAAAGGAGGGGCCGATCTGACGAGGGGGTTTCTCGTGTTACCCCTAAAATACGGCTGTGGTCGGGCCAGTTTTGGGAGGGGGTGTATTGACGGAGGTTGGGAAACCAGCTACCCTCGCCACTATCAGGGTGTCGAACTCCCAGGGCAGCTCACTGGGGATGGCGAGTCGCTGCTGACGGGAAGGGCCCGGGAGCCAGCCAGCGGCTCTCTTCTCTGCCTGCCTGTGGAGCTTGCAGGAGACCCTCCCAGGCTCACCCTCCCCTAAAGCAAACAGAACAATATTTGTTTCCTCCTCTGGCCAGTCGAACGACATTCCTCCTCTTGGGGAGAGAGGGTGAGTGCAGCACTGGGCCTTGCCGGCCTCCGAGTGGACAAGCTGGCCCAGGGAAGGGCTCCGTCTGGGTCACGGCTGGCAGCGGGCGCCTGGCCTGGTCCCCCGGCCCAGGCTGCCCGGGGCGGTGGCCCGAGCTGCTGACACGGCCGTTGGTCTTCCCGCCCTCTGACCTGTGAGCCTGGACGCAAACTGCCCCTCTCTGGTCTGTTTTCTCACCTGTGAAACGGGCTAACCCTAGCATTTCACTTCGGGATTGTTGAGGATTGAGCGTGCCAGTGGCACCCAAGCCAGCAGTTGGTGCCGGCTGGCATCAGTCTGTGCCCCCTCCACAGTCTGTGCGTGCACCCTGACTCTCATGGGCCTCTTCTCTCTGCCACTGCCCTCTGCCCTCTGCCCTCTGCCCTCTGCCCTCCGCCCTTTCAGGGACAGCTGCCCAATGGGCTGTGATCGCAACCTCCTCCATCCCAGCTCCCCAACGCCCGGCTGCTGGCGCTGGTCTCCGCTGCTGACGGGGACACAGAGTTCCGGTCCCTCCTGCCCCTGGCCGGCGCCTCCTTGGCAGCCAGGCCGGCTCACTGTCACCGGAGGACACCGCCCCACCCCGGGTTCCCCATCTCAGGGCTCTTTCTGGATTCATCTGCTCCCTCCACACTCAAAAGGCGCAGGGCCGCACATATCCCCAGCCCAGCCCTCCCCTCGCAGACCGCAGAGACACAAATGGCAGGGAAGTGTGGGGAATGCTTGGCTAGACGGCTCGTCCACCGCGCTGAGGATTAGCAAGACAGCGGAGTGCCGGGGGCCGCATCTGGCGCACGGCCAGCGGTCAGTCCCTCTCAGCTGCTCTGGTTTCCTGGAGTCTCATCGCAAAAGCTTCAGCACCAGCAGGGCCTCCCCAAACTCCTCCACCTTCTCCCCACCTGGACCCAGCCGTCCAGAAGGCCAGAGGAGAGAGGGAAACTGACCCCCCGCCCCTCCTGTCCCAGTGAGGGGCAGTGCCTGGCCCGGGGGCACACAGCCAGCAGGAGACAGGTGGGTGGGCCTCGAGCCAGGCAGTGCTGACAGCCTGAGGCCATGCGGGCGGTGGCAGGCAGTGCCCAGGCGGGGCGGCGGGTGCCTGAGGCCATGCGGGCAGTGGCAGGCAGTGCCCAGGCGGGGCGGCGGGTACCTGAGTAGTGCCTGGCAGCGGCTGTGGACGTGTGATAAGGGTGTTTGTTTAGCTGGGGCCACTCATCAAAGGGGTTAATGTTCAACGCCAGCGGTCAGTCCCCTTAGTCCGGAGCCCCACGGCCTGTCCGCCCTGGACTGTGATCTGAGGCCCCAGGGGAAGGCCCAGGGTCTCCCCGGGTCTTGGGGACACAGGGTCACGGGCTGGACTCCTTGCTGGGAGGAGAAACCTCAGGCTCCGGACAGTCCCACAGCCCGTAGGAACCCACCACGTTGGACTGGGCTGGGGGCACGAGACCCCTCGGACGACCCAGTGGGTTGTGGCTCAGAGTGGGGGGAGTGGGGGCCAGTCAGTGGCCCTGAGCTCACTTGGGTTAGGGAGTCTTTGCTCTCCTTTCTCTCAACCTCACCCCTGATGGCGTGGCTCCTCTCACCCTTCGGGTGTCCACCCAGATGTCCCCTGCCAAAGCCTCTCAGGCCCGCCACCCCGATCTCTGCTCAGCCCTGACCCCTCCAGCCTGTGGGTCCTTAGTGCCTGATGGGTGTTGTTGGCACAGGGAGGCCTGGGCAAGCCTCAGGCTGATGGCGAAGGGGGGGAGTCCTTCCTGGAGGAAACAACCCGGGCACTCAGCTGGGCAGGGCTCAGGTCACCCCGAAAAGCCACAGCCTCGGGCTGCCTCCAGCCATGGGCGCACCGGGCCAGCCTCTGCTCCTGGCTCCCAGGGAGGCCGGGAGGCTGGGAGCCCGTGCAGAGCCATGAGGCTGTGCCCACCCTGCGCCAGGGGCCGGGCCACCCCGCCCCCAGGAGAAAGGCCTGGACCAGGGCCGAGCTGCTTACTCCACGTTGGGCCGGGGACAGAGCCCGAGGTGTGGGATGGGACCGGGCGGGCTGAGGACCCAGGGGGACGTGGGTGGGGCAGCAGCCTCTCTCCCACCTGCCACAGCCGCGGCCTTCATGTCGGGTGAGACTGGCCAGCCCTCAGGCCCACCTATGGGGGTTCCACGCAGCCCTGAGGGCCCCCATGAGCACTGAGCTCAACAACTCGGCCTCCTCCAGCCTCGAGGAAACTTCCAGACCCAACTCTGTACAGCCAGGAAATCAGAGAGGGAAACAGAAGCGCAGGCGTGCGGGGCAGGGCAGGCAGGAGGCCGTGAGAAGGACCTGTGTCGCTCCAGGCTGGCTGCTGTCCTTGTGGGCACAGGGGAGGGGTGCTCTGAAGAGCGAGCAAATCTGGAGGCACGAGAGAGACTAGGGCGCTATCGGCCCCAAAGAGGAGGACTTGGAGGGGGTAAAGCTGAGGGGTGCCCGGTGCAGATGAGAAGCTGGGGCAGTTCTGGCAACACCGCCAGCCTGCCCACCCAGGTGGTGCTTGAGCCCAGCGCCACCCAATTGAAAAGCTAAGCTTCCCCCTCCGAGCCCCAGTGCCCA
This sequence comes from Antrozous pallidus, assembly GCA_027563665.1. Lineage (NCBI taxonomy): Eukaryota > Metazoa > Chordata > Mammalia > Chiroptera > Vespertilionidae > Antrozous > Antrozous pallidus. The sequence continues at coordinate 6,554,148 of CM050520.1, read as the reverse complement.
TGGCCAGGGGCACACTGAGGATGCAGTGGGGCAGCCAGGCTGGCATCGACCCTGGGTAGGAGAATCCACACACTAGGCTGACCTGTGGGTGAGCCAGGGTATGACTGCCCCCCCCCCCCCCCCCCGTTGTGCCAGACAATATTCCAGGCACTGGGTCAGATACACAGGCTGCAGCCAGGATGGCAATGTGTGGTTGCCACATGGCTTCCAAAGGCCGCCGTGTCAGCCGGGTTGAGAGTGGCCTGTGAAGATGGCTGACTTTGGACTTGGGCCATCGGCAGCTGCAGAGAACTGGACCTTTCCCTTCCCCAGCTCCTGCTGCCGCCACCTTGTCACTGCAGCCAGTCACTCACTCACTTACTCACTCACTCATTCACTCACCGCAGCTTCTTCCCTGGGCTGACAACTGAGGCCTCGGATACGGTCCTTGACCTGACAACACCTCATTCCACAGCTAAAGCAGCCCTGCTGGGCCAGTGTGTCCAGGACAATTCCAAACGTAAATAGAGGGGTGCAACATTTGTCCCAGGAGCCTCCGTTTCTTCATCTGTGAAGTGGTTGTGCATGGGGCTTTGGTGAGGATTAAACACCATGTCTGCTTTAATGGGTTCCACATTGTGCCTGAAATGCGATGAGCTTTTGATAAGCACCAGACCTCGGCTGTTGGTAGAAGCCCCTGAAACGGTAGCCCCCCCCCAGACAGAGATTGGGCCAAAACCGGTTTGGCTCACGGACAGAAGGGCCCTGGGTTCGATTCCCATCAAGGGCATGTACCTTGGTTGCAGGCATATCCCCAGTAGGGGGTGTGCAGGAGGCAGCTGATCGATGTTTCTCTCTCATCGATGTTTGTAGCTTTCTGTCCCTCTCCCTTTCTCTCTAAAAAAGCAATAAAATATATACTTAAAAAAGAAGGAATTCTTTAAAAAAAAAGACGAGGTTGGCCTGGCCACGGGTTCTGTGTGAGGGGAGACTGAACACTCCCTTCCCCAAGAGAATCTCTCTCCTCCCAGGCGTGTCCTCCAGCAAGTCCCGCTACCACCTGTGAAGTCCACCTGTGACAGCGGAGCCGGAACCGCGGCAGGCTCGGGCTGCGGTTCCCTTGTCGGGTCGCTCACTGGGTCCACCTCCAGGAAGAGGCCACTTCTCTGTCTGCCCTCAGCCCACATGGCTCAGGGTGACCAGCCTCCCCAGTCACCCCGGCTGCCAATCAGAGGCCCGGTCCCGGGCACGGTGATGGTCCAGGACGGACACGCGATCAAGCTGTGCCGACGAAATGCAGTCGGGGCCCGAGGCCAAGGCAGCTCTCTCCCTCAGGGCTGACAAAAGCCTGGAGCTGTCATCTGCTTCTTGCCACCCCAGGGCCAGGCCACCACGGGAGGAGGTTGTGTGGGACCAGCGTTTACAACCCAGGCGCCTTCGCCCGCAGCCCAGGTATATCCTCGGCGTCTTTAACACCTGCTCCTGCTGGGACCGGGAGCCAGGTCAGGCCAGAGGCCAGGCTGCTCCCCGATTTGCTGTGTGACCCAGATCCAGGTATTGCCCTGCTCCGAGCTCTGTCAGCGGCAGGCTCTGACCGCTGCCCTGTGAAGGGCGCAGGCCTGGCAAGGCCAGCTCAGTCCACGGGCTGCAGGCCTGGCCTCAGCCACTCGCTCTCCTCTTGGCAGGAGGCCCCAGGAGGGAAGAGGACAAGCCGGCGGCCGCCCCTGCCCTGGCGCAGCCGTGCCTTTCTCGGACCCGGGCTCGCTCAGGCGTGCCGAGTGTGGTGAGGCTGGAGGCAGAGCCGGAGGGACTGAGGAGCCGGAGGTGTGGTGCTCCTGGGTTTGAATCCACGCCTGGCCGCCGCCTGGCTGTGTGATCTGAGGCAAATGAAGTTTTGGAGCCTCCCTTTTCTCATCTGCTACGGGAATGACAGTAATGCTGCCAGCTGTCACCTACTGTCGGGCTGGGCCGACGTTGCTGTGTGTTCTCTTGGTTTCTCCCTGTGGCTCGGAGAGGTGGACCTCACCTCTGCGTGTTCCAAAGGAAGAAACAGAAAATGACACTAAGCCCTGGCTGGGTGGCTCCGTCGGTTAGAGCGTCGTCCTGATACACCGAGGTCGCGGGTTCGATCCCTGGTCAGGGCACATACAGGAAGCAACCAATGAACGCGTAATTATTGGGATGACAAATTGATGCTTCTCTCTCTCTCTCTCTCTCAAAATCAATCAAATTAATAAAAAAGAAAATGGCACTAAAAAACATAGACCCACAGAACCGATAGAGCTGGGTCTTAATCCCTGTTTTTCTGTAATAAAGTCAGCTTCTCCAGCTACTTACCAGGCCCTGTTTCAGGCAAGGTTCAGCCAGAAAAAACAGGATTTCAACTCCAGGGACTGAACCCAGGAGCTGAGGGACTTGTAACCATTGGAAGAGCTGGGGGAGCAAAAGAGAGGGGAACTGCAGGATTGAGTTCCTGGTACTCACGATGGGCATTTGTGTGTGTCCTGTGGGGGCTTTGTGAGCAGTGTCTGTGGGCGGTGTCCGTGAATGGTGTCCGTGGGTGGTGTCCGTGGGCGGTGTCTGTGGGTGGTGTCTGTGAGCGATGTCTGTGAATGGTGTTGCTGGATATCGTTCACGCATGCCTATTGGTGGACATAACGCTAATTTCCATCGGGTATAGGAACAGGAGGGCAACTAGAGGTTCCTGACATAGGCGTGTCCACAACCCAGTGTTTCTCCACACTTTGTTATAAAACATTTCATCCTACAGGAAACTGGGAAGACTTGTTTGGCGCATGCCATATCCGCTCTACCCGAATGCCACACTCTACTCTGCCTGGAGTTCTTTCCGCCTGCCCATCCCGCTGTCCACGTGTTTTTTCCTTTTTATTAATCCTCATCGCTGTTTAGAGAGAGTAGAGGGAGGGAGGAAGAGAAGGAGAGAGAGAGGGAGAAAGAGAGAGGGAGGGAGAGAAACATCGATGTGAGAGGGACACATTGATTGGTTGCCTTTCCAACTTGCTCCGGACAGGGCTGGGGACTGAGCTCAGGTCCAGCCGTTCCCTTGACCAAGAATCAAACCGGACCCCTTCCGCGCACAGGCCGACGCTGTAAGCACTAAGCAAGCATACCGGCCAGAGCACTCTTTACTTCTGTTGATGCAACAATATAATTTTAAAAGAATTTATGGGGGCCAGACTGAAGACACAAGCCAGGAAGCAACATCCTAAATGCTCCCCAACAAAATAATTTTAAGTGCGTGTGCGGGGAGCAGGATGCAACATTGTTCAAAGCGCGGCAAGCATCCTGTGTCCACACGGCCTCTGTCTGATGGCATTTCTTCTTTCTCTTTGTCGGTGTTTCCCAGCTTTTCTGTGCACCGTTTTTGATGAGGGGGGAAATCTGTTTTAAATTGAAAAGGAGCTTTGTCTTTATAGGATTGGAATGCCTCCCATTGGGGAGGGAGTCCGGGGAGAGATGAGTAGAGAGGGTTGCACCCCTTTCAATGAAGAAGGAACCCGAGAGAAGCTGTTGGAGGGACCGGACCTTCCGAGAAGGCTCCGCTCCGGAACGCTGCAACGTTTCGGCTTGTTCAGCCCAAACGAGACCTAGAGGAGGTCGCTGCCACCAAACCGAAGTAGCTGCTGGCGCCGGCATTCCAGGGCGTGCTCGCCAGGCAGCAAGCCAGCCCCGGTGTCCGGTCACTTGTGTGGGCGCGAGAGCCTCTTCGAGCTGCTTATCTCGGGGCCATTACCATCATGTGGTCCAGTCCGCGTTGCCCAAACTAGGAACAGCTCAGCTGAAAACGACACCGAGCCAGCTCCCCACGGCCCATCCTAGCCCCGTGGCGCTGGCCTCTCAGAGAAGGGCGGCCCGGAGGCCACAGGCCGCAGGGGGAGGGGGCACGGTCGTCCGCACTGCAATCCCCTGTGGGAAGGGGCCACGCAGACAGTGAGCGTGTCTGTGAACATGGCCTCCTTCGCCTGTGCGGTTGGACTGGGATCAGCTTAGAACAGTGGTCGGCAAACTCATTCGTCAACAGAGTCAAATGTCAACACACAGGACAACAATTGAAATTTCTTTTTGCGAGCCAAATTTTTTAAACTAAACTTCTAACGCCACTTCTTCAAAATAGACTCGCCCAGGCCACGGTATTTTGTGGAAGAGCCACATTCAAGGGGCCAAAGAGCCGCATGTGGCTCTCGAGCCGCGGTTTGCCGACCACTGGCTTAGAAGATGGAGAACAGTGACGGGTGTGTGTGTGTGTGTGTGTGTGTGTGTGTGTGTGTGTGGGATAAAGACCTGGAGAGAAAAGGGCTCTTCGGGAAGAACATCAGCCTCTCTCTCCTTCCCCCGGAAAGGCCTTGGGGGCGGGGGGGGGGGGGGGGGGGACGCGTAGCCTTCGCTCTCTCTGCACTCGGCCCCAGCAGAAGCATTGGAGCTGGTTGTACAAACCGGCACCTGGGACAGCCAGTGATGGGATCGGCGTGGGAAGTTGGGAGCTTTACCCGATCAGGGAGCAGCCAGGACAGCATCGGAGGTCAGAGGAATACAGAGTAATATTGAATGTAAACTGTAATTGAAAAAAAATAAGAAGCAGCCCAACAACAGGAAGATCAGGAACAAAAGGAGGAAGAGGATGAAGGGCAAACATTGCACCAAGCTCGGGGGTGGGATGACACATCCAGGGGCTCTGACAACTGTGAGAACCTGGGTTAGCCTTCCCACGGCAAGACTGGATGGAGGGGGATGGAGAGGGGGGCGAGGCAGGTGGGTGGGGAGGAGGGGCCCACACATCTTCCCATCCCTGGGCTCCTGCTTCTATTCTGGGCCATGAAAGCAAATGTGCTTAATCTTGCTTTGTGTTCAATAAAGTGTCGAGCAATTAAGTATTCATCTGTGTCCTCGATGATGAGCCAGCGACCTTGGTTTGGCATTGTCATCCCTATCAGAATGCAATCCAATTTCTTTAAAAAAAAAATACATATTTTATTGATTTTGTATAGAGAGGAAGGGAAAGGGATAGAGAACTAGAAACATCAATGAGAGAGAAACATCGATCAGCTGCCTCTTGCACACCCCCTACTGGGGATGTGCCCGCAACCAAGGTACATGCCCTTGACCGGAATTGAACCTGGGACCTTTCAATCTGCAGGCCGACGCTCTATCCACTGAGCTAAGCCGGTTAGGACCCAATTTCTTGAGTGAGAGAAAAGAGTACTGAAAAATGGCTCTGTATAATCAGTGGCTTAAAAACGAATGAAAGGCCCTGGCCAGGGTGGGTCAGTGGTGAGAGCGTGGGTTGGTGCACCGAAGGGTCTTCAGCTCGATTCTCCATCAGGTGCAAGTATTTGTGCTGCAGGTTCCATCCCTGCCCTGTCAGGCTCTCGGGAGATAGCCAATCGATGCGTCTCTCTCACATTGATGTTTCGCTCCCTCTCTCCCTCCTTTCCTGAACATCAATGGGAAAAATATCCTTGGGTGAGGATATATTTCATGAGCCTGTGCACGAAAAAAAAAAGGGAAAGAAAAACAAAGAAATAATTTATTTGAGTCAAATTTTTGAGGACATGCCCAAAGCAAAACCTCAACAGACTGAGAAAATGCACCGGAGAACGGCAGTCTTGCAGCTCATTTTATACGTTTCATCCGAGGAGGAAACATGAGGAGGGGCACGTGAAATCCATTTGTGGTAGATTGACTGTGGGCAGGAGAAAGCAAAGAAGGGAAGTGCATACAATTAGGTGAAAGATAAAAGGGAGAGAGACAGACTTCTTTCCCAGTAGGGGCCTGGTGCACGAAATTCATGCACTGGGGGTGGGTGGTCCCTCAACCCAACCAGCCCCCTCTCACATACTGGGAGCCCTCAGGGGATGTCCAACTGATGGCTCACCCCGAGCCTGCCCAAGGCCTAAAGCCTCTGCTCAGCTCAGCCCCGGCTGCCTGCGACCACCCGGCCCAGGGGCTGAGCACTTGCCGCCACTGCTGTTTCATCTCCACCCCCTGGCCCAGTGCTCACGCCACTTGGCCCCAACCCCACTCCTGATTGGCTGGTAGCATAGCCAATCAGGAGCTAAGGTACGGTCAAATTTGCATGTTTCTCTTTCATTATATAGGATTGGTGAGGACAAGATAATTAGCATTTCACATTGACAGCGTGCAGCGATGGTGTGTGGGCAGCAAGATAACAGTGAAGCACTCGAGGTCTCTGCTCCGTGGTCTGAGCTCTGTGGTCTGTGCTCTGTGGTCTGAGCTCTGTGGTCTGAGCTCTGTGATCTGTGCTCCATGGTCTGAGCTCCGTGGTCTGTGGTCTGTGCTCGGTGTTCTGTGCTCTGTGCTCTGTGCTCTGTGTTCTGTGCTCTGTGTTCTGTGCTCTGTGTTCTGTGCTCTGTGTTCTGTGCTCTGTGTTCTGTGTTCTGTGGTCTGTGCTCTGTGGTCTGTGCTCCGTGGTCTGAGCTCTGTGGTCTGTGCTCCATGGTCTGAGCTCCGTGGTCTGAGCTCTGTGGTCTGAACCCTGTGGTCTGTGGTCTGTGCTCAGTGGTCTGAGCTCTGTGGTCTGTGCTCTGTGGTCTGAGCTCTGTGGTCTGAGCTCTGTGGTCTGTGCTCTGTGGTCTGTGCTCCGTGGTCTGAGCTCTGTGGTCTGTGCTCTGTGGTCTGTGCTCCGTGGTCTGAGCTCTGTGGTCTGAACCCTGTGGTCTGTGGTCTGTGCTCAGTGGTCTGAGCTCTGTGGTCTGAGCTCCGTGGTCTGAGCTCTGTGGTCTGAGCTCTGTGGTCTGTGCTCTGTGGTCTGTGCTCTGTGGTCTGAGCTCTGTGGTCTGTGCTCTGTGGTCTGTGCTCCATGGTCTGAGCTCTGTGGTCTGTGGTCTGAGCTCCGTGGTCTAAGCTCCGTGGTCTGTGGTCTGTGCTCTGTGGTCTGAGCTCTGTGGTCTGTGCTCCAGTGGTCTGAGCTCTGTGGTCTGAGCTCCGTGGTCTGAGCTCTGTGGTCTGTGCTCCGTGGTCTGTGCTCCGTGGTCTGTGCTCCGGTGCAGGAGGTGGTGCCGAGGGGTCTGGAAAAGGACCATGCTGACAATTGGAAGGTGTGTTCTCGGTACAGGAGAACCGAGGACAGGGCTCACAGCTGAGCTTGAGCTTCACATGACTCCCTGCCATGAGCTGCCCAGCTGGGAATTTGTGGTCGGGCCATCCCGCGTGGTTATGTCCGGCCTCTGAGCTTGTCAGTCCTGCCACTTGGCCCCCGAACCTGTGGGCTCTACCACGTTGCCCCTCGGGTTCACAGGTTTATATGTCCGCAAGCATGCAAGCATGGCGCACAACTAAAAAGATCAAGTCCTCAGCGTGGTTAAACAAAATCATTCTCCTCCTGTTTCTGCCCACTCTGATTTTTGTACCTTGACTGTTGATACTCCATTTCGTTTCTTCACTCTTTCCTCAAATCCTTTAATAAAGCCAGTTAGAGCTACAAATGTATAAATTCTATTATTTTATTTTATTTTTTAACATTTAAGGAGCCATGTTCTTTTTTTCTTTAAATATTTTTCATTGATTTCAGAGAGGAAGGGAGATAGAAACATTAACGATGAGAGAGAATCCTTGATTGGCTGCCTGCTGCACACCCCCTACTGGGGTGGGGGTGGGGGAATCGAGCCCACAACCCCGCATGTGCCCTTCGCCCGAATTGGACCTGGGACCCTCTAGTTCGCAGGCCGACTCTCTATCCACTGAGCCAAACCAGCTAGGGCTGGCTGAGTGCTGGTTTTTAATGAATCTTATCAACCACCTGAAGGAACAGAGGCACGGAGAGAACAATCAATCACCTCTCGGCGCTAAATAGGGAATAAGTAGTGGCACTGGGATTAGAAGACAGGCCGCAGGGTGCCATGGCCTCAGTCCACTCATGCGTTCAAACATCCACGGCCCACCTACGATGGGCAGCACCTGGAGGCAGACGGAAGAGAGACGGGGTCAGCGGGTGCAGGCAGCCCGGGCAGCAGAGGCTGGGGGCTTGCAGCTTTGGGAGAGGGCTGTGTAGATGCTGGCCTCCGGGGGAGGCCTGGCTTCGGGGAGAATGTGCTGGCCAGGCTAGCTAAGCCGCCCACAGCTTCGGGCCGTCCCTTGTTTGCCCCATGTGGATAGAAGCTCTAATTGCAAAAGCAGCTTCATCCCCTTGTGGAAGGAAACCGGTGACGCAGTTGGCTGCTCTCAACAGAACATTTGGGGGTGACTCCCACCAGGTCCCAAGCAGTGTGTGGGGGTTTGGAGCAGACTTGCAGGTTGGGGAGGCCCCACCGTTGACTGGAATGTTCCCTAGAGGTCCTGGTGCGGAGGGAGGTCTGGGGCCCCAGGAACCTAGGACCCCTCCCGGAGCAGGCTACACTCGTATCCCTGATCTCCTGACTCCCCCCACCCCCCACCCCCGCTGCCGCCGGTGCCCACTCCAGCCTCTCACAGCCAGGGGCGCAGCACAGGAATCCTGTCGGGCCAGATTCCTTCTCCCTGGGACAGTGGAGCTGGGGAAAAGTTGGCCACAGTCTCCCAGGATATGGCAGAGCTTCCAAAGTCGCCTCCCCTCTTCTCTTTCCTTCCCTTCCCCCCTCACTGCCTCCACATCGTCCCCGCGGCCTCAGGCCTCATTAGGTGGCATTCCGAGTAGCTCTGGGGCAGGCCCCCGGCACAGAGGGGGGGGGGGGGGGGCTCAACAACCTCAGTGGCTTCTCAGAGCCTGGGAGGGGAGGGAGCTAAAGGGGATGGGGACAGGCCTGGGGCATCATCAGTCTAGGGATGAAGAAAGTGCCCCTGAGGAGTGAGAGAGACCTCTCCCCACCCCCCAAGAGGTAGGAGTCGGCCCTGGCTTGGAGGGATGGCCCAGGGGTAAGCAGAACCGCTGACTCCAGCCTGGGCCTCAGCGTACCCATCTGTAGGGGGTCCTCAGGTCCTGCTGTTCTTTCTCCGCAGAAAGGTGGGCCTGCGGGAGCACAGAGCGGGCGGTGCCCGAACCACAGTTTTCGGTTTTCGGACTCCCAGCCCGAGTCTCATCCCCAAGGCCTTGAGTGACTTCCCTTACATCTGGGATCTTTATTTGTTATTTTCAAACCCTCACAGGACGATATGTTTTTATTGAGAGAGAGAGCGAAATATCAGTGGCCTCCTCATCTCTCATGCATTCTGCTGGGGATCAGGCTTGCAACCCAGGTACGTGCCACGACTGGGAATCAGCCCACAACCTTTGGGGGCACAGAGGATGCTCCAAGCACCTGAGCCCCCCGGCCGGGCGTAACTGAGACCTTTTATTTTATTTTTAAATATATTTTATTGATTTTTTACCGAGAGGAAGGGAGAGGGATAGAGAGTTAGAAACGTCGATGAGAGAGAAACATTAATCAGCTGCCTCCTGCACACCCCCCACTGGGGATGTGCCCGCAACATGCCCTTGACCGGAATTGAACCCAGGACCCTTCAGTCCACAGCTCTATCCACTGAGCCACACCGGTTTCTGCAACTGAGACCTTTTAAAAAGACGCTAACATAAAGGTGAGGCGTGTAGGGCACAAAACAACAAGATTTCACCACATTTGGAAGGTGAGTTTGGAAGGTCTGCTTTAAAACATGGGTTGGGGACATAGGAAATCACCCGGGGGGCCCTGGGACTCACTTCTAGTCAATGGACAGCCACTGCCCAGGTCTGGGGGGTAGTGGGGGACGGGACCCAGCAGGGCCTGATGTGCCCCGAGGGCCTCAGGTTCAGACTTCCCTGTTGTCTCTAAATAGGGGTAACCGGGCTGTCGCAGAGATACATGATCAGGCTCGAGAGGTGTTCACACCACACCCCTCCCCAGGGGAGCTTGTGAACGGGAAAATGAGCTCGTGTGGGGTCTTCTGCGTGTGTGTGAAAATCAGCAGTTTGTTCAATGTAAGTGTTTCCGATCTGCCCGCTCGGATAATCCTGTTGAGTATTCGTTTCTGAAAGCACCAGGCGCCGGCAAGCATAGGACAGGGCCAGGCCCCACTGGGCCTCGGGGAGGCCGGGCTGAGCCCTGCAGCCACCCTCACTCACCACAGGCGGCGCTGCTCCCTTCCGGCCTCCGAGAAGCCAGCCAACAGCCCGCAGGGCACAGAGCCTCTGACGATGCCCAGCACCCACCGCCGCTCCCGGTTTCAGTGACTCCCCAACAACCCTGTCGAGTGGGAACAGTGATCGCCCCTGGGCTGAGAGCAGGCAACTTGTCCAAGGTGTTGAGGGGTACAAACGAATCAGGAGGCTTTGCTAAAATTAAAAACGGCAACCATTTATTCAAGGGCCTTAGCATTTGCAAACTGAAAACACAACTAAGTGTTCAGAGTGCTCTGAAGAAGAAAGGAAAACTGAATTCTTATGGTAAAGATGAGAATATCAACCTAAGAAATGTTCAGATCTGTGGAGAGTTTTTATGAGTTTATATTTGAGCCAAACTGGTGACAGTGGCCGGGAAGCAAGATTTCAAGGGATTGAGAACCAGCTCTGGAAAGCAGAGTGTCACCAGGCATTTTATACATTAGAACCAAACGTGAAGGCGCAAGGGGTGACATGAAATTCACTGGTGGTGGATTCGGGAGGCGGGAGAAGGCAAAGCCGGGACATCTCCGGGACTGGATAAAAAGTAAAGGAACAGGCACACGCATCTTGTACACTTGTGGGCACAGGATGGTCAACAGTCAACGATTAACGCAGCAGCAATGAGGCGGTTTGTGGTCTCCACGCCGGTGCTCTGGCTGTGCCCGGAGAAAGAGGAAATTGCCCCGATATTCCAAAGGTATGCTATCCGAGATGCAAAAAGACAATAGGCAGGCTCAGTTAAGATAAAGGTGGACCTTTGTCAGGGAAGACACTGGCCCAGGACAAGACTACCTGCCATGACCTGCTTAGTTACAAAGTTCTCATTTCCGACCACCCAAGTGGTTCCTTTCGGTCTCCGAGTCTGAAGGCTGCCATGTGGGCCTCCCCTGAGCTTGTCGGGGTTAGCACATGGCCCCTTCTTCATCCACAAGCAGAATCAGTCCTGCATTCTTAATCTCTGGGTTGGCTGGAGACGGTGATCCCCTAGATGACCGGGGGTCTGGATACTAGATGTTAGGCGGTCCGGACAGGTGAACATTCTTTCACAAGTACTTCACAGGGGTTTACACACATAGCCCCAGGCACTGATGCACAGCTGAGAAATTCAAGTTCAATTTCCCAGGTCAGTTAAAGAAGGAATGGAATCCTTTCCTCATACATCAGTACACCTGATTTTATTTTTATTTTTTTCTATATCTTTTTTTTAAACCATTGGATTGCGCACTTTATTTATTTATTTTTATTTTTAAAAATATATCTTATTGATTTTTTACGGAGAGGACGGGTGAGGGATAGAAAGTCAGAAACATCGATGACAGAGAAATATCAGCTGCCTCCTGCACACCCCCTACTGGGGATGTGCCCACAACCAAGGCACATGCCCTTGACCAGAATCAAACCTGGGACCCCTCAGTCTGCAGGCCGATGCTCCATCTACTGAGCCAAACCGGTCTCGGCAATGTACCTGATTTTAGTAATTTGGTAATATAGTGACTCTATGTTAGTTCCTCAACGGTCACACGCGGTGGAGGCAAAAGCTCCAAACACAGGTGTTTACCCTTGATGTTATACTCAGGCTCCCTGCAATTGGGGGGCAGGGGAAGGACCTGTCCCACCCACCTACCACACGACATGTGGGCATTCAAGTCCCTGCTTTCATGCTCCCCCTGTGACCACTAGACAGGGAGCCCACCAGCGAAGATCACCTTTGGGCTCAGACACATCCAGGAAGCTGCCGGGCCTGCTAAGCCTCTAGCGAGATCTTGGGGTGGAGCCAAACCTGGGCTCTGTAAAGGGGCCAGAACCCTGTCATTCTGCTGGCAGGGCTGTAACCCAACCCCTCGCATGTAGGATTTCAGCCCGTTGGCCTCTCTGTGCTCACATCAATATTTTAAGGCTCAGAACTGAAGTGGGGCCCCAGGTCCTGGCTGCAGCCTGGAAGGGATGGTGAGCGCTGCCCTGCCAGGGCTCTGCTTCTCCAGCTCCCGAGTGAACCCCTGAGGCCAAGCACCTGGTGCTTTTGGTGCAGGATGAGGATCCCTTCATCCAGAGGGAGGAGCCCTGGTGGGTCCCCCGGTTCTGCCCTTACCAGCTGCCTGCAGCCCTGTCACCTGAGAGATGCATGCTGATTGCACTCAGCTCACTCCGGCCAAAGATGCTGGATCTGGGTAAGGGGCTGGCACCGTGCTTGTCGACTGGCCCCTCCGTTTGGGGGTTGGCAGACTCACAAGCCCTTCCTCAGAACAGGCCTGCAATTGGAGTTAGTGGTGGGGCTGGGCCCATGGTGGACTCCTCTCTACCCTGGTGGAGGGCCCTGGTGCACCCTTTGGCCCTGAGGACACCCTCAGGCCAGGCCATAGGAACCTTTTTGGGAACGCTAGGGACTGGGGAGGGACTTGCCAACCTCCCCTCCCCCCCACTCCTGAGCCTCATCACCCACACCGTGTCTGCTCAGAATTCAGCATCAAAGAGCTTTTGGAAAGTTTTTCTTATGTTCTAGAAGAAAAGCTTTGTGACAGAACACCCTCTCCCCTGTACCTGTTCCTGCCATAACAAATTTCTCTCCGCGTCTTGTCCACCTCCTCCCAAATGTCAACATTCTACTGATCAGAATGTACTTTCCAGTTTGAATTACTTTCTTACACAACATTGCCTTCCCAGGCTGAGTTGCTACAAGTGTGTGCATTATTCATTACCAAATGCCAGCCACTGGCAGATGCTATGCCACGCAGCGCACCACGTAACGGCAATACGGGGTGCTTCCTGCAGACATTGCACACATCCTCTCGTACGCCCCTCACCACAACCCTGTGCCCTAGGGAACGTAATGCCTATTTTACAGTTCAGGAAACGGAGGCTCAGCCCAAAGTCATCCATTTGGCAAATATTCCTGAGTGTCTACAAATAGCAGGGCCTACTGGGCACTGAGGTAGAGAACAAGACATGCAAAGTCCCCAGTCTCCTGGAGGTTCAAGTCTTGGGGACGACACGGACAATACACAATAAACAAACCAAGGAGGGTGAGGGGAGAGGAAGAGGGTGGCAGTGGGGGGCGGGCGGGGGGGGGGTGAGAATCGGTGTTACTGTTCTAGAAGGAGGAACACACAGAGGCCAGGATGGTGAGGGATTGCGAATTTACTGAATTATGCACACAGCAGGTGGCTGAGCCTGGATGGCTCCAGCATCCAGGGATGGGGAGTCAGCGGCTTTTAAAGGACTTTCAGCGGGCTTTTTCTGGGCAGACTTCCTTACGCATACCCAGGGGGAGAGAAGGGAATGCGGTCCCAGCGAGTGAAAAGTGGTCTCAGCCAAGGGAATGTCCGTAGTGAAATGACCCGAGAAGCCTGTTTCCGGGAGATGGGTATCCATTCAACTGCTTGATCAAACCTAAGAGCCACGAATTCCTAACTGGGCAGGTTGTGGCCTGTAGTCCCATCCAGGCCTATAGCTTCCTTAGCAGAGGTTAATCTTCACCTTAATGAGCCTGTCCACTGTTCTCAGGCATCTAGGATAACACACCTTTGAACTGTCAATTTTCTTTTCCAGATCCCTCAGGCACCACCACCACCACTGGAGCACAGACCACTGTTTCCTCATTGTTATCTTGCTGCCTGCGTATTGTCTCCCGCTGTGAATGTTAACTATCCTGTCACTATCAGTGCAAAAGATCCTCCGTTTTGCCTTCTAGCCAATCCTAGAGATATCCTTGCTTGCTTTCTCCCACCCCAACCTACGCCAAGGGATTTCTTGTGACCTCCTCCTCAAGTTTTCTTCGACTCTAATGTATAAAATGAGCTGCAAAACTGCCCTTCTCGGGAGCATTTTTTCAATCCAATTCACTAAGATCTTGTTTGGGGCATGTCTCAAAAAAATTATTGGTTTTTAATCAGAGAGAGAGAGAGAGGACAAGAGCGAGAGAAACATCGATCTTGTTCCTCTTATTTGTGCACCCACTGGCTGGTCCTGGCATGTGCCTGGCGGGTGGCTGAACCTGCCGCCGTGGCTGGGGCGGGACCATGCTCTGACTGACATGCCCGGGCAGGGCAAATTCGTAGTTTTCCATAGGTTTGGCTGTTCTTTTGTGGACACAGTGCTGCCAAGCGTTATGGCTGGCACTGGAGAAATATGTGGAAAGTGCGTCCTACCAACTCCAACCCGGCCACGCTGAAGTACTGTGGGCTCTGCATTGAAGGCGTTTCCGGTTTCTCCAACTGGAGACAATGGGGAACGGGCCGTTTTCTGCATGGGGCCTGTTGCTTCCGAGGACTTATTTTCTTGGGAGAAAGTCTTGAGAACGGGCTTGCTAGCTTGAGTCCTGTGCGTATTTATTGCCCTGGGTTTCTCCTTTTTGGAGAAACAGTGCCTGTCTGGCACTTTTCCTGAGGCCAGGCCTGGCCCTCATTAGACCTCCTCAGAGGATGCAGCTGTAAACAGCAGGAGCCCCAACTGCCAGGGAGATTCCTCCTCAGCCTTCCCAACCCTGCTCAAACACCCCCCGCGTCCACATGCAGAATTACTCCTTTTTCATGTAAAACCTCTTATTTTAGCATTCCTATAAGCCAAGCGTCCTGTCTCGGGATGGGGGTTTTGCCCCAGCACCATGGGTGGGCGCGGACTTCAGGCTGACTATAGAGAAGGAAGTTTTGCATCCCGATGGAAGCAAAAAGCACTTCACAGACTGAGCCGGGACACCTGCCTTGCCCCTCTCTTAGCCTAGGACTTTGGCCAAGGTTCTCTCAGCCTCCGGGTCTCAGCATCTATTAAACGGAATGGAAGCAATAGCAGATAACACTTTTCCAACGTCTTTAATGAGGTAACCTCTTACTCCCATAGGGAACTGCAGCCCATAAAGGCGCCGGTAGGTTGTAACAGCCCAAACCAGCAGACACCAGAACAAGTTATTGCCAATGAGAGAGGCCCATCCCTTACTTCTTGTGTCCCTTCCTTCTGCCCGGATTTCTAGCATTCCCCCGAGACGACCAGGCTGGTGCCGGGGCACAAGGGAAGGGCAGGAGATGCAAAGGCCCCACCTCTCTGCAGGCTGCTATTTTTAGACAAAGTCCTTGGCCACCTTATCTGCATGGCCAGACTGAAGACCTTGATTTCTCAGCTTTCCAAACATCCAATGGGGCACCCACCTCTCCTCTCTCCTAAACCCGGAGTGCAACCGGCTCCATATAGTGCAACCTCCAAAGCTGACCAGTTAAAAGCCCCCTTTCCTGCTAATCCTTTCTTTCAGCAAGGTCATTTTTCTTGTACCAAGCTCAGCCAAGTAAACACTATTTAAAAAGAGATTTCTGCTGGAGCAGACTGGGAAATTCCTGCAAAGAAGCCATTTCCTGTGCGTCAGGTGATGAATTTCCCAAGCAGCCAGGGAAACATCTTGTCCCAGCTCATATCCCGTAAAACAATCTGTAAATTTTTATACCTCTCTGTACCCCAAGGAGGTAGTGAGGGACACGGGGCGGATTATGTCCAAAGGGGGCAGGGGCCCTCGGTCCCCACCGCGGGCAAAGGTGCGTTAGTCATGGTCACGCGGCGGCCTCCTGCGCGGGGGTGGGCGGGGCGGCGGCCACAAAGCCAGCAGCCCCATGGCACTCTCACCTTTGGCCAGAGTTCCGGGCAGCGGAGGCGACCCTGAGGGAGGGATGCCACCCTGCCCGCCCGCCCGCCCAGAGCGTGGAGGCCTCGGCGTCCTCAGCACCACAGACAGGGAAACTGAGGCCGCAGGAGGCCTCCCAGGGCTGGGCCGGCTGTGCTGCTTGGAACCAGTCCCTTCTTTCCCCCCTTCCGGGCCTCGGTTTCCGATCTCGGGACAATCATTCCTCGGGCTCCGGCTTGGGAGGGGCGTGGCCGCGCCTCGAAAAAAAGCTTAACAGTCGTCGGGAAATGTTTTAAAAAACACACCCCGGAGCTGCAGACCTAGGGGCCTCGTCCCAAGGTCAGGCGGAAAGAGAAGCCAGTCTCCGGGCAGGGGCTTCCCCAGCCTGCCCCGCACCCGGCCCCGGCCTTTAAGGTCCTGCGGGGGGGGGGGGTCCGAGAGGGTCCCAGGAAAATGTCGACCCCCCAAATCCAAGCCCCGAGTCCGAACCCCGAGTTCAGTGGCCATCCCCGCCTCCCACCCGGCTCAGCCTCTTGCCTCGCTCGCCCGTCTCCATCCCCACGAGCCCCGCCGCCGTCTCGACGCCCCGCCCCTTGCGCCGGCCACGCCCCCTGCGGCCGCAGCGCCCCGGGCGGGGGCGGGGCCGCAGCCAATGGACAGCCGGCGTGTCCAGGGCGTTGGCGGTTGTGACGCGCCGGGCCGGCGAGCGGCGGCCAATCAGCGCCGAGCTCGAGGGCGGGCTGTGACGCGGGAGGCGCTCCTCGTGCGGCGGTAGCGGTATAGGAGCGAGCGCCGCGGACAGCAGGGCCAGCAGAACGCAGCCGCCGCCGCCGCCGCCGCCGCCTCCGCCACCACACGCCTCCCGCAGTCTCCGCGCCGTCGCCGCTGCCGCCATCGCCTAGCGAACCCAGCCCGGCGCGCCCCCCAACCGCCGCTGCCCCCTGGCCGGCCCGTCTGCGAGCGAGCGAACGGCCGCTACGCCCGGCCGGACCCTGAACCTCGCCTTCTCGCGCTTCGGCCGCCCGCGCCTTCTCGGCTGCCTGCCCGGCATGAAGACCAAGTTCTGCAACGGGGGCGAGGCGGAGCCCTCGCCGCTCGGGCTGCTGCTGAGCTGTGGCAGCAGCAGCGCGACCCCGGCGCCCGGCGTGGGGCAGCAGCGCGACGCCGCCAGCGACCTCGAGTCCAAGCAGCTGGGCGGCCGGCAGCCAACGCTGGCGCTGCCCCCGTCGCCGCCGCCGCCGCCGCCGGCCGACGAGCAGCCGGAGCCCCGGACGCGGCGCAGGGCCTATCTGTGGTGCAAGGAGTTCCTGCCCGGCGCCTGGCGGGGCCTCCGCGAGGACCAGTTCCACATCAGTATCATCAGGTCGGCGGCGGGCGGCGGGCGGCGGGCGGGCGGGGTGGACGTGGCCAGCCACTGGCCGGTCAGGTGACGCCGGGCGGGGGCGCGGGGGGCCGGCGAGAGCCACCTTTCTCGGAGGCTGGTGAAGTCCCAGCCAAATCTCGCGAAACAGGCCCCGCGGTCACACAAGACCTTCCAAGAGGCAGGCTTTTGAGAAAAAAAAAATTTTTTTTCCGGTTTCGTGGGAAAGCAGGTCTCTTCCGAGGAGAACAATACCGTTCGGTAACAAAGTAGTACATTTCGTTCAGAAGCTTAAACGTTGTCTAGAAAGTTCCTTTTGCGGTTTAGGGTCCTGAAGGAGGGATGTTATGGCTGGCTTTTTTTAAAAAAAATCACTTGGTAACTTTTACTTCCATTCCTTGAGTCTACAATTGGATTTTTTTCTCCTCTTTGAGTCATTTATTAGCGGTGAAGGGTAACATTTGCTCATTCCCCCCAATACTGTTCAAACCTTTTAGGTGTGTTACCAACCAGAGTTAGGAGGTGTGGCTCCAAAACCACTGGGGGTGAAGTCGAAGGAATTCCCTCTCCCCTCCCCCGTTAGTTTACAGTTAAACGTTTAAAATTTTAATAAAAAACGTGTAAGTGTGCATAGTCACAGGTAGCAGGAAAACATAAAGACCCCCTTGATTTTTGTCTCCACTCTGTTCCCATGGGGTGACCATTCAGCATTTTGGTGTGCATCCTTCTCTTTGGACCTTTAAACTGGTGTCTTTTTTCTGCGAATTTTCTTTTACATGGCGGACCAGGTTGAGGGCAGTATCTAGCAGCTGGCCGGCTGCCACCAGTAATCCCCAAATCCAATTTTAGTCATTTGATTCCTTCTCTGTGCCCAGTCTGACCGGAGCTGCAAATGCAGCAAAAGTAACTGAGCTTCACTTCCTTATTGTGTGTCTGGCCTCTCTCACAGATGTGTTTGTGAGCAGTGAGTCAAACGGCAGAGAAAAGAAAACCAAAAGGTGTTTAGGTAATAACCCCTGAATTGAGTTTTTCATTTCACTTTCCACTTGTTCATTGCTGGTGTGTCTGTAGGAAAGCGATTGACTTTTGTAGATTAAATTTTCTATGTTGTAACCTTGCTGAATTGCTTATCCGTTACAGGAGGGTTTTCCCCCCCCGTTTTAGTCCCCTGGGCTGTCCACCTCTGACTGCTGCTCATGTTCTCCTTCCTGGTTCCTCACAACTGGCAGCACAGAACAGTCCCTCCTCTTTCTAGAAGAAAGAATTATTGGGCCCCAAATGTCAACAGCGCTGAGGTTGAACAGCCTTAGAATGGAGGACTGAACATTGAGCTTTCCTCTCCCATCCATCTGGCTGTCCTGTAAAGATTAACCTTTGCTTGGTGGTTGGTGCTAATAAAGAGCAGCTGACATTGTCATGTAATCTTCACATAAATCCCTGTTAGACACCTTATATTATGCTGAGAAAACAGGACTGGAGGCATTGCGTAACTTACCCGAAGAGCCAGCAAGGCCCCCTTTGTTTGTCTGTTTGTTTTAAATTGATTTCAGAGAGAGGGAGAAACATCAATGAGGAGAGAGAATCACCCATCAGCTGCCTCCTGCACATCCCCCCGCGGGTCAGAGCTGCAACCTGCCCGTGTGCCCTGTCTGGGAATTGAACCTTCCACCTCCTGATTCAAAGTCAACACTCCCCCACTGAGCCGTACCAGCCGGGCAAGGCCTGTTGCTTTAACTCAGCCTCTGGGCTTGGGGTTAGAGCACCTATTTTTGATTACTCTGTATTGATGCTGTCATTTAACTGAAGTATTTTTTATTTCACCTGAGCTGTGGTGGTTTCAAGTTGAGTTTTAGATGCCTAGAAAATACTTTCCAAAAATCCTAAAGTTTTTCTTTTTTATTTGCAATCTAAATTCAGTAACTGTTTTGGTGTTGCGTTTCCTTCTATTTTCTGTGTATCTGGTCCTTTGGACTTGAGGATTGTTTTTTTGCTGAGACACTTTATGTTGTAAAATTTTTAAAAAACATATTTTTATTGATTTCAAAGAGGGAGAAAGAGACATCAGTGATGAGAGAGAATCATTGATTGGCCGTCTCCTGCGTGCCCCCTACTAGGCCTTGAGCCCACAAACGGGCATGTGCCCTGACCAGGAATTGGACTGTGACCTGGTTCATAGGTTGACACCCAACCACTGAGCCACACCGGCGGGCTCTGTAGTCATTTTGACATTTGGATGATGGTCTTGAAAGCCCTGGGTCCAGGCCCTACCTCTAGGGAGACTTAGTGTGTGTGCTGGAGTTGATGCCTGTGACTTATGTACAGTTTGCAGTGGTTTCAATGCCATTTTTGTTTTTCAGCAAAATATACAGTTGGTTAGGTGCAAACCAGATAACTTAACAGAAGAAAATCTTTGTGTTAAAGGTTTCTTTGGAGCAGGTGGTTTCTTGGCTTTATCATTGAGCATTGAGTTGTCTCAGCTAGATATGAATTATTTTCCAGGTGATTAGGATATGATAGATTTGTTTCATTTAAAAAATCAATTTTTATTGATTTCAGAGGCAAGAGAGAGGGAGAGTTAGAAACATCAGTGATGAGAAAATTATCGATTGGCTGCCTCCTGCAGGCGCACTGGGGATCCAGCCTGCAATCCAGGCGTGTGCTCTGACTGGAATCGACCAGGAGTTGAACCGTGACCTCCCGGTCCATAGCTCAGGGCTCTGTCACTTAGCCAGCCACCGCGGCGAGGCACAGTGTCTCCAGGTGATTTTGATGGAGGAACGGGTAAGCAGAGGTGACATTTGCAGACAGTGGAATATTACTCAGCCTTAAAAGAGGATATTCTGACACCTGCTACAATATAGATGAATCTTAAGGACATTATGCTGAGTAAAATAAGCCAGGCACAGAAGGACAAATATTGTATTGACTTCTGTGAGGTCCCCAGAGTAATCAGATAAATGGAAACAAAATAGACTGTTGATTCCAAGGGCTGGGGGAGGGAAAGAAAAGGGAATTAGTGTTTAATGGATACAGCCTTTTAGTGTTATAAGATAAAGCATTATGGAGATGGATGGTGATGGTAGTTATACAAAAATGTGAGTATATAACTGTACACTTAAACATGGTTAAGAGGGTAAATTGTATGTTACTCATATACTTGGAAACATTTTTTGTGAGATCAAAAGCCTCTCCTAGATGTAAATACATAGGTGAACTCCAAGACATTGCCCCTGTACACTGCCTGGTAACTGTAGTGCCTCACCCCTGTACACTGCCTGGTAACTGTAGTGCCTCACCCCTGTACACTGCCTGGTAACTGTAGTGCCTCACCCCTGTACACTGCCTGGTAACTGTAGTGCCTCACCCCTGTACACTGCCTGGTAACTGTAGTGCCTCACCCCTGTACACTGCCTGGTAACTGTAGTCCACACTCGTTCTTCAGCAGAATTACCAACTGCTTCCTTTCACAGGCTGGGTGCTTGAAGCCTAGAATGTGACATTCACAAGTGCTGATGGGTTCAGGTGGGTCACATGATACAGCTGGAATACATCACATCTACTAGAATATTCCTCTTTTTTCTTGGGACTGGAAAGGTTTTGATGACATCATTGACTTAGATTTGGCTTCCTTTTATAGGTGGACACGTGGAGTACAGTTACAGTCCATGTGAATTTTTCAGAGCAACCAAAGCTAATAGTTTTCATAGCTAACACCCGATGCTAGTATTCAGTGATTTCGTAAGATGGTAACAGTCTATAGGGATTTGTGAAGTGACCTTTGCTTCCTTTGTATGTGCTATAGAACCAAAATGGCATCTTGCCCCTATCGCATTGTGGCTGTGAGGGTATGATGCGTTTCAGGGCTGTGCTGTGGTGTTCCACCCTGAGGGATTGGACATTAGAAAGCGGGGAGGTGGCAGGATCGTATTTTACAGTCATAGCCACTTTGCTTCCTCACATTACACTTGGGTTTTTCTTATTATCTGTTCAAGGGGGAGCATTCCTTCCAACTTGGGTGTCCCAGGTGAAACACAGCTGCCTTTTGGTGAAGAGATAGGCCTCTGAAATGAAGGGTATTTCCTCATTTGCCTCATGGTGGGGGGAGTCTATTTTACTTCTCCTTGAAAAAGCTACAAATTGCCATTAAGTTTTGAAATCAGTTGTACTGTATGCTGATGTTAAACTGACTTGCAGTGACCTAGTAGCAACTTAAGAGGAACTTGATTAAATTTTAACCTTTCCTTATTTGGGGGTTTTATGGGCTTGCCCTGGATGTAGGTAGCATAAGTTTTCCCCAGGCTTTACTAAGATAAGGTAGTCACTAAGATAGGGACTTGGGAAGGATGTGCTGTAGGTACTGGATCAGTGGGGCTAATGTAAACAAAGTTTGCGCAATTCAGAACTTTCCCTGAAGTTGAACAATGGAAAAGTCGCCAAGAAACTGATTTGTTCTTACAAATTGCTATGAATGAAAAACATTTTGGCTTTTTAAAGGGCTAGATCAGGAAATTCAGGGCAGAGGAGGGCCAGACATAAACAGAAGAAGGAAATTTGCAGGTAGGTTTCAATTAACTGGAGCGCAATTTATTAAAGATTTTCCTTATTCTTACTTATGTTTTTAAATCCTCATCCCAGGACAAGTTCATTGATTTTTAGAAAGAGGGGAAGTGGGAGGGGAAAGAGGAAGGAAGGAGTGGGGGGGGGGGGCAGACAGAGATGGGAGATCGAGATTGAACCTGCAGCCTTTTAGGGCACGAAATGGTGCTCCAGCTGAGCCACTCAGCCAGGGATGTAAGTTAATTCTGACTAGCTGGATGTAAAGAGAAGTTGAAATGCTTATTTTTATATCTGATTAGTAACCTATAAAAGAAGTGGCGTGGGACTGGTGAAGCACACTCAGCTAGGTCCAGAGGACGTCTGTTAGAATTCCCAGCAGTGACTCTGCTCTTCAGTTTCCAACATGTTACTTACACGTGTTGAATGTGAAATGAATGTGTTATTTTTCATTTTATTTGCTTCATGAGTGTGTTGTACCTCCTAAATTTAATTATGACATGTATGTTTATTATAAAGCTATCCCTGCCAGGTGATAAAGTTTGTAGTTTGAATTCACAATTCTTTGAAATCCTTGAGAGTTCCAGGGCCAGATATTCTTTTTTTTTCTTCTTCAAATTGATTTTGGAAAGAGGAAGAGGGAGAGAGGGAGAAACATTGATTTGTTGTATTTACTTATGCATTTATTGGTTGATTCCTGTATGTGCTCTGACCAGGAATTGAACCCACAAACTTGGATCAGGACAAATACTCGAACCAACTGAGCTATTCCACCAGGGTCTTGGGCAGATGATCTTGACAAATTATGCCATAAATTGGGCTGTTGGACTTTCGCTGTCATTTCTGTGGCATATTTTCCTAATATCTCCTGGTTCCTAGTCATTTTATTTGGGTCATTGGTAACTGGCTTATTTCTGGATGGTTTTCACAGTTTGCATCATCCGTAATGGTGACCTTTTATTTTGATTGTCACTAAAACATAATCAATGGCTTACTTCCTCCTAATAAAGCCTAGTTGAGGAACAGAGGCTACAGATAATAAAAGAGATGAAGGATTTCCAGGTTGTGCGCCAGTTTCTGGCCAAGCTTGGCCTGCCTGCCTGCCTCCTTTAGGCGTACGGGGATAAACTGTGAATGGAGTTACACAACTCAGAACAGTAGTTCATCTGTTTGCTCTCCTTGTTGACTGAGCTCTGAGGATGTGACAGGAAGGAGAAGTAGGACTTTTAACTAATGCTTGTCCTGTTGCTTGAGAGCCAGAAGCCCTTCGTGGCTGTGACTGGAGCTGCAGGGCAGTTTGATAGCTGTGCACATGAGGCTCTGCCCCCCAGTTGAAAAGAAAGGTTAAGGGTCCTTGTATCCTCTGTTGCTGCACCTTCCATCTGCTTTTCCACTTGCTTGCTGGGTGGGGGCTGGGGATACTAGAACTTTGAGTTCCCTTATCTTTCTGTTCTTCCTTAACTGGGGTAGACAACTAACTGGCCTTGGGGAAAATAGATCCTTAACTCTTGTGAAGGCTCCCAGGTACTCTGCTTTCTCTTAAGCTACTGGGGGGAAAAAAATCTTAAATTTGACTTTTATTTACATCTGGAACATTGTTTCTGTGGAAGCACATTCAGATTTTTTAGTAGCTTAAAAGTCATTAGATAGGGAAAAAGTCAATTTTCTTCTTTTTAAATAACAACTATTGAAATATCCACATTCCACAATTCACCCATTTAAAGCGTGCAATTTAGTGGTTTTTAGAATACCCGCAGATGTATGCAACCATCACCACAATCAGTGTTAGAACATTTTCATCTTCTCAAAGAGAAGCTCTGTCCCCTTTAGCCTCTTGCTCTTCTAGCCCTACGCACTCACTATTCTGACTTCTGTCTTTATTGACTTCCTCGTTCTGGACATTTCTTATGAATGGAATGCATGTGATTTTTTTTTTTAAGGATCATCCATATTCTAGCATATCAATGATACATTCCTTTTTAAGAAAATTGTGGTAAATATACACATAATAAAATTGATGACAATTTTAACAATTTTTAAGTGTACAGGTCAGGGGCATTAAGTACACTCACATTGTTGTGTCACTACCATCCTTCTCAAGAATGTTTCTGTGCTTCCAAACTGAACTTCTGTTCCCATTAAACATTAACTTTGAATTCCCCCTAAAAGCCCCTACCTATCCTTGGAAATTCATCAGCTCAATCAGAGTCTGTTTTTGGTTTTGTGTGTGTTTCCTGAAATATGGGATATACTTTTGATGTGCAGCTCTGTTGACACCTTGATTTAGGCATTTGAACTCCAGAACTAAAAGATAGTAAATTTGCTGTGTTAAGCCATAAGATTTTGGTCATATGTTACAGCAGGTGTAGGAAGTGAAGACATTTGTTTTGTGCAGGTTTGTATAGACTAGTCTTGATGTAAGGCTCTTGGTGTCCACTGCACTTGTTACCATGTTTAGCTTTGTCTCTGTGTCTTGTGGCATCAGAGTTAAAAGCAAGGACCCCGGAGCCATACACCTGCATTTGAATCCTGGCTTAGTCACTTCCTTGCTGTGTACCTCAATTTCCTTATTTATAAAATGGGACAATACCGGAGTCCACCCGTAGGATTGTTGGGAGAATGAAACAAGTTAATCCTTGTCAAATACTTCATTACTCTGAGTCCTTATAATGATTAATGAAGTCCTACTCTTTATAGAGGAGTGAATTTGAGGGTCAGAGAAGTTTACTAGTAGTGATGTGCTCAAGATTGCACAGCTAATAAGTGGCAGAAGTGGGATTTGAATACCAGGCTCCCTGGCTCTGAAGCCTGTGGTCTTTCTCTTAGCATGATGCTTCCACAGGAAGATGGGAGCTTACAGTCTAATTAAAGAGCCAAGACCAATTTACTAATTCTATTAGAGGGGACTATAAGGCAGTTTTCAAACATAACGAAGGAGTTTGTGAGAGAGAGACTTAGTGGGACAAGAGTGCTGCTATTTGTTGTTATTTTTGGAAAATCATTATTGAGCATCCACAATTTGGAGGCCATTGGGCCTTAAGAATTGAAGGTAGATATTACCCTGGCATTCAAGGAGCTAACAGGGAAAATGGAAAAGCTTCTTGTGGAGGCTGGACTTTGAACTTGTTCTGAAATGGTGGGTGGTTTTTAGATAGCGGAGGGGGAGGGGTTTCCAGGTTGGAAGAACTGGAGTTAGTGGGTGTGGGGATGAGCTCTGTCAGTTAGTACTCAAACAGAAAACCGCTGAGTGACAGAGGCTTAGACCCACAGAAATGCACGTTCCTCCGGCCGGGCCGGTCTGGAAGCTCCACGACTAGATGAGGATGCAGGCTCCTTCCAGCTAACTGCTCTGCCATTCCTAGGACGTGGCCCTTATTCTCATGTCTAAGAAGCTGCAAAAGCTCTGGCCATATGTGCCAGTCAGGCTTGTGCAAAAAACTGGAATAATACTGGGTACTTTTTGACGTTGAGAATTTAATATAGGGAACTAGGTGGACAAGAGTGGAGGGAACTAAAAAGGCAAAAGTGATTAAATAATTGCATGAAGCAGCCCCATTCCGGACTGTGGAGAACCAAAGGGAAGGGGTCGGACTTATCAGAATCTGGAAGTTCTGAGGAGGGCCCCCCAGAATTAGGATCCGAGGAGAGGGCACTGCTTGGCTGTTGCTGGTATCTCACGTTGAGACGCATCCCTGTGGAGCCAGAGCCCAGACCTCTGAGCTGGCACCTCTGAGAAGGTGTTCTGGGCTGGTTCTGGAACAGCTGCCATGGCTGGGCTGACGTGTTGCTACTGCAGTGCCAACAGCAATAGGAAGCAACACACCTTCTCCCTCCTCTTGCCTTCCAGGCCCTTCCAGTGCCACAGGGCCCCACTGCCTACACCCAATGGGGAGCATCTGATCACGGAGGTCTGGAACTGGTGTAGTCCCAATCCACATCACGGCAGAAAACAGTGGGTTTGAGCTCAGAGACAGTAGCTCAGCACCATCATTTTCTTGTTTCAGACAGCAGGGTGGAGGGTGGGGAAGAGAGAGGAGCAGAGTGGGAACTTGTCTTACTGATTTCCCAGAAGTCACAGGCCTTTTACATTTGCCAACACTTGGTAGCACGGGCCCACCTAGCTGTAAAAGTATCCACTAAGTATAGTTTTTGATACAGGGCACTTCCCGGCTGAACAAATCTGGGCTCTAGCAAGGAAAGGGAGGTGAATATCTGCTCCAGGAGCAGAACTGTCAGAGTTGTTAGACTGACGTTCATGTAGCAACATTAATAACCTCCAGACAAAAAAATTTCCCGTTCTCTTCCCTCCCTACACAAGTTGAAGTGTTCTCTCTTGCATTGCATTTCTTTTATTTTATTAAAAATATGTTTTTATTGGTTTCAGAGAGGAAGGGAGAGAGAGAGAGAAACATCAATGATGAGAGAGAATCATTGATCAGCTGCCTCCTGCAGCTGTGCACCATACTGCATGCACCATACTCGAGATCAAGCCCACAACCCGGGCAATGTACCCTTGACTGGAATTGAACCTGGGACCTTTCAGTCCACAGGCCGATGCTCTATCCACTGAGCCAAACCAGGTAGGGCTCTTTTTTATTGATTTTAGAGAGGGAGAAGGGGAGAGAGATAGAAACATCAGTGATGAGAGAGAATCATTGATTGGCTGCCTCCTGCATGCTCCCCACTGGAGATCGAGCCCACAACCTAGGGCTCGATTCCTTGACTGGATTCAAATCAAGGCCCATTTCTTGAGGGCAGGGACCAGATCCTGTTTCGGTTTTGTATTACCCTAGCTTCCAGCAGAGTGCTGTGCTTATGTAATATCCTAGAGCCCGGTGTCTGAATTTGTGTACAGGTGGGGTCCCTTGGCCTGGCCAGCGATCGAGGCCTATCAGGGGCTGGCCAGGGGGAGGGGCCGTGGGAGTTTGGCTATGGGAGTCACTGACCACAGGGGGAAGCTCCTATCTTGAGCGTATGACCCCTTGTGGTCAGTGCATGTCATAGCAATGGTCAACGGGTTCAGTTGTAACGGTCACTTAGGCTTTTATATATAGACTAGAGGCCTGGTGCACAAAGATTGGTGCTCTGGAGGAAGGGGTCTCTCAGCCCAGCCTACCTCTTCTCTCAGTCTGGGAGCCCTCAGGGGATGTCCTGCAGCTGCAGTCTGGTCTCCCTCTGCAGGAGGTAATCGGGCTGATCAGGGGAAGGCACCACCCCCATCACCCCGCTGCTGCTGCCACTACTGGCCATGTGGCTGTGAGGCCTGAGCCCCAGGCCTTGCAGCCTCCGGGCTCATGGCTGCCGTGAGCCCCGGGCCTCATAGTTGCTGTGGTTTTTTCCAGATGGTCTGGAAGATGTCTGTCTTAATTAGCATATTACCCTTTCATTAGTGTAGATTCCTCAAGACTTATTGACTAGTTAGGATTTAGTGGCTCTGATGTTAATAGAGGTGAGGTGTCCCTTGTCTGTAATTGCTGATTGTATGGTATTTTGTATTCTGCAATTTAACTCCAATCTCTGTATTAGCTAGCCAACTTCTATATCCAGTCATTTCTCAATCCAGGCAGGTGATTTGTCCTTAAGGCTAATTCCTTCCTGTTTGAATGACCCCTGTAACGTGTTTCTTGTCTTCACTAGTCAAGATGGAAGGGTTAGGGTATTGAGATCTTCCATTTTCTCTGAATTCTCCAAGAATCACTTAATGTTGCAGGTTTTTGGAAAAGGCTTGTTAGTCAAAATTGGTTGAGATATTTTTACTGACATGGACATGGAAGAGGTAGGTCTTGGAATTGTACTTTAATTGGAAAGTTCTGGAGGAAGTAGAATCTGCTGTGATGGAAGTTTGGAATCATGAAGAATGTAAGGTTGAAGGACTGTATCTGGGATTCCCCATTGCCAGTGCTGGAGAGAGTACTCCTGGTCCTTGTCATTCTCCAGAGGCCAGTGCCATGTGTAGGGCACACATGTGTTTAAAAATAAAAACCTCCCCCCCAGCACTAATCTAGGAGGACAGATTGGGGATTTGCCTGTTTTGTTTTTTTTTAAGTGTGTATATATATATATATATATATTTTATGTCAGAGAGGGAGGAGAGAGCAAAAAATCAGGGATGGGAGAAAAATCATCGATGGACTGCCTCCTGCACATCCCCTGTCCTGGGAATCTAGCCCACAGCCCAGGCATGTGCTCTGACGGAATTGAACCATGACCTCCTGGTTCATAGTAGACACTCAACCAGTGAGCCACTTTGGCTGGAAAGGGTTTGCCTATCCTAAATAATAGAAGCCTAATATGCTAAGTGTCTGGTGCATCTGATCGTCCATTCAACCAATCAGAGTATAATATGCTAATAATATGTTAAGGCTGCCTAACCGCTTGCTATGACATGCACTGACCACCAGGAGGCAGACACTTGACTGCTTGACCAGTCGCAATGATGTGCACTGACCACCAGGGGGTAGATTCTCCAACTGGTAGGTTAGCTTGCTGCTGGGTTCTGGCTAATTGGGACTGGGTGAGACAGGCTGTTCCATGCCCTGGAGCCCTCCCATGTTCCCTCCCCAGATGGCCAACCTCCCGTGTCCCCCCCATCGTGCACCTGTGGGGTCCCTTGGCCTGGCCTGTGCCCTATCGCATTCTGGAACCCCTCAGGGGTTGTCGGAGAGCTGATTTTGGCCTGATCCCGCACAGGCCAAACCAAGGGACCCCAGTGGTCCATGAATTTGTGTACCAGGCATCTAGTCTTTAATGTAACTCATGGAATTGATCTGAAAACTGTGGAGTTAATCATTTATGTTGCAAGTATCTTGAGAGAATGAATGCTTAATGAGAACAGTGCTTGTGGGGTCCTCACTTTTCATTCATTGTAGTTATCTAAGGAGAGTGACTCAGTTGACTTAAGAATACAGGTATTTACCATCCTCTTATCTCTCACAGAGGTGGCCTCAGTAACATGCTGTTCCTGTGCTCCTTACCCGACACTGTGGCCACCGTTGGTGACGAACCTCGGAAAGTGCTCCTACGGCTGTATGGTGCGATTTTAAAGATGGTGAGTTCCTGGGCTGCTTAGGGATGGGAGGGACCTGTTAACAGTTTTAATCTTTTTTCCTAAACTCCGTGGGAAGAGGTTTTAAATGTTTTAGTGGTGTTACTATAGCTATTAAAATATATTACTTTTATTTTAATTGGGCTGTACAACTTGGCTTTTGTTTCTATTCTAAGTGAATTCCTGTTTTTATTTATTTATTAGGAAACTAGTGCAAACATTGCTAGTTTTATATCCACAGGAAGTATAATGTTGGTTAAATCTTAAAGAGTGCCTGATGATGCTCGGGTTTTCAGCTCAGACTTAGGCTGTGACCTTCTGATGCGGGGAAGATGTTTTTATAGCATGATCACAGGTTTTAAGGGTGGTCCCAGAGGGCAGACCTCAGGGAAGTGCAATTTATTAACTGCCTCCTTGGAGATTTCTTTAAAACTTTAAATTTGTTAGATTTACAATCTTTCCTAATTTTCATATTACTTAAATAATTTATCCTAACTTCAATTAAAGTACCTTATTTGTTGAATTGTCTTAATCTATTATAAGATCCCAAATGTTTGGATTTTTAAAACTATTTTTAATACTGTGAATTTGCCGTTTTACTGACCACATATACAAATATTTGACGGATATATTTCTATGGTAGAATTTTGATACTCATTTAAATCCTTTTTGGAAGGGCCTATATTTTATGTTTATAAAATGGAGAATAGTTTTCTGACTTAATTTTTAAAACACTAGTCTCAGCTCGATCTAAAAAGCAGTTCATGTCCATGTCTATGATAATTTGATTATGGTTAGAAATACTATTAATTAAGATTGGCACTTTATATGTTAATTCATTAAAAATTTGTCATAATTTGGCTGAATCTTTTCACTGGATAATTTTTCCTTGACCCTGACAAGCTGTGAAAGTGGTTAGGATCTGAAGGGGTTGGAAACAGATTAGTCTGGGAGATTGTGTACACTCTGCTGAGGAAATCTGAGGCCATTTACAGTTAGGTATATAGAGCTGAGTTACAGCTGACCTTGACCCTGACAATGCACAGGCAGAAAAGATTTTTCTATTTGCCATGCAGTTTGTCTTTTTTTATTTAATCAAGTTGCAGTTTCATATCACAGTTTTTGAAATACCTAATCGATGTCCTTTTGGCCTTTTTAATAAAGTCAGTCTTTGGCCACTTTCTTTGAGGACTTTTCCATTCTGTAACAAGCCCCATCCATTTCTGTTTGTTTTTGAGTACTTTCATTTAAGCAATACTTTTAAACACTTTAATAACCAGCTATTGGAATTGCATGTGAGAGAAGACTGTTGTTTAAATCTGATTTATGAGGCTTTCATTTCTATTTATAATTTAAACAGGGGTGTTTTAAATGTGTGCTCCCAGACCCTGGCAGGCTAGCTCAGGTGGTTGGAGCATCACCCCGAAACAACAAGGTATGGGTTTGATCCCTGGTCAGGGCACATACAAGAAACAACCAATGAATCGTAAATAAGTGGAACGACAGAGTGCTGTTTCTCAGATATGTAACATCAATAAAGACGCGCTCCGCGCTCCCCTGGGTGCTAGACTAAGCGAGGCGGCAAGCCCTGTGCTCTGTCTGGGGCAGAGCTGTGATGACGGCGGTGAGGCAGATGCTCTGGATCTGTGCTGTCCAGGATGCTGGTCACAGCTGCATGTGGCCGATGTAATGCTTAAAATGTGGCAAGTACAACCAAGAAATGAACTTTCAAATTGTATTTAATGTTGATTCACTTAAATGGAACTAGTCACATGTAGCTGGTGGCTACTGCATCAGACAGCCCAGCTCTAGCACATGCTGCCTTCCTGGGAGGCCACTCAGTAAGAGCCAGCTACAACACAGCCTGTGACTTTCCCTAACAGACTCACTCTCATAGTTAGTATGTTGTCCTTTCAAATGTTTTACTAGCCTAGGATTATTACCTTACAGTAAGTCTTATGTACAATACAAATGTCTGGAAATAGAATTCGTTTTAACAGAATTCTATGTTTCTATTTGTTTTTAAGGGGAAAAATAGACTATTGGATAACTCTGAGAATAAAAAGCAGAATAATCGATATAACCCAAATCGCCTGTATAAATGCAGTTGTAGCTCCTTTTGAGATGGATTAAAATGAACTCCTTCATTTAAAAATCTTAATTGATGACTGTGCATAATATGTATTTTCTCATAATACTTTGCTGTTTTGCTTAATTATATGATAGATTGGCTTAGTTTATTGTGTCCCTTTCTCCTTGTTTTAAGCTTTTGACATTTTTAATCTCTGTGACAATAAAATATTAAATAAATAGAAATCTTTGATGTACATTTACAGTCATTTACAAATGAGTTGGTTTGAAATAATGAGATATTTCTCAACTTTTTTGTTTTTCCTTACTTTGGTGTTGTGAGATGTCTAACCTCCTTTATTTCCATAGTGGCAGGGAAATGGCTGCTGTTTGGTGCAGTTCACTAAGGGTTAAGTAGCAGAAAGCCAAGGTAAAACCTTCCAATTGGTCTAAGGCCCAGTTTTTGTCCCTTATTTTATATAAGATGAGCCATAAGCGGACTTCCTAATTGTCTTGGAGGTCTTATTTAGGATTTGTGTTCATTAAGAGGGACTTACTAAAAGCCCTGTGTTAGACAAGGGAAAGAATGTGGGTCCATTCGAGAATATAAATAAAAGAAATATAGCTTTGAAAAACAGCTGTACAAAATACTATTTGTAGGGAATTATTAATATAAAAATATTGGTGTAATCTTAAAATAATACATGTCAATATAGTTTAGTGTGTTTCACAGACTAGCTCTAATTTTAATTTTAATCAGGAGGAAATTATTTACATTCGCTGGTGTAGTCAATGAAAACTGAATTCAGCTATAACTGAATTCATCCTAACTTAAAGTAGGATGATTTAATAGGAGTTTTTTGTTTTGTTTTGGGTTTAATAGGAGTTTTGAGAAGAAATAGTAGTTTAACTTTGCCGTGTGATAAGAAATGTCATTGCCAGAAAAGAGCTTGACATGATAAAATTAGCTATAAATGTAACTTGATTTTTTCCCTTTCTGATACTGGGAAGGAACATGAGCTCTGCAACATCCAGTAGCAGCCTTTTCAAAGAAGCAGGTTTGGCTGATTACAGATAACCAGTTTGCTTATTTATCATGAATTGTGGAAGACACAAATGTCAGTACGTATTGTTCATTCAATGTAACCTGTGCCCGTTGGCGGAAGTCTGAGAGGATTGCTTTGTCCCTTCTTCTGTCAGAACAGTGACTGTGTTGAGCCAATCCCTTCTGTGCATGAATGGAGAGATTTGGCCTTACCGTTTGGAACGGTCTCACAGGCATGGATGTTTATAATATTTATCAAAGATCTTTCGAGTGTTGTCTGGGAAATTTTTTTTTTAAAGCAATAGAAGGCTAATATTAGTGCTTGTTTGAATACTAACCATAATACAATTAAAGGTATCAAGGCACAACGCAGATATGTGTTAGTGATTCAAAAGATTAAAAATTGGTACATGGTCTTTTTTGAATGCAGCAAACAAAATGTGCTCTTCCTGGTTTCCTGTTAACCCCGGTTTAATTAAAAGTTAACCCATGATAAAATACAGAACAGCCGATAGTTAATAGTAAACTATTGGCTCCTGAGAAATGGACATTTCTCTTTGGAACTAAGGTCACCTTTACTGTGTAGACAGTATGACTGAGGCCCTTTCACAAAGAGCCCCACTTTGTCCCAAGTAACTGAAAGCCATGTCCCCCGTAACTGAATACTCTCTAAATTAGGGCTATCGTGAGTTTAAGTTGTGTTGTTATTCTGCTTTAAAATAAAAAATCCACTATCCTTTGAGTATGCTGTAATTATATCTGTCTCTAAGGTAGTCAGACTTCCCTCTCAGAAATCAAGCTTTTTTCTACTTTTGTATTCCCATTTGGTCCCCCCAGTATTTCTTTTAGGTAGTACTCAACAAAGATAGTCGCCAAATTACTATCCGTAGTCCTTCCATACCTGCTTTGGTGCCTTCTTTTGATAACTAAAATAAACCACACACAACTGTGTCTAATTTTGGCATATACAAAGTGTCTTTGTCTTGCTGGTCTTAAATTATGTTTGAGATTTATAGCATGAAACCAATACGATTTCTGGCCCCTGGAACGATGGTGTGACCGCAGCCCACCCTCTTGGGAAGGAATGTCTTTGTGTTGGGTGGCATGAGGGCATTGGGGGTAATGTACCACTTTAGCTGTATGTGCATGTGTTCTCTGCTGCAGGCTTGTCCATGCGATCGTGCCTGGAGCACTCTGGTTTCCAGGTGACAGACACGATTCACGGTATAGTATGAGTCCTCTGAAGTCGGAGCATTCTCTACAGCTTTAATTTTCTTCTTTTAGTTCTTGGTTTCAAGAAATGCTTTTTAAAAAGAAAGTTGTAATGCTTATGTTAAGTAGCACCAGCTACAAAAAAAAAAAAATACAGTTCGTGCTATGTTTAAAGAGGTTCAGTGATTAAGATGTCAGAATATTACATATTGAATATTCCACTTTTTGTTTTTTGAGGGGTTTTGCTTTGTTTTTGTCCAAGGTAAATCAGATTCCCTTCTTCTGTTTCCTCAGTAGAAAATGACAGACATTCAGTTATTTTAGAAATTTATGGGACTCAGCATGAGAAATCAATTGAAGTGTTAACCTTCCTTCATATCACTTTTAGCATTGTATTGAGGTTTTGGTCAGAGTTGGAAACAAATTTTCTTCCTTGTCTGATCAGTTAGTTTCCTTTTCTATATCTTTGGTGGGTCCCTGGTAGCTTTATCGAGCTCAGCAGTGCTGATCCAGTGCGGAAGCATACACAGGCCTGCGGAGCCAGGGCACTCCCCCTCTGCAAACAGGTTGCTTCCTCCAAGTGAACTCTTGGGCTGTTTATGCCAAAGGCACTTTCACCTCCAACGCCTCAGGAATCCTGGGGCAGCTGATTACTGGGTCAGACATACATTTTGGGAAGGTCCTAAAAGGAGCCTCCTTTACCAAGAGCTATTCACGTATCTTTATTGGCTTTGTCTGTGGAAGTTCTAGTCTCCTGTTGATGTTCATCAAGTCATCCAGTTTTACAAAATTCTAAAGAATGTTCCTTGGAATAATTGAAGATACTCTAGAGACTACTGTAAAATATTAGAACTTACCTGTCTGTCTAAATTCTCATTAATTCATATATACTCATTAAATAATCACATATTCTCTATTTTAAATCATTGCATTGTCATCTAACATTTAAATATTTTCTGTAAAATATTTTCAGGAAATGCTCTAAGAAACCATAAAAGCAATAATTTACATAGAAAATATAATTGCACTGAAAAACTCCTAGAAATCCTGGAGAAGGTAGGGTCCATGGTAACATTAAGAAGAAAGTGTGCTGCAGGATTTTAATGGAGAGCCGCATGGCTCTGTAACTTCTGTGGAGTCCCGATTCTCAAGCTTTTTCTTCCTGAGCTCAGCAGAGAGGAATCCGGTCCCATCATTAATAGGCATGGTGACAGGTGCCATCCCGTGCTGATATCTTTTCTCTCCTGGAGAGCTGAGCGTGGTCAGAAACCAGGATGAGTCTCACAAGCCTTTAGAGCTGCAGCCTGCACAGTGCAGAAGCCCCTGCCATTCCAGGTTCAGTGTCACTGAGGTTTCCGAAGAGGGCAAACAGCTGTTACTCTCGGTGAATATGAGGCTGGGCGTGGGTTAGGGCTCAGCTCGCAAGTGTAATCCCAGGTCAGTGGAGAGAAGAGAGGATTTTCCTGGACCACATCTTGGATGCCCTAGAGGTTGAGTCTAGCTAACATTTGGCTTATTCTTTCTTCACTCATGTCTTGATTCCAAAGCACTTCAAAAAAAAATATTTTTGAGCCCTAACCCTAAGATATATATATATATATATATATATATATATATAGAGAGAGAGAGAGAGAGAGAGAGAGAGAGAGAGAGAGAGAGAGAGGGGGGGGAGGGAGAGGGAGAGAGAGAGGGGGAGAGAGAGAGCTACCAATGTTGAGAATCATTGATCAACTGCCTCCTGCAAGCTCCCCACTGGGAATCAAGCCTACAGCCTGGGCGTGTGCCCTGACCGAAACTGACCCTGGGACTCTTCAGTCCGCAGGCCTGTGCTCTCCACTGAGCGAAACCGGCCAGGGCTCCAAAGCACTTTTAAAGGCTACCACCAACAACTTTATCGTATTGTGATAGCCTTTGAAAGAGATAATCCATTTAGTTATTTTTTGATGGGGAAGAAGAGAATGTCCTCCATATTTCTATAAAACATTCTTATTTGTATCTAAAAAAAACTCTCTGTAGCCACCATTGTATTTAACATAGTGGCTACCTCCTTATGACATTATCTGTAATTGATGATGATTTGATTTCTTAGGTAGCATTTTGGGTTTATTACACTATTGATACATGTCCTTCTTTGTAGCTGACTCATCACTTCTCCCAGCCTGCCCCGCCAGCCGCTCAGCAGTATTGGATCTTTAAAGATATTTTGAAGATAAATGTTTCAGGTAGTACAAATGACATCTGGATAGCTGTATGCCACTTCATGCCACTGGGACTGATTTATTTATAGAGACACATACACGGACTCTGGGAAAACCAAGTGCTGCTTGGTTTAGTCTCACAAAGGTGGTTGTGGTTGTGAAAGTAGTCTAGCCATAAAGCTGATTCCCACATCATTAGAGGGACCTTTTATTAAGAACTGATCCCGATAAGAGCTAATCTTGCCCAATGGCTCAAACAAATTTAAAGAAATAAAATGATTAGATTGTGAAACATTAGGTCACTTAAAGTAGGACATTTTTGAATCCTAAAATTATATATGACAATTCAGTCAAGTGGTATTTTCTTAATCCAGCCCCTAAAGATGTTTTTTTTTTTACCAATGCATTTTTATTTCTGCAAATCCCTAAATAAGAACATTTTGAAAATGAATGACCTGTAATATGGACATTTACTTTTTTCATGGTCATCTTTAAAATTCAAAAGCCTTTTTAATGTGATTTTGTCAGAAAAAGCAACATTGGAAACCTTGAACCAAATATATTTATTATAAAAGTAACAAATACTTTTAAACACTTTCTGATGTATGGAAGTGTGTAAAGTAAAAAGTGGGGGTCTTCCCCAGCTGGTTTGGCTCAGAGTGTAGGCCGGTGGGTTGAAGGGTCCCGGGTTCAGTTTATGGTCAAAGGCTCCGGCCTCAGTTGCAGGTTTGATCCCTGGCCCTGGCTGGAGCATATTCGGGACACAATCGGGAGTCTCTCACACTGATGTTTTTCTCTATCTCTGCCCCTCACTTCCACTCTAAAAATCAATGGAAAAATAGCCTTGAGTGAGGCTTAACAAAACAACCCTACCCTTCCAAAAAAAAAAAGTGAAAGTCCCTTTTCTCTCATCTTATAATTTAGACTTTCAGGAATTTGGGTTTTAAATGTAAACATTCTTGGCCAATCACAGTCTCTTCCAGCTTTTAAAATCTTCTGTAACATTAAAGCAAAACGTAAACCATACCTCTTTATTGTTATTGCTACCACTTTAGTCTTTTATTTCCTACATCACGGTCTAATGAATACATGGATTATAATGAATACTTATACATTCTCTGAAAACCAAAATAGGAAGAAAAGAAAGATGGAAGGAAGCCAGTGGCAGTATATTTTAAATTATCACTGGCTGTCTTTTTTTATAGTAGCATCTTTATCCCATTTAAAGAGTACAATTCAGTAGTTTTTAGTATACGGATAGAATTAGGTGTCTATTTGATGCATTATGACTTCTTCTTAAGTCTTAAAATTTCATTGTTTCTTTTATAAAATTTTTATTATGGAAAACTTTAGATGTAGCAAAAGTAGCCCAAAAGAGTATAATGAAACCCAAGTGCCCAGCATACATCTTTCCCTCTGACCAGTCTCCGTTCCCACATTCATTCTCCAGGGTTGTTCTGAAGGAAATCCCAGAAACCATACTATTTCTTCCATGAATGTTTCAGTCTGTATCTAAGGTGATTTTTTAAAAAAAGATTATCAGAATAATGTTCACACTTAAAAATTATTAATTAGTAATTATTTGATATTAAATAACCAGTCAGTGTTCAAATTTATAATAAATATAAATTCTCAGCTTTATTTTATAGCTTATGAAAGCTAATTTTTATGAATGTGCAAATTAGTTGGCAAAAAAATTGAAGTCATGTTAAATTTTTTACAATATATTTTATATCTTCTTCAGATAAATTTGTTCCTCTGAAGTAAAAACCCACAGATTCCAAGATATATTTTGCTTACTGTCTTCCAGGACAGAAACGTCTCTGACCTTTTGGCAGTGTGAGTCTCTCTTCTTGGCTTACCTCAGGAGGAGGCCTCTTCTCTCACCTTCCCATGAATATCTTCTTGTTTTGAGGTTCCCTGGATCGTTCCCAGGTTTGAGGGAACCTGAGCATTCTGTACTGAGGAAACAGAACCGAAGGTTGACTGTGGCAGAAGTCCATCTTACCTTCATGATGGTGTTCTTACGGCAGAAGGAATGCATGCTTTTGGGGGTGGACTGGGGTGGGCAGGGTGGGAAAGTTATTTTCACTTAATGATTGCTAATATGTTCAAAAGTCATGGTCTTGGGAACTAAACCAATTTTAACTTTGGATGAAGTCACTTGTTTTTGAGAGCACCATTAGACAAGGAAAAGGACTTCTGTTGACTTAATAACCCATTAACTGTATCTAAGAAGATACAGTTTGAATAACAACAACCTAGGAATAACCATAGTCATTTAGAACTCTGTACAGGTCAAATCCAGTTACAACAAAAATTTCAGTAAGATATCGCAGTTCCTTATTTGTCTTCAAGCTTTCCCTACAAAGTATCAGATAATAGAACTTTATTTATGCTTAACTTTCCTTGGGAACAAAAAGCAAAAGGATATAATGTTTTGGGGACATTTTGCCCCATTCAATGTTTCAATTAACACTGTAGCCAGTGTTCCCACTGCTGGAATCCTGGATGTGAGTTTGTCGTAACTATTGGCTCATCACCTTGGGTTGCACCTTGAGCTAGCCACCTTGAACTTCATGGTGCCAGAATGGTCATTTATTCATGCCATCCTAAGAGTGTTCAAGCACCAGAATTTACTTGGTGCTTTTGGGAAAGACATAATTCAAAGATGGTGACCATATTCATAAGTACCTTGTAGGCCACGGGGAGAGGAGACCAAGTCTAAGGTAACAGTGTAATCATGAGAGTAGTTTAGATGAAAGCTTTCATGATACCTAGTTACTCTCTCCTAAGATTTATCACATCCTACACCTAGCCAGCAGCAGAGGTCTAAAAGTATTTCTGGAATATTTTCATTTTTGTAGCTCTCATTGTAACGGGATTTAACCTGTACCACTTTTTCATCAGAGAGATGCAAATTACACAAAATATTTTATGTCCCATTTGTATTTTCTGTACTTTGTACAAATGTGCTTAACTGTATGGTGAATACACTATTGAGTATATGTAGGTCTTTGCAGATAGCTTCATGCACACGAATAATTTTGTTTAGTTTTATGTTCAGTAAGCTGGAACATATACTGTTTATACAAAACATGTTAAAATGTCTGTGGAATGTTGCTTCTGTGTATCATGGATGGGATTGTTGCTTTAAATCACTGGGTTTTTGAATGGTGCTAGAGTAGCTGGTGTTGCTTAACGTGGCATTTTTTTCCTGTCCACACTTTCTGCCCTGGTACAGGTATTTTTGATAAAGCTGTGGAATGGAAAGGTATGTTTTTCATGGGGTGTTTGAGAATCTTTTACCTTAACATTTTTAAAGAGCTTCCTTTATGGGCTTCCTTCTGTGTCTGACATAAACAGACGTTAGTTTAATTTTAACAACATATTTTTAGAGGCAATATTTGAGTATAGACTTTTGACGTGACACTTAAGTTTATGACTTGCTTCCCCAGGCCCTGGCTAGAAGATAGTAGGAAGGTTTTAAAGCACTTGGGGTGGGGGTTCCTTTGAGAAGAAATGGTCCGGGCCATGAAGAAAGAATGTAGGCAGAGTGGAAGATGGTGGTTCATGATGTAGTTGTTGTTATTGCTAGAATCCTGGTTACCAGTCATTTGCAATTTCATTGCGGAAAGTAATGTGAAAATATCCCTTCATATGTTCATATGTGAAATAAGTTTAGAGACTTCACTAAATTTGCACAAATCTCTTTTTTGGTGGAGGACAAATTTATATTGAGAGGAACAAGCAGAGTTAGTCTGAAAGTACCAAGTCGGCAGGCTCAGCTGCACAGTTCCTGGGCCAGGTCACCTGCCCGCACAGGGCTTTCTTCTCCGTGCGTTCTGTGCTGACCACGCCCGCCACAGGCTTGTGTGCGCTCCCTGTTCGTGCTGAAAGAAGGCCTTTCTCCAGATAAAGAGCCACCTGGCTAAACAGGGCAGACTCAGCTTGACCTTGTGTCTGTGGAAGGCCTCGTTGAAAGAGCGCCCTCTGTTGCTTTCCTCCAGCAATGAAATTGTGAAGTGGTACACCAGAGCGATTGAGAATCACAGCTGCTTGGTCTCAACAGCACATCCCTTTCCTGTAAAGAAACGAAGCGCTTCTTCAGGTGTTGGTACTAGTGCTGGACACTGGTGGTGCAGTTTAGACGTCAGTGGACTGAGAAACACTCCTTAAAAATCGGTGATGTTTTGTTACCCCTGGCTGTTCTGGTGGTTGCAGTTAGTGTCTGCTGATTGTTCCCCATCTCACCGGAAGTGTTTTACTTTTTCTCATTCATAGAGGTCCTGTAATAAGGAGGGATCCGAACGAGCTCAGAATGAAAATGAATTTCAAGTAAGTAATGAAATCCATTCTGCGTCTGTGTGAGGTGTCACCGTGTTAGCCGACCTGGGCACTCTGGTGGGGCAGTGTCTGAAGGACCCCAGTTGTCTGTCTGTCTTAGACGATGGGCTCTTGGTGTTTGGGAGCCACCTCAGTAAGCCTGAGAGGACAGTGGCTGTTTCCAGTTCCTACTGAGGTAGTGCATGTTTGGTGTGTTTTGGGCAACCTGAGAGCATTTTGGGGTCCTAAGAGATGGCAGTTTGAGGTAACATTTGTGCATGATATTCTGGTGGAGGCCTCCTGGATTTCATTGCTGCGTCGTGTCATCACTGCCCAGTTGTTACAGTGGCACTGTCCCGGGGGAAGGTAGGAGTGTTTTTACTTACATAAGGTACCCA
This sequence comes from Antrozous pallidus, assembly GCA_027563665.1. Taxonomy (NCBI): domain Eukaryota; kingdom Metazoa; phylum Chordata; class Mammalia; order Chiroptera; family Vespertilionidae; genus Antrozous; species Antrozous pallidus. The sequence goes on along the minus strand of CM050520.1, from coordinate 6,514,269 downwards.
GGTAGAAAGGTGTCTCCCTCAGTTATGAGATTTGAGTTTACTAAGTTGTGTACTAGTTATTAAAATAATCGAGACAGACATAAAAAAAGAGGTGAGATAATAAAGGAATAAAAGTGCTGCTAGTCCTTGTGTTCTGGTGTTACCTGCACCCTGCTCTGGAGACCCTCATCCTGAGGATCTAGAACTGACTGGGAAGTCACCAGGTGGGAAGTGATCTGATCAACATTCTGTTTCCACTCATCCTGAGCCCTTTATATTTAGACCTTAGTGCCTGCTGGTAGTTGAAAATGTCAGAGCACTAGGACCTCCATGATGCTCAGTCCAAAGTATATGTTCAGTTCTATTTTTTGACTTCTTAGCAGCATTAAATAGGACCCACACCTATTTTGAAATGTGTCCTTCGCCTAAGGCAGCTGGGACACATACAAAGTAAAACTCTCTTCTACTTTTCCTTCTCTCCTTCCGTCTAGGCTCATGTCCTATTGCATTAACTGCTAGAACACTCCACAGTTTGGACCACGGCCTCTTCACATGCTGCCCTCTCTTCTCAGGCCACCTCATCCAAACCTTCTTTGTGTTTCTCCTATACACCAAAGGTTCACAGCTCCTGCCCTCCACCCAGGCCCCTGCTAGGAATTCACACCTTCTGCTACCAGTCTCTCCTTGGGCAGTCACTTAAGTAGCAAGCAGCAGGGTGCCTGGAGACCTTATGGTTATAGAAAGCCCACCTGTGGTCCATGCACTCATTCTAAGATTACTTGTGAGCCTTCTTAACCTCCCATTTGTTTTTGTTTGTGTTTTTTTTTAAGTAAAGAATTCTAATACATTTTTAAAAAATATATTTTATTGATTTTTCACAGAGAAGAAGGGAGAGGGATAGAAAGTCAGAAACATCGATGAGAGAGAAACATCGATCAGCTGCCTCTTGCACACCCCCTGGTGGGGATGTGCCCGCAGCCATGGTACATGCCCTTGACCAGAATCGAACCTGGGACCTTTCAGTCTGCAGGCCACCACTCTATCCACTGAGCCAAACCGGTTTCGGCCTCCCATTTGTTTTGTTTGTAACTTAGTGTTTTCTTTCATATTCTTCCTTTCCAGATTCTTTCCTCCACACACCATTCCCCTTTCTCCTTATTGTGAATAAATACTGAGCTGTAACATCACATAAGAACAAAGATGTTTCTTGTTTACAGTGTTCAGAGCAATGCTACGGAGGTTGGAACATCCTTAAGTCTCTTTCTGTCTTCACCATTTCTGGCAGTGGGTTGACTCAACTCTGGAGGGCTCCTGGACCGTGTATGTTCTTTTGTAGCCACCTCCCAGAAGCCTTTGCATTGAGTGGGCACAATGTGCAAAAATAATTACTGAAATAATAGTGGGGTTTAGGGTCGGCAGAACCAAGATGGCGGCATAGGTAAACACTTATCTTGCTGCCCCACACAGCAATTTCAAAACTACAACTTAACGATAGAACAAACATCAACCAGAATCATCAGAAAGCTGGCTGAGTGAAAATTCTACAAGTAAAAGTAAAGATAGGATACTGTGACTCAGAGGAGCAGCAGAGGGCAGCATTGAAGATACGCGTGGAGTCAGAGGTTTGGAACCGTGCACGTGTGCGAGTAGAGAGGGCTAGTGGCTGCAAACCCGGCTGCTTTTCTCGAACGGGGAAGGAGACAAAGGCGTCTCACTGCACTGATTCCCCAGTTCCAGGCGAAGTCCGGGGAACCCACATCATACAGGATGAAACTGGGCAGTAGGGAAACATGCTGAAACTTGGGCACTGCAAAGGTCTGCGAGCTTGTGGAGAGGGCGAGTAAACTTGGGAACAACAGAGGTGCAAGAGCGCAAAGAGAGGACTCGTGACTTGCTCTCTCGTTCGGGAAACCACTAGACTGCATTGTTTTACAACCCTGGGTGAGACTTTGGGTGTGCAAACTCATTTGGGGGAGAGGCTGAATTGTCCAGCAGTGGGTAGAGCTCGGCGGCGGCTTTCTCTCAGAGGTGCTTGCAGCCATTACCGCCTGGCACAGAGACCCAGGTGCTACGTAGGGCAGAGCTGATGGAAATTAAGGCTTCCTGCTCAGCCCGGAGACTCCGCCCATCCAACCTGACCACAGCTGACTCTCCCAGCCAATTGGCTTAACTTCAAGAAGACTATGCAACCCATAAAGGGCTGCAGCAAGAGAATCCACCTCAGGTAACTGGGGAGGTTGAGCCACCGTCCCTTAAAGGACATCTATCACACAAAGCTAATCGACCAACTCAGGAAAGCGGCCACAATGCAGAGACATGGAAAGAAATCAGATGTGAAAGAAATGGAGGGAAAGAAACAACTGGACATAGAGTTCAAAACCACGATTATAAGGTTTTTCAAGAGGCTCCTAGAAAAGGCCAATGAACTTAATGAGACCTACAAGGAAATGAATGAGACCCTCAAGGATATGAAAAAGGACCAAATAGAAATTAAGCATACACTGACTGAAATAAAAAATATTATAGAAAGACCTAAAAGCAGTCCAGAGGACTGCAAGAACCAAGTCAAAGATTTGAAATACAAAAAAGCAAAATCCACTCAGCTGGAAAAGCAAGAAGCCAAAAGAATCCAAAAAATTGAAGATAGTGTAAGGGGCCTCTGGGACAACCTCAAGCATACCAACATCCGAATTATAGGGGTGCCAGAAAGAGAGAGAGAGCCAAGATAATGAAAACCTATTTGAAGAAATAGTGACCGAATACTTCCCACACCTGGTGAAAGAAATTGACTTAGGAGTCTAAGAAGCGCGCAGAACCCCAAACTAGAGGAATCCAAAGAGGACCACACCAAGACACATCATAATTAAGATGCCAAGAGCAAAAGACAAAGAGAATATTAAAAGCAGCAAGAGAAAAACAGATGGTTACCTCTAAGGGAGCACCCATACGATTGTCAGCAGATTTCTCAACAGAAACGTAGGCAAGACGGGAGTGGCAAGAAATATTCAAAGTGATGAATAGCAAGAATCTACAACCAAGATTACTCTATCCAGCAAAGCTATCATTCAGAATTGAAGGTCAGATAAAGTGCTTCACAGATAAGAAAAAGCTAAAGGAATTCATTACTGCCAATATTATATGAAATGCTGAAAGATATTCTTTAAGAAGAGGAAGAAGAAAAAGGTAAAAATATAAATTATGAACAACAAATACACATCTATAAACGAATATAAAAATTAAGTGAATTAAAAATCTGATGAACAGGATAAATTGGTGAATATAACAGAATCATGGGCATAGAGAGGGAATGGACTGACAATTCTTGGGGAGAAAAGGGGTGTGGGAGGTGCAGCAAGAGACTGGATAAAAATCATATACCTATGGAAGAGGACAGTGGGGGGAGGTAAGGGCAGAGGGTGGGATGGGCACCAGGTGGAGGGGAGTTATAGGGGGAAAGAAAAGGGGAGCAATGTAATTAATAAACTGAACAATAAAGATTAAAATATTAAAAAATAGTGGGGTTTAAATCTATGAAATTTGAAACTTTAAACTGTAAGGGACATTTAGGTTAGAACTGTGTTTTATTCAGTGTCAACCTTAATGACCTTTAACTTAGTTATTCTAAACAGAGGAAACTTAAAAGCAAATTTTGATTCCAATAAAATTTAGGGTACCTAAACAAAAGAAATCTTAGTTGTCGTACTCTTTGGAAATGACGGGGATGGGCTGAAGTTTTGGGTTGGGAGCTGAACAGATGACGAAGAGCCACTAATGGCAGACCCCCTGGTCTGGGTGCCAAGGTCGCCTTCCTTGTGCTGCACTCACTTTTATTACGTCCAACACAGGTGGGGTGATGGGCTGCTGCTTCCCGGGGGGAGCAGAGCCCAGTTCAGGTGGAGAGCTTGAGAGATGCTCTGTAGCGCTCTCCTGTGGGTGTTTCTGGTGCTGGACGTGAGGCCAGCAGGGACTGTATCCCCACACACAGACCTGTTTGCTGTCCTGTCAGATGGGTGAGTTGAAGACGTTTTGCCAGCTAAATAGAGATGTCAGGAATTTGTTGTCAATCCTTAAGAGTTTAAAGATTGTCAGTCAAATCCTGCTTTAAAATCCATTAACTTTTGATAGGCCAACCCTATGGACCTATTGTTATTGCCTCAGTGGTAACAACTTCCCCCGGGGGCATAAACTACAGACAATGATTTCTCAGTTTGGGAGGCTAGAGGTCGGAGGACGGTGCCTGCATGCTGGGTTCCGATGAGAGCCCTCTTCCTGCCCTGCCAGCTTCCCGCTTCTCACGGGCCTCACGTGGCGGAGGGAAGGAGAGAAGTAGTGAGAGTTCTCTGGCGTCTCTTCTTGTAAGAGCACCGATCCCGTTAGAGCTCCACCCTCCTGACCTCAGCTAAACCCAGTCACCATCGCATTGGGGGTTAGTTAGGGCTCCCATGTATGAATTTGGAGGACGATGCAGTTTGGTTTATAGCAGTCATTTATATAAAATTTCAAATTGGTAAATGAAGATTGGGCCCCACAAGGTGATGGTTATGTTAGATCATAGTTGTGGGGATTACACAACTATGGGGGATTACCAGCAAATTCCACTTCCCCCACCAAATGTACAAGTGACTGAATTACTTTTTATTTAAATTTGACACCATATCTTTGCAAGTAGCATTTCTTTCTTCTTCTTTGTTTCCTTCTCACTAACTTAAGTTTACATCATTGCCTATGAGTTTGTCTTCATTTTTGTGAGTGTGATTTAAAGAGCTTAAAAAAAAAATCCTCTCCAAAGGATATGTGTGTTTTTGTTTGTTTGGGTTTATTTTATTGATCTTAGAGGGAAAGAGGAGGGAGAAAATGAGACAGACTCACAGACATTGATGTGAGAGAGAAATGATGGAACCCAAATCATTTTCTGACCAGAAATCGGACCCATGACCCTTCAGTGTAAGGGACAATGCTCCAACTAATTGAGCAACCTAGTCAGAGCTTGTTTTCTTCTTAAAGAAGATTCTTTGCCCTGGCTGGGCAGCCAGGTTAGATCAGCATTCCAATATGCCAAGGTTATAGGTTCAATCCCTAGTCAGGGCACATACAAAAATCAATGAATGCATCAATAAGTAGAAAACAAATTGATGTTTCCATGTTTCTCTTCCTCCTCCTCCCTTCCTCTAAAATCAATAAATGAAAAATTTTTTTAAGATCCTTTAACATTCCATGTAATACTGGTTTGGTGGTGATAAACTAACTCCTTTAAGTTTTTCTGGTCTGGGAAACTCTATTTGTTCTTCCATTCTAAATGATAGCTTTGCTATATAAAATAATCTTGGTTGTAAGTCCTTGCCTTTCATAACATTTAAGTCTTTTTTTGCCAATCCCTTGTGGCCTGCAAACTTTTTGTTGTGAAATCAGCTAACAGTCCTATGGGAGCTCCCTTGTAGGTAACTAACTGCTTTTCTCTTGCTGCTTTTAAGATTCTCTCTCTGTCTTTAACCCTTTTTATTTTAATTATGATGTGTCTTGGTGTAGTCCTCTTTAGGTTTATCTTGTATAGCGACTCTGTGCTTCCTGGAGTTGTATGTCTATTTTCTTCACCAGGTTAGGGAAGTTAACCAATTTTTCCAAATACGTTTTCAAGTTCTTGCTCCTCTTTTTTTAGCACCTCCCTAATGCGAATGTTGGCAAATTTGAAGTTGTCCCAGGGCTCCTTTACACTATCCTCACTTTTTTTTTATTATTCTTTTTTCCCTTTGTTATTCTGTTTGGGTGTTTTTTTGCTTTTTTATATTCCAAGTTCCTTTTTTATTCTCGGCTTTATCTACTCTACTGTTGATTCCCTGTAAATTATTCTTTATTTCAGTTAGTGTATCTTTCATTTCTGACTGGTTTTCTTTCATGATTTCCATGTCGTAGTTCTAAGTTTGTTTACTTTTGCTTTAAGTCATTGAACATCCTTATAACCAGTGTTTTGAACTCTTTATTAGTATTGCTTGTCTGCGTTTAGTTTAGTTCTTTTTCTAGAGTTTTGTTATATTCTTTCATTTGGGACATGTTTGTTATTCTCCTCCCTGTGTTTGTTTCTGTGTATTAGGTACAGGCTTGATAGAGTCACCTTGTATAGTAGGAGTCCTGTAGGGTTCAGTAGCACAGCCTCCTGTTCACCCTACCTGGGCACTCTAGGTGTGCTTTATCCACCCCTCTCCCACCCTCTGTACACTCTCACACCCACCTATTGTAGGTAAGCCTTAATTGGTCTTGGCCTATCAGTGGGAGAGAGTTACCCTGAGGCTGATGGGCTGCAAGGATTGGCTGTGACACTTCAGCTGTGCAGGGCCCGCCCCACAGAACAGGACTTACTTCAGTCAGGCTGTGGGGCCCACTGAGCCTGCCTGTCCTTGAGTGTCTCTGTGGACGTGGTTGGATGGTCTGAAGCTGTCCATCTGCTGCACCGAATTTGGGGCAATCCAGAAGCACAGCAGCACGTATCTTAACAAGGGGTGAAGTAGAAACTCCCCGATGCCCCTGAAAGAATTTCAGAGCATTGCCTGCTGGTGCCTTCTCAGACACACCTGTTTTGAAAAGCTTTAAGAGATCTGGGTGCACCTCTGCTTAAGTTCCCGTTTCTTCACTCCGACAGATAGAAACTCTTAACCTATAATTTGCTGTCTGAGAGAAGAAAATTAAGGAATGAGTTTGAATTGAATCCAAAACATGGATTTTGAAGGCAAAATGATTATAGATCCACGTTCGTTTTTAGGACAGAACCATGAGCATCCTAGATGTTTTGGCAAGAAGATGAACATTAAATGACAGAGATAATAGTGGAAAATAGAAACCTTGAATGCACCAGGCTCGGGTGCTCTTTGGACCAGAAAACAGACCCCTGATCTGAATGAGTAATTAGGAAGCTCCCTGAAACAGCCCAGGTGAGCTGGCAGGCCTTTGGCCCCTGCGCTTACCACCCAGCACTGTCTACCCCACCAGCATGGTGGTGCTATGACCTTGGACAAGATGCCCAGGGTGGGACTCCCACAAGCTTTAAAATTAACAGGAGCAATAAAGGATTGATAGATATTATCCCATTTTTGGAGTCACTGACCTTAAAGTTAATTTTAAGTCTCATCTGTATAGTGCTTTGAACATGAACCCTACAAATTTCTTCCAGATGTTTTAACCTCTTTCTTCATATTTAAACGTGGGTGATAATAATAATGCCTGATCTTAAGAGTTGGTGCGGGACCCGGTGACACTGCTCGTGGGAAAGCACTCTGATGCCTGGCCCACGCCAGCCCTCTGATGGCTGCTTGTTGGCACGTTTCAGGGCACGGAGGCCATGGTTCTGGAGAGCGTCATGTTCGCCATTCTCGCAGAGAGGTCGCTCGGGCCGAAGCTCTATGGCATCTTCCCGCAAGGCCGCCTGGAGCAGTTCATCCCGGTAAGACGTGTCTGCAACTCATCTGAAATAGTAAATGTGACTTAAATTGTTCCTTTCTTTTTAAATTAAAATTTTATTTTTAAAACTGATTTTGAGAGAGAGAGCAAGACAGTGATGTGAGAGCCGAACGTCATTTGGCTGTCTGCTGCACACTCCTGCCGGGGGTTGAGCCCCCAAACGGGCCTGGGCGCTGCCTGGGACCCAGCCAGCAGCCTCTCAGGACACGGGCCCACGCCCAACCAGTGAGCCGCTCCAGCCAGGGCTACCGTCACTTGTTCGCAGCTCAGAAAGCCGAGTGAGCTTCTTTAATTGTCCGCCGTGTCCTGCTCCTGTCACAGCGTGGTCGTTTGTGGAGGATCCAGAGTCGAAGAGAGACTGAGCTTGATGGGCCTCGGCCTGAATCATAGCGCACCTGCTGCTTATGAAACTGGTTAGGTGCTGGCCCGGGACTGGCCTGCATTGTCTGAGCTAGTTCAGAGCAGCCTTGTCAGGGATGTCATGGCATGTTGGCATTTCCCCGGAAAACGAGGCTCAGAGGTGTAAGTAATGTGCCCGTGGCCATGTAGTTTTGAGTAGAGGAGCCAGAAATTGAGCAGGGGGCTGTTTCTCTAGCTTGAGGACACTCGCTCTTTACCCTGTGTTATCCCACTTTGGATTTTCTTTCTTTTCTTTTTAATACATTTTATTGATTTCAGAGAGGGAGGGAGGGAGAGAAACATCAGTGATGAAAGAGAATCATTGATCATCTTCTTCCTTCCCATCCCACACGAGGGCAAGCCCACAGCCCAGGCATGTGCCCTGAGTGGGAACTGAACTTTCTGACTCACAGGTTGACATTCACCCACTGAGCCATGTCAGCCATGCCTCACTTTGGACTTTCAGAGATATGTCTCTGGGTTTCTATCGGGAAGCAGTTCTTGTGGGAAAGATAGACAAGGCTTGGGCTACTGAGCTCCTGTGAATAGCTGTGGAAAGTCAGCCACACACACTTGGCCTCAGGCTGCGGTAGGAAAGCTGGGGATAAGTCCCATTTACGCCTGTTTTCTTGAGAGCCTTCTCTACCAGTCTAGCTGGTGCTGGGGACCCCCGTCCCACTGTGAATAGGGGGACAGGACTTACCTGAGCTTACAGCACTGCTGAACCGCACCTCCCCTGCATGGGTCAGAGGACTGTGCAGCTGATGAAGGAGCTTGATGCGGGGAAGCCCGATAAACTGCTGAAGCCCCGGGTTTCTTTGCCTAGAGAAGAGAGCATACTTTCAGTGTTGGGTCAGCAGAGGGCAGTCATAAATCATAGGGGAGAAGGACTTTCAGTTTAAAAATTTCAAAATGAAATCGACCTTTGAAGGTAGTCTGCCCCTCACTAAGAAGAGCTCTGACACCCGGTCCATCCCACTCAGGGGCTGAGTGTCTGCCTATGAACCAGGAGGTCATGGTTTGATTCTGTGTCGGGGCACACGCCTGGGTTGCAGGCTAATTCCAAGGAGGGCATAGAAGAGGCAGGTCGTCAGTGATTCTCTCATCATTGACGTTTCTGACTGCCTCTCCTTTCCTCTCTGTGAAATCAATACAAATATATTTAAAAAACAAGCAAAACAAAAAAAAGAAAGAAATGACATGGCAGTTGGTGGCTCACCATCTTCGGGCACACTGCCCATTCTTAAGGGAGTTTTGTGTATTAGCTGCGACTTAGACACCCACAAAACCTGGCTTCTCATCCTTAGAGATTGTGTGAACTCACACTTCCTAGGTTACCTGAATAAATGCCATTTTCTAATACCTTTCTTTGTTTCAGAGCCGGCGATTAGAGACTGAAGAATTAAGTTTGCCAGATATTTCTGCAGAAATAGCTGAGAAAATGGCCACATTTCATGGTATGAAGATGCCATTCAATAAGGAACCAAAATGGCTTTTTGGAACAATGGAAAAGTAAGTGGCCGTATCACTTTTCTCTAACTTCAGTTTTACACTGGCTGCCCGCTCAGAGGATTCCTTTGTCTGCTGGTGTGCAGCTGTTAGCTGGTGGTGTGTGTATGCCTCATGAATAGATCTTTCTTCCATGTCAGAATCAGTTCCTCAACCAGGAAAGACTCGCAGAAACGCCACTGAACAGGTGGATGGGCAGGAAGTCTGCTTCCAGAGTGCCCTGGACCCCATGCTCTTCCCTTCCCCCCCATGGAGACCCGGTGCCCCTGGTGTTGCGTGATTACACTGAACTAGAGCCCAGGACAAGCGTGGTGCTTGAGCAATGCTTTCTGTTCTCTTCTTTTGCAAGGTATCTGAATCAAGTGCTGAGAATTAAATTTACCGAGGGAGCTAAGGTGAAGCAGCTCCACAGATTCCTCAGTTACAACCTGCCTTTGGAACTGGAGAACCTGAGGTCAGTAAGTGCGTCCGTTCCCTGGCTTACAAAGTAGGGGTCCAGAAGTGTCCGTTGCCTTAGCCACTAACACAGCTGTCAGTAGCCGCTTACTAAGCATTGCCGCAGGTCCCGCATTCACGTCTGTTCTGCAGGGTGGCTTTACACAATGGGTCTTGTCCCCTGGCGTTAGTTTTACAGGAGTGATGTCACTTGCTAGTAGTTCACAAATGTCTCATGGCAGGAGTGCAATCCCACAGGGACGATTGCTGACTTTGGCAGCAGCGCACTCAGGGGAGTAGTTTTTTTCTGAAACAAAACCAAAACAAGCAACCACGGGGACAGACTGGGAGTGTCAGCCAGCGAGGGGAACAGTGCCCCGAGCTGTGGGGAAATACAGGAAGAAACCTGACATCGCTGTGTGAGTAGACGCCACCAGGGAGTCTTAAGAGGCTGGGGATGCAGACTCCTAGCACACGTGCCCCAAGTGAGAGTGCTTACACCGTTAGTACTCGATGCTGAGGAGACAGCAACCAAGGCCTTCTTCAGGGCACTTCTGTCCCATCCGGAGCGACAGGAAACCAGTAAAAACAGAAAATGGTGTTGGGTTGCGATAAGTGTTCTCAAGGAAACCAGAGGTCAACAGGGATGTGCCCTGGTCAGTGGTCAGTCGGGCTCTCAGAGGAGGGCCTGCAGGAGGAGAGGAAAGTTGAGGTGAAGAGAGGAGGGAAGGAGTGGGGGAGAGACTGAGCACAGGCTGTAGCGGAGCCTGGCCCACACAGGACAGGTTTCACAAGTGACCACATCACGCAGAGGCCGTGTGTTTGGAGCACTGACACAGTGGGGCTTGTTGAGACCGCAGGTCTGTTTGCATTGGACTTCTTAAAAGCTTATAGTCATAGCAAATCCTTTCTTTCCCAGATCATTGCTTGAATCCACTCCATCTCCAGTTGTGTTCTGTCATAATGACTGTCAAGAAGGTAAGACTTGCCTCCATTGTGTGTGTGTGCGCGAGCACATGCGTACTGAAAGATACCCTTCTGGGGCGGATAGCAAATGCCAGGTGTGCAGGAAGGAGAGGATTTGAGGCATTAACTTGTGGCACGGCCAGACATGAATGTAGCATAACTGTTAAAAAGAAAGAGGGAGCATTAGAGATCTCAGCATGTCATGAATTTGGCTCAAATAAATTCATAAGAATTCTCAAAAGAGAAAAAAAAAAGAGGTTGAATTTTATACAGGCCAATAGACAAACCTCCAGGATATATTGAAAGAGAAAAGCAAGTTTTAGAAAAACATGTAGAATATCATCCCATTTCTGTAAAAAAAGATATATATGTATCTTCAGAAAAAAATCAGAATATTCACTTAAACTGGGCAGTGAGATAAAGGCCTTCAACTTCCTAAGTCTGTGCTTGTTCAGGGTTTGATGCCTGTCCGTGGACATGACTGTTAGCCTGGATGAGCAGAACATGGGCAGGTCCACTGCTCCAGTCCGTCCTGGGCCAAGCCCATTCAGAGCAGCGCCTTGCAGCGCCTCAGAGCCACCTCCTCTTGGGTCATTAGTTCACTCCTGGTACTGACTCTGCCTGTGTGTGGCTTTGCCCTGCGGTGCACCTTTGGGCCGTTGGCCAGGCTGAGCAGTTTGTTTTAATTTTGAGAACAGTCTCTACTGAAGACAAGTTATCAGTAAGACCTTAATGTAAGCCCAAGGTCCTTTCAGTAATTAGCTGATCGTTGCCAGCCAAGTCTGATCAAGCAACATGTAGACACATCAGCCAGTTTTGTGTGGGAGGGTGGTCAGCTGCCCGTGATGGCAGCGTGTGGTGATCAGCTGCCTGTGTGGCATCTCCCCCATCTCACACAGGTGGCAGCTCCGAACCTGCCCTCCCGCACATCCTGCCTGCTCAGAGCATTCTCAGAGGTCGGGGGAGCGGACAGGGGTGCAGTTGGTTGCTTCCACAGCCCACTGAGCAGGTGTTCGTTAGGCACCCAGCCCTGAGTCAGGCACAGCGATAGTCTTCAGTAGGCAGCGCAGCCTTTCGGCTGTAGGGAATGGCCAGCAGATGAGCCAGGCGGGCCCTACTCGCCCACCACCCGTGGGAACTGAGATGCTGGACATTGTGGAGAGTGCAGGGGTCTCAGAATGTGGGCCTGGGGATCAGTGTGGTGGCCAGCTCACTCTGGCCCAGAATTCAGCCCGAAAGAAAATGCTCAGATGTTGTCTGTGGTCTTGGTTAGGAAACCTGGTGAGGGCCACGTGGTGGGGCCAGGTGTGGTCCTGGAGCCCTGTAGTGTCTGACCTCACCTCGGGCATCCTCATTGGAAGGACACCAGAACACAGCTTTTCAACATCCCCGCCTCGGGGCTGTGGGGGTGTCGGGGTAACTGGAGGTCTAGCGTGCCAAAAAGGCATTTCCCTTTGTGCCCCATGTCCAGAGAACCCAGGGAGAGCCCAGGGCTATACTCCTGGGGCCACTGTGAACAGACAGGGGCCCTGGCCTTCCCTCACAGGCCAGGCCTCGCAGGACAGTGCTGCTCCCGGCGCCACCAGGACTTGGCGTCTTCAGTCCGTGTGTGGCTAGCACCCCTGAAAGGGCCAGAGACTCGCTCTGCTGTGCGGGGCTTGTACCTTCGAATGTGGAGCCTGCCCAGAGTAAAAGTCATGTCGTGCACACCTTTCTGCAGGGAACATCTTACTGCTGGACGGGAGAGAGAATTTGGAAGACCAGAAACTGATGCTCATCGACTTTGAATACAGCAGTTATAATTACAGGTAAGTAACGGGGAGGAATACTAACAATAAAATATTTTTTTTTAAAGAAAGAAAATAATTACAGGTAATGTGTTGGTGTTTTTACTTCCGTAATATTTTTTAAAATATTTTTTTATTGATTTCGGAGTGGACGGAAGAGGGAGAGAAATGTTAGTGATGAGAGAAAATCATTGATCGGCTGCCTCCTGCACGCCCCCTATTGGGGATTGAGCCCACAACCCAGGCATGTGCCCTTGACCGGATTCAAACCCGGGATCCCTCAGTCCCCAGGCCGACGCTCTATCCACTGGGCCAAACCAGCCAGGGCACTTCCATACTATTTCATTTGAGTGTGTGTGTGACACACCTATAGGGGAAAATAGGTAACAATACAGTTTCTTCTGGAAGCAATGCTTTCTGTCCCTAGGCAGGATGGCCTCACACTGCCATGCGCCCCCTCCTTGGCTCCTGTTGGGGAAGCAGGGCTGTGCATGACCAGAATCCAGAATCTGGTACTTCCTTTTGCTCAGAGAGTATTTCCTTTCTTAAGAGGACTGTTGGCAGGAAAATGCGCTCGAGCAGTTGCTCTGAGCAGCAGGTCAAGAGGTGCTTTGTTGCTCCCATGGCCCCATTGGCTGGCCCTGACCCTGAAGCAGGTGTACTTCTGGGGCCACAGGAAGTCCAGTGCGTTCCAGGATGGATGCTCATGACTCGGCCTCTCTGTAACCGAAGTTTGGTGGTGGGCAGGTTGCCTCATTCTCTGCATTTCTGATCTCTTTTTCAGGGGATTTGACATTGCAAACCATTTCTGTGAGTGGATGTATGATTATAACTCTGAGAAGTACCCCTTTTTCAGAGCAAGCTTGGGGAAGTTCCCCACCAGGAAGCAACAGGTAAGGCTGGGGTGTGTACATTGGAGTCAGTGAGTTCCCCGGGGCAGCCTTATGCAGTTAGTGTTGATTACATCACAGTTTGGAAAGATGCCTTTTTAAGACTGTGTAATGCTTAGGCAAACCCTCTTGCTTTAAATAAATGTTTTTCTGGAACATTGTGTTAAATGTAGACACAAACTTGACATTGGAGTTCAGCTCTGTGCCAGAGATACCGGTATTCAGTCAGAGAGGAGCACAGCCCTCTTTGTAGTTCTTTTCATTTAGTTTTTTCTAAAAGGTGTAGCCTCTCTTCTGCTTTCTGGCTGCCTTTTGGGGATCACTGTTCTGTTTCCTTTTGTGCAGAGAAGGCTTGTCTGGGTGTCATAGCTGCTGCCATGTTAACAGTTCTCTGTCTCGTCTGAGTTAGGGGAGTTCAGTGACTAGGGATTGCCTCCTGGGGCCCCTCTCTTGCATTCCTCAGCCCAACACTGAAGCCTGGGTTGAGGATGAGGAGATTCCTCAGCCCAACACTGAAGCCTGGGTTGAGGATGAGGAGGGGAGAAGCAGGCAGGGCTGGGGGAAGTACACCAAGCCCACCTCTCCCATCTCACCCAGGTGGCAGCTCCGCACCTGCCCTCCCGCATGTCCTGCCTGCCCCACAGAAGCATTCACAGCACTGGACAGGTGTTTGGGAAACCCCCCCCCCCCCCGAGTCAGGCACAGTGACTGTCTCCAGCCGGCAGCACAGCCTTTCAGCTTGAGGCTATTGCGGAATGTAACTCCTGTTCAAAACTCTGTTGCTGTCTTCTGGCCATATGTATTATTTTTAAATATATCTGATTGGCTTCAGAGAGGAAGGGAGAGGGAAGGAGAGAGAGAAACATCAGTGATGAGAGAGAATCATTGATTGGCTGCCTCTTACAGGCCCCACAGAGGGGATCAGCCTACAGCCTAGGCATGTGTCCTGATTGGGAATTGAACTGTGACCTGATTCATAGGTTGGTGCTCAGCCACTGGGGCCGTCCCTGCTGAGCTCTTCTGTTCATAGTCGAAGGCTGACGGTGAAGAACTTGAGTGTCTGAAGTGGTCAGGATGGTCTGGACCTCAGGGTCATGCTGTATGAGAAGAAAGGGTGGGAGAAAGCGGGGGGGCGGGGGACGCAGCATGGTGTCCGGTGCGCTGCTTCTTGCCAGTCGGGGGATCTTTAGTACAAAGGCCATTCACTGCGGTGGGAGGCAGAGCTGTGTGACCGCCAACCCTGCACAGCATGGAAATTGAAGGCGGTTCTATTCCTGTTTCCTGGGAAGTTTTGAAACCAAGGTGTTGATCTTTATGCAGCAAGGCTGTCCGGTGCTTTTCTCTCTCTAATTCATTAGTGGGATGTTTTTAAACGTTAAAACCTCCTGGAATTTCTGCAGTAAACTGTGATGCTCTGGTGGGCCCAGTCAGGCAGTATCTTACTTTAGTTCTGCATCTGTGCACATGGGTCTTGAATGTTCATTTTTAAAAGTATCACCTATTTTGGGATCAGTTATACCAGTCTTTTAAAGTGAGCCGAGCCTCCCTTTTTATTTTCTCAAACAAGTTTATTTACGATGAATATGATACCTATTGGAAGTTTGATAGATCTTGCTTGAAAAACAGCCTGGACCTAGGACTTTTTGGAGGGAGAGTCATTAAGGTGTCAGTCAATTCAACTCAAGGTTTCTGTCTTCATTTGCCTGTTTCAGCATTTAGTGTCTCCCAGAAACTAATCCTACTAGTGCAGTGATTGAAGCATGGGTTTTAAAAACTAATCATCCCACATGCCGCTACTGGGAATGGAGCCACAACCTGGGCGTTGACCAGAAATCAACCAGCAACCTTTCAGTGCCTGGGGGTCGCCCAGCCAACTGGGCCGCCGTGGCCAGGGCCTGGCACCTCATTGTTTCTGTGCTAGGCTGACTTCAGAGTGCCAGGCCCCTTTGTGAGCCCCTGCCTAGGACAGCACTTAACCTTGAGGGATCCTTTTTGGTAGTGCAGTGCAAAAGCTGATTTAGAGAAGGAAGGGGGAAGAGGCCATACAGCGAAAGGAGATGGAGGAAGAAGTGTGGGCACACCAATAGGTAACCAGTGAATGAGGGAAGGATGATCCATCAGGCAGTTTCTTGTGTACAAAAGAAGGCATTGGTGCTTTGCTGTGTTCTGTTGCCTTTTGATAGAGTATGAAATAGTCAAGAACCAGGAAGCTCCTGGCCTGGCTGGTGTTCTCAGTGGTTAGAGTGTCACCCAGGCACTGAAGAGTCATGGGTTCAATTCCTGGCAGCCGAGGGCCTGTGTCTGGATTTCAGGTTTGGTGGGAAGCAACCCATCAGTGTATGTCTTTCTCATCTCTCCCTCCTCTTTCCTTATTTTCCCCTCTCCCCCTCCCTCTTCCCCTCCTTTTCACTCTTTAAAAGCAATAGGAAAATATCTTCAGGTGGGGATTTAAAAAAGAAAAAGAACCAGGGAACTCCTAAATCCTAATTGACACGTGGAATAACTGCAGCCTGGGACAACCTTAGGCAAACTTAGACGTCACCCTGTGTGAGCAGAAGTGGGTGAATGACCACGCCTCTTAGAGGTACCTCACATTGCCTCGTCCAGCCCCGCTCTGAGGGAGTGTTGGGGACCTAGAGCCTCGAGCCTGGCTGCTTGTGGCTGCGCTCGGGGACAGGCTCACCGGCTCTGTGGTCAGGCAGTGGGGAGCGCGAGTGTAGATTAGAATAAAACGATTCCAGCTGAATCACTGTCTCCAGAAGTAGCCGTAGGTTCCTATGTCTGTCTCGTCGGCAAGACAACACGGAGCCCAGTAGAACTCTGACTGTGCCCCGGGCCTGCTGCCAGACAGGCGCCTCCAGATCCCCTGGGCAGCAGGGCGGGGGGTGGGCATGGCCAGGCTTCCGCAGGCTTCTCCGACGTGACCTAGATGTGTGTACTTCTCCGAAGCTTTGGCTAGTGTCGGTGTTTAGCCATCGTTGGTCCTTACTTTTTTTTTTTTTTTTTTAGCTCCATTTTATTTCCAATTACTTGGCTGCATTCCCAAATGAATTTGAAAACCTCAGTAATGAAGAAAAGTTCATTATAGAAGAAGAAATGCTGGTTGAAGTCAATAGGTAATTTTTTCCTTTGCTGCTTTGTGAAGGCAGCTTCCCTCTGTGCAGAATGTGGTTGGGGTGCCTCCGGGCCAAGGAGGACTTGAAGAGCTTTTAACGTAGGTCCCTCATCCTTGTACTTTGTCAAAAACAGAATATTGGTACTTCTCTCGGCTGAGTGTTCAGGTGTCAGCAGGTGAGGGGAACAGGGTCTGCCCCCGGGAGGGCAGGACTCAGCTGGGCTAGGCTGCTGCCAGCCAGGTCTGTCCACTCTCACCTCTGAGGCCCATGGATTCTTAATAACGCACCTCCTCGGAAATGATCAGATATTGCCTGTATTAGCTCTGAGTCTTGCTTTTAACTGTTTTTCATCAGCTCTCAAAGCAAAACTCAGAACCTTTCAAAGTAACTTTGCCCACCTTACACTGTCTGCCCCACTTCTCGGCTATCTCTTCATGCTTCAGGCATGTCCACACCCTTCCCCGAGCACGCCACCCCCTGGGTGCCACCAGCAGCATAGGCTGCCCTTTCTGGTTCTTAACCAGGGGAAATAGAAGAGAGGTGAGAGACCCACACAGAAGGGGTAGTACCCGGGGCGGCCAGTGGGGACTGCCAGGTCAGGGCTGGGTGTAGTGATTGAGCCAGAGCACTGGTCCTGGGACTGGCACTTGTGTTCATTTGCACAAGGCCCAGAGTTATGAAGGTGAGAACTTTGACTCCTGAACTGGCATGGCGCAGCCTGGAGGGGGCACGGGCTTACACTCCTGTGCTTGGTTTTACTTCCATGAGGGAGGAGGAGGGGGTGAGGGTGTCGTCCTGCCTCCTGGGACAGGCCGTGAGCTCTCAGAGGCCTGTGGTTCTCCTCTTGCTGGTGAGGTGGGGCAGGTGCTGATGCTGCGCCCTCATACACGGCAGCACGGTGTTGAAATAAGTGTCGCCCAGGCTTCACCGTCATGGCCACCGAGGCCTCCAGGTGAGCCCTGTGCATGCGGCTACATGTGCCGGGCCAGGTGGTTGGCGTGTTCACCCTTGTCAGAGGCTGCGGTGTTCCCTCTGTGGCACTGGGACACAGCCCTACTGAGTTTGCCCAGACGGTTTGAGTCCAGAGGAATGGACATGAGTTAGAATGCCCATCCAGCAGAAAGGCCTCCCTGGCCCTCTGGTGAGCACCACACATGCACTCACCTTGTCTCTCTCCTCTCCGGTAATTACAGGTTTGCCCTCGCCTCCCATCTGTTCTGGGCACTGTGGTCCATCGTGCAGGCCAAGATCTCATCCATCGAATTTGGCTACATGGTATGTCTGGGCGGTGCTTGTTCCCTCTACTCCGGGGGTGCGGAAAAGGCTACATTGTTGTGAATGCCGGTGGGGGTGGTCCCGTTCAGAGAGTTACCGTGCCCTGGTTCCCTGTAAGTATCTGAACCAGGCACTTGGCACCCGGACAGCAGGCCCAGCTGGGAAGGTAGCAGAAAGGCTGTCATTGAAGCCCCTTTGATGGAAGCCACGTGCCCGGGGAGGCTGCTCACTCCCGGGCAGCAGGCCCTCCTTCCCTGCATCAGAAAAGTGCTGTTTGGGCCTCTGGTTCTGACCAGGGGCTGTAGAGATGCAGACGTGAGAGGTTTAGCCCCCAACCTTGGTCTCCCATGACACAGGGACACAGTAGGAGTGTTGGGTACACCTGTCACCGCTCCATCCTTTGGTCTTTAGCCTCACCTTAGGTGGGAGCTGTGCTGAGGTAGACATCCTACGCATAGGCAAGTTCCTGCCAAGCCAGGCTATCATTTTATTCCAGCCTTAAGAGCTGTCGTCGTCATAGACACTGTAGTTACCCTCCGTGAATGAGGGTGGGTGTCCAGGGGCCAGGCACACAGAAGTTTGGAGTGAGCACCTTGATTGGGGACAGGGGGCATTTATCAGGATTTCTGCTTCTAGACAGAAGTTAGGGAATACATAGGTGCTGGGGAGCAGAGGGTAGGGAATACACAGGTGGTGGGGGGCAGAGGGTAGGGGATGCACAGGTGCTGGGGGGCAGAGGGTAGGCGATGCACAGGTGCTGGGGGGCAGAGGGTAGGCGATGCACAGGTGCTGGGGGGCAGAAGAAGAGGGGAAGTTTGGATTTTTAAAACAAATATGGAGTCAGAGTCAAATGACACTGAGACAAAGTAGACTTTTTTATTTTGTCCTTTCAAGCACCTGGGGACTTTATGCTTTAAAGGGGGAGCCTTTGTTAATGTCCGTCAGTGTCTTGAACACCTGGAGGAAATGAGTTGGGGAACCAGGAAAAGTCCTGTCTGGGTGGCGGGGCCAGGTGGGCCATGGCAACCAAACTGGGCACCTTGAAGATGAAGGTGTGGGTGAACACTGCCAACAGCGGGAGAAGATGTCTCGAAAACAGGTGGGCTCCTGGGCAGGATCCAAGCAACATTCAGGTAGGCAGGAGCCCGGGCCAAGCCACTGCCTTCTGTCTCCTAGGACTATGCCCAAGCGAGATTTGATGCCTATTTCCACCAGAAGAGGAAGTTGGGGGTGTGACCAAGGGAGGACTTCTTACACTCCGTCCCTGGACTGCGAGGGGCGGCCGAGCCACGGGGCCCTCTGCTCCGACTGCTGTTCCTGTGGCAAGAAGCTGGGATGGCTCGCTGCCGCACACAGATGTGTATGATACAAAAGACTGTATTAAAATGAGTAACATTTATTTCATATCTTGTTTACGGTTTCACTAGGCCTCTGACGAGCTCGGGCAGCAGAAACGGTTCAGTAGTGCAATAGTGCGTTAGCTCACATTCCTGTAGTCCAGAGGGGCCCTGCCTGCGCAGACACGGGCCAGCCAGCATGCCCCCGCGGGCGCTTCTGGTTACTGTGATTCTTTACAGGACTTGACCCTGCTGTGAGCACTGTCCCGGCTCCCTGGAGGTAGCAGCGTGTGTAGACACTGCTCACTCCTGAGGGTGACGAGGGACAGGGCAGACTGTGACAGTGCTCGTGGCCTGCCAGGAGTCTCCAGAAGCTGTTCCTTCAGCCTTTGGTCCAAACGACTGAAGCTCAAGAAAGCAGCATGACACGGCGGGCGCTAGCTGCCATCTCCGTGCGATGAGTGTAGCTCCTAGTACCGTCGTGCGTTCAGTTGTACGGACAGATCTCCCTGCGTGGGTGTAGTCTCTGCCTCGCCCTCCTCACTGAATGTTGCTTTGTTAACCCTGCCTTGAAGGGCCAGCGGCAGGCAAGGGCAGTGTAGGGTGTGCAGGCCCCTGCCTCCCAGCTGCCTCCCGCGGGGATCAGGGGCTTTGTCCCCTCCCTGCAGCCTTTCCTCCTCCACAGCTTGGTTGCAGCTGACCGTTCTGTGACAGGCTGGCTGCTCCAGGGCCCCCAGGAGCGCAGAAACCCTGGCTGGGGCTCTCGGTGGCCAGCCCTCACTGCTCTGACACCCCGATGTCCTTCTGGTGGGACCAGCAGCCTGTATGTGACATGTGGGGTGTGGGTAGAATATAGCTGTGAAATTTGTATGTAAAATATCCTTTGGGATAAATTTTTCAAACCTGAACTCTTATTGAATTATCTCTGTGCATACAGTTCTGCTACACAGAGATTGTGCTATACAAACAATAAAAAATAAAACCCCGTCCTCAGCTGTCACTTTGAGTCCTGCGACGGCGGCCCAGTACACGCCCCGGCGTGTGCTCCTGGCGCATCGAGGGGACACGGCAGTGCAGGCACTGGGCGCTGGGCCAGGGCAGGGGAGACTTCCCACTGTTCACCTTGTGGACACTTAAAAGTTAACCAGGGAAACATGATTTAATGTTCAAGCTGTAAATGATACTGAGCTGCGTGAGAGCTCATTTACAACATAGCTTCCAACTCCTTCCCGTGCCCACAAGGCAAGGCGGTCACCTGGGCCAGCCTCGCCCCCACTCCCGTCCAGCCTTCCTCTCCCCACCATGCCAGGCTTTTTGCCGACTCTCCCGCTGAGATGCTGGGGGCCACATCTTCAAATGATGGGCTTCCTCACATCAGCTCAAAACGGTCACCACACATAACGCAGTGCCATTCTGGAGACCCCCTCCACATCCTCCCTGGGTCATCCCTCTTAACTACCCGCCTTTTCCTGAAACTGACTTCTCCGCTCGGGTGTCTTCTGCTGTAGACAGCAGGCTCAGGCCTGTCGCCAGTGCAGGTGACCACTGACCCTGTCTCCTGATGCCCTCTTGCCCCAGGAGTGCCCAATGCAGTGCCTTTGCACACACGGGCCCATGGCAACCAGGCTGCCAGCCAGGCTGCCAGCCAGCCATGTGTCCGCTGGCGCGTCTCCCTAAGCCACACCTCCCTCACAAAACACTGGACACCGCACCTCTGTCGGTCCCTCTCACCCCCACCCTGCAGGTCTGCCCAGCTCTGCTCCCAGGGAAGTGTAAGGCTTGGGGCCTGGGCTTACCCTCACAGCGCCAGTCCCCCACACGTTCCTCACCACACCCCCCATCGTTTCTCAGCCACATTTGCCAGGCATGTGGGATTGCCACAGTTCCCAAGGGACAGGCCTGGACCCAGGAGACGGGATCCTGGCAGCTGGCCCGATGACAGCCACAGTGGTGGGGCCGGCCCCCGGGCTCCCTGTGCCCGGGGCGTCTAGCCTCAAAGCAGCCTTTGTTCCCAGGCCGTCCGGCTGCGAGTGGGGGTGGGGGGAGGTCTTTGGTGTTGGTGGGATCCAAGCCAGAAAGCTACAGGCCACCCCCGCCCCACCAGCCAAAGGACAGCCTCCGGGGAGCCGTGTGGCGGCTGCGGAAGATGGCAGGGCCGAAGCCTCCCAGGACAGGGAGACAGGGCCTAGAGTCTGGCTGCGCCCCCTTTCTGACCCTTGGTGCTGTCCTGGCCAGCCTCTGCCCTTCCCTGCAGGGTGGTGGCCTTTGGTGCACACCACCACTGCTCGCCCCATTCATAGTGCCCGGGCCCAGTGCCAGCAGGAGGGATGCGAACATTGGCCAATTCGTGCCAGGCACCCCCCTCCACACCCAGGGCACCCCAAACATTCTTACAGCCAGTTTGCACACCCTCAAGGAGGGGAAGCTCACTCCCCTGGCCCAGCAGAGGGGAGACACTCGTTCTGAGCTAGAATGTGCAGGAACATCCCTCCTTGGTCCACCCAGGAGTCTGGCTTCTTACAGATGGGCTCACGGGCTGACTCCCCAACTTCCCAACTCCTTGGTCATGGGCCAGTGCCTCCCACCAGCTCCGCTGCAAAGGAGGATGTAAAAGGCAGGCGTGGAAGCTGCCATGGGGTCCATGAAGCCAAAAGAGGCTCATGGCAGGGCCAGCCCACACCCACAGACCACAGCCCTGCCATCTGGCACAGCCCAGGCTCTGCTGCACCAGCCTCCCCAGCCCCCGCCTTGCAGACAAGACCCAGACACAGTCCTGGGACTCCCTCTTCTTTATTCCTTTCCTGCTTCACTCAGCAAACGGGGGTGGGGGGAGGGGGGGAGGCCCACAGGCGGGCACTATTGGTCCTCCATGGCGAAGGTGAAGGGGTTCAGCTTGTAGCCGGTGCCCGAGTAGAACTTGTTCTGGAACTCCACCCTGGAGTGAGAAGGGAGAGCTGGTGAAGGGAAGGCCTTGCCCTGCCCGAGCCGCCCAGCAGCCGGGGGGCCGCTCACCAGTGCAGCCTCAGGGCGTGCAGGAAGGCGGAGAGCCCCTCCATCACCAGCAGGATGGCCACGGTCAGCACGGCGAAGGCGGCAAACACGGGGACCAGCACCACGGCTACCACACCCATCTCTCGTCCCATGCCCAGGCCTATGCGCATCACCATGGCCCACAGGACCTCCGACAGCTCTGTGGGTGAAGAGGGGGCAGGGGAGACCCGGGGCCAGGGGTGCCCACCCCGCATCCTCAGCAGCCTGAAGCCCACTTCACAGAGGGGACCCTGAGGCCCAGGGAAGTGACCCACCCAGGCCGCCCAGCCCGCAGCCGAGTGGGCGAGCTGGAGCCAGGGCTTCACCGCGGCCGGCCACCAACCACAGGGTCACTCACGGGCATGGGCCAGGCTCAGGGCCCAGAGGCGCAGGTAGGAGGCCGTGTTGGAGATGCAGCCCAGGCAGAACTCGATGGTGTGGATGGCCTGGTGCATGAACACCTCAGAGAGCACAAACTAAGGGGGCGAGGTGATGGTAAGGGGCGGGCCAGGCCAGCAGTCACCCCCCACTCAGGAAGACACCGCACCCACCTCGGCTTCCTCTTGGTCCCCTGGGTGCCCCGCCTTCTCCTCGTCAGAGCCCCAGCCGGCCACAGACGCGTCGGGCGAGTCCAGAAGCCCAGTCTTGACCTCATCCTTGGGATGGGGTGTGGGCAGCGTCAGCAGGGCCACCCAGACAGGCCCACACTGCCCCTACTGCCTGCACACAGCCACGCAGAGCAGCAAAGTGGGTGTCAGGCTGGCAGCGGCCCCACCTCCCTACAGCATCCCCCTACCTGCAGCTGGGGGGTGCGCCTCGAGCGACGGTGGTGATTCCAGCGAAGGAACAAGGGTGTGCCGAGCAGCAGGACGGGCACTGTGGCCAGGGCCAGGACCACCAGTGCAGACTGCACCACCTCCTGCAGGGGCGGGGCTAGGTCAGGTGCCCCTGCAAGCCGCACACCCAGGGAGCCTGCACGGCGCTCCTCCCATAGGGCCCCTCGCTAAGCAGGGACATCACTGCGTAAGGAGTCCTCGGAGAGAAGGGGACAGGCTTCCAGGACCCTCTGTGTCACCTCGCTGGGAGCCCCCCCACTGTCTCTGGGCCTCCCCATCGCACAGCTCAGACCACATCCGATGGGGACCCGCCCCCTCTGCCGTGACCAGGGCCCCTGAGGGGTGACCCGCTCGCCGCCCCAGCCCACCTGCCCGGGGAAGAGCGGCCGGTTGGTGGGGCTGCGAGCGAAGAGGAACATGTTGATGAAGTGGATGAGGATGCTGGGGGCGGAGGCGGCGCCGGCAGCCGACACACGCAGCCACTTGTAGAGGACCATGAAGACCAGGTAGCCGAACAGGCCCAGGAGGAAGACCAGCTCCGGCAGGGTCTCCAGCACCAGCCGGTGCCCCTGGCCAAAGTGTCTGGGGTGGGGCAAGCGCCAGGTCACCGGACCACCCTGGTCCCGCAGCCCCCGCCTCCCCCACCAGAGCCTCGGCCTCACATGTGGTTGAAGACGCCGAGGACCACCCCGAAGGCCATGTGGGTGACCCCCAGGATGACGGACATCTTCATCTTGAAGGAGTTGAGGAAGCTCAGGTGGTTGACAGCCAGGCTCCAGATCTGGGGTGGCAGGAGGGACAGGTGTCATGCAGGGGCCTCCCTTGCCCTCGCCACTCTCACCAGCCTATTTGTCGCCTTTAGGGTCTCAGCACAATCTGTCACCTGACTCCCCAAGCGGCAGCAGGGACCCCTGGTTAAGAGCACAGACAAGCCACACAACCTGGGCCAACCCCAGCTCTTCCTAACTGGGTGACCTTGGGTAATCTCCTGTGCCTCAGCTTCCTCCTCTGTGAAATGGGAGTGATGCTAAGGCATGCCTCGTGAAGCTGTCGCAGAAATGAAGTCTAAAAACATCACCGCAGCCCTAACCAGTGTGGCTCAGTGGATAGAGCGACAAGCTGCGGACTGAAAGGTCCCAGGTTCGATTCCGGTCGAAGGCATGTACCTTGGTTGCAGGTACATCCCCAGTAGGAGGTGTGCAGGAGGCAGCTGATCAATGTTTCTCTCTCATCGATGTTTCTAGCTCTCTATTCCTCTCCCTTCCTCTCTGTAAAAATAAATAAAATATATTTTTAAAAAGTCATTGCAGCCCAAGCCGGCTTGGCTCAGTGGATAACGCGTCAGCCTTCGGACTGAAGGGTCCCAGGTATGATTCCAGCCAAGGGCGCATGCCTGTGTTGTGGGCTCGATCCCCAGTAGGGGGCGTGCAGGAGGTAGCCAATCAATGATTCTCTCTCATCACTGATGTTTCTATTTCTCTCTCCCTTCTTCTCTGAAATCAGTCAAGAAATACATGTTTTTAAAAATCATTGCACATACAGGGCTCAGGACAGCGCCCGGCACAGTCGGCTTCACAGTGCCCCAGTGCTGCCATCGCTCTGACAGTCTCTCTGCCTGGGCCCCCGAGCACCCCGCCCCAGAACCGGGCTGCCCTCCCGCTTGCCTGCAGCAGGGCCAGTGGCCAGGACTCACGGGGTCGATGCCGAAGGGGTAGGGTCCCAGGAAGACGCCAGTGATGTTGGGGTCCAGAGAGAGCAGTGGGTGGTCGGCCAGGAAACTGTCACTGTGGCAACAGCAGGCAGGGTGGTGAAGGTGGTGGGGGCGGGGCCGGCCGGCGGGGCCCGGGGCCGTGGGGACGGCGGGCCTCACCTCCAGCCGGACTGGTTGGCCATGGCGGCCACGCTCCAGCCCGAGGGGAAGATGACGGTGGCGCGGCTGAAGCACTCGTTGTAGATGAAGCCGGTGTAGACGGAGAAGAGGCCCATGAGCAGGAGCAGGTAGCGGCCGCCGAAGAAGGTCTGCCAGATCTGGGGGTGGTGGCGGCTGTGAGACAGGCCCGGACTGCCCCCCGCCACCGCTGCCAGCCTTTCCCCACCCCCACTGCCCGTACTCACCTCATTCTTGGCCGTCTTGACGGCCGGCCGGTCCTCGGCCAGCACCATGGCCAGGGCGAAGAGGAACATGAGCAGCCCGTGGCCCACGTCCCCAAACATGACGGCGAAGAGGAAGGGGAAGGTGATGATGGTGTAGGGCGCTGCGGGGAGGAGCCGGGGGCTCAGCGCAACTCGCAGCCGAATGTGCATCTTGTACAAGACGCCACGGAGGCCTGGACCCTGCACCCCCAAACTTCTGCAGAAGCACAGCGTGGCCAAACGGCACCCCTGCAGGCTCGCCGTGGCCCCTGGCCTGCTGTTTGCAGCCCCTGACGATCGCACACCTTCCCAAAGCGGCTCTGATCCCGATTTTACAGGTGAGACAACTGAGGCTCAGAGAAGCGAGCTCACTTAGGTGAGTGAGTCACACCCCAAACCCAGGCCACTCCTGCTGCAGGGACTCGGCCCCATGCCCAGCCCCTTTGTGAGCTTCCCCAGGGGATGCTGGGATAAACACCCCCCCACACCACCGTACCCGAGTGTGATGGGGAATCACAGGGCGTGTGCCCCTCCGGTCTGCAGAGGGGGGCCAGGCGCAGTGTGTACCCACCCTCCCGCGCTCCCACCAAAGCTGTGGACGCCGCCGCTCACCGGGGTTGACCTCCTGGTAGCGGCCCACACCGTAGGCGTCCACGATGGCCTGGAAGCTGGCCGTGAAGCGGGTGGTGCGGATGAGTGTGGGGGGCATGTCCCGGCAGGGGATTCGGTGAACCACAGCGCTCACCCCCGCCTCGCTCTGGGGCACCCGGCAGACAGACAGACAGACAGATGAGACTGGGCCTTCAGGGACCCTCTGACCCCCCCAGCCAGGCCCTGATGGAGACATGGAGCTCTGAGGGTGCTGGCTGGCGA
The DNA here is from genome assembly GCA_027563665.1 of Antrozous pallidus. Taxonomy (NCBI): domain Eukaryota; kingdom Metazoa; phylum Chordata; class Mammalia; order Chiroptera; family Vespertilionidae; genus Antrozous; species Antrozous pallidus. The sequence continues at coordinate 6,488,255 of CM050520.1, read as the reverse complement.
GCACTGGGGATCCTGGGGCAGCCCCTCCCTTCTCTGTGCGGGAGGCTGACCAGCCACCCCCCCCCCCCCCCAGGACTGAGGGAGAACCAGATGGACCAGGATCATTTGGAAAACTGAAATCCGCTGTTGCTCATCTAGGTGGCCCAGGAGAGGGAGCCCCATTGCCACCTGTGAGCACCCACTAGGTACCCGCAGGCTGTGTGTTCACCCTACAGCGACCCCTGGAGGCAGGGTCAGTGCAGCCTCCATCTGCCCGAGGTCACAGGGCCAGTGCCTGCGGAGCCTGGGTTTGAACCTGGCTTCTGATTTAACGCCCGCCCACCGCAGCCCACAAGGTGGCAGGGCCCAGCCCAGGGGCGCTGGGACCTCAGGGGGGTTGGGCCAGGGCCAGCCAGGTGGACTCCTTGGCAAAGGCATAGTGCTGGGAACAGGGCCTGGCTCCCACAGAGGCAGACGCAGGCGGCCTGGCAGCCGGGAGGGCGGACGGCTCACCGAGCTGTCATGCAGGGCCTGCTGCACGGCGGGCAGGTCGCGCGTGGCACACCAGGCCTCGGCGATGAGGCACTTGTACGTGGCGCTGACGCTGCACTGGTTGAGGGCCAGGTACACGGCCTTCATCTTGCGGATCTGCACCTGCCAGGGCGGCAGCAGCCGCTGCACCCGGCCCAGCACCTGGCTCAGGAAGCGCTCCGACTCCCCCAGGACCTGAGGCCAGAGCGGGCGGTGAGGGGCAGGACGGGCCCTCTGGGGCCAGCCAGGGGGCGGGGGAGGCAGGAGGGGGAGGGGCACAGGGTTGAGCCAGGCCCCGGCGCCCACCTCCCGCAGCTCGTGGCTCTGCTGCTGGAGCTGCTGCAGGGCTCCCCGGCGGGCCTCCTCCTGCTCCTCGAACGGGAAGACGTGGCAGTGGAAGCTGGCAGGGAGGACAGGGGCATGAGAGGGGCCCGGGTGCCAGGCTGTGCAGAGGCTGGAGGCCGAGTCTAGAGGGGAGCTCACAGGGCAGTGCGGGGGACAGCAGGGATCTGTCCCTGTGGGCACCTACTAGGCACCGGCGGCCTGTGGTGTGCTCGCTCTACAGTGACCCCTGGAGGCAGGGTCATTGCACCAGGGCGTTGGGTGGCCAGCCCCCCAGAGGGCTCACCAGTCAGTGATCTTGCGGATCTTCTGCCCAATCTGCTCGCCCCAGTAGGAGATGAGGAAGGTCATCCACGTGGCAGGCTCGCCCTGCCAGAGCGGGACCCAGTTTACCTCCAAGGCCTGGCCCTGCCAAGCAGGTGACCCCAGCCCCGTGTCCCCCCATGTGCTCACCGTCACCGGGTCCTCCAGCTGCTGCTCTGTCTCCCGGAAGCTGGCGATGAGGAAGCCACGGCAGGCCCGCCAGAGCAGGCGCTCGAGGGCGGGGGCCTTGTGGGGTTCCACGGCGCCTGCCACGAAGCTGCCGGCCAGGCAGGGCTGAGGGGGCTGCTGCTCCCCCTGCATCGCCCTCGCGAGGCCACCCTCAGGCCAGGCCCTGCCCGCGCTGGCCAACCCGGCACACTGGCCCTGCCCCCAGGGAGAAGGCAAGATCCCCCAGACAAGGGCAGGACAGGACTCCCCAGGAGCAAGAAAAATCCAGGCCTGAGGGAGGAGGCGGGGGAGCGAGCACTGCACAAGGGGTCCTGGCCTGGCCCCATCCCTCGGGGCCTCATGAAGCTGCCCCTCACTTACTTGACCCTCAGGTCCTGGTGGGGTCCCTTGGGGGGCTGGATCAGGGGGGTCCTTTCTGAGGAACCATCCGTGTAGGTGGCTGCCAACTAGGAGTGGAGAGGCACTGTGAGCCCGGGCCCAAAGGGGGCCTGGCACCCCTCTCCTTCCCGGGCACCTGCCTGAGCGGAACTGACCGAGGGGGCCTGGCCCTGGCCCAGCACGGCCGTGTGGAGCTGCAGCTTGTGCAGCTGGGCCCGCAGCGCCTGCTCGTTGCCCCGCACGCCCCGGAGCTCCTGCGCCAGGCGGTCTGTCTCCTCCTGGATGCGCAGCAGGTCTCGGGGTGGGGGCGCCGGCAGCCTGCCATCTGGTGGGGGCAGCGCCAGCCCCGCCCGCCGCACCTCCTCCTGCAGGAAGGCTGGGTGCAGAGGGATGGGCGTCGGGAGAGAGCGGCCACAGAGGAGCCCCCACAGGCTAATGGCCTCTATTAGCCAAGGGCTGGTGAACGTCTAGGCCAGCGGTCGGCAAGCTCATCAGTCCGCAGAGCCAAATATCAACAGGACGACGATTGAAATTTCTTTGGAGAGCCGCATTTTTAAAACGTAAACTTCTTCTAATGCCACTCGTTCAAAATAGACTCGCCCAGGCCGTGGTATTTTGTGGAAGAGCCACACTCAAGGGGCCAAAGAGCCGCATGTGGCTCGCGAGCCGCAGTTTGCTGACCATGGCTCTAGGGGATCTCAAATGCAACCCTGAACTCCACTGGCTGCCCAGAAACAGATTCATTGAGTCGGAGACCCCCAGGAAAACCCCGGGCACACCTCCCTCGGCACAGGTCTGCTCCGCGCCCCGAGCTCAGGAGACTCCTCTGCTCCGTCCTCGGCCTCGCCACGCCGGGCCTGGTGCCCACAGCGGCCCCCGAGGCGGGCGGTCCTGGCGCTGCGGGGCCTGGGGCCTGAGCTTGCCCGGAGGCCGCACAGAACCGGCCCGGGTGCTTATAAGCTCTCACCAAGCCATCAAACCGTTACAGTGCGCTCCATCCTCCCCCACAGGCCCCCTGGGGGGTGCTGGGGTGGCCCCAGAGCCGAGGTCCCGCTTGCCCAGGACTAAGAGGAGCTGCTCCTGGGTCACCTGACCCTGAATGCTGGCCTCTGCCCACCCTGGTCCACCTGCTGCAGAGAAGACTCTGCTCGCGCTCAGACACCGCGGTGGCCCCACAGGGCCAATTCCGGCTCTCACACAGATTTCAAGGACGCTTCCCTGGCCTGGGCCCTCTGCTCCCAAGAAGGGGGATCCGTTCCCCAGATCTGTGGGACCCGTTCCCTCAGTTCCCGCTGCCCTTTCCTGGCTCTGCAGGGGCCTCCCGTCTCTGCCTTTCACCTGGGTGACCCCGACTCTCCCTTTCCTACCAGGCTCCTCCTCCAGGGAGCCTGCCTGGACTGTGGGCCTGGGGTCAACTCACTGAAGGTCTTCTCCAGCTCCTCGCAGCGCCGAACATCCACCACAAAGCGTCTCTGGAAGGCGCTCACCGAGGCGTTGAGCTGTGGGGTGGTGTGGAGGAGTCAGTTTTTTGGGGAGTTGGGGGGAGGGGGAGGCAGGGCGGTCCCCACCCCCAGGCCTGGCTCTCCTCCGGCTGCAGCTGCCTCCCCCAACACGGTGACGCTCCAGGTGCCCAGCGGGGGGCAGACCAGGCCCCGCAGGCCGGCGGCCATGGCAGAGCCAGGAAGGTCCAGCCGGACTCGGGCCGGGTCAGGTGGCTCCGCTGGGAGACGGGCCTCCCTGGGAGCAGGCGGCCTATGGCCGAGGCCGAGGGGTTCCGGCAGGGCTGCCCATCGGGAGGGGAGCCGGTCCACGGCGGGGTCCTTCCCACACCCCCAGCCCACTCACATCTCTGAACTCCACGAGGCCCAGCTCGCCCAGCTGGCTCACACAGGTGTAGGCGGCGGCCGTGGGCAGGAAGAGCTGGACCAGCGACACCTCCTCGCTCCGGAACATGGAGCCCATGGTCCTGGGGGACGGGCAGGGCGCGGGGCTCCGTCAGGGGCAGGCCACAGGTGGGAATTCTGTGTCTCTCTGCTCACATGCTCCTAGAAGGTCCTGTTCCCACGCCCACCTGACAGATGGGGAAACTGAGGCCCGGGAAGGCTCGATGGGGTGCTGGGGTCACATAGGAAGTAGCCTGGCCCGGATGTAGTAACCCCACATCCTCTTTCCTAGCTTGGCTCTGCCTTATCCCAGGCCCCTTCCCTCCACCCCTGATGGCCCCTCTAACCCTGACCTCTGCTTCCACCATCCCTCGTCTGTGACCTGCCCTCATCCTGGACCCGACTCATCCTCGGGGTCCCATGGCCACTGCTCTTGGGACCCAGGGCCACAGACCTCGATGGTCACTAGTCCTTGTCTGTCTACCCCCAGGACAGGGAGCACCTGTGAGGACGACAGCGGCGGAGTTGGGGCCTGTCTCCACAGGCAGCCGGAGCCCTGCCCGTCCCTGCGTGTTGAGGGATGGGCATCGCCACTAGGTGTGCAGGGGCTCAGAGGGCAGAGGGGGACACTCATGCAGGGGGAAGCTTGCCCAGGCCCGGCCGCCCGGCAGCAGGCATTGTGGGTATGGGCGGGAGCAGCCTTCCAGGTGTTGAAACCACTGAAAGTGAAACTGAGCGAGCTTTAAAACGAGCCGGAAGGGTCTGGCGGGGCCTTGCTCAATCGCCCGCAGGGGGAGGTCCGCGGGGCCTGCGGGTGTCCCCGCCCACAAGCCAGGGCTCCCAGCACTGCTCTTGGGACCCGGGGCCAGCCACTTCCCCTCGTGGGGGGCTCAGCTGGCTCAGCGCTCAGGCCCCGCTGAGGGTGAAAGTTTGGCGCCAAAGTGCCCGGCCGGCCCCGCTGGGCACTTCCTCCCTCGGGCCGGTTTACTTCGGTCTGAAGAGGGAATGAGCCCTGACCGGTGTGGCTCGCTGGGCAGAGCGTCGGCCTGCGGACTGAAGGGTCCCAGGTTGGATTCCGGTCAAGGGCATGTGCCTCGGTTGTGGGCACATTCCCAGAGGAGGGAGGGGGTGTGGGAGGCAGCTGATGGATGTTTCTGACTATCCCTCTCCCTTCCTCTCAGTAAAAAATCAATAAAATGTATTTTTAAAAAGTAGGGAATGCAGCCCGTCCAGCCGGGGAGAGGAGGGAATGCCCCGGAGCAGCCTAGGGCTGAAGCTCTGGAATCTGGGCGGATCCCACTCCCTGAGGGTCAGGAGCCGCAGGGGAGCCCTGCCCCAGCGACCGGCTGTGTGGCCTTCGAGGAGTCTCTAGTCCTCTCTGAGCCTCCACTTCCTCTCTGGGGAAACAGGACTTGGCCACCCCAGCAGAGACAGGACCTGGCTGGGGAGATGACCAACATGACCAGAGCCCCATCCCGTGGAACCCTTCCCCCACACCATCGCATTTAAACTCAGCAGCGGTTTGGGAGGAAGCCAGGCCCGGGGACCCCGGCCCTGAGCATCCGCTGTGGCGAGTGCAGCCTGGTGGCCCTGCCTCGGGCAGGCCTGGCGTTTCCCTGGGTGGGACCAGCTGTGGTGGGCATGGTATGTAGAAACCTGGCTAGCCCCTCCCCTGGCCCACACCTACCCCTCCTCCTTGGCCCGTGCCAGGGCCAGGGGCCACCCCAGACCCGTTGAAGGAGCAAATGGAGAAGCCTCTGTCCGTGACCCTCAGAGTCCAGTGCACTCCTCACTCTGCCCTCCTCTCCTGTCCCTCGGAGGCCGCGGCCGAGGCCAGATCTCTCTCCCTGAGCCCCGGGCACACCGCGATGAGCTGGGCTGGCGAAGGTCAGCCCCTCCTCCCTTCCAGAAGGGTGGGCTCTGGAGTCAGAATGACCCCACTGGCCTCAAGCTCTGTTTCTTCCTACTGGGGCGGGTCTCAGTTTCCTCATCTGTAAAATGGGTCGCTCCCTCCGAGGAAGACGCGGCAGAGAAACACTCTGAGCGCCACCAGGCCTGGCGGAGTTGGGCTCCGTCCTTAGCAGCTGTTAACACCCCATCCTCCTCCGCCTCCTCCTCCTCGGCGCCCGTGGCCCCCTGCAAGGCCTCACCGCGCGAGCACCCACCCCCTTCACTCACCCCGGCTCTGGCTCCGTTCGCTCCGGGTCCCGGCTGCGATACCGGCCCAGGCGCCAACGCAACTCGCTTTCCTGGGCGGGACGAACCGAGAGGGCGGGGCCCGTTGGTCCCGCCCCCACCCCCACCCCCTCCCCGGGCTCCGGGCTGGGGCGCTCGGGCTCCGGTTTCTCGCCAGAAGCTGGGAAACAATTCTGGGCGGCGTGGGGCGTGGGGGCCTGAGACCCGGGCGGAGACTCTGACCCGCCAGCCCGCTGGTCTGCGCGGCCGGACTGGGGGAGGTGCTGAGCCCAGCCCGGCGTGGGGGCTGGAGAACGGATCCCCACCCCCCACTAGAGGGCTCGCTGGGCCTACGGCTGATGGGACCCCAACATCCTCAGGCCTGGGGGCCAAGATCCACCGCAGTTCCAAGGCCAGCATGCTCCCCACCTCTCGACCCCTCCTCCTTTAAAAATTTTAATTTTATTGACTTTTTTTTTACAGAGAGGAAGGGAGAGGAGGGATAGTTAGAAACATCCATGAGGGAGAAATATCGATCAGCTGCCTCCTGCACGTCCCCTATTGGGGATGTGCCCGCAACCAAGGTTCACGCCCTTGACCGGAATCGAACCTGGGACCCTTCAGTCTGCAGGGCTGTGCTCTATCCACTGAGCCACACCGGTTAGGGCTCAATCTCTCCCTCTTAGCGAGCCCGTTACACTGGTCCTTCCGGCCTTTGACCACCAGAAAGCCTTTGTGGCCAGGGTGGGTGGCTGCCCTCTCTGAACCTGTCCTCGATGACAGGACGACAGCTGGCGTGGAGGGCCAGGCAAGGCCATATTGTACTTGGGCCCTGCACCCAGCATGTGCTGGGCAACGCTCTGTGCTGAACTGTGGCTCCACGGGCTGCAGGGGTGTCCCAGGGGCCCGGCTGACTCAACCCTGAGGGGTCATCATGTCCCAGCACTGAACGGGGGCTCACAGCTACCCAGCTGCCTGCACTTCGGGCAAACCAGGACCACATCCCCCGGGTTCCAGGGGCCCCTCCGCTATGGTGGAAGCCACACTGAAGGGCAGGAGTGAGCAAACGGAACCCCAGCACCAGGGCTGGAGACTGAGTCACAGCCAAGGTCAGCACCCAGAAAAGTGGGATATTTGGAACATCATAGGGTTGTTCCCAGAGGGAACCCTCAACACAACCAAAGAGCACCAGTGGGTGGAGGGGTGGGGTGGGGGTGTCTCAGGCCCATACTGCTGGGTGCAGGGGACACTGGGCCTCTATCCTGTCACAAAAGGGCGTCAGGGCTGCAGTCCTGACGCAGGAAAACGTAAGGGGAAGAACCCCATCAGGAGCGGGACAGGGACCTGTTAACAAGGGTTCTAGTGACCTGTGTGCCGACAGGCTCCGTGCCCCTCTAACGCTGGTTGTCTGGGAAGCGATTGGGGGTTTGCAAGTGGTTGTGGGTACAGCCTGTTTGCAAGCGCTTTGCCCCAGGACTAGTGGGGTGGGCTCCCAGGCTCTTCCGGGTTCTGGGCTTCCCTTCGGGTCCCACACTTCTCATTTGTTTCTTGAGCTGTGGGGGCCCAAGAGTCTTGGCTAGTGTTGGGGTCCAGCCTGGCCCGGGAGTCAGCAGTGACCGGGGAAAAGAGGAACCCCGGGCATGAGCTGGGGAAGGCTGGCTTCTTTGCCGCAGGCCTCCAGGGCCTTGGCTGTTAACACGCAGCGCTTGTCCCGGTGAAGAGACGGGGCGCTTCACACTCAGTGACCCCGGGGCCCCCTCCCACTTCTTCCCAAGAAGCATCTTGGGGAATGAGTGCTTACAAGTACTTCTGGAAGGACGGAGCGCTCAGACGGAGTCAGTCTGTTCATTGGATACAGGCTGTGATTCGGAGCAAATCACCGCATCTCGGAGCCAGCTTCCCCACCGCTGACACAAATCCTTTCAGTGCTCAGCACGAACTTCCAGGGGCTCATTCTGACTACTCCGCCGGCACTGGGCTTGCTTCCCAGAGGGAACCACACCACTTTGCTGGGATCGCAAAGCAGGAAGTCCCGAGCAGAAGCCAAGCCAGCAGCCTGGTCTGGGGAACTTGGCAAGAAAAGGGATGTGGCTGGAGGTGAGGCAGGGCCAGCTCAAGGTCAGCAGAGCCTGTGTCACCACCTCGTGACTGTCAGCCCAGAGCAGGCTGCACTCTGACCAGAAAGAACGATCTGGCATTTCCGAGTTTCTGCCATTGACGTGCTTCTGCCTGAGACCGGGAGGCTCTGTGTCCCAGCGCCTTAGTTGTGGGGAACACTCAGGAGAGGGCAGGCCGGGACCTAGCCTGTGGACACCCCGAACCATGGGAACTGGGGCTGACTGCGGCCTGCCGAGCCCCGGGGAAAGTGCAGGAAAGATGTGCGGCCCCCGGGGAGGCTGGGCTGGCGGGGACAGAGGACAGGACAGGCGTGGGGTCAGAGCTTTATTGGCGGCGGGCGGCGGGCCGCGGGCGGTCACCGGTACAGGAAGTCGGCCTGGATGTTGGCGGAGATCTCCGCCTCCCACTTGTCCCCGTTGTTCAGCAGCTTCTCCTTGTTGTACAGCAGCTCCTCGTGCGTCTCCGTGGAGAACTCAAAGTTGGGGCCCTGCGGGTGGGGTGCAGGCGGCCACGTCAGGCCTCTCCAAGGAGCTTCGGCCCCAGCCCCCCACCCCAGGCGCACTCACCTCGACAATGGCATCCACGGGGCAGGCCTCCTGGCAGAAGCCGCAGTAGATGCACTTGGTCATGTCGATGTCGTAGCGAGTGGTCCGGCGGCTGCCGTCGGCTCGCGGCTCGGCCTCGATGGTGATGGCCTGGGAGTGGCTCAGGTGCTGTCATCTGCCCGTCTCCCCAGCTCGGAGCACAGGGCCCCCCCTCACTGCTCTTTCCACCCCCCAGACTGCGCAGGCCTGGCCCCTCATCCCTCGGGGCCTACAGAGCGGACCCTGTCCTCACCCTCAGCCCAGTTCTGCCTTCCTGACCGCTCCCCCAGCAGCCCGCGTCACGTCACCCCGTCACCTTGTTGGCTTCTCCTTAGCATTTCCCCGAGAGGGCATTTTTATTTTATTAAAAATATATATTTTACTGATTTTTTAAAGAGAGGAAGGGAGAGGGATAGAAAGTCAGAAACATCGATGAGAAACATCGAGCAGCTGCCTCTTACACCCCCCACTGGGGATGTGCCCGCAACCAAGGTACATGCCCTTGACCGGAATTGAACCCGGGACCTTTCGGTCCGCAGGCCAGCGCTCCATCCACTGAGCCACACCGGTCTCGGCCGTTTTTCTTGTTTATTTGTGAACCTGAGGGCGTGAGTCCCAGGCGGGGAGGGCTGTCACTTGCTGTTTCTGCAGCTCCTGGGTGTACACTGAACAACCCTCCCGCTTACGTCTAGCTTTCCCCATGGATGGACCAGAAAACAGAGGCTCAGAAGGTTGAGGGGCTTCCCTAAGCCACACAGTGAGAGGCAGAGCCCAGACTCGAAGGCCAGTCCTTAACTCTGTTCCTGGGCACAACCTGTGCCAGCTGGGGAAGTGGGTGGCCTGGGGCCCCCACAGCCAGGAGGATCTTCAAAGCGGTGTGGCGAGGCCCTCACATGCCCACCTCTCACAGCGGGACCCTTGGCTGGTAGCCTCGTCTCTCCGTGCCTCAGTTTCCTCATCTACAGAAAGGGGGATGCCCTGGCCAGTGTGGTGATGGCTGGGCGCCATCCGTGCACCAAAAAGTCACCGGTTTGATTCCTGGCCAGGGCACGTGCCTGGGTCACAGGCTCCATCCTCAGTGGGCAGAGTGTAGGAGGCAGCCTGTTGATGTTTCTCTCTCCCTTCCTCTCTCTAAAAATCAATAAAAACGTATTTAAAAACAGGGATAACAATCTCTACTTCCTGGAGTTGCTATAAAGATGAGTCAAGAGTTGGCACAGAGCCTGGCTTGCGGACGGCACTCACTCCCGGGAGCATCACTGCTGTCGTGTTTTGGTGGCTGGACTGAGACGTCAAGGCCACAGCCTGGGGCCGGGGGCCTGGGAGCGGCCCAGAGACACGCTAGGACTCAGAAGGAGCCGGCCTGGATCAGGGACACGGGGTCCTGGAGCAGCCCCTGCGAGGGGCCGCTGTGCCTGCTGGGGACGCCAAGGTCTGTCTGCCACGACTGCTCTTTCTGTTTCTACACTGCCAGGCCCTGACTTCGGGCGGTCCACGAGGGGCCCTCCGACTGAACCAAACACGGGGGTTCAGGGGAGCAGTGACCAGGGACAGTGACAGCCTCGACTGTGGTTTGCGTGTCCTTGGGCACAGGCAGGGCTCCTGAAACTGCTGGTGTGGCTGGGGGAGATGGAGACCCTCGGGGGCCACCCTGCGGCTCACAGGCCCGGTGTCACATCCCTGACCAAACCTCCAGGGCAGCACCCCGGTGTCACGTGGTCTGCTTGGGTTGGAAGCTCACCCCGCTGACTCAGTGACTCGCTGACCCTGACTGGCCCCAGCGACAAGGCCTCCTGGTTCCCGTTCACAGTGGAAAGTGGCTCAGAGAGGGAAAGGGAGTTTCCTGGAGACGCACCTGGCAGTGGCCAGAGTTCTCAGCTTCCCTCTTAGCAACAGGCTTCCACGTCCCTCTTCCCAAATCAGGGGCCAGGGGTTGGTCAGCTGGGTCAGGGGCTCACCTGGGCCGGGCAGACGGCCTCGCAAAGCTTGCAGGCGATGCAGCGCTCCTCCCCCGACGGGTAACGGCGCAGCGCATGCTCCCCACGGAAGCGTGGGCTCAGCGGGCCCTTCTCAAACGGGTAGTTTATGGTGGCTGGCTCCCGGAAAAGGTAGCTCAGGGTCATGCCCAGTCCTGTGGGCATCATAGGCATGGTAGGTGACCACTCATCTCTGACCACTGGGTCCCACCCACTCTAGCCCATCTGGCCCTCCCCCAAAGGCCCACCTCGGATGAGTTCAGTCCATAGAAGGGTTTGAGCTGCCCGGTCCGTCACTGACTTCATGTCCATGGAGGGCTCTCGCAAGTTCACGTACTCTGCAGGGGAAACCGCAGAAAGGCCTGTGGCAGTGGTTCTCCCGCCTCACCCCTGCCCCGAATGCAGCTCAGGGAGATGAGGCCTGACCCCTCTGGCAGGTACAACAGCCCCAGGCGCTTGTTCACTCACCAAACCTTCCCAAACCGGGCCCCTGGCTCTGTGCCTGTGCGGCCATCTGAGCCCAGGGAGGGCTATGGGAAGGGGCCTAGCTGTTGGGGTCCTGATGAAGAGGCCCGGGCACCCAGGGCTCACACCTGGCAGTTCTCTCCACACCCCCACAGAGGAGCTCTGAGATCACACTGTAGCGGAGGGGAGGGGAGCGGAGGGGAGGGGAGGGGAGGGCCTCACCCCCTGAAAGAAGAGACTCCGTTCCCATGGATCGTACACAATTCTGACCCTCCGCATTCTACAAGTGAAAACTGAGGAGCAGGGAGGGGAAGACACTGGCAAAGCCAGGCCTCCTCCCCTGCCTCTGGCAGGACCACGGTCATGAAGGCCTGAGGCTCAGGCGCCCTGGGACTCACTGTAGGTGGCTGCCACCGCGCTGCTGTGGAGGCTCCGGGCGCTGGGATGCCCTGCAAGGAAAGGGCTTTGCTGAGCAGCTGCGGCCTCAGGCCGGACATGGCTCCCCCGCACCCAGGAAAGGCTCCCTTGGTCCTACCTGCACGAACGGCCCGGGCCAAGGCCCAAAGCACCGTGGGTGTCGTCAGGCAGTGCATCTGTGGGTATGAAAAGGGAGGGAGATATGACGGGTCCCAGAACTGGTCCCCCAGAAACTCAGGCTCTGCAGGAGACCTACCCTTGACCTCAGGGCCACTGTGTCATTTTGGCTCCTACTTAACCCCATTCCTGTCAGAGGCACAGATGGCCTTCCTGACTCCAGGTATAGCACCTCTCAGCCCACCAACATGACAGCTCAGCGTGAAATAGAGCCCAAGTTCTACCTTCTCACTTTCTAAGAAACCTTTCAAATCCATCTCTCCTCCCTCCCCCACCAGTGCTCCTGCCTCCCAACTCTCCCCCTACGCAGACCAGAACGACACTGCCAGTGGCCGCCAGCAGCGACTGCGAGGTCACTGCACCAACTGTGCTAGGGGCCACCCAGATATCTTGTCCTTAAGAGGAGCCCACGAGAGGCACAGATGAGAAGCTGCAGCTCTGCTGTGTTAAGTGACTTGCCCAAAGTCACGCTCCAGGAGGTCGGGACCAGGACCCGAATCCAGCAGACCCCTCTCTTTCCATCCCCAGCCCGCCGCTGCTGGGAACCGAGGCTTAAATAACCCTCAAGATCGAATTCCTTTCCCCAGCACCAAGGCCCTTCTGGAACTCTCTCTCAGACGGTCAAGTGACCCTGGGCAGGTGGGGTCATCTGGCCTGTTTCCTCCTATGAGAAATAAGGGGATCGTAAGAACGAAGGGAGTTCCTACAAGCCCAGGGTTTAGTCCGGAGCAGGGCACATAGCGGGAGCTCAGGACCGTCCCCCCCGTGACCTGTGACTTCTAACGGGTCCGTTTCTTTTGACCACTGACTGACTTCAGTTTAAGGTCCCCAAACCATCTTCTTCGACCTTCCGTATGACCTCTGACCCCAAGGACGCAGGCGGCGCATGCGCCCTGAGGATGCCAACTTCCAGGTCCCTGCGCTTGCACGCTCAAGGGCATGGGGACAGGGTCGAAGCGAGCCGAGATGAGGCCCAGGGGCAGAGGCAGCAAGTCCAACCGCGGCACCACACTCGCTCCCGACGCCGCGCTGCCCAAGCCCGGCCCCAGCAGCGGAGCCCCAGACACCCACCTTGAAGCGTTGCCGCTCCTTCCCTTACGGAGCGGCCTGCTTGCCGAGAGGCGGAGCCTACATCCTTGGATGCTGCCATTGGACCGGTTGGGTTACCGTCTCCTCGCTGACACTTCATGCTGTGCTCTGATTGGCCAGTGGTCCACCGAAGAGGCGGGATGTCGAAATATCCTTCCTCTGATTGGCTGTGGAAGAGCATGCGCTTGAAGTTATGTTTAGCGCCGCCATGTTGTATCGGAGAGGCCAATAAGCGAGGATTCCGAGATGCGGGGGGGCGGGACATCCGGAGCGTGGCTTAGGGAGCGGTTCCGGCCGGCCTCTGCGGGGTGTGTGACGAGTGGTGAGAATCGTTTGTGGTGGTGATGGTGGTGATGGTCGGTGCGGGCCTCCACCCAGGCGGCTTTGCTTCATCCTTACAAAGTCCTGGGCCGGTTATTATCGCGTTATCAAAGGGGAACTGAGGCACGGACTTGTTTATGCTGCCCACGCCCTAGACCTGCGAAATGCAGCTCCCTGAACCGAGTTTTCTGCGTGGCTCGGGAACACGACCACCGCCAGCCACCAAACCTGTGTTTCCTCCCAGTGACTGGTGTGGCAGACGGACACCGGAGGCTGCGGGCTCGGAGGCGGCCCTGAGGCCGCCTGTGTCTTGGAGCAGGGGGCGGGGGAGTGGGAGGTGGGCCGGGAGGGCTGCCGGGGAGGTACCGTTCAGGCTGAATGCGGGTAGTGAAGTACGGTAGCAATCAACTCGGGTAGAAACTGCTGTTTGAGTTCTGTACTTATTTGCTTGAAAGTTATTTTGATTTTCTGAGCTTATGTTTGCTATCCAGTACTTCATTGATGGTGGTTTGAATAGCCCATTGATTGTGATCTCACTGGTCATCGAAGCACATTCCTCTGGCACCAGGACGGGACAATTATCCTAAATTGCCTCAGTAGATACAGATAGCTGAGTTTTGGGCGACTCAGTGGTCCCAGAATCAAAACAGACCCTAAATTGCCTCAGGAGCTACAGATAGAGCATTCCTGTTGACTCAGTGTTCCCAGAACCTGGACAGGACAATTATTCTAAATTTCCCAAGTGGTCCCAGATAACGTGCTTCTGTTGATTCAGTGATTCTTAGATACTTTAGGTAACTAACTTGCTCAATTTTTGCTTCTGTAAAGGTGCTTTTCGCGAAACAAATTCCTCATTCCAGACCCAAAGATGTAATCGATACCTTTGTGATATTCTGCCAATAGAAGCCAGATGTGCCAAGCTGTTTGGGGCTGCGAGATTTGGAGCACTTTTGCTCCAGACCTCGTATGCCGCCGGCCTTTAATAAATGACTCCATAATCGGACTTCTTGAGGCGTCCTCTGTAAGATGGGGGTTACACTACAACAGTAGGAGTTGAGCAGGCCAACGAGGGCAGAGGTCCTCCCGAAAAGGATGGGTCACATGGGTGAGAAGAGGACGAGGACAGGCCGCACGTGCGAGCACGGGGCCCTGGGTGGAGCCTCCAGCCAGGTGTGCAGGGTTTCAGGCTGCGGGCTGGCAGGCTCCTGGGCGGTCAGTGGGTAAACTGAGGCACGGTGGGGCCTGGGGAGAAGGTGGGTTAGGGGTGGCCCTGAGCGCGGTGGTTAACGTGTGGATCCGAGAAGTTGTGTGGTGTCATAGAGTCATCAGGACTCACTGAGAGGTGGGACTTGGGAGATGAAAATGGGGGTGGGGGTGGGGGTGGGGCAGGAGGCCGGTGAGCTGGGCTTTGTGGCTGAGTATATGGGGGACCAATCCATGGCATTCGGGCCCGGAAGGATGAGCAAAACAGGGAGTGGGATGAGTCCAGTGTGGGACAAGGTGCGGGTGCGGCGCCTGGAGCTGGCCACTTGGGGGACAGGAGTGAGTTCAGAGCTCCCGAGAGCGTGAGCTGAAGGGAAGGAAAGGGAGATCCCCCTGCAGGCGCCTCAACCTGAGCTGGAGGGAGAGGCACCTGCACCCCACTTACACCAGGAGACAGGATGTCTGGAGCTCGGGGGCAGCAACTCATGTTTATTGAGCTCCCGAGTGTGATCTCACAACCATCTGAGAGACTGACTGTCAGTCGCCTCCACTGAACAGGTGGGAGCAGCTCAGGATGGGACTCCCGGGGCACCACAGGTCCACGCCCCCTCTGCACCCTTCTCAGAAGGGCGTGGCTCACAGGTGCCCACGGATGCCCTCTCCCGGAACGCAGGTGCCTGGCGTTGAGGTTTCCTTCCTAGATTGGGGGCAGCTGAGGAGGCGGCTGAGGGCCAGCAGGAGGGCGAGCCCCGGGCTGGGCAGGCTGGGGCTCTGGACCCGAGGCCACACCTCCGCCCACAGGTGGCAGGAGGACTCGGACACTGCCAGGAGGGACACTGGTACCCCGGTGCCCGAGGTGGGCTCAGAGCAAGGTGCAGCTGCAGCTCCTGGTCCCCAAGGCCATCAGCAGCACCCTCAGTTTGCGCGACGAGTAGGGGGGGTACCGGACGGAGTAAATCTTCTCCATCCCGGGCCTGCGCAGCAGGCAGGCGCGGTGGTGGGAGAAGGTGTCGAAGGAGAACTTGCCGTGGTAGCTGCCCATGCCGCTGACCCCTGTAGTGGCACAGAACGTGGCAGTCAGGCCCTCCGTGGCCAGCTGAGGTGACATGAGACAGATGTGGGCTCTGCCAGTGACACAGTGCGACCTGGGCGGGCTACTTCACGCCCTCGAGCCTAGGTCTCCCCAGCTGTGAAGTGGGCTGGCTCATCATGAGAGACGGGGTGAAGGGCTTAGCCCTGGGCTTGGCACCGGCTCAATAAGCATTGGAGATACCAGGTGCCCTGCCAGGTGTTGGACCTCTGGCGTGTTCGGACCTGGCAGAGCCCAGTGTGTCCGGGCAGCAGGCAGGGAGCCGGAGAGGAGGCCAGGACAGGACCCCAAGGCCAGGGCAGGAAGGGCCGCCTCCGGAAGCTGCCAGGCCCTCAGTGGCCAGCAGGGGCCTGGCTTGGTCCTGAGGGGCCTGGGAGCTGTGGGAGGTTTTCCTTGGGAGCAGTAGGATCCGGTTCTCTCTCTCCTCCCCCCCCCCACCTCACACACACACACACACACACACACACACACACACACGTCAATGCTGAGGCAGGTCTGGGAGGTTCTGGGGCCATCCGTCTAGTAAGGTGAGAATGCAGGGCTCTGCCAGCACCTACCCACTCCTCCGAAAGGCAGGCTGGCGAGCACCAGGTGCATGAAGCCGTCGTTGCCACAGAAGCCCCCGCTGCTGGTCCGGGCCAGCACCTGCTTGACCACCTGGGAACGAGCAGCAATAAGGCTGAGTGCTGGGCAGCAGGAAGCCAGCCCGCGGCGCCCCTACCCCCGTTCCAGGGGCTCTGTCCAGCCCATTAGGCCCCCAGGAAGGGTCTGAGGCCACTACGGGACCCGAAGGGGGTGGGAGGGCCAGTGGAGGGCATTGTTTCGCAGCCTGCCACCAAACTCCCAAATCTGCTCTGGTGTGAAGGGTGCTGGGACACGCTCAGGCCCCAGGGGGAGGTGGGAACCCAGCGTTTGCCTGGGGAGGTGCCAGGTAGTCAGGGAGGTGCCCCAGGAGAGGGATGTGATGTGCCTGTGGGGCCGGGGGGCGGGGGGGGGGCAGAAGTCATTCAGGCAGAGACGAGAAAGGGCCCCCTCCCCAAGGTGTCCAAGGCAGGTGGGGAGGCTGAGGGACAGGGAAGCGGGGGGGGGGGGGGGGGGGGACTCTGATGTGCGGCACAGGAAGGTCAGACACAATCACGTGATCAGATTGGTATTTTAGAAACATGAACTTGGCCCTCGCTTGCCTTTAGGAAGCCCTTTCCTCTCTGCTCTGCGGGTTTATTTGAAGGAGAAGGAGAAGGAAAGGGTTAGTAGTCACTGATCATTATATTCCGTTCCAGTGTGTGACCCTCAGGTGACAGCTGGGTCAGGGCTCGTCAGTGGTGGGCAGAGCGCCCCCATCAGTGGGCTCAGAAGTCAGTTGAGACCAGCAGTCACGACCACAGAGGGTGGAGTAGGGGCCGGCAGTGCTTCCAGAGGAGTAAGAATAAGTCGTCTGGGCGAGTCAAGTGCCTTTCGGGTCCCTGCATCCTGGCACCAGGCCTGGGCAGTCAGAGGCTTGAAAGCCTCTATGGCAGGTGACCCCCAGTCCAAAACCCTGGGTTGCTCTTTCTTATGCGGACATAATCCTGATAAACCCGGGCTCCTGGAGGAGCGGCTGATTGTGGGGCTGGTGGAGAAATTGTGAGGTGAGCCGGAGGCTCCTACACCCGGAAAGGAAGGAGGTGGAGAAAAACAGGATGGGCGGCTCTCAGGCACAGCCGCTTCCAGGGAAGCAGAGAGACAGGCAGGGGAGCCGGGACAACCACCCCCCGAAGACCCGGCTTGGACCCTGGGCGGAAGGAAAAGCTGGCGAATCCGAATCGGTGTGGAGGGAGTTAACGGCGATGCGCCTCCGCCGGGATTGGGCGTGCGGTGTGTCTAACTTTTCTCTAAGTCTGCTATTCCAGAATAAAAGCTAATTTTAAAAAGCACTGTCGAGTCTGCAAGGGGTCTCATGAGAGCTGGTCGAGGAGGGAGGTGTGCTCTCATCTGGAGGTGCTACCCTGGGGGTGCTACCCTGGGGCAGCCCCAGGGCCTTGAGCAAAGCTGAGGCGGGAGGTGAGGGGCCAGAAGTGGGGACCAAGGCCCATTCTTGGCCTGTGTGTTCTGGTCCTTCACCCTCCTCACTCCTGCCCATGTGTGTGCAGGGCGCTGAGAAGGGACACTAGCCACCAGGCCGAGACGGAGGCAGGGCTGACTTAGGGGGGCCCTGGATGCTGGAGAGCATGGCCTAGAAGCAGGGGAGGGGTGTGGCTGCTCCCGAGGGAAAGGGCAGAGACAGAACCAAGATCGCCACCAACCAGGAACTCCTGTGACTGCCCAGAGGGGCCAGGACCCCGGCCTCCCTCCAGGTCCGTTGGACCCCTGCCCGGACCCACCTCGCTGTTCCGGGAGAAGGCGTACAGGGCCAGGGGCTTCTCCCGGCGGTTGATGAACTCGATGGCCTCGTCCAGGCTCCTCACGGTCACGATGGGCAGGATGGGCCCGAAGATCTCCTCCTGCATCACCGGCTCCGTCTCCTGCACGTCCACCAGCACCGTGGGGGCTGCCCGGGCACAGGGGCGGCTCAGCCCGGGCGTGGGGTTCGGCTCGGGGATGTTCTAGGGGAGAGGGTCTCCCCCCGGCCCTGAGCAGTGACCGGGAGCCCCGGGCCCAGCCTTGGTCTGACAGTCTCAGGGTGACTGGGTCTCAGAGCCCTGGAGCCCCAGGGCCCCGGTCCCAGCGGCAGCGTCACCACGGGGTCGTGTGGCCCAGAGGCCGGGGCTGCTTTGTACGGACGGCCCAGCGGGTGCACAGACCACAGGCCGGGAATCTGGGCTCACAGGACCGGGGTCACGGCTGTGGAGCAGCAGGTGTTGGGGCTGACGCTGGGGGTCTGAGTGTTCGGGAGCCTGGCCCCGGGCCCAGCTCCCAGAAGCAGGGCTTGGACCCGAGGGTGGGGTCTCGAGGTCACAGGCTCAGACCATGGTGACAGGTGGCGTTTGTGTCCGGGAATCGTGGCAACAGCCGTGGACTGGCTGGGCCCCATCAGTGGGGCCCCGGGAACCTCAGGGCCGGACTCGGCCCAGCGGTGGCCTCCGGCCAGGAAGGGCCTTAGCCCGGGGTCCGGGTCGGCAGAGCGGACTCACCGATGTAGCGCTCACTCTCCTCACTCTGGCCCCCGATGGCCACGCGGCCGCAGCCCAGCAGGCCCTGGAGCCGCTGGAAATGCTTCTCGTTGATGATGCGGCCCAGGTCCGGGGAGACCTTGGGGTCTTCGCCATAGAAGCGGGTGATGGCGGCCTGCAGGGCGGGCACCAGCCGCTCCTGCATTTCGGGGCTGCACAGGACGTAGTCGGGGGCCACGCAGGTCTGGCCAGCGTTGAAGAAGCGGAACAAGGCCACGCGGTTGGCCACGGTCTGGGGATCACAGTTGTCGTCCACGTAGCAGGGGTTCTTGCCCCCGAGCTCCAGCGTGATGGGTGTCAGGTGCTTGGCGGCTGCGGCCATGACGATCTTGCCAACTCCAGGGTTCCCTGTGCATGAAAACCCCCCGGTGACCCTCATTCACCTGGCCTGGTGGGATGGCCTCGGTTTGTGGCCTGGGATCCCTCGAGGGGGGTTCACTTCCTACCCTGTGTCTCCCTGGACAGGGTGTTCAGTCAGGGGGCTGCCAGGCCTCATTTGGCCTTCCCTTGCCAATCACTGCACTAGCAGGACCCTCTGCAATGCCCCTTCACCCCCACCCCTACCCTCCCTGCTTCTGATTCCTGACTGCCCCCTGCAGGTGTCTCACGTGCTGCTCTGCACTCCTCACCACTTCTCCACGCTCCTGTAGAACGCCCCCACCCGCCTTAGCTGGTTTTGCTCAGTGGATAGAGCATCGGTGTGCGGACTGAAGGGTCCTGGGTTCAATTCCAGTCAGGGGCACATGCCCGGGTTGCGGATGTGGGCTTGATCCTCAGTGTGGGGCATGCAGGAGGCAGTCAATCAATGATTCTTGTCATTGATGTTTCTATCTCTCCCTCTCCCCTCCTCTGTGCAATCAATAAAAATATATTTTAAAACAAAACAAACCCCCCCCCTCTAAAACTGGTTTGGCTCAGTAGATAGAGCATCGGCCTGCGGAGTGAGAGGTCTCGGGTTTGATTTCGGTCAAGGGCACGTACCTTGGTTGTGGTCGCATCCCCAGGGGGGGTGTGCATGAGGCAGCTGATTGATGTTTCTCTCTCATCGATGTTTCTAACTCTCTATCCCTCTCCCTTCCTCTCTGTAAAAGATCAATAAAATATATTAAAAACAAAAAACAAAACAAAAAAAACGCTCCTCAATTCTCCGAGGCTCCTACCGCCGAGGCCGAGGCCGAGGCCGGAGTCCGGCTGCAGCTGGGGACACTGGGTCTCTCCTCTGAGCTGAGCTGGCAGCCTTGCATCTTCTGCACCCACTCCTCCCTCCCCTCCTGGCTTGTCTCGCCCTCTCCTCTGGGGTGATCTCCTGGGCCTCACAGCATACTCCTCCTCTCAGCCTCCCCTGACCCTTTACCCACCCACCCAGCCTTGGGCCTCCTGCCCACAGCTGGCCCAGGGCCCCTCGCTGCCTTTCTGTGGGATTGGCCCTGGCCCCACTGTCCCACTGCCTAAAACTAGCCACTGCTCTGCTCTAGGCTCCTCCCTCAGCCCCTCCTGTCTTTGCAAACACCTCCTTGTCTCTGAGGACTCCTGACCACCACCCCCCAACCTCCCCTTGTTGAATTCCACTAAGGCCTCCCCACCAGTGCCCTTGGGGTGCCTGGGCCCGGCTGCTCTCTTAGGAGATTTCCACTGATTGAGAAACTGAATGGCTGCTTCCCAGGCCACGTGCTATGACAGAGGCTTCTGTGTATCTAGACAGGCCGGTGACAGGATGGTTCCAGTCCCCACGTAAGGACACCAAGGCCGGGCAGAGTGGGCTTGGCTGCTCTGCAGGCCTCTGTGCCAGCTGCCCTGGGACTGGCCTGGAGCCAGCCTCGGGTCTGCCTGCCGCTGTACCCTCCGACCTGGCGGGCCAACGCCCCAAGCCCATCGAGCTGTGTGGTTTGATGGTGGAGGTTGGGTTGGCATCCTCCTGGCTGCCTCTCTCTAGTCCTCCCACCCCCCAAAATCGGCAGGAACAGCTGAGGACCCTGGTCCCTCTGCCTCCATAGTCCAACCCTGGCCAGTGGGTGATCCAGGCTGCACACCGAATCTGGAGGCCTGTGCCCAGGGGACGGGAGGGGTCCCAGTCCTCCCGAGGGTCCCAGGCCCGGCGCTGCTCCCAGCCTCCAGGAGAGAGGAACAAGCTTGTCCTGCAGCCCCAGGGCACCGCTGGCGGCCCCTCTCAGTCCTTCTGGCCACCCATCTGCCTTGGTGCTCTCGGCCTCTCTCAGGGTTGGGGACAAGACCCCTCAGGGTGGGGCAGGTGCCGGCCCCTCTCCATCCTGCCCCAGCCGCCCGCAGCCGGCTCCTCACCCGTGAAGAAGATGTAGTCGAACTTGTGCTCCAGCAGCTGCCCCGTCTCCTCGGGCCCGCCCAGCACCACAGCAAAGCAGCTCTGCAAGAGGGACAGGCGGAGGGCTCCCCTGGGACCCAGCCCGGACTGTTCCCCCGTGCCCGGCCTGACCCAGGACTGCCCAGGCTCTCGGTGGGTGTCATGGGGGTGAGGCTGGGAATGGGTCTGGGGCCCGGCGGGGCTGGTGGGAAGGTTGGGCCACACTTGGGGCATAGGGACCCCCCAGAGACAGGCTACTCGGAGCACTGCCATGGCGGCCACCCCTCTGTGTTGCCAGGAGGGACACTAAAGCTGAGAGGTGTGGTGACGTGGCCAGGGCCACTCGACCCACAGGAGGCGGGAGTGAGGTTGGAACTGGGTGCTGCCCAGCCCAGGGGGCTGCCCCCTCTGCTCACCCGGTCCAGGTATCGGGGCAGCACCTCGACCAGGATCTTCTCTGTGTTCTTGCTGATCTCCGAGGGCTTCAGCACCACGCAGTTCCCTGCGGGCGGGTGGGGTGGGGCGGGGCCAGAGGTGGGTGAGGGAACTATGCCAGGTCCATTCACTCTTCACACCTGCAGGCCAGGTGTCGCCTCCCCCTACCTCCAGGCGAAGAACCTGGCTCAGAGGTGCCATGCAGGCCCGAGGCCCGGCAGCCTGGGGGTGGTGAGCGGCTGCCAGCCAGACTTTCTTGGCCACCAGGTGCCACCGCTCCTCCCTAGCTCTGCGGGCTCCGCGAGGCCACGAGGGAGGGGCCGGGTGGAAGGTGGAGGCCGGGCTCTCACCTGCAGCGAGGGCGCCCACCAAGGGCACCAGGGTCAAGTTCAGGGGGTAGTTCCAGGGCGCGATGATGAGCACCAGGCCGAAGGGCTCCTTCCGGATGAAGGCGGAGTCCAGCTGGGTGGCCTGTGCCGGGGCCAGCGTGGTGGTGAGGGGTGAAGGTCTGCGACTCCCGCCGCTCAGCACCGCCCTTCACCCCAGGGCTCCCCACCCAGAAGCCCACACGCCTGCCCTCCCCCAGGCCCGCTCACCAGGTTCCTGGGCACAGTCTCATCTTTCATCCAGGCCCGCAGGTTCCTGAGCGCCAAGTTGATCTCGCCCTGGCTGATGCTGATCTCGGACAAGTCCGACTCAAAGGCTGGCTGCAGGGGAGGGGCGGGGTCAGCCGGTGGCCGGAGCCCGGGAGCCGGCAAGGCCTCCTCTAAGCAAAGCCTGTCTTTGTTGGCTCATCCCCTCGTTCTCTCCGTGGCCAGCGAGTGCTTTCGGCGCGCGGGGGCCCGTCTTGAGCCAGGGATGCAGCCGTGGCCGGGACAGACGGAAAACCTGCCCCCTGGCACTGCCATCGCGGGACGGTCAGCATGACGGTGACGACACAGGTTGCTGTCAGGAGTTGGTGCGGTGGAAAGAGGAGCGGGGTAAGGGGAGAGAGACTGCCGGGGGGTGTGTGCACGAGTGTGAACAAGCATGCACGCGTGTACAAGTACACGAGGGAGTGATGTGTGTACGCGTGTGTGAACGTGTACGTGTAGGTACGTGTTTGCTCTGTTTAACACAGATGGTCGGTGCCGGGCTCCGGATGAGGTGACATCTGAGCTGCGAAGAAAGGGCGTGGGGCGCCCGGGAATATACGGAGGCAGAATATTCTAGGCAGAGGCCACAGGACGTGCAAAGGCCCTGAGGTGGCACCGGCCCGCTGTGTTCCCGACTGGCCAGGAGCAGTGAGTGAGGCGGGGGGCGGCCCGGGCGGCCAGGGTGAGGACTGCCAAACGGAGTAGGGACAGGACCTAGCTTAAGTTTTACCAGGACGGTCCCTGTCAACAGTGTCCCACTGTGGCCTGCTGTGTGCACACAGTCTGCAGGGGACACTGGGGCCAGGCATCCTGGGGTAAATGCCGTCAGGTCCCACAACCCAGGGGCCAGGCCTCACTGTCAGATTTCCAGGGCAAAAGGGAGGAGAGACATTAACAGGGACATTGCCCTGGTCTCGTCTCCGTGTGCCTGTCCGGCCCCTACCAGGGAGGAGAGACCCCGTCCGTGGGCGGCCGCTGCATGAGGCCCTTAGGGACACGGAGCCAGGCTGTCCCGAGGCCTGAGGCTTGGTCAGCACAGCACATGCTCCCCCACTCACTCCCGCCCCCACCCTCCGCCCCCCGCCCCCCACCCCCCGCTAGAGGGCAGGGCAATGGTCCAAGGGGTGCCAGGTCGGTCTGAGGATGAACTGAAGGCCAGAGATGGGGAAGCCCTGCTCAGGGTCACTCAGCAAGCAGGTGGCCAGGGCCAGAGCTGAGCCCCCAGGGGAAGAAGGGGAGGGGCTGGGACCTTGCAGGAAGACGCCACTCCCACCAGCGCTTCTAGGAGCTAAGCGGGGGTTCAGGCAAGCTTCCCTCCCCTGCAGTCGGCACAGGCCTCCCTGCCCAGCGAGTGTGGGCCGGACGGCTG
This sequence comes from Antrozous pallidus, assembly GCA_027563665.1. Classification (NCBI taxonomy): domain Eukaryota; kingdom Metazoa; phylum Chordata; class Mammalia; order Chiroptera; family Vespertilionidae; genus Antrozous; species Antrozous pallidus. The sequence goes on along the minus strand of CM050520.1, from coordinate 6,465,130 downwards.
ACCCGGGAGGCCACTGGCCCAGTGAGCTGGACTGCTTGAAGGACACCGTGATTTTGGGACAGCAGGCTGTTTGTTTGTTTTTGATTTAAATTCTTTATTGTTTAAAGCGGTGGTCAGCAAACTCATTAGTCAACAGAGCCAAGTATCAACAGTACAACGATTGAAATTTCTTTTGAGAGCCAGAGTTTTTCAACTTAAAATTTCTAACACCACAAAAAAATAGGTTCAGCCAGGCCATGGTATTTTGTAGAAGAGCCATACTCAAGGGGCCAAAGAGCCGCATGTGGCTCGAGAGCCGCAGTTTGCCGACCACTGGTTTAAAGACTTACATCTGTCTCCTCCCCCGCCCCCCCACATTGACCCGAGAGTTGGCTGTTTCGAGCCAGGGCTGTGTGTCCTCTGTGGCTGCTCTAGGGGTGACCGAGGGTGGCCACCCGCCCTGGAAGGCCCTCTGGGGTTAACTGAGAGGATTCATGCAGAATAGGGCAGGGCAGGTTTGGGGACAGAACTTGCAAAACCAGAGGGAGGGCCGGTGAGTGTTCTGGGCTCCTGGAACCTGGAGGAGAGGCGGGGAGGCGGGAAGGAAACCTGAGCCAGAGGGAGAAAAGGACCAGACAGTCAGTCAGGCCTCCCTGGAAGGCAGCCAGGCCAGCAGGTGGGTGGTGGCAGAGGCTCCGCAGGGAATGGGACACCCCACAGGGAGGCAGGGCCAGCCCCTCGAGATGGGGAGAGCGGAGGAGAGTGTGGACGGGAGCCCTGGTTTCACAGACGGGACAACAGATAATTCCAGAAAGGGCGACGAGGGTGCTTGGGTGTCCCCTGGCTACGGCACTGGTAACGAGAAGGTTTGCCGACTCCGAGAAGGGAGCAGGTCTTAGCAGGAGGCCGCCCCCTCAGACAAGTCTTCCTGGCCAGCGTCTGCTGTCCCTGAGGGGTCCCGTGGGACGGGCCTCATCCACGACCCCAGGTGCTCTGAGACACTGGTCCTAAAGTGTGTGGCTGCTCCGGGGACAGGGCAGGCACCCGGCTGGGTGTCTGGGAAGAGGGCGGGTCCCAGAGGCCGCGGAGGGACCCCTGGCCCTGCTGGCACCCGGCGTCCGTGTGTCTGTGTGGCCTGAGCAGCGAGGGGTCACTGCAGAGTCCCGTGTGTGGGCTCCGGAGGCCCCAGCCCTCCCTGGGACATACTCGGGCTTAGGACTAAGACAAGCTCAGGACAAGCCAACATGGGACTGCCGTACCCAGGACAGGGGGTCACCACCGGGCGGCTGGGCAGCCAACAAGCAGGCTCTCCAGCAGCGGTTCTCAACCTGTGGTCGCTAGCGGGGTCGCCTAAGACCATCGGCAAACACAGGTATGCACATTACGATTCACAACAGTAGCAAAATGACAGTTCTGGAGTAGCAACGAAAATAATGTTGTGGTTGGGGGTCACCACAACATGAGGAACTGCATTAAAGGGTCGCAGCCTTAGAAAGGTTGAGAACCACTGGCCTAGACAGTCTCTCCGTGCCGTCACCATTTACTGTCATGTTTGGCCGGCTCCCGTCCACACTCTCCTCCGCTCTCCCCATCTCGAGGGGCTGGCCCTGCCTCCCTGTGGGGTGTCCCTTGCTGGGCACAGGGATTTTGTTTTATTCTCTGTTGCATCTCTAGATCCGTACCTGGCACATAGTAGGTGCTCCGTAAATTGTCGAGTGAAAGAGGCATGAATGAATGGGTGAGTGGAGAGGACCAGGTTATGGCACAGCAGAGGGTGGAGTCAGATGGGTTTATTCCACGTCATAGAGGAGGAAGCTGTCCCCCAGGCCCCTGGTCCCAGCTCCCCGCCCCGCCGCCCCCCCCCTCACCTTGTGCAGGTCCTGCACCAGCGCCTCCTGCAGCAGCTGCTTGTGGTTCTTCAGGAAGCGGTCCAGGCCCTGGAGCTGCGTGGCCCGGAACTCCGCCGGCCGCGTCCGGCCCGAGGAGAAGGCCTCCCGCAGCCGCTGCAGCGTGTACTCAAAGGGGTCCATCTGTGAGGCAAGGAGAGCATGGGCAGGGATCCCCACCTTCGCAGGCACCTGCTTCCCCCGCTTCTGCATCCATGTGAGCTCACAGACACCCCCACTGGACTATGTGTAACCCCAGAGGGCCAGGGCTGGTCATGTTCACACATACATACCACACACACACGCCACACACCACACATATACATACCACACACACACACCACACACCAGTAAATGCACAGACAGCTCCCCTTAGTCAGTAGTCAGGGGAGCCCTGGGCCCTGCGGACCGGTGTGGGCTTGGGGACAGCTACTCCACAGCCCCTACGGGTGGGCAGGCAGCCAGGGACCAAACAGAAATCAAACCCGAGGCAGGGCCCCGTCCCTTCCCAGTCCCTCCTGGAGCCGGGGCTGCCCTCACCTTGCCGAGCCTGGAGTGACCAGGAGGAGTTTGATAAGGAGAGGGACAGTTCACCAACTGCCACCACAGCCACCACGTGGGGACATTCCAGACACAGAATGCTCTGTTCCCCACCCCCGCCCCCAGTGTGGGGGGGGGGCATTGCCAAGGGTGGCAGTGGCTCAGAGGGTGACAGAGAGCTGGGGCCTCCTCTACCTGTTCCCGGAAAAGACAGGGAGAGCACGTCCTCCCACAGGCTCCGCTGCCCACCCAGTGGGGGCCAGCGCTGTGTTGGGGGAGCCCCTAGGGAACACTGGGGACAAGGGGTGAAGGGGCAGTCATCAGCCAGGGCTGGCAGGTGGGGTAGAGGCCCCCAAATTCCTCCGGGGCCCCACCTGTTTACTTGACAGAGGAGTGCTCTGCTGCATACATTCCTTGGCCTCCTGCCCCTCTGACTTCCTCCTTTCAGGTCTCAGCTTGCCTGATGCCTCCTGCAGGCAGCCCGCCCTGGTTACTCCCTCCCACTCCCCACAAGGCCCCTGGCTCTGCTCCCACTGCCCAGGGTTACATGTGCAATAAATACCCGGTTTCATCCTGACCTCCTCCCTGGATCTCCGCCTCCTCCCCACTCCCTCCTCCCACTAGGCTTAACTCATCGTTGGGGGTCCTGGCACCCACTCCCCTGCTCGTTACGGGGCAGTGAGAGCACCCCCCAGCTGCCGCGGTGCTAGTCAGGGGCGCGTCCAGTCTGAGCCCACCGGCCTCAGCGCCTCCAAGGCCGCCCGCTGTTGTGCAACGGCCGCTGTCAGCATGGGTTCCGCTTTCTGGAGGCCGCGGGGCCCCGAGGGCCGAGCCAGCCGCAGCCAACAGGACTCGGCCTAAAGGGCCTCGGGGCCAGAGCCTGCTGGGGTCCTGGCCGGCCCACTGGGTGCCTGGGGCCACGCTGACCCCCAGGCCGCCGGCTCTGGCTGGGAGGAACTGGGCAGTTACCTGGGGCGCCATGGCCCTCGAGAGGGCGGCAGAGGGGACGTGCTCAGAGCCCTCTGGGCCCCAGACCCACCCTTTTCCGGGGAGACAGCGCCCTGCCCTGCGGAGACCCAGGGCCAAGAGTGTGGCCCCTGGATCCGCTTCCGGGCCGGTGCCCCCGGCTCTGCCTCTTAACGGCCTGACCTTGGGCGGGCGAGCCACTCACCTCTCTCCGCCTCAGTTTCCTTGCCACAAGGGGGATGAGCGAGCGCCTGCTGTCCTCCTGGATTAAGGCAGCGTTTTCCTGTGAGCAGGGAGCGCCCTGGAAGCCGTGGAATTTCCCGGGTGCTCCTCCTGCCCCTCGGTCCCGCTGTCACTCACAGACTTCGATGGGGGCCGAGGGCACAGCACCCCACCCTCTCCTGCCTCCCAGGGCAGTTTGCACTTCTGTTAGCGTCTCTGCAGAAGCCACAAAAATGTAAGGCGCGCACTGGGCCCTCGAGTGGGCGCTTCAAGGCGCGGGGCTCTGAGCCAGGTGAGGGCGGGAGCTCGGGGGGCTGGGATGGGGGGGGGGTGTGGAAATCTGGATGGAACCTTCCAGCAGCCTCTCTTGGCAACACTGAGGCAAACTCACCCAACATTGCCCCCTGCTGGTAGGTCACTCTGGAGGAGCCCCAAGCGCTGCCGGCTGGGCAGTGGGAGCTGGGCGGCATCCGGGCATGCGGGGAAGCCAAGGCTGCCTGCCACCAGGACCCGGGGGGCTCTGGGCCTGTGTCCTCACGAAGGGTCCACAAAGGACAGGGTCTACCCCCATCCTGGGCACATCTGAGCTGCCTAAGTCCATAAGGACAGGTTCCACCCTGGCGTTTGGCTGTGGAGGGTCCAAGTTCGATTCTGGTCAAGGGCGTATGCCGTGGTCAAGACCTTGTGCGGGAGGCAGCCAATCAGTGTGTCTCTCTCACACTGATGTTTCTCTGCCTCTCTCCCTCCCGCTCGCTCTAAAATCGGTGGGAAATGCCCTCAGTGAGGATTAAGAAGTCAGGTTCCATCACCTGCCTGTGACTCTTTGAACCAGGACAGCTGGGAGGGGCCCGTCCTCTCCCCTCTGGAGGAGGTGGGGATCGGGCACAGACGGCAAGGAGCCTGCCTGAGGCCCCACCCCCACCCGAGGCTGGGCAGGGAGCAGGGCAGCCTGTCCCTGGCACCTCGGCCGGCCTCAGCTGCAGGCCCCTGGCTGGGCCGGCAGAGCGTTCGGTGCCCAGCTGGGTGAGAAGGCGTGTTGTCTGTTCCCTGCTCCCTGGCCTCTGGCCCCTCACTGTCCCTGACAGCCCCCCTCTGCCTCACCTTCTCGCCTCATCGGAGGCCCCGGGGCTGGCAGGCCAGGGCTCTCGGGAGCTCGGACCCTCCCAGCAGGCTGAGGGTCCACCCGCTCAGCTGTTTCTGTCCTGCACCTGCTGCTTCGGGGTGCTGGGGGGAGGAGCCAGGAGTTGCTAACTCGCTGGACGGTGATAAGGGACAGGCCTGGGACCTGGGCAGGACGAAGCAGGTCCCCTCAAGGCCACAGGCCTGGGGTCCCTCCAATAAGAATAACCAGGTGCTCACTGTGCCAACCTCTGTGCCAGCCTGGGTGTAGCCGGGCCTGGGGCCCCTAAAGAAGGCCGGGGCCCAGAAAAGTCACATGGGCTTGAGGAGGGGGACGGAGGGGGAGGGCACCCAGGTCTGCTGGCTGTAAGGCACCCTGGCAAATCTCCTGCTAGGAGACCGCTGGTCGGTGGCACAGCCTCACTTTCCCCGTCTGTGAAATGGGGTGGCACCTGCAGCTGCCCCGGGTGCTGCTGGGAGGTCCTGTGGGCCACATGCGGCCAGGCCGAGCCCGGAACGCTCAGCACGATGCCTCTGAGCGGCTGTATTCGGACTGAAGGCTCTGCTCGGGGCGGAGACGCGGGAGGGGGAGCCCCAGGGGAACTGAGGCAGCCTGGGCACAGGGAGGCCCCGGTTCCGGGTCCGGGCGGGAGGCAGAGCTGGGGAGGATGACCGGGGACCCCCTCAGAGGTGGAGGCCACGGACCAGCCTCAAAGCTCCTGATTCCAGTCTGATCTTAAGCTGGATTTCCACAAGGTCTCTGACGCTGTGGGCAGCTGCCCCCTCCCCTCCCGGAGGGGGGGAGGGTGTTGGGACCGACCCCGGCCCCGCCCACGGAGAGGCTGTGCTGGGCTCCCTTGCCCACAAAGTCCCCCCCAGTTCCTCACGCTGCACCCAGGAAATGCAATGCGTGTTGCCAAATGCATGCTTGACCCCCACCCCCGGGGATGGGGTGCTCTCCCTCCCGGGAACGCCAGGTCCAGAGCTGGGGCTCTGGGCTCCCTTACAGGATGTGTAACCCCGGAGAGAGGAAGGGTGGTGGCCCAGCTCAGACCAAACCAGGGAGCCTGCTGTCGGCCTGGCCTCAGGCCCCCCGCCCCCCTCTCTCCTCAGCCCCGCCCCCCCCCCTTTAGATCTCAGCAAAGGGAAGTCCCCCCCTCCTTCCCTTTCACCCCAGGCTGGCCGAGGAGTCTGAGGACAAAGCCGGTCTGTGCAGTGGCCGGGAGTGGCCTGCCTGCCAGGGCCGCCAGCCCACCAGCCAGGTCCCCGGGCCGGGCTGCTCGCTGCTCTCTCTGGCCTCCCCGAGACGCTGTACCTGAGGCTCTGCCAAGCCGTCCTTCCTCCCGGCCTGCGGCCTGCGTTGTGAAATGTCCCAAGCTAGGCCTGCCCTGGGGCGGGGCCGCCTGGCCTGGAGCCTGGGCTAAGATTCACCGCCACCTCCCTCCCTGTGCCCAAGAGATGTGAGCCCGGCTGGACCCCGAGCTCCATCCGGAGAGATGTGACCTGCTGGACCCCGAGCTCCATCCGGAACGGGGACTTCCTCCCCTAGATCCCCACAGAGACTCTTACCAGCCCTCCAGGCCTTGGTTCCAGACCGGCCCCTGCCCTTCCCCCGGCAGGCACTACTGCTTTCCCTCCCGTGTCTGGGACGGTCCCCCCGCGTCCCCGTCCTTCCTGGCCCGTCTGATGTAAGTCCTTGGCGCCTTCCATGAATCACCTTGCCTCTGCCCGAGGCGCACTTCACCCGCAAGTCTCCTTCATGAACCCTCGATGTAATGTCGGGGTTGCCAGCCTCCTACTTTGATCTCTCAGCCCCAGGGAGCTCTGAGCTGAGGGGTCACCCCAGGCCGGTGGTGGGGACCCAGGCCCAGCTGGAGAAGGAGGAGGGACCAGGCTGCGGCCCCGAGAATCACGCTGTGGGGGGGCCCACGGCCTGGAGGCGGAAGGAAGCCCCTGCCCGCCACACGCGCCCGGCTCACCGGAGTCTCAGTTTCCCATCCGCAGAGTGAAGAGGCAGATCCAAAGATGGCTGGAGTCCAGAAACAGAAGCTCAGGGCCACGCCCTCTGCGTCTGTGGCAACACCATCGCCGCCTCGTCTAGCGCCCCTCACGGAGCCCGCCGGCAGCCTGACATTTTACAGGAGGAAATGGGGTCCCCCAGAGGAGACAGGACCTGACCAGGCGCAGGCAGGACTGGCAGGGCCGGGACCCACCGGGAAGCGTGTCGCTACGAGCAGGGCCCGCGTCCATCCTCGGGGCGCCCTCCCCGCCAGGAGGGTGCCGCCCTCTGCCCTCTGGGGCAGCTGTGTGGTGACAGGTGTCACCATGGTGTTCCTGGGCTCCGGCTCCTCGGTGCCTCAGCGGGGCCGGGGCACCTGTCCTTTGCCCTGCCCTGGCCTCCGCCCCCTCACACCTGTGGGAGCCAACACAAAGGGGGCGATTCCCCAGCGGCTGCTGCTGTCAGGCAGGCAGGGGGTTAGGTAGCAGGTGTGGGGGCAGGAACATCCTTTGTGCCATCCCCCTGTGCCAGCTACCCCGGCCCTGCCGCCACGGTCCCCGTGCCCGTTCGCCTCCGTGCCTTGGCTCGGCCTCGGACCCCGGCCTGGGCCCGTGGGCCGCCCTGCCCCTGGGAGAAGCTTCTTGCCACCCCCCGCCCTCCCTGCTCCCCCTGCCTACCTGGGAGGGCACGAGAGGTCTCCTGGCCCACACCTGCTCTGGCACCTCTGGAGGCCTTCGCCACTTGGGACAGGGGTCAGGGCCTGCAGAGGGCCCGTCCTCTGTGAGGGATGGAGCCCCCAGCCGCTGCCTGTCACGTGGCTCAGCATGTGACAGCCCAGCCCTGCTGCCTGGAGCTGAGCCAGGCAGAGGCAGCAGCAGAGCTGGGCTAGGGCTGAGCCTGGCAGCCCTTGGCTAGGAATCAGGCTCAGAGAGGGACAGCCACTGGTCTAAGGCCACACAGCAAACCAGGGGCCCAGCTGGGGAAGTACTGGTGAGGAGGAGGGGTGTTGCAGGATTTTGAGGGGCCCCTCCCTAGCCAGGGATCTCCCCCTGCAGGGGCTACTCCCGGACTTGTCATGATTCAGGGACATCCTGGCAGGCCCCCAAAGAGGCCTGACCTCCTGGCATGCGGGTCCTAACTGGGGCTGGCAGTGAAGCCCCGAGTCTGAGGGGCACTGTTTTTTTTTTTAATGAAGTGCATTTTATTTTTTTAAATATGTTTTATTGATTTTTCACAGAGAGGAAGGGAAAGGGATAGAAAGTCAGAAACATCGATGAGAGAGAGACATTGATCAGCTGCCTCTTGTACAACCCCCACCGGGGATGTGCCCACAACGAGGGTACATGCCCTTGACCGGAATCGAACCTGGGACCCTTCAGTCCACAGGCTCTATCCACTGAGCCACACCGGCTTCAGCTGAGGGCACTGTTCTCGGGGAGGAATAGGGGCCAGTCCGCTCCCCTCTCTGGGTCAGAGGTCTCTGTTACAATGAGACAGCACCTCTGAGAGGAGCAGGGGCCAGGCCAGGGCCACGGCGAGAGGGACCGCGGGGGGTTCTAGCCCCCCAGACCAGATTTGCCGGCCCTGGTTTAGGAGCTGGGCGGGGAGGTCACCCCTACTCCTGGGAACCCCTGAGCTGGACATGTGGGCGCCAGGCGCTGGGCAGGGTCCGTGGCACCTCTTGGCTCAGGGGCCTCCCCACAGCCTGTGCTGGTCGTCGCCCCCACGGCATTTTGTTTTAAGAAGCCGTGAAGACCCGCCGCGGTGTGGGCGGCGGTGTCGGAGACAGCACAGGGGGCCCGGCAGGCTGCTGTTCGGGACGTGATGCAGGAGCTGTTTCAGGGTGTTCGAATCGCGAGCAACATTTGTCTCTCCTTGGCTTCTCTGTAAGGACAGCCCTCATTTCATAATGAGAACAAAGAATGAAATCGATTACAGAGAAAATCATTTAAAAACCGGTTTGGCTCAGTGGATAGAGCGTCGGCTGCAGACTGAAAGGTCCCAGGTTCGATTCCGGTCAAGGGCACCTACCTTGGCTGCGGGCACATCCCCAGTAAATTAAAATGCCAAGAGCAAAAGATAAAGAGAGAATATTAAAAGCAGCAAGAGAAAAACAGTTGGTTACCTACAAGGGAGCACCCATACGATTGTCAGCGGATTTCTCAACAGAAACGATGCAGGCCAGACGGGAGTGGCAAGAAATATTCAAAATAATGAATAGCAAGAATCTACAACCAAGATTACTCTATCCAGCAAAGCTATCATTCAGAATTGAAGATCAGATAAAGTGCTTTGCAGATAAGAAAAAGCTAAAGGAGTTCATCACCACCAAACCAATATTATATGAAATGCTGAAAGATATTCTTTAAGAAGAGAAAGAAGAAAAAGGTAAAAATATAAATTATGAACAACAAATACATATCTATCAACAAATGAACATAAAAATCAAGTGAATTGATAGGCTGTTGAACAGGATAGACTGGTGAATATAACAGAAACATGGACATAGAGAGGGAATGGACTGAGAATTCTTGGGGAGAAAAGGGTTGTGGGAAGTGCAGCAAGAGACTGGACAAAAATCTTGCAACAATGGGAGAGGACAGTGGGGAGGGGAGGGGAGGGTGGAGGGTGGGATAGGTACAGGGTGGAGGGGAGATATAGGGGGATAAAAAAGGGGAAACAATGTAATTAATAAACTGAACAATAAAGATAAAAAATAATAATAAAATTTAAAAATAAAATAAAAATAAGTAAATACTCAGCTGTAGAGTAACCTCTTTGTCAGGCTGGGTGGGTCCGGGGGACATTTGGGACACCCCGGCACCGGTGGGCCTTCCATGGGGACACCACTGCGCCCCTCCCACCTCCTCTCTGCTTTCTGCTGTTTCTTTTTTTTTTTTTTTTAATATATTTTATTGATTTTTTACAGAGCGGAAGGGAGAGGGATAGAAAGTCAGAAACATCGATGAGAGAGAAACATCGATCAGCTGCCTCTTGCACGCCCCCCACTGGGGATGTGCCCGCAGCCAACGTACATGCCCTTGCCGGAATCAAACCCGGGACCCTTCAGTCCGCAGTCCGTCGCTCTATCCACTGAGCCAAACCGGTCTCGGCTGCTTTCTGCTGTTTCTTAAAACACTGACTCTCCTCCTCTTGGGAGGAAGACGCAGAACCTCCTTCTGGTGGGAGATTCAAAACCAGTGACCTCAGCAAGCCTGTCCCTCTCCCCTTGAGCAGACACACCTCCTGGAAACCTTTACCCTTCCGTGTACAGCACACACCCACTCCGGTGACCCCCCCGGGGCAGCTCCACGCCCGCCCACTGGGCCTGCGACTCCTCCGCCCGCCATGCCCCACGCCATGGCTCCCAGGTGCAGCTTCTGGAGGCGGCTCGGGGAGCTCCCTGGCCTCTCCCTGGGCCCCGGCTCTCCGCTCTCCCTCTCTGGGACTTCGTGGGCTTGACCTCTTTCTGACGTAGTGACAACTAATAGTGTCCCCTGTCCATCTCCCTCCCGAGAGCCACCACCAGGTCTGCTCTGCCTCGTCCTCCTCCGCCAGCCTGTCCCCGTCCGTTCTGGACAGCAGCTTTGTCCGCTTGTTCACGCGCTGCGGGTGAGGAATGTGGGGGCGGGGAGCGTGCCCAATAGTGGAGGTGGAGGGGCTCCCCACACTGAAGCCCAGAGGAGACCAGGCTCCCAGCTGGGAGGACGCCCCGCTTCATGGTGAGGGCCTTCCCAGACCTGTCCCTCCCCGGCTCGTCTTGGTTCTCTGTTGGAGCAGGCGGAGGACACGCGGCTGCCGGTCCAAAGCACCCGGCTGAATTGTTTCTTTTCTCAGTGGCGTCAGGCGGCAAAGGGGGCAGAGAGGGAGGGGTCCCTTACGGATCGGAGATGCTAGTCTATACCCAGGCCCCAGGGCCCTTTCCAATATGGGTGGAGAGGGGTGCACTCCTGGGAGGAGCAAGGGGTCATGCTTGGTGTCTTCCTCACTCCCGTGCAGAGTCTGTGCACCCGGCCTCCCACCTCTGCTCCATTAAGCCCACTCCCTGAGGACACACCACCGCCTCCCAGCCACCTTCCTTCCTCCTGGACACATCTCCTGCCGCCTGAGGGAGGAATTCTATGGACCCTGTCCCCCCGGGCATCAGAGTCCACTGCCCCGCATTATCTCCGAGCCCTCCTGCACCTCCTCATCCCTCCCCACCCGGCACCTGGCCACACCCTGGACTTTGTCATCACTGGTGTCCATTCTCTGACCATGCCTCTAGCCTCCTAGCCTCCCAGCACCCCCGGCATCCTCGCCTCCTCCTTGCCCCTGGACCTCGGGTCCTGCCCGCTCCCCTGCTCCTTCCACATGTCCCACCTCTCGGCACCACTGGCACGATTCCGCCTGTGTTTTGTACCTGTGTCTGCGCATGGCTGTGGTCTGGAGAAAGTTCCACCACCTCTCAGCCTGAAGCCTCCACAAATGCATGCACTCCACACCCCCAGCTCCCCGCCTTCCCAGCAAGGCTTCTAGGATAGGTATCTGTCACCCGTTCACTCGCCCATCCACCCACCCACATGTACTGAGCACCTACTGAGTGTCCGATACAAGCCTCTGCATGAGGGACAAACAATTAAACCACAGAAAAGCAGGAGAAAAACAGTCTATACTCTTCTCCGGAATGGTTGGGCCAGTTTGCAGTCCCACTAAGTGCACAACAGTCCCCTTTCTTCCAGCCCCAGCCAGCAGTTGTTACCCCTTGTCTACTGAAGACAGCCGTTCTGACAGGTGTGAGGTGCTGTCTCGCTGTGGTTTTGATTTGCGTTTCTCTGAAGATTAGTGATGTTGAGCACCTTTTCATTATCTGTTGGCCATTTGGATGTCTTCGTTGAAAAAAATATCTAGTTCTTCTTCCCATTTTTAATTAAATTGTTTGTGTTTTTGTTGTTGTTGTTGAGTTATTTGAGTTACTTATAAATTTTGGATATTAGCCCCTTGTCTGACACGTGGTTTGCAAATATTCTCTCCTATCCTGTAGGTTGCCTTTTTTTTTTTTAAGAGAGAGAGTGGAAGGGAGGAGGAGAGACAAAGAGAGAGAAACACGGATGTGAGAGATTTGATTGGTTTCCTCTAGGACACACAGGCCAGTGCTGTGAATGGAGCCCACAACCAAGGTTGCCACCGAGGTACATGCCCTTGACCAGAATCGAACCCGCAGCCCTTCCATCCACAGGCTGATGCTCTCTCCACTGAGCCAAACTGGGTGGGCATCTTCGTATTTTTAAAAATATATTTTTATTGATTTCAGAAAGGGAGAGGGAAAGATAGAGACATCATTGATGAGAAAGAATCATTGACTGGCTGCTCCTGTCTGCCCCCTACTGGGGCTCGAGCCCGAAACCCAGGCACGTGCTCAGACCAGGAATGGAACCAAGATCTCTTGGTTCATAGGTTGACGCTGAACCACTGGACCACACTGTCTGGGCTTGCCCCCCCCCCCTTTTTTAATGTATTTTATTGATTTTTTACGGAGCGGAAGGGAGAGGGATAGAAAGTCAGAAACATCGATAAGAGAGAGACATCGATCAGCTGCCTCTTGCACGCCCCCTACTGGGGATGTGCCCACAGCCAAGGTACATGCCCTTGCCGGAATCAAACCCGGGACCCTTCAGTCCGCAGTCCGACGCTCTATCCACTGAGCCAAACCGGTCTCGGCTGCCTTTGTATTTTTATTGTTTCTTTTGCAGAGCAGAAGTTTTTACATTTGATGTGATTTCACTTGTTGGTGTTTCTCTCCTGTTGTTGGTGCTTTTGGTGTCATATCAAAAATATCATTGCCGAGACCGGTTTGGCTCAGTGGATAGAGCGTCGGACTGCGGACTGAGGGGTCCCGGGTTCGATTCTGGCAAGGGCATGTACCTTGGCTGCGGGCGCATCTCTAGTGGGGGGTGTGCAGGAGGCAGCTGATCGATGTCTCTCTCTCATCGATGTTTCTGACTTTCTATCCCTCTCCCTTCCTCTCTGTAAAAAATCAATAAAATAAAATATATATATATATCATTGCCAAGACCAATGTGAGAAGGAATAAAGGAAACCTCGTTTAAAACGGAGTTGGAAGCCCTGCTCTCAGGCACTACCCCTTACCACACCTTGCAGATTCCAACAGAAAAAAAGCCTATCTTGCTACTCTAGTGGGAAGAGGGAAGCTTTTCTCCTTGCCTAGCAACAGACCTAGCCAATGAGAAACGTCCATGACTCAGCCAATGGAAAGCTACTGCACTTCAGAACTCCCAGTTTCTCCCAATGGACATCCTATATAATAAAAGGCTAATATGCAAATCAACCAAACAGCTGAACAACCAGTCGCTATGACATGCACTGACCACCAGGGGGCAGACACTCAATGCAGGAGCTGCCTCCTGATGGTCAATGCACTCCCATGGGGAGCACCGCTCAGTCAGAAGCCGGGCTCAGGGCTGGCGAGTGCAGCAGTGGTGGCGGGAGTCTCTCCCACCTCGGCAGCAGCGCTGAGAATGTCCAGCTGAGAGCTGAGGCCTGCTCCCTACAGCACAAGCTGTCAGACATCCCCAAGGGCAGGCCTGGCTGAGAGACCTTTCCCCCACATCCCCACCGCCACCTCCACCCCTCCCTCAGTGTGTGAATTTCATGCACCAGGCCTTTAGTTGTTTATAACAGCCCCTCCCAACTCACCCCTTTTCTCTATAAAGTAACATTTCTCTCCTTTTTCCCCGAATTGCAATTCCTTTGCCATTCCAATTCCTCTGAATAAACCCATTTTGCTGGTAAAATAACTAGCTGCTTTATTTTTGAGATTGACACCAATGTCAAAGAGCTTCTCCCCTACATTTTCTTCTAGGAATTTCATTGTCTCGGGTCTTATGTTTAAATCTATTCTACTTACCGTATTTTCTGGCGTGTAAAACGACTGGAACCGATGATGATAGGAGGAAGATAATAAACAATAGAGAGAGAGCAAGTGCCAGGCAAGTCCCTGGCGATAGCAAAGCCCATCATAACTGCAAGCTACGGTATTTTTACACCCGGCATATAAGATGACCCCCGGCTTTTGAGAAGATTTCCCTGGGTTAAAAAGTCATCTTATACGCAGGAAAACACGGTAGATTTAATTTTTGTAAGTGGTGTAAGATGAAGGTACAATCTCATTTGTCTACGTGTGGTTATCCAGTTTTTCCAGCACCGGTTGTTGAAGAGACTCAATGCAGGAGCTGCCCCCTGGTGGTCAGTGCACTCCCATCGGGAGCAGCGCTCAGTCAGAAATGCATGGTTTAAAAATCTTCCCAAGTGTTTGTAACCAGGGCAACAGCCAGTGTTACAGTGTCCCCTCCTGTAAGGCTACAACTAATGGGCCCCCTGCAGCCCTGGACGAAGTGGGTGGATGTGGGAGGCTCTGACCCCTCCTGCAGGGTGATGATGGGGTCACCCCCCTGCAGCCCAGCAGCCACCGCACTCAGGCCTCCGCGTGGCGTGGCCACAGCTTCCACTGGCAGATGCCCAAACTGAGGCTGCAGGTGCCCGGGAGGTGGCACAGCCGCCCTGTCCGGTGGTGGGAGCCCTCTGGGGGGATGTTGGGGGGGGGCTCTTTGCTGACTTGCAAACACACCAATTAGGGCCTGGAGGTGGGGCTAGGGGTGACCATAGTAACACTGAGGGGAGCTTATTATGGGCTAGCACTCTTCTAAAGCTTTTCTTTAACTCAGTCCAGCAAGAGACTTAGGAAGTAGTGTCCAGCACCCCGATTTACAGATGAGGAAACTGAGCACAGAGAAGCAGAGTTAATTCCCCAAGACACAAAGCCAGGAGGTGGCTGATGGGGACTTGAACCAGCACCTCACCTGCCTGAGACTCACATAGGTTCCTGGTCTCACATACACACTGCCCTCTACACCACACACTCACACACACACAGTCACACACACACCACACTCACACACACTCACACCCACACACCACAGAGTCACACAAACACACCACACTCACACACTCTCACACCCACACACTCACACACACTCACACACACACACACATTCACACACACACTCACACACACACACAGTCACACACACACACACACACATTCACACACACTCATGCACACACACATTCACATTCACACACAAACAGTCACACACACACACTCACACTCACATTCACACACACACACAGTCGCACACACACACACATTCACACACTCACACACACACTCACATTCACACTCACACACACAGTCACACAGTCACACACACACACTCTCACACACACACATTCACACACACACACACTCACATTCACACTCACACACACAGTCACACAGTCACACACACACACTCTCACACACACACACATTCACACACACACACTCACATTCACACTCACACACACAGTCACACAGTCACACACACACACTCTCACACACACACACACACTCACATTCACACACACACATTCACACTCACACACAGTCACACACACCCACATTCACACACACTCACACACACACACTCACATTCACACACACACATTCACACTCACACACAGTCACACACACCCACATTCACACACACT